>CM067498.1:17777633-17896613 GCA_034552555.1 Semaprochilodus insignis
GAGAGAGAGAGAGAGAGAGAGAGAGAGAGAGAGAGAGATTTTTTTTCCAAGTTTCCTAACACAGCAGGACGGAATATCATTTATTAGGACTTCGTAGAAAAACAACAGTAGAACTCAGGGATATATGTAATAGCGAAAAGTAAGAGCATTTCCACATGCAAAATGTGAAGGGAACTGCAGGGATTGGGACTAAACAACAGTGTAGCCTTAAGAAAACCACTTGTCAGTGAGGCTAACCGGCTTCAATAAATATTGGACTCTGGAGCAATGGAAGAAAGTCATGTGGTCTGATGAGTCCAGATTTACCCTGTTCCAGAGAGATGGGCACATCAGGGTAAGAAGAGAGGTGGCTGAAGTGATGCACCCATGCTTAGTACCTAGCGTACAAGCCTGTGGGGGCAGTGCTATGATCGGGGCAGTTGGTCAGGTCTAGGTTCAGCAACATGCCCAAAGAATGAGGTCAGCTGACTACCTGAATATACAGAATGACCTGGTTATTCCATCAATGGATTTTTTTTTCCCTGATGGCACAGGCATATTCCAATGCCAGGATTCATCGGGCTCAAATTGTGAAAGAGTGGTTCAGGGAGCATGAGACATCATTTTCACACATGGATTGGCCACCACAGAGTCCAGAACTGAACCCCATTGAGAATCTTTGGGATGTGCTGGAGAAGACTTTGCACAGTGGTCCAAATCTCCCATCATCAATACAAGATCTTGGGGGGAAAACTGATGTAACTCTGGACAGAAGTAAATGTTGAGACATTGCAGAAGCTTGTGGACACAATGCCACAGCGAATGCGTGCCGTGATCAAAGCTAAAGGCGGTCCAACGAAATATTAGAGTGTGTGACTTTTTTTTGGCCAGACAGTGTATTTGGCTGCTCGTTAAAAATGAGAGTGTCAATACTGAGTGATGAGAATATTAACAGAGTAAAATATGGTGAGTATGTGCTGCTGTGAGTTGCCATTATACAGATGGATATAATGACATTTACAGTTCCAGTTTTCTGATACCAGAAGGTTACAGCACTTTGTGCAGTAGAAATATAAACCTGGTTAGCTTTATACGGAGAAAACATAAAATGAGTTGGATAAAGAGTCCCACAACGCAGCTGAACACACATTAACTGCAACATTGGAACTTTGTGAAACAAGTTTCATGAAACAGCCAATCAAAACGAGGCACATTATTATACAAATATTTCACAGATTCAGTGGACAAGTGATCGAACCTGAAGATGGTTTAATAGATGTTATACAAAAGGTCATCATCTAGATATTTATAGATGATAAATAAGATATTTTGAGAGATTATTTGCTTCATGTAAGCTTCTTCAAGTTGCACAGAAATCATGTTGCATTCAACTTACAACATGCAATTATTTGCTTGAAAGTTTTACTGTGTAAAGCATTTCTCCACAAATCGAAATCCAGAACTCTGTACTCTGCTCAATTTTTTTTTCCCCTTTGCTCATTTAATTTATTGATTGATTGTAAAGAGATAATATTTCAGTACCACTATTCTTTCAAATCATAGAACCTTCAATGTGGCATTACAGAGAACTGACAGCGTACAGTATCAGTTAGTTTTCTATTAATCTGTTTTAAGATAACAGAGCAGGTCTCTTACTGTCCACTCCCTCCTGTAGCATCTCAGTGAGGGCCTTCTGTCTCTTCTTTGCTGTTATGATGGATCCCTTCACAGAAGAGGCTTCACCTGAGACAGACATCAATAGGACAGACTGTAGATTTGCATATTCTGTATCTTTGTACATAATTAAACAATTCTCTCCCAGTGGCATAAGCAGTAAAAATGCTTATGCTAAATCCACAACGGCAATATTTGTTGGGAAAACACACTAACAGGAGCCGCTTACCTGATGTACAATGTCTGAGCTGCTTCTTTCAATAATCAATGCATATACTGTATAATTAAACAAATAAATGACCTTCAGTCAGACTGAGAATGTTTGATTCATAACACGGAACACATTTTATCAAAATAAAATATATTTTTTAAAAAACGTAATTATACAAAATGAGGACATATAGGTCTGTTAAGCTAGAGTTAGTATCGGTAGTGGCTTATATTTATTGAACAGGTATTTGAAGGAAAAAAACAAAAACCCCAGGTTAAACCGAGATGCATGTTAAACCAAGCCTGTAGAACTTCAGGTTCAGACTAGAGTAGAATCACAATTAGATGTTCAAAAGGAAAAAAGTGGAGATTTTCTGATTCTACAGTTTAACTTTGGTGTAAAAACAGACCTTTAATACCTTCCCTCAGAAAAACAAGATAGCATTTGATGCACAAATTATGCAAAAAAGAAATCTAATTGTTCCGTTCCCATGGCAACCACTCTGAGAATAACACATGACACAGATCACTGATGTATATTACAATGTTTAAGACTCTTCAACATCTCTGAAATATACTTTGTGCAACCAGATCAAATAAATAGCTTAAATAGCTCGTCTGTAGCCTTGATGCCATCACAGGACAGAACTGATCAGGTTCTCACACTTACTGCAAATCTCCTGTCCAAACTTCTGAAGCTGAGAGCACAGCCTGTCGAAGATGCCCTTCTTTGCTCCGGAAGATGACGCCAGCTTCTTGTCTGCTCTGATTTTCATGCACCTTCAAAGTAATGCCAGAGCAGATGTTACTGTTAGTCCTCCTTCTCCTCCAGGCCATAAAGCAGAGCAGTTAAAGACACCATCACCAAATGCTACTAAATTGCCCAACAATAAAATAATTTATAGCAACACTTGCTTCAAACAACACGCATGAATCTTTCTTTAAATGTGCAGTAAAATCACCCAATACAGAAAACCTGAAATGTAGATTTGAATTAAAAACACAAAAATGTTTATGTAAACACAAAGCGCTGCTAATATTTGCTTTTGAATACAAAAGAAATTTAGTTTGTGTTTCAGTCACTGTTGAACATTATCAAACATTTTCTGTCCACTTTAACAAATCCACCATAATACTGATAACCCCAATCATTTTGGTAACTAATCGTGATAACTTTCATACCATTTCATCTCTATACTTCACATAACGCCTTTCAGAAACACAGCAGTATTCATCTCAGTTATCAGCAGGAAAATTAAAACTAAAAGCAAGTAGATAACATTTAAAGCACTCACTTGCAGGCGATAAAGAGAGCTGCTGTGGTGAAGAGAGGCTTAGAAAGATCCAGGTCCTGCTGCTGAGCTGCAGGTAGGCTGGCTTCGTACCTGCAACACAAGGCCCTGTTAAAAACTTGTTCTTATTTCACTAGATATCAATTTAGCCTTTGTGAATTTTGACCTGACAATTTAAATCTGATGTGAACAAACATGAACCAAGAAACATTGCTGTGAGAATTTGATTGAGAATTAGTGGCGTCAGGTACTGATGTTGTAAGATCAGTTCAGCAAAACTCCAACTCATCCCAAAGGCACTGGATGGAGATCCAGGAGCATGAAGGAGACCCCATCAAACAACAACAACAACAACAACAACAACAACAACAACAACAACAACAACAACAACAACACTTAGAAAAGTGAAAAGAGATGTTGGAGGAAGAGAAAAACCAGAGACTGACAGAAAAAGTACATCTCGGACTACCTTTTACTCACTGGTGAGAGCTAGGAGATAAAAGGATGTGAGAGCCTCTTGGCTAATGAGAAAACAAGTACAATCCTACAGCAGACTGTACATCCATGGCAATGTTATGTATGCAAGATTGAAACATTGTAGTTTTTCTGGTTGCCAAAATTAACTCACAAGAAATTTAGGTCAGTGGTAATCTCACAGCAAATAAATCTCTAAAAGTTTAAATCTTCTGTAATAAAATCCTTTAATACTACTTTACCTTGTAAGTCCACATAATTCTCTCTCTTCTGATGTTGTCTTTTTTGGAGTTAATTTAAATAAACACACACACACACACACACACACACACACACACACACACACACACACACACACCCCAACAACAACACCCCACACTGCAGAACACTACAGACTACACACAGTCATTTACAAATAGAAACAGCAAAAACTGTTAGCGTAATCTGTTATGTCCATATGTGAGGTGCATGTATGTGGAGTTAAATTCTGTACCTTCAACTCACCAGTAAACATAAGTGTAACTTACTTTGAGGGGGCTCAAAGCACAATCTGTTTTTACGACAGTGGTGTAAAAGTGAATTACACTCCAGAACTGTAGATGCAACCCAAGAGCAAAAAACAAACAAAAAAAAATAAATAAATAAATAAAAAAATAGACCCCCACAAAACTCACAATACCATCCCAAGTAAGTGCATGCCTACCGTTCAAGGATCTGAGATGCCACCTTTACTGCATTCAAGCATCCATATTGCACTGCCAGCTCTCTGAGCCCAACACTGGTCTGCAGACCTAGCATGCACTCCATCGATTTTAGGCTGCTCTGGTAGACCTTCTTATTCAACCCCGAAAGTTTAATAGCAAAATCCTACAAGGGACAAATCAACAAAACATTAATCCTTCAAACTTCCCCCATAATTCAGTGTTTCAGATGTAAACAGAATTATTTAGGTCCTGGGGCAAAATGGTTCAGAATCTTTACAGGGGTGGTGATAGGAACCAGGGGTCACCATGTCTACAACACAAATACAGACATCTAAAACCAGTCAACATACACGTGTAGGTGAAATGTTGATCTGAAAGATCATCTTGTCGAAACCATCAGAAAACGTCTCAGATATCAGGCAGCGTATTCATAACCAATTTATGTGATAACTTTCTGTAAGGGAACCTTTAGAGGTGGACGTCTTCTACCACCACCACCTTGAACAATTATGACATTCTCTAGAAAGACAACAAACCACTATGAATGAACTTTTTAACCGTTTAATTATGCAGGATTTTTTGAAAAGAGGTTCCCTTTTAAAACACATAGCAGGATTCTATATACAAACTGTACTGTATCTTCTGATGTACCTTGTCCAGAGGAAACTTCACTGAGCTCGCTGCCAGCTCAAGGCAAATAACAGCTTGGCTGGTTGCTGTGGAACTACCGAGACTGGCACACTTGACCTGAGAGAGTCGCATGTACTCCTCCGCCTGGCTGGAAGATAATAAACAGAATAAATAATAAAACTTTAAAATGTTTTCTGAAATTATAAAAAACAAACTGTCACGAATTCTCCGGTAATGACTCTCCGTGCAGCCTCAATCTGTTTGCCGGAAAGCTAATACACGGGTAAAAAGTACAAAATGAACTCCAAAGGCATTCATATTTAGTCATCAGAACACATACCTAAGTACTTTAACTGATGTTATTCCCATTTTAGATGCAAGTTTGTTAAAAAGTTCTCTATCCATGTCCGCAGTTTCACTACTACTTCACCAGCGTCGGCTTTTTAGCGGGAATTTTGACGCCCCCCGAAAGAACTAATGAGCTCCGATTGGTGGAGCTCGACGCTTCCCTTCTTCTGATTTGTGAAGCCTGGTGCTTCTCTTATTGTGATTGGTGGAGCTTTATGTCATTTCTGTGCGTCGAAAAGCGACGCGTCGTTCGCTTTATTTATAAAGCACTTCCGCTTAATTTATACAGCACTTCCGCTTGTTTTGTTTTTTTCGTTTGTATGGAGATACGTCTTCCTTCACAATTAGATTTTTTTCCCTTAATTTTTGTTATAGTGATATTTTTCTTACGTAGTATTTACGTTGCTCTTACAGCGAAACCTATTATTTTTCGTGATTAAATGGAAAATGCAAAGAGTGGTTTACTGTGGTTCTAGAAAGTCAGAGAAACCTGTTTGAGGTGGCAATAGGAACCAGATGTCAACGTTTATAAAACGCGGCCTATCAGAAAGATAGATGAAATGGTTATGAATACGCTGCCTGATGTCCAAGACTTTTTTTGTGGCAATTTGGGCCCTAGACAGGGCACTGTGAGGCAAAATAGTCCACCAAAAGAAAACCATTTTTTCATAGTTGGCACTATTTTACCATCATTAACATTGCATATAAACACTCAGAAGACACATGTAGGGTCACTCGTGGTTTTGCATAGTAAATTAAATATCTATATTTGTGTTGTAGATATGGCGACGTTCCTATAACCACCACTGTAAAGAAATCTGAACCAGCAAACCAACAGTTGGGGTTGGATGACTTATCTCAAACGCTGAAAGATGGATTTTTTTTTTAAGATTGCTGTTTTGTGAAAATTTCGACTTGCTCACAAAACCCTAAAACAAAATCAGTAAAACAAACAAAAAAAACCTTACAAGCTTTCAGTTTACATATTTCAACCAATCAGCACGTTCCTGACGGAACACGATTCATCCAATCAGCGCGGTCCTGACAGAACACGGTTCAGCCAACCAGCTCGGACGCGGCCGAGAGTCACATGATAGGGAGCGTTTTTAGGGGCGTCCGGTGATTGCTGATATTTAATAATCATGGTAAGTAAAACCAGTAAATATACAAAACCCATCATGGAGCACATAGCTAAACCTACCAGATATGGTTTATCAACGAGGCGTAAAACGCTCCATGGCTGTTGTTTTTTTTGCGTGAAAATTAGCTTGTTAGCTATCCTGCTATTAGTGCTGTTACAGAGGCCTGTAGAAAGATCAAGCTAAACATGGTCCGTTTTTCACATTTCACGCCGTTTCCTGCTTGATTACTAATGTTTAATATGACATAGAGAGTATATTAATGTACGTCTTTGTTTACTTATTTGCAGTAGCTGTTTGTCGCCTGTCTTGCCCTCCGTTTGAGCTAGCCAGCTATGGCTAACTGGGATTAACTGGGCTGATTTCAAGCCTTCAAAGAACGTTCAGTTTAATGTAAATACCGTACACTGCGATGCTAATTTGGTTATTTTTGCACTGCAGTCTGAGGAATACGACCTGTTGACGCTGCGTTTTGATACGCTGACGGTAGCTCAGTAGTTTAGCTGTCACTGCTGTATAGGAAGTGAGCTGTTAGCCACGGACTTCATATGTGCGGTTAGGGCATCGTCACTGCAGGTCAGCTCAGTAAGGTGGTGTGTGGTTTATTATAAGAGAATTGATTAGTTGTAGAGGAAATGGGAGAAGAGGCCATATCTGTGCAGTGCTCCCCTTCTCCACACTCAACCTTCAAACTATTTACTTAAAACGTTTTTTTTCTTTTTTTTTAATCAGTTAGTTGACTAATTAACTTGAACGTAGTTTGTCTTTTACAGATACCTGAGGTATTTTTGTTTTGGACTGGCTGGCCAGAGTTGCTCTTTGTAGTTTTAATCATGTGTGTATATGGATTATACATATGTCCAAAATTATCCAGACCTTTTTTTTTTGATTAGCGAATTTACCATGCTTAATGCAAGTCCTGGGCTAGAGGGATATAAAGCCCTCCAGTGTTGGGCTGTGGAGCACTGGAACTGGATTGAGTGGTTGGAGTAGAGGTGGCCAATATGTAAACGAAGTGAGCTAAATGTTATAATATAATGTCACAATACTTGATTGTATGTTTATTATGTCTGTGGTTTGATAAGGTAGAACTCAAAGGCTCAGAAGTGCCACATTTAAATATGCCGCCCTAAATCTAAGCCAGAAGGCTTAAATATGAAACATGGCATTGTTCT
Source organism: Semaprochilodus insignis (assembly GCA_034552555.1). Classification (NCBI taxonomy): domain Eukaryota; kingdom Metazoa; phylum Chordata; class Actinopteri; order Characiformes; family Prochilodontidae; genus Semaprochilodus; species Semaprochilodus insignis. The sequence goes on from CM067498.1 coordinate 17,785,259, forward strand.
TTAAACACATGAAGACACATTGTGATGCAATATATGTTACTATATTGTACTGATAAAGTTTTGTGGTATTGCCCACCCGTAACCATACAGTCACACAAGCAAGTGGCAAAGCAACAGACGTTCAATCATCTCCTGGGGGTGTGACTCTTCCCAGTATTGCTCAGACATATGAACTTATAATAGCAGTTCAACATACAGAACATACAGAAGTATTTGTGATCCAGAACTGGCCATCCAATATCAGTACCTGATCTCACTAATGTTCTTGTAGCTAAATGCAATCAGATCCTCCCAATTCCATCAACTAGACTGCTTCTGAGCAGTTGAATGAAACCTTTCCTCTCCGCTTTCAATGATTTTGCTTGATTTGTATCACTTAGCCTTACTAAATACTGAGGATGTGGATCCAAATGGCAGGTCCTGCCAGGTCAGAAAAAATGTAGGACAGGAAGTTTCATTCAACTATTTGGACACAACCATTGCACAAAGCCTTCTCACCTATGAATGTTTGAACATGTAGTGCAGGTCCTTGTGTGGTCACCTCGACTGATGTTTCTTTTGACCTTTTTACTAGCCTACTACCCAGCAGTCACCTCAAGATGAGCAGGAGAAGCTGTTGGACGAGGCTATTCAGGCAGTCAAAGTACAGTCGTTTCAGATGAAGCGTTGTTTGGTGAGTCCAGCATATGTGACCTACGCTACTGATTTATATTGTTCTTGTTCTTCAAACCTGTAGTGATGTGTGTGTGTGTGTCATAAAATTTTCTCGCTACTGAATATTCTACAGTCAACTGTCAGTGGTATTATAACAAAGTGGAAGCGTTTGGAAACGACAGCCATGTAAAATTAGGTCGGCAACTTTCTGCATAGTCATTCACTACAGACCTCCAAACTTTGTGGCCTTCAGATAAGCTCACGAATAGTACGTAGAGAGCTTCTCAGAATGAGCTTCCCTAGCCAAGCAGCTGCATCCAAGCCTTACGTCACCAAGCGCAATGCAAAGCGTCGAATGCGGTGGTGTAAAGCACGCCGCCACTGGACTCTAGAACAGTGTAGACATGTTCTCTGGAGTGACGAATCACGCTTCTCTGTCTGGCAATCCGATGGACGAGTCTGAGAACACTTTTGGGATGAATTAGAGCGGAACTGCGAGCCAGGCCTTCTTGTCCAACATAAGTATCTGACCTCACTAATGCGCTTTTGGAAGAATGGTCAAAAATTCCCTCAAAAACCCTGTGGATTAAGAATGGGCTGTCACTCAAGTTCAGGTGCCTGTGAAGGCAGACGAGCAAATACTTTTGGGAATATACTGTACATATATAGACTGTGTGGGTTGGGTTGTTTACTCTTTTAAACTATTTAAAAAAGTCTCCAGAACTTATGAAGTCACCTGGATTAAAAGAGAAACGCAAAAAGCAAGCAGATGTATTAGGAAAACACTGAGTGTGCTGTGTTTGTGCAGCCTACAAATTACGTTAGTGTTCAGAGTTTTAAGCAGGTGGGCCAATCAGAAATCGCTCATGGGTTCCTGTTTGAAAGCATACCCCATTACTTAATGTTTCTTGCTCCTCTGCTTGACTGTCTGACACTCGTCTTTTTTTTCTCCCTTCAGGACAAGAACAAGCTGATGGATGCACTGAAACATGCCTCCAATATGTTGGGGGAGCTAAGAACTTCTATGCTTTCTCCTAAAAGCTACTATGAACTGTGTATGTGTTTTTTTAATTATATGGATATACATTATACAACCCCAATTCCAAAGAAAGATGGGACCCTGTGTAGAGTGCAATGGTTTGCATATCTCCTAGACCCCTATTTTATTTGCTATAGAACATAGAATACATACTAGATGTAAAGTGAGGCATTTTACCATTTAATGAAAATTATTAACTTATTTAGAACTGGATGGCAACAACACATCTCAATAAAAAAAAAAGTTGGGAAAGGACCATGTCTACCGTTGTGCAGTATGTGGTTTAGCATTGCCTTGCTGAAATATGCAAGGCGTTCCTTGAAAGAGACATTGTCTGGATGGGAGCATATGTTGTTCTAAAACTTTTATGTACTGTTCAGCATTCATAGTGCCTTTCCAGAGCTGCCCACGCCATAGGCACTAAAGCAACCCCATACCATCAGAGATACAGGTTTTTGAACAAGCTGAATGGTCCCTCTCCTTTTGAGTCTGCAGGACATGACGACCGTGGTTTCCAAATAGAATTTCAAATTTTGATTCATCTGACCACAGAACAGGTTTTCGTTTTGCCTCAGTCCATTTTAAATGGGCTTAGGTCCTGAGAAGATGGCGGCGTTTCTGGATTGTGTTAACATATGGCTGCTTCTTTGCATGATACAGCTTTAACTTGCATTTGTGGATTACTCAGTAAATTGTATTCACAGACAATGATTTTTGGAACTATTCCTGAGCCTATGCAGTGATTTCCAGTACAGAATCATGCCTGTTTGCAATTTTATGTTGAGGAACATTTTTCAGACACAGTTTTTCGTAGATTGGTGAACCCATCTATGTTCTGAGAGACTCTCATGTTACTTAGTTGCAAATTGCTCCTCTAGCAGTTTTTATTAGTACCACTTACTTTTCCAGCTTTTGTTACCCCTGGCCCAACTTTGAGATGCGTTGCTGCCATCAAGTTTTAAATAAGTTAATAATTTTAATGACACCGTAAAATGTCTTGCTCTTGAGATCTAATATGTGATCCATGGTCTATTGTCAATAAAATATGGGTTTATGAGACTTGCAAATCATTGCATTCTTTTTTTTTAATTTACATTTATTTACATTTTAGTGTCTCAATTTTTTTGGAATTGGAGTTATATGCATGATGTATGAGGTTCTCTGCAGTCGTGGCGAGGCCCTCAACTTGTATGTTCACCTCCATATGAAACAGTGATGCCAGGTTTGCGCTGTAATGAAGAGTCCATGGTTTGTGTTCCCGTCTCTATCTCTAGTTAGGGTTAAAGATGGGAAGAAAGGCAGTGACAATATTTTATCTTAAAATGTGTAGTTTCTGTTGTGAAACATGTTTTAAACATTCAGCAGTGATGACATATTAGCTTAGCTTAGATGTTGGCTTCAAATACACAAAGTTCAGTTGTCTACCTCATTAACAAGTTTAAATAAGGCTTGTATTTCCAGTACAAGTATTTGATATTTATACATATCACTGATATTTAAATGAAATTTGACTAATTCACTTAGTTTCTTTTCTTGTGTTTTGTTATTTTTTCCCTTAGGGTTCACTTATTTGATTTTACTTTTGGTTTAGATTTGGTTTAAAATGCTCATAATTAATGTGACTTGGTAATTTTTTGACCTCTTAACAACAAACACGCTGTTTTTGCTACTGTGACATCAGGACTATACAGTATATGGCAACCAGTCAGAACAGAGCTTATTGGCAGCTGAACACTCAGAGCTGTGCACCTCTTTAGAATCCAATGTCTCTGGGCAGGGCTAAACTGCTGTAAATTGAATAAATGGATGTATATGTATATACTGTTTATTACTTCAAACAGTTTTATTTTATTAGGTCCAAAATGTAAATAGCTTCCCCAGGATTGGGAAGTGGTGTTTGTTGTGTATAATTTAAGTCATACTGTGCCCTTAACCATGTCGACAAGTCTACGGGACCTTGGGGAAGAGCTGGGTGTGTTTTGAGAGACGTTTTGGGCAAGGATTTACAGAAAAGGTTTGGGTGACTGTAGACTTCTAATGTATGTTACAAACTTTAGTGTTGTAGCTCCTGCTGTGAACTAAAGAAGTAAAAATGTGGACACCCAACATGTCTTCGCTAGGCTGTGAGTGGCGCTTAATTTTTTCCAAAAGGTCATCATGGGATCTTGTTATTCCTTTTTCTGTGGTAAATTCCCAGTGCCACTACTCACAGACAGGATAGCAACAGGATTGTTCTTGCATTGGATTTTTATCTGCATTTCCTCGTGTTACAGACATGGCTATTTCGGACGAGCTGCACTACCTGGAAGTCTACCTGACCGACGAGTTTGCCAAAGGGCGCAAGGTGGCTGATTTGTATGAACTCGTCCAGTATGCTGGGAACATCATTCCTAGACTGTGAGTACCCCAAATGTCCTTCAGCCTTGCTGCACAGCCTTAAAAGTAGGATCAAATCAATATGAAATTTCTGCGCCAATAAGATAACCAATAATTAACCTTGTTGTGGTTGATGCCAGTATTAATAACTGATCAGTTGTTATTGTGATTATTGTACCTGTCACAATTGTTATTACATAAAGTTTTCGTTACATTAATTTGAACAGATTGTAAATTATCGAAAGATTAGTTTCCACTGTTGTTGTTTGCGTTGCTATCAACGCATAGTGAGTTGGATTTGTTTGAATAATTTAGATTGAAGTGAATGCCTGTAAAGTAAATATATGTAAATATAAATACATCAGAGACATCAGGGGTTTTACAAGCAAAAAACAGAATAACAAGAACGGTGCTTGTCTTTTAGTAAGTCAGCGCTAATAGCTGCGGTCGTTTGTTACATATTCTCAGGCAGATTAGTGGAAGGTTAGGATAGGTTGTTTTAAATCTAGAGGGAAAAGGGTGAATTTAAAGCTTATCAAAAACTCATCTGGTCCATGCAGACTAAAAGCTCAGCCATTACTGGACCCTGAATATAAACGTCTTCGTTGTGCCTTTCCTGGTGACCTACAACGTTTAATTTGCCTGAAGCTGCTTTACCTGCCTTGTTGCTATTTATGAATTGTGCTTCCCATGTTCATGTTTTATCCATCTTGTCTTTTTTTCTGTTCTCTCTCAGGTACTTATTGATAACGGTGGGAGTGGTCTACGTGCGCTCCTTCCCGCAGTCACGAAAGGATATTTTGAAGGACCTGGTGGAGATGTGTCGTGGGGTGCAGCACCCACTCCGGGGCTTGTTCCTTAGGAACTATCTGTTGCAGTGCACCCGAAATATCCTGCCTGATGACGGGGAACAAGCAGAGTAAGAACAGCTACACTTTGCACCTAGTTGTGGACAGTATGGTAAAAATATAATGTCATTGTACTGTACTTGTAAAGATCTTTACATTGCACATGCTATCCAACAGGGGTAAATGATATGACAACATATAACACCAGTGTACTTAGACATTTGTTCATACACAATATATATTACAGTATTACATTTTTTTAGGTTTGATAAGTTGGAACAGATGAAAAGGAAACAGTAGTGTCTCATCTAAAAAAAAAATAAATAAACAAAATAGAAATCTCATCACAGGGAGGAGATGACTGGAGAGATCAACGACTCCATTGACTTTGTCCTGCTGAACTTTGCTGAGATGAATAAGTTGTGGGTGCGGATGCAGCACCAGGGCCACAGCCGGGACAGGGAGAAGAGGGAGAAAGAGAGACAGGAGCTGCGCATCCTTGTCGGGACCAACCTGGTGCGCCTCAGCCAGCTGGAGGGTGTCAACGTAGAGAAGTACAAACAGGTGGGTTTTACTTTTAGGAAGCAGGGAAGCAATGATGGAGCACTGAACACATCATGACTTAATAATTAGCTATCAAATAAACTCTTCAAGGTTCTTCAGGGGTGCAGCAGCAGTTTCATGCTGGCTCCTCAGTCTGCTTGTGCCAACCTGATACACGATAAGGTGCATGCTGCAACATTTCCAAGGTGGAACAGCAAAATGCGAATAGGAAGCCAATTTCAGCTATGCCACTCTTTATACTGTTGAAACAGCTTGCTGAATATAACACGGCTCTTTCTTCCGAACTTCGTTCCTCAGATCTTCTCCTCTTTAGCTGTTTCTTCCTCTCTCCCTCTTGGCAATGTATGAATTTAAGCACATAGCCACTCCCCTTCCCCCCTGACCTGGGAATGCCCTCTGTTATTGCTTGATTGATGAATGTTATATTTGACCCAAGTCACTTTGTTTAGGTCCCATTTAAAGATCCAGAGCTGCGTACCACCAAATGGACAGCCAGCAGACTGCAAAGAGATATTCACTGAATTTTACAAAGAATTGAAATAATATACTTTTCTGTATTTTTGTGTGCTGTGTAATGGGAATGCTGTTAGTTTTTCTTTGTTAAAGTCTTAAAAAAACATTCAATTACAATTTTTGTTGCTGTGATTAGTTGGGAGAAGTAAGAATTATCCTCATTATTACACAATAACAATGGTAATAAAAACGGTTCTGTCTGAGTAGTCCCAATCAAGTGTTTTATATTAGTGTGCATAAATTACAGATGATGATAACCCTGCAAGGCTAAAACTGCTGTTATTGCCTGACCATCGGTTCACTGTGATTTTACATCATTTGTCTTAGGACTCCATGGGTCTCTACTATATTCCCCTGTGGAAGGTTTCTGGCCTTTTCTGAACCTTTCATCAGGCTACTCAAAAATAGTTCTTCAACAAACAGCTAGGTAAAGGTAAACAAAGGTAAAAGTCACTGTGACCTCAGCCGTACAAGTGTTCAGGAGTTAAGCCCTTAGGCGTGTTAACAAGGCAGTGTGTATTAGAGGACTGCAAATTTACGAGCACAGTTTCTATAGACTGTTGTCTGCTGCTGTTTGTAGTTAAAAGTGTTCTGTTGTATAGAGTGTCTCTAGGGTGTTTGTACAATCATCGTCAGAAACATAGTTGCACCCTAAAGGAATCAACAGACAGGAATGAATTTTGGTGGGTAGGCCTGGCATTGTGAGACATGCAAATGATTTAAGTTTCTTGCTTGGCTGTGCGTGTGGCTTTTCCAAGGTTTTTATTTATTTATTTATTTATTTTAATAGTGCATTTTCGGAAGTTGCTCAAAATTGGTTGCTGGAAATGAAGTTAATGACCTGCTGTTTATGTCTTAAATGTTTAATAATGCAAAAAAAACATAATAATTGCTGGGTTTTCCCTTTAATTCCAATACAACCAGAATTATTTGTTGCTTTTGGTAAATTAATACAATGACTTAAATTTTCAATGATTAAAAATTTTATCTGGTTTTCCTTAGATTGTCCTCCCGGGGGTCTTGGAGCAGGTGGTTAACTGCAGAGATTCTCTGGCGCAGGAGTATCTGATGGAATGCATCATACAGGTACAGAACAGAACTGCAGAACACTGCAGACCTTTCTCTTTCTCCTTTCACTGCCACCTTTAATTTTCCATCTGTTCATCTTCTCTGTAATAGCTTTAGCCTCTTGCCTGCAGTTATATTTTCAAATCCATTAGCGGGAAAAGAGTCCTTTGTGGGTTTTTTTAAGTGCTTGTAGGGAATAGAAAAGATGCTTGTGTGTGCTTGTAGTACATTGTAGATATGCTCATTTTCTCTGTAGGTCTTCCCAGATGAGTTTCATCTCCAGACGCTCAACCCGTTTCTGCGTGCATGTGCTGAGTTGCACCAGAACGTCAATGTGAAAAACATTATCATCGCCCTCATCGACAGGTGGCCTTCACCAACATGCACTCTTGCAGTTTAAACATGCACTTCTTCACTCACTCTAAATACAATAGAGTGAGTGTGGTAATGATGATTGTCATTTAAAAAAAAAGGGATTGATCAGTGACAGTGAACGACAGTGGACAAATACAAACCGTGCAGAGAATTTCACAGATTTAAGAAAAATACTTTTTCTTGCATTATTTTAGTAATATTGTGCAGTTTATTAGTATGTGTAGCACAACTAAAAGCATGTTTTTAACTGTAGCAAGGTTGTTGTTGTTGTTGTTGTTTTTGACTATAAAACAATTAGCATTTAATCTATATATTTGTGTACTCTGCAAATAAAACTATGTTAAATTCCTTAAAAAGCTCCTTATGGTGGTGCAGGTTTGTTAACATTAGCCGTTACTGGGAGCGTTTTTTAAGGATGTGTAATTTGAGTTATTCTGTCACAACCATTAACAATAAACTCCGACCATGATAATTTTTGAAACCTTTGATTATTTCTGAGCTGCTAACACTGTCCCTAGCTACCTCAGAAAGGCTGTTATTATGTTTTATTTCTGAAAGACTCACAGTTTCTCGCTGGGTTCTCTAGGTTGGCCTTATTTGCCCACAGAGAAGATGGACCAGGAATCCCTGCTGAAATTAAGTTATTCGACATTTTCTCACAGCAGGTTGCTACAGTTATTCAGGTGTGTTTATTTGATGCTTTTACCTTTTACTTTCTGCAAGGGGGAAAAAAAAGACAGCATGGTCTTAATGTCAGACTGTGAGGGTTTTCACTCACAGTATGGGTTCAGGAACTGTAGCTATGGGAGTTTTAGTTTCGCTTTGTGCTTCTGGAATTGTGCAATCCTGCATTGCTTATATCAGCTGGAGATTTCTCCAACTGATAAAAGCAATGCGGGACTGCACAACTAGTCCTCTTCAGAAATATGAGAACTCATCACTGTTAGCATCCTCCTGTAATGCTTTATGTTCTCGTTTGCACCTGCAGTCCCGTCAGGACATGCCTTCGGAGGATGTAGTCTCCTTGCAGGTGTCCCTCATTAACCTGGCCATGAAGTGCTACCCTGATCGTGTGGACTATGTGGACAAGGTTTTGGAAAGCACTGTGGAGATCTTCAACAAGCTCAACCTGGAGCAGTGAGTAGCTCAGCCTTTTCCACCACCTCCCTGAAGAGTTATTTCACAAATCCAGATTTCTCAGTAAGCTGTATAATTTAAACCTCAAAGTGAGAATTGTTCAGTAGCGATCTTAGTCGAGCATGAATTACAAGATCAGATATGACATTTGGACAAATGACAAATATGAATTTGGAATTACTTTAGAACTAAAGTCAAAAGTATAACTAAATTAATATAAATATATATAGTTTGTTGTTTATTTTGTTATTTTAATGAATATAGGAATATTGTGAAATGCTCAAAAACAGAGAAATCTCTGTGCATGCAGCCAAAACAAACGGGCATCAGGATTGCAGTTAAACTCGCTTGCAGCGGAACACAAAGTACAACAAGCAACACACTGACTGTAAACATGCGGAGGTTAAAGAAAATGACAAAACAGTTGAAAGGCTTTGAATAATGGTGAGTAACGTTACAGTGACTGTACAAAACTGCAGTTCATTCACATCTTAATAATGAGACAAGTTTCTAACAAAGGCAGAGCCTCAAATTCCCCTCTGACATACAAAAGTACCTCAGAATCACTTGCTCAGCTTTAGCTCGTATACAAGACAGTGATCCCTGTGTTGTCTGTTTTATGAAATGGGATGCACCCAGTTTATGTATTGTTTAGCTGCAGAACTTAAAAAAAGCGTTCTGATTTGGTGTAAAAGGACCACTATGTTAAAAATAGAAAAAAAAAAAAAAAACATACTCAGTGTGAATAGGCCATAAGACTGAACACAGTGGAAGTCATATATCAACAAAGTCCAGAAAGACGGCTGACCTCACTGGATTTCAACTCATCAATAGACAGACTCGTAGAAACGTGTATTGTGACCAAGTTGACCGTTGAGAGTGTTCTCTGGACCAGAGAAGAGAAGGACTATCCAGGGTGTTAACAGCATTAAGTTCTAAATCCATTGTGAAGTGTTTATCCACATAAACAGGAATTTATATCAGATATCAGACGTGGTAGCTTTTTTTTTGACGATTAAGACTTAAACTGACCTTTGGAATGCCCTTGTATTAGTGAGTAACCTAAACTCTGTCTTTTACAGAATGCAAAGCTATCCATAATTGTACAAGAACAAAGGTCCTGTATGGTTGCACAGCTGAAGACCTGTAGGACAAAATAAAATTATTTTGTAATTAAAGTCACATTTACTGCTTAGAAAAGATCTCTCCAGATTCTCAAGATCGTTCAACTCTAGTATGATACCTGATGGACCAAGTATTATTTTCTGAGGCAGCCCAGTGAAAACAGTACAGTAATTAAATCAAATTTACTTGTAACAAATGCGTGAGCAAGTTTTTCTGAGATTGAAAACAATGACACACTAGACTAATCAGTCAATGCTCACTGTCTCTGTTCACTAAAAATATTGTACAGCTTTTATATAGTGACTTTATCAAGAGGGTTATTATTTGCTTTGACTGAACTAACAAACTGCTAGCTCAGTTATGTTGACTGCATTGACCATCACTTTGTCATTAGTGTTGTGGTTCTTAAGTTCTGCCTCGAACATCAGGAGAACAGTCTCAGTCTCGTCCCATGAGTAAGGTGAACTTTGTTCTCATGACCAGTCCCAGCATGATGCCTTTTCCTTAGATAACTGTCAGTGAGATTACTGGAGCATTTTAAACCAAACTACTTTGTTTCCATCTTCCTAGATTGAGAAAGTTTCTGCATCATGACAGATCTGACAGGTCAAGATAAGATTTTACACACTTTTGGTATTATAGAAGCAAATTTCATCTGAATTTAGCAATTTTCTCTTATCTTACGGCATCTTATCTCCAGTCAAGAAATAAACTTTGCGATCAAAGTTAACAATCAACTGTTATGTCTGACAGTAACCAAAGCAACCAACCATAAACAATGCACAGCTAAAACAATTGTCTTGATGTTTGTTTAGAGCCAAAGCTTGAACACCTTAAATTACAAATTTTGTTAACCTTCTTACTGAAAATATGTCCTCTACTCACTTTGGCACATTTTATTTTATTTAAATATAAAATATTGCCTGTACAAAATGTATGGCACATTTAATATTGTTGAACCCAGTGAAAAAAATGAAATTGGCCACTAAAATGATTAAAATTTATATAATTTATCATAATAAGAAATGGTAAAGTATTTACCCTTCTTGATTTCTTACACTTTTGCATTTGTCACATGTATGCTTTCAGACTGCTTTTAATTAGACAAAACCTCAAATAATAATATTGAATTTTATTTATTGAAGAAAAAATTCTGTTTTTGTAATTACCCATTAGCTACTAAATTAACCAGTTAAACAAATTCAACTGACTATTGAATTAAATTTCACTAGACATACCCAGCCTGTCTGGCAATATGAAGCAGGCATAGAGGTGTCAAAAAGCGCACATGTAGGCATGTTCTATAGAGGCAGGAGCGTAAATGAGCAGTTAATGCTGGTAAACCCAACGGTGATGTAGGTTTAGAATGTATGTTTTTATCTTCAATAAAGGATAATGTTTATTAGGAAGAATAGCATTGCCAGGCTTGCCTAAAACGTTTAGGAAGTGGAAAGTCAAACTGAGTGCTGATACTCAGATAAACAGGAGGGGCCGTTCTCAGTATTTACAACTTTCTGTTCATCACACTTTAGTTTTTAGCTTTTTTACATTGGTAAAGGCAGCTGTCTGGATAACTAATCAAGTATTGTTTTGATTACTTGTTTATGTTTCAGCTGTGAACATATAGTCTGTTGTTTGGTTGCTGTTGATTGTTAACTTTGATAGCAAAGTTTATTTCTTGACTGTAAGATAAGAGACAATTGCTAAATTAAGATAATATTTTACACAATTTTGCTTCTGTAATACAAAATTGTGTAAAATATTATCTTGACCTGTCAGACCTTAAGGCTAAAGATGTTTCTGTAATACGATTCTAGATTCCTGCTTTGGTAAAATACATACATACATACATATGTTTCTTCACTTGTACAAAACTAAAACTCCCATCCTCAGACTAATTTTTCATGCGGCCAACTTTCTCTTACAGGTTGGAAACCTTTTTCTCTTTTTTCTTGTCAAGCTTTTCTTTTTTACCTAATATGTCAACAATAAAATTACTAAGTATAAAGACTTTGCCGTAATTGTAGAGGAAGGACACCTATTTGTGCCTGATCTCACGGAAAAGCATTCTAGTCTTGCTCGGCTTTGATGTGCATTTGCAGACAGGCTGTAGGTCATCTCAAATTTGAAAAGATTTCCCACATATGTATATGTATCTAATATGCCCTAAATTAACTTAACACAAAAATGGCTTTGTGCTGGAAGGCCAGCAGGCCAGCAATCAAAACATTTGTCAGTCTCGAGAATGTGACTGTTAAATGTAATGTCACAAATGCATTGTTTACTTGTGCGTATGATTTTTAAACCATGTTTTTCCTGCAGTATTGCTACCAGCAGCGCGGTCTCCAAGGAGCTGACCAGGCTATTGAAGATTCCTGTGGATACCTACAACAACATCCTGACTGTCCTGCAGCTCAAGCATTTCCCCCCACTCTTCGAGTATTTTGATTATGAGTCACGCAAGAGCATGAGCTGCTACGTCCTCAGCAACACCTTGGATTACAACACAACGATTGTGGCACAGGAGCAGGTAAATACCACTTGATACTGTCATCACTCGGGCACTCAGTTTTGATTGTTTTTTTGTTTTTGTTTTTTTAAAGGAAAAAAGCCTTTTGTTAATACAAATCATTGCTCTTATGTATTTATTTAAACCGGATTTTCTCCTCAATTTTATCATGGCCAGTTTCACTCACAAGTAGTGCCTCTCCATCATGTGATGCTACCAATTATCACGTAGTTGTCTATTTATCTATTAGTTGCTTGAGCTAATCGTAATTATTATATACATACACAATGCAAGGACTAATACATAACAGTTTGTTGCCACCTTTAGAGGGCGATGATGAGTATTGTTTGTTTATTTGATGTTAACGCCTTTAGGTGGTGGTGAGTGACGTTTGTTTATTTAATGTTAAACGTTTAGAGGGCACCAGTGAGCAATGTTTCTTTATTTGATTACATTGGAGCGCAACATTGAGCATTTTATTTGTTAATTGAGCTTAAGTTATGTGTGTTGCTGCTTGGAATCTACTAAGTATCAATGAGTGATGAGGACAGGAAGGGCCATCCTGCCTGTACTGAGAGAGAGGCTAATTATTCTGTCCAGTGCCACTCAGTAACCCAAACCTTTTAACACGGCAATGGAGAGATTTTCTCATGGTTGTGACTAAAAATGCTTAAAAATGCTTAACTCAACGATAAACATTAATTCATAGGTGTATGTACCAGAGCAAGGTTTGCTTCAAAACCTTGAGAATTAGACCCCTCAACACTATAACTTGATGGATATTTTAGTGAAGTGTGTGTGTGTGTGTGTGTGTGTGTGCATGCTGTGTCTTGTTAGTTATGGAGTTTAGGGGACTTGCTAACACAGCTGACTGGAAGAGCAAAGTGTCCAGTTTGTCCAGTGAGATGCATTTTCAACGTAAAGAAAAGCTCTACTCCTTTTATGCTCTACAAAACTTGTCACAGACGGATTCCTTGCTATTCAGACTCAGAGTTTTTTTTTTTATGGAATACACTCTCTTGTCTGAATGTAGATACTTACACTGAATGCATATACAAATGTGCTTTATAAACATCCAACAAGATGCATGCTACAGACATCTGCCACTGAAACTGAGATCACTGTGGAGCTCAGTGCATCAGTAAACGTGCAGGGTCATACAAAGTTCAGTGCTTTTACTTTTTGCGCGATGAGCTTCGGCCAAGTCAGACTAGGCTTTCGTTCATTTTGAAAGCGCTTCCAGGCATGTTTACTGCTCTCCTTTTGACTGTGCTACAAAGCCAAAGGGATACTAAAAACCAGCAAGCACAATTTTAAATGGTGCAGGCGTAAGCTATATAACACTAATATTCACAGCTGGACGTGACAACGCAGTGACAATGTTAACGTTGATATTTCCTCGTTGTTGCTTATTACAAAGAAGCCTCCTTTTACTACAAGGTTGTTCAGGTGTTTAATGTATTTTTTGGTGTAATACATTTATAATTCTAACCTTTATGCGGTGTTTATTTACATTTACATTTATGGCATTTAGCTGACGCCCTTATCCAGAGCGACTTACATGGTTAATCATATTACAGGTAGGCCAATGTAGTGTTAGGAGTCTTGCCCAAGGACTCTTATTGGTGTAGCACAGCATAGTCACCCAGACCGGGATTCGAACCCCAGTCTCCCACATGTGGTGGTGGCTCCCTGGCGGGTAGTGGTGTTAATCCACTGAGCTACACCAACCACTTGGTGGTTGTTTATCTGTATATAGTTCTTCCACACGTCACCGAGGGAACTGAGAAGGTAGTTCAACTCCTGATGTGTGTAATTTTGTATAAAAATGTATAAATATCTCACATGGAGTCCTAAGTCATGCAACCGTGTGCCAATGGTGCTGACACTAACAGGAAGACCCATAGAGGGCTTCACTGCTTGCTGACTGTCTGCAATCGTGGCTGTTGGATCAGTCAGGCACATCAGTAAGGCCTGTCCTTGATTATGTCCGATGCGCAGCCAAGCATAAAACTTGAATCATTTGCATGTCTCACAATGTCATACCTAACCACCAAGTTTCATTCCTGTTGGTTGGTTCCTTCACGGTACAACTATTTGTGCAACTTTTTGTGCAACTATTTTTCACGATAAGGGTCAAGTGCATATAGGAGTCAATGACATGGCGCTTAAATGTTTTGTCTGACTTTATTTTCTTTAAATACAAAAAGGTTCACATGCATAAGAAGATGCCATATATATATGTAGTATTCTTCCCATATATGTACTTGCTTTGATTTTTCACAAAACATTAGTTAATTGTACTTTTTCTGTTATTTAAAGAGTCACTGCTGGTTCAAAAACTTCTTTGAAATGACTCTAAATCTATTCAGATTTTATTTTCTGCCATATTTAGCATGATTTCCAAAGTGTTTTGTAGTCCTGTACAAAACTGAAAAGTATTTTTATTTCCATCATAATGTACAAACAAACAGTCTATTTCATAAAATACCATGTGATGGACCATAAAAATGACTACTTTGGGATTTCTATATGGAAAACAAGTAATAGAAAGGACATTGCATAATATACCTATTTGCCAAGGACACATGAAAGCAGCAAGCAAGTTTAACTCTTTCACAAATTTGGAAAAAAAAATAACCTTTTAACAGCTTGTAGGTAGTTGCCACCTCTGGGTATCACATGGTATGACCTAAAAAAATACTGAATATTAAGTTATTACTAATAATATAATTTGTTTATGAATGTCATAATATTTTTTATGAAAAACTAGCTTACTTTATTTAGGCGGTCAAATTTTGTGCCTGTAAATGTGGATTGAGCTTGAAAACATCATGTGGTGTGACCAAATATCATGTGGTGCAACCATTGCAGAGTGTTTTCTAAGACAGATTTATGGCCTGGATTGGCAGTTTCTGTGCATTTATATTCCGTTGATGATTTACTAACATAAATTACTTTATTGTAGTATAGTTTTTGTATAGATTTTAATGCAGCATGAGCAATTATTCTAATATTTAGCAAATAAATGTAAACTGTGAAAGAAATATCACTATGTAGAAGTAGTTTTCAGAGTTACGGCTAAGCTGTGCATGATTTAAGCAGTTTGCGCATCAGAGGTCAATTTGTTCTCCGTATGTGATTAAGTATTCTGTACAACTCATGATGTTCTTTCTTCTTGGACGTCTGGATCTTGTGACATACTGATACACAGGCTTGCCTCCCTGCCTCCATATTTTCTTGTCCTCACTCACACATTGGTGACCTTGCATCTCCCAAACATGGAAGTAGCTTCCTGTTGCTACCAAGCAACAGGACTGAGTAGTTCTCCAGGTTGTATAAATACCTCATCCAAGGGAGACGCAGCGAGTGCTCCCATGATTTATCCTCTTCGGATGCTGTGAACCTTCTTATTCTTAATAAATTCTCTTTGTATTACTTTTCATTGGGCAGTCCAGACTGAGTTTGTCATTTTTCCTCGATAAAACTTTGTACAATATCCTGAGAAAAATGTAGCGCTTGTAATTTCAGCCCTGCTGTCACTGCCCTCATTTAAAATTCAAACAGTCACAGAAAAATTCTCTCAACAGAACCAACGACCCAGAGGTTGTTTTAACTGCTGTAGGTGAGGAAAATAATTTGGATGTACAGTTAAGCCATGGAGGTGCCATAAAGAGATATGCACACCTCAAACACACCTGAGTCATCAAGGGAAGCGGCAAGTTTTTGATTGTAACCTATGATGAACTTCCATATGTAAGCTTGATGTTGTGAAAGAGGAAGTCTAGGTTAGCTCTATGTGGCAGTCGGTGAAAAGAATTTATTTGCATGGCCACAAGCTGCTAATATCTACTGTAAGAAAGATGTTCATTCTGTTATCTGAGAACCAGAGCCAAGTTGAGCAGCCAAGACTGGGCAAAGCTTGGCTCAGGTCACAAGTGTCTGGGGTTAACCCCGCATTCCCCACTTTCACACAGACATTTCCGATAATGCTTAAGTTAATGGTATTTAAAAAAAAAAAAAAAATTAGTTTTATGTGATTTACAGAAAAAAATGTCTTTTAAGTATAAAAGAAAGTGACTGACATTATAGAACAAAAATATGAATATGAAACAAATATGAAACAAATTTTAAGCTTGTTAAGGAAATTAATTCATTTCAAGATAAACCCTTATACATCACCACACATCACCACATGATAAGGCCACAGTCATTTCATCTGGATGAAATAACACAAATCACTTAATTTAAACTTTTAATGTGAATTTGTGTACACAACATTCTCCCTGTTTGAACAACTACAATAGATACTCTTATTTCTAGTATTTTAAAATTGGCCTGTTGAAAATCCTTATACATCATTGACCCATAAGCAATCTATACTGTCTAAAGCTCAAAACACTATTTTTATAATATTCTAATATGCACTTTACAATAACTGTTGATTAATTGGCATGTAATGCAAGTAATGCTTTAGTTAACATGAAGTAATACGTTAACAATTGTTACAATGCTAACCAAATGTTTACATGCTAAGTAAACTTGTAACAGCTGCTTGTTTACAGTAAACAAGAAATAGTTCTGGGGGGAAAACGTGACCTCTTTAGGCTTGCCCCCAGAACAGGAGAAAGTTGGCACCTTTTGGGTGGCATCTGGGGAGAGGCTACGGTTAGGCTTCTTCTTGTTCTTTGCCAAGTGGGGTGAAGAATGCTTGGATGGCTGCTGCTTGGAAGGGGGATTCCTCTGAGAAATTGAAGCGGCAGACTTCCTCACTGTAGAAGGAGGAGTGGCAGGCTTGTGAACGTCTGCATGTGGGTTTGGTTTCGTTTCTTATCCTGACAGAATAAACCACAGGGCCTCCCTTATCCGCCTATTCCTTACCTCAAAATGGCCTGAATTGGCCAAACAGCCCTGTCAAAGAAAGTGGCTCGTCCTCCCGATCTCTGTCCAGCATATCGGACAGCATCATCCACAGGCTATGCCTGCTTGCCTGCCTGCCTGGCTGCCTGTAAGCCAAGGCTCTACTCTGTTTAAAAATCTCCTGTCCTGTGATGGTTTGATTTTATTTTTATGCTAAAATAGGATAAAATTGGTTTGAGCTTTACAAGACAGCGACAATACTAACAAACATTAGACAGTGTGTCTCAAACACACTCTGGAGGTTCACATACTGCGCTACTGAGAGTACTTCTAATGGAGGTGCCCTGTTTTATACACACGGTTTAGTGCTGCTGTACATAGTTTGAGACGTGGCCAGAGACTAACGTTACCTGTCGATTCAGAGCATTTTCTGACAGCTTGAGCACAGTTAATGTTATTGTTAACTCCCCAAGCTCTCAAACGTTGTTTTCTGTTTACTGACCGCAAAGCTGGTGAACGCTGACTTTCATCCAGACACGCCTTTGAGGCGAAAGCTGAGGTCAGTGAAGCTGGTAATGTCATTTATCATCGTTTTTCACAATTTCTAGACACATCAAATCCAGAGTGATGAAAGTACAGGACTTTGCTATGTATGCAGACTGACGCCTTCATTGTTACCTCAGCAATTTGAGAAACTAATCCGATTGCCTGTAGTATGAACATCTTTATAGCCTTATGAACAGTACTTGCAGTAAAGTGAAGATCTTACCCAGTGAAGAACTTGCACAATAGTTAACACACATTCTCCTGCACATATTTCCTGCACATATTTAAATGTAAACTCTTGTGTTTACAGATTTATTAGTGCTTTTCCTGACATACAAAGTTTCATTTATAATATGTTGCTTTAAAATGTGCTTTTTGAAAAATATATATAATTATTTATTTGGGTATGCTAACATAAAATAGAAATGCTAAAAAGATTATTGGTATTTCCTATGTAAACTATTGGTGCACTTGGGTATTTATGTTTTGCTTGAGATATACCTGAACGTTTACCTCCCTTTAGTATTTATGGAACTGGCAGCCGCAACAGTTGTATGAGTTGTCTAGTACCTGTGCACCGGTGATCCATTTTATTTTTATTTTTTTTATTTATTTTTTTTGCTGTGTGTTCATGATCATTAGCGCGAAACAATGTGTTCTGCTTTGTGGTTCCAGTAACTCCGGCTCAAATTTCAGTCTCGGTTATAAAACCCTTTTCAGGTAGAGAAATGTCAATAATGACTCAGATGAGAAGTGTTTGGTCTCCCCTGAACCGCCATTATTAGTGCAGAAGGACAAATTGATTTTGCTCCACTCCTGTAAATCAGGAACAACCGTGACATTTTCAAACACCTGTTCCTGCACACAGACTTTCACTTGGCCAGCCATTTAGCGAGGGGCCACATTGAGTTCTCCCACTTAAACAACAGCAGGGAAGAGCTGTTTAGTTGCTTGGTCTGAAAGAACTGGATCGATATTGAAATTGCTGTTTTTACTCCAGTTTGCTTTACTTCAAAAAAGGGGGGTGATTTAAGAATCATGAGCCAAAACTCCATCTAGTGCCTTCTTCTTTATTGTACTTTATTGTTTCCTTATTTTTCAATTATCTCATTTTCTTTTCTTTTTTTTTTTTTTTTTGTCTTTTTAATAGTGTACATCACTGTTCGGGACCAACAAGACAAATTTATGTTTTCATACCAACATTCAAAAATCAGAATAACACAGATTCCTACATTCTCAAGTCTTGACCAACACCCATACATAGCACTACATACACACACTCGCACTGCTTAAGATTAAAACACACGATCACTATTACATCTAACAACCAAACATGTCACACACAAAATTCGTAACATGGAACATGTGTGACATTGGATCTCAGGGGGGAAAAAAAAAGATTAAAAATAAATAAATAAATAAAAAACACCTTGAAAAAGCAGATACACGTCTTATACAAGGAACTCACCTTACAGACACTGACCAACACAAACTGAAGTCATCTTATTTTAACCACATTTTTGAAGCTCATTACAACTCTAAACAAAGAGGTGTAGCCATCCTAATACACTAAAAACTTTCTTTCACTCACGACACCACTATTGCAGGCCCTGAAGGACGATTTATTATAATAAATCGCACTATTAACAACAATACAATAACCATTTCAAATATCTATTGCCCTAATACTGACAATCCCACCTTATTCCAAAACAACTCTCCAACCTTTCAAATTCATCAAACAGTTCATGAGCGATTTTAGTCTTGCCGATGGTTGGCGAATAAAACACCCAAACACAAAAGAATTTACATTTCACTCCCCAGTTCATTATTCGTTTTTTATGCTTGGACTACTTTTTTAATTAGCAATTCTTTTATTTAGAATATCATACATGCATTATATCCATTATATCCATTATAATAGGTGACCATGCTCCCGTCTCGATCATATGGAAAGCAAAATAGTAAACAACCCCACAGAAGAAGTACACAAATTACAAATTCCAGCTTAATGAACTGATGAATGAGAGAACCAAATTTCTACTACAAAGACTAAGACATGAAAACTATGAGTTTCATTAAATGAAACAATTATCCCAGCAATTAAAGACCCGATGGAAAAGGTAATGCAAAACCCAGCTGAAATTAATAACACATTTCTTTGTAAATCTATACTCATCAGACCATGAACCAAAATTGGAAGGTATCAGCACTTTTCTCAAAAATATTAATCTATCTAAACTAACAGAAGAAAAAAATCAGACACTAGAAGAACCAATATCCACAAAGCATAAAAACAAATGCCCAACAATAGAGCACCTGGTCCAGACATTTTTCCTGCTGAATTTTACAAACATTTCTGGCCAATGTTATCACCACTCTTCAATAAATTAATAAAAGAAATAAAAGTAAATATGAAATTACCCACTGATATGAATATGGCTACAATTTCCCACTACCTCAAACTTGACAGACCCTACCATACCCTCCATTACCAACCTCTCTCACTCATCAACACTGATAAGCAAACATAAGCAAAACCCTAACTAATGGACTAGAAACTGTAATTCCATATCTAATCCACCTTGATCAAATAGGTTTCATCAAAGGCAGACGTTCCTCCACCAACATGTGCAGACTTATCAACATAATCCAGTATGCTACCGATCAGAAATCACAAACAGAAATCATAACCCTTGATGCAGAAAAAGCTTTTGGTAAAGTAAACTGGATATTCTTATTCACCACATCACACACATTAAGTTTTTGGGGAGTCATTTATACAATGGATAAAGATCTTAAACACCTCACCTATGGTCACTGTAACTACTAATGGGGTAATATCGCAACGTTTCACTCTTCACAGAGGTACTAGGCAAGGATGCCCACTCTCTCCCTGTTTATTCACTGTATTTATAGAACCACTAGCTGCAGCAATACATCCAAACATAAATCTAAAAGGAATTCAGACGTTACATACCCAACATTAAAATTAGTCTGTATGCAGATGACATTTTACTTTTCTCACAAAAACCATCATCCTCAATAAAAGAAATTATTAAAACTATCGAAAAAAAGATTTCGGACTGCTCCATTAATTGGTCTAAATCTGCTATTCTACCATTAAATAAAAACCTATGTAACACTCCAATTCAGACACACTATTCCACTGAACACTAATTTCATCACATATTTGGGTGTTAAAATTTCCCTCCAGTTGTCAGTTACCCAACCTCAATTATACCCCACTTCTGGAAACAATAAACAATGATCTTCAAAGGTGGGTAAATCTTCCTATCTCACTCATAGGTAGAATAGCCGTTATTAAAATGACCGTATTGCCTAAAGTCAATTACCTATTTTCAGTGCTTCCAGTTGAACCACCCACAAACTGGTTTAAGTCCTTAGATACCGCTATCTGTAATTTTTATTGGAAAAACAAACCACCTAGAATCCAAAAACCCATGGAGGCTTAGAAACTTTTACAGCTATGTTCTTGCAACTCAATTACAATATATACTAAAATTGATTAATCCTGATCAGACAGACAATACATGGATTGAACAAACTCAGTGCAATCATATAAAGATAGCAGACCTACCATTTATCAGTCCCACACTCAAAAAAACATACCTGCTTAAAAAATTCCAACAATAGCAACCCAGACAGCTTGGTGGAAATTTCACAAAATCACAAACTCCGCTGTCTCACTGAGCATTAATTCTCCCATTTGGAATAACCCTGACCTCCTCATACATAGAAAAATACTGCACTTTACTGCATGGAGTGATAAAGGCATCACACACCTTAAACACATATTCCACAATAAACCCCCTGGTATCACTTTCACATCTAACCCGGAATTTCAGTATTGGGAGTAATCATTTTCTCGAATTCCACCAGCTTAAATCCCTACAGAACTCCAAAATCAAAACTGGAAATACATTAGATTTGCCTCATGCAATTACTGATTTCATTAACATATCTGTTCTGAATAAACTATCATCTAAAACATACAAATTAATACCAAAACCAGACCCATAACACTGCCAACTAAACAGTGGGAAGAAGCTTTATCATCACTCCCGGTGCCGATAATAAAATAAAGTCATTAACAGAACACACTACCGGGCAAAAATGTATAAAATGGGATTCACCAGTTTGAGATCTGTCCACACCTCACCCAGAACACCACAGACAATTACACCACGCCACATGGCACTGCCCACCCATAAAACAAAAATCGCCAAGAAAACTATTCTCATGAACTGGACCAAACACCATTACTACCACTCACTGGAAAAATGTATTAAAAGATCATACATGTATCGAAAAAATATCTGCTTACACCAAAAACAGAAACACAAAATACAGTTCAATCTGGACACCAGTTGTTGACTTCCTTCAATAGTAATGTCTTTCTATATATATTGTTTACATTTCTGCCTGTGAATCTAATAAGCAGAATGACGGCCTCCCCGCATCGTCATACTCTATGTCTGACACATTCTGTTAGCACATTCTTGTTCTATTTTTATACTTTTATTTTATACTGTTGAAATGTGGGAAAAAAAGAAAAATATATATATGCCACTTTAGCTCAGGCACCTGATGTCCAGCTCTCTCTCTCTCTCTCCTTCCTCTTCCTCTTCCCCTTCCCCCAGGTTGATGCCATCCTGAACCTGGTATCCACGTTGATCCAGGATCAGCCGGATCAGCCGGCAGAAGATCCAGACCCGGAGGACTTTGCAGAGGAACAGAGCCTGGTGGGCCGTTTCATCCACCTGCTGCACTCAGAGGACCCAGACCAGCAGTACCTGGTGAGCATCTCTTGCAATCTTGGCTGAGTTAATAATTGTCATCATACTGCACAGTGTGATGTCCAGTACAAACATCATAAAAATGAAAAGTTTCTTCTGACGCATGAGTGAGGTGAGCTGCATGTGACTAAGCCTGTGCCGGCAGGACTTTAGAATGCAGTTAGAATGTCTGGCTTTGTTTGTTGCATCGGCATCACGTGCTGTAAAATTCTTTAAGAGTCCTAATGAGTGGTGCCATTTGCGTCTTAAAAATCTCGATTGTGATGCACAAGACAAGCCATCAAGTGGAATGCAGTAATCGCAGCTTTGAACAATTACATGGAGGCTGTTTCAGCAAAGATGCAGTCAGTTGCACGCTCAAGTTTTGACAGCTATTTCTACGTAGCTCCAGGCTTTTATGCTCTGCTCGGGGCCTTTTAAACCCAATGATTCTGT
The DNA here is from genome assembly GCA_034552555.1 of Semaprochilodus insignis. NCBI lineage: Eukaryota > Metazoa > Chordata > Actinopteri > Characiformes > Prochilodontidae > Semaprochilodus > Semaprochilodus insignis. The sequence goes on from CM067498.1 coordinate 17,808,128, forward strand.
GTGCACATTCGTCATTTCTCCTTAATAGCTCTGTCTACAACAAAATCATATTTTTGTATGTTTTTATTTTAAGGTAAAATCATGAATTAATGCATAAACATGGTTCACTTCTGTTTCCAAGATTAAAGTGTAGAAATCAGCAGCTTGAGGATTCGTTATTGAGTAATAAGTATGAACATGCTCTTTCATCTTGAAGTGGCTTCAAAAACAAATCTTGACTGATGATAAGGACCTTTGTTCGTGTTTTGAATGCTAATAGACTAAATGCTGATTGTTTGTATTTCACTAATTTTCACTAATTTTGTATTTCACTACTTTTCAATTGATGGTTCTTCAGTGATGGTTCTGTTATAAAAATAATTCAGTCCAGTCATGTGACTCGAGTCCCCAACATTCTAGCATGGGGCTAGAATTTGATCAGAATGCAATCCAGATACTAGACATATGAAGTGACCAGGTGTAAACAGGGTCAGGAAGCTGTCAATCAAGTTGCTCATTAGCCATGCCCACTCATTTCTCAAGTAGGTCTTATTGAACATTTGGATATTTTAGTAAGCTGGATATTTTTAATGTAACGCTTAAGTTTAGTATCATACAACTACATCATACAACAACTAAAATATAATAACATTTTCTTCATCTTTCCTAACCTTTATAATGATTAAAGAACCTCTGCGTACTGTTGATGTTCCTTAAAATGTTATGGAAACGTATATTTTATGTGAAACCAGTTCTTCACAGCTCATGTTTAAGTAATATGATTAATGACATTTTTTGCTGGCCACGTTTTGTTTTATTTTTTCCACAACAACTGCATTTTATTTATATTTATTATTATTATTATTATTTAAAAATAGCATTATTTCTGGAGCACGCTTCATAGCGAGTGCCATACACAGGTATTAAATATTACCAGTTACTTTTGCTACTCTTCAGTAACTGCTTAGTATGCTTAGTAAAATATTCTCTGTAGAGGATTTGTTACTTATTTAGTCAGCTAAACATAAAATTTGACCTTTTTGCCTTAGGACAGTGCGTAAACCCTGTGGAGGATTCAGATGTAGTTACTGGCTTAAATTAAATAGGATTTGTTCAAGTTTAAATTGACATTTGTATGTTGATATTTTTCTATGAATTGTGCTGCTGTTAATGATTCAGGATCTCCAGTTTGACAACACAAACCCAGAAGTGGCCTAATTTGTCTCTAACGAATATTGAATCTCTTGAATCTGCAGATGAGATCTGAGGTAATTTGCTGTTTCATAGCTATGAATTATTCAAATGTTTCTTATGTTCTTCTTGATTTGTGCCTCCCACAGATTTTAAACACAGCCAGGAAGCATTTTGGAGCTGGGGGTAATCAGAGGATTCGGTACACGCTGCCACCGCTAGTGTTCGCCGCCTATCAACTGGCTTTCCGTTACAAAGACAACTCTTCTTCAGTAGGTCTCCAAAATTGCCTGTTTAACGTTTACTCTTCCCATCATGTCAGCTCTTCAAACACTTTCAGTTGCGTTGAATGAAATATAAAAGCTGAGAATGAGCATTCTGCGTAAAACTGCATGTGTAGTCAAGGACTGTCTTTTAAAGACAAGCAGGGGCAATCTCTATACTTTAATCGTTCAAAATTCAGCAAAAACTCCTGTCTCAGTGACTCAGAAAGAACTCCAGAGAAGCTAAATCTGAATTCTCTTTCTAATGAGGTTAAAATGAATCAGTAAACAAGTATATAAGTAAACCTTTAAAAAAATGTTTCAGTGATCAAAACACATAAAGGCTGCATAATTATTTTAGTTCTGTATAAGTGCAAGGTTAAGAGATACCACCAAAACTCCTCTTAATTCAAAACTCCTATAATTCAAACTATAAATAATACAACACTGACCCTTTACAGTCCAATCAAAACCCCTCCCAATACAACCAAGACCATTCCCTGTGTAGTGCATTCCTGGACATTTTATCTGTGTGTGCAAGTTAGATAATCATGGAGGAAGTTTAAAGAAATTCATGAAAATTGCAATTTTTGAGAAAACACAGCAAGTCTGAACATATAAATAAGCTGCATTTGGCCGCCATGTAACAAGTGAATTTGCATATTCCATCCCACACAGTAGTTGGACCAGTCCTACTAAGTTTTGACGCATATGCATGTGGCAGAGCTGGTGGGTAGTCACAAGCAAGTCTTAACCTTTAAATCTCAAGCAAGTCCCAAGTTACCATAGGAAGATTCAGGCAAGTCAAGTCCCTGGTACAAGTCAAGTCATACAAAATTATGATGCTGTAACTCCAGTTTCCACATTTAAATCAGTAACACAGCGGCCATATTGCTCATTTCTTTTTTCTACTTTCATCCACAACACAATACTCAAATTCAAACTTCACTATATTTGGAATAGCCAAATTACGAGCTTCATCTTATGTTGATCTCTGCTGGCCTCCCACTTTCTGACAGTGATAAATCATACATCACCTAGTCCTGTTTCAACAAAAAAATCCCCAGAAAACACTAGCTTCTCAAAACCTAAAATAGCAAATATTTGATTAAAAAAATATATCAGTCCAGTCATGTGAGTCCTCAACACTGGCATGGGGCAAGAATTTGATCAGAATGCAATCCAGATACTAGACACGTGAAGTGACCAAGTGTAAACAGGGTCAGGAAGCTGTCGATCAAGTTGCTCATTAGCCATGCCCACTCCCATGCCATGCCCAACAAGTAGGTCTTATGAGCATTTGGATATTTTAGTAAGCTGGTTATTTTTAATGTAACGCTTAAGTTTAATATCATACAACTCTGATTAATATTTTGCTTGTGTTTTCTGGAACTTTAGGTGAAATAACATTTTGAAAAGAAGCTTCCAAAAATGTCAAGACGCTTCTCTCTCTTCTTGATTAGGCTTAAATCCTAAGCTTATTTTACACTAATATTGCCATAAAGCCCACTATGTCATCACTTTGGAATTGAGAAAGAATGGAAAGGGGAGTTGGCCGTTGTCTACATTTTCTTTGCTCTCTTTGCTCTTGCAGGATGATAAATGGGAGAAGAAGTGCCAGAAGATTTTCTCTTTTGCCCACCAGACCATCAGCGCGCTGATAAAAGCCGAACTTGCTGAGCTGCCTCTGAGGCTCTTCCTCCAGGGGGCACTGGCAGCCGGAGAGATTGGCTTTGAGAACCATGAAACTGTAGCCTACGAGTTCATGTCTCAGGTACATTCGGCCCCGCTACTCTCAGCCTTCATCTCACCTCAGGCTTGGGTGGAGAATGATGTAAGACTGAGTCACGATTATGAACAGTAGGAGAGAAAGGAGGACCTGTTTGCACTGTTAACCTTCACAATCTGTAGACACTCTGAGAAAGAGATTAATTCATCAAGTCCTGTTAGTCATCTTCAAGCCCAAACACACTGTCCCTGGATGATGGGGTGCCTCTTAGTTTAGAAAATACAGAAGTACATTTGAAACAGTGTAAATAAATTAATTAATTAGTTTAAAAAACAAGCATCTTCACTAGCTTAGAAATAATGCAATTATTAAGTTATTACAGTTTTTAATTATTTGACATTTAAGTGATCTTGTACAGGGTGTACTCACTTCTGTTGTATACTGTATGTTGGTCCAGCTCCTGAAGCCCTTTCCAATGGGAGAGTTGCTGAGCTGTATCTGCCTACATACCACAGAGAGAACAATCCTTACTGGACAATTTTGTGTTAAGCATAAAGATTTTAAAGGATATATATCTTATAAAGAAAAATATAAAATTATTATTTTTCTGAGCCACACAAGATATGTAATGTCCAATGAAAATCTTGCTGCTTACTTGTTAATCTGTGTTCTGACCGCAGGCCTTTTCTCTCTATGAGGATGAGATCAGTGACTCTAAAGCGCAGCTGGCTGCTATTACCCTCATCATTGGTACGTTTGAGCGCATGCGCTGCTTCAGCGAGGAGAATCACGAGCCCCTCCGTACCCAGTGTGCTCTGGCCGCCTCCAAACTGCTGAAAAAGCCTGACCAGTGCCGTGCCGTCAGCATCTGTGCGCATCTCTTCTGGTCAGGCCGCAACACAGACAAAAACGGCGAGGAGGTTTGTATCTGGACGTGTTTAATGTGTGGGTGATCTTCAGATCTTCAGTCTGATGTTCTCCCTCGGGTTCTAAGCAGTGACTTAAGCTGCGATATGATCGTTTCTTGTCTTCATGATGGTTTAACGTTGAATTCTATTTTTAATGTTGCTTTGGTCAGATATATTTTGCTTCTTTTTAAGGCATCTCGCAAGTAGTAGGCGATGTTTCTGAAATTTCAGCCAGCAAAGAAAAATGTGCAGAAATTACCAAAAAAGATTACAAAAACAGTATTAATGTCTGTGCGTGACCAGCCGTTCTCGAGGATGCTGCAGTCTGTGTTCGCTGCACTAATGTTATTCAGAGAAGTAGTAAGGTAGTAAGATGAGACGGTAGAGTGTGGTGGTCTACCACGTCCCTAAACGTGGACTGCGGTAAAGTTGATTTACTATTGGGATATTCATCTGCAGCTTTGTTTATGTCGAAAATGCTTGCCTTTTGAAAATCACTAAACACACAGATTTATACAGGCTGCGCCACAAGAGCTAAGGGACACATTACACTTTGCAGTAAACACGCAGGTGAAGATCAGTGGGGGGAAAGTGAGCTTTCTGAGCCATTGTGCTAAAACTGAGCTTTCTGAGCCTCAATAGGCTTATTGATCTTTTAACAAAAAAACACTCTTATGACAACTTGTAATTACAAAGCTTACTTGCCTGAATTATTAGAGGTACATGGCAGAGTTGTATGCAATGGTTTGGGTGCCTCGGTTACAATACCTTTAAAAAAGTAAACAAAATTAAACAAAACAAGTACATAAAATGATTTTAACCACTGTTATGTTGGTAATTTTAACCTCTGCTGACCTGTACTCAAAGAATTTTGTGAAATCATTTCAATAGCTTTTGAAAGTGTAATTATTACTTTACAACAAGTTGTACTGAATCAAGTAGCACCTACTCACCTCCTATACTGGCATATTTAACCCCTTGTTGTCTGTAGTGAAAGGTTTTTATGAATTCATTTCAATAGCTTTTGAACGTTCAATGATATTAGGTGAGGGTTCTCTCCAACCCTCAGGTTACCTAATTTCACATCAAGAAAAAATCTGTAAATGAAAGGATGTAATTTGTATGTGGTTTATCCAGCATAGAGAAAATGTCTTTAATTTAAATCCGATATCCTGTGCTACAGTGTGCTGGAAAGCCTAACCAAAACTTCAAAAATTTCCGCTATCCAGTTGCTCACACTCTGTAAATGATAGGACGGCTGTGCAGATGATGAGGGGGTAGTGGTGCTGTTCTTTAGATTGGGACTTACATCAATTAAATGATGCTTCCAAGTATGCTCTCTGAAGGCAGGAGGCTATGCTGAACCTTCAGTCTGAGATGTAGAGGTTTTCAGTGGAGCAGATAGGTCAGCTGCATTTTTAGATGGAAGACAAAATGCTTTCTTCACATCTCATTCTTTCATGTCATGCTTATCTGAAGTGATTGTGTCTATATGGTGACATTTATCATGTCAGGATGTTTTTGTAAGTTTGTGTCTATATTTTTGTTATCATATGAGCACAAAAATCTACATCTTGGTGTTCAGCTGTCTGTCAGAATGACCATAAAGTATATAGTTTTTATTAAGAAATACGATAATATGTATGTGAGTTTCCAAAAGACGTTAACTGAAATACCTGGTACAGCGCCTGTCAGATAAACATCACTTATAGCGTAAAGAGAGAGGACTTTAAGATCTGCTCTTTCATTGGTTCTGTGGGTGTTCCTGTCCATCCTTCCACTGTGAGAAGACAACTCAACACTATGGGGAGCTGTACACACTGTACAAGCCACTCACACCACACACACTGTACACACCCACCCACACTATTCACACTCACCGCACACTCCACATGTACCCTAGGGATACCATCCCAGACACCTAGCAACACCATAGCAACCATCTGAGATACCATAGCAACTGCCTAGCAACACCTTACCAACTCTCTGGGATACCCTAGCAACACCATAGCAACATCTGCGTTACTATAGCAACCGCCTAGCAACGCCTTAGCAGCCACCTGGGATACCATAGCAACCGCCTAGCAACATCATAGCAACCATGTGCGACACCATAGCACCTGCCTAGCAACATCATAGCAACCACTTGCAATACCATAGCAACTGCCTGGCAACACCTTATCAACCATCTGGAATACTAGCAACCGCCTAGTAGCACCTTAGCAACCATCTGGGATACCATAGCAACGCCTTAGCAACCACCGGTGATGCCATAGCAACCGCATAGCAGCACCATAGCAACCATCTGGGAAACCATAGCAACTGCCTAGCAACACCTTAGCAACCACCTGGAATATTATAATAACTTCCTTGTAACACCTTAGCAACCACCTTGGATACCATAGCAACCGCTTAGCATCACCATAGCAACTACCTGGGACACCATAGCAACCACCTAGGATACCTTAGCAACTGAAAGAAATTTGCAAAGAACCAATAGTGCAACATTAACACGTTAACAAAATGTACAGTGATTTAAGAATCAGTGTTTGAGTTCCACTACAGGAACTTGAGCTGAACGAATCAAATTATGCTCTTTTTGTCAGGAATTGTGCTGTTGATTAGTGTTCTTGCAGTGCTGATGATATCCATGATGTGCTTGAAAAAGAATACAATAAATATCATCATATTGTCTAGCCCTATTGTAAAGTAGTCCATCAATCATCAGTAATGAACAAATATAATTTTTTCCCACCCCTGACCATCCTATACATTGGTAATACTAGTAAATGTTTTCTGTTTAATTTTATAATACTCTTAAATGTATCTCTAGTTCTCACACCTGATTAATAAAACATAAGCACATGCAGCAAAACATAATTCCTTATTTGTTTCCTTTATTTTTGCCTCTTGGCTGTTGCACAGCGTGTGCATCTTCCTGAATATACAACATGTTTCTTGAGTAGTCCACAGAAACGCTAATGAGTCAGCAAAATTTTAATGACCTGCTCTTGCACCCCCTGTTTGTCTGTGTTGACCTTTATTATTTTATTAACAGATCCGTGATGGGAAGCGTGTGATGGAATGCTTGAAGAAGGCCCTAAAGATCGCTAATCAGTGCATGGACCCATCCCTGCAAGTGCAGCTGTTCATCGAAATCCTCAACCGATATGTGTGTTTCTACGAGCGAGAGAACGATGCGGTACGCTCTCCTCTCTCCCATCACTCTCCATTCACATACTTTTAGCTCTCAACATTTTTTGTGCTCTTTTTGTTTCTGTGTTTCTTTGTATGTTTGACTGTGAGAAGAGAATGGAACCACAGTCTTTCTTTTTTTCTTTTCATAAAGCAGGATTCGAAAGAATATGGGTTTTGCTGTGTAATATTAATATTATAATATTGATCAGCTTCATTGATTTACCAGTTTCATATATAATTTAATGATACATTTCGCCATTTTATTTCCAACTGATTGATTTCTGAAAATTTTAATAAATGTGGTTTCATTTGTATAGATATTGGCAACAACCTGAATTTGAATGATAAGACTAAAAATCTGTGTTATTTTATTAACGCATAATCCATGTCATAGTTAATATGAGCTAAATCTCTAACAAGAGAGAAGAGGCATAGATGAGGAATGCTGTTTTACTGTAATGAGTGTGGCATGCTGAGATTTGGCTCATAAAGCTGTTGATGTATTTTTCTAGAGGTGGAGTACTTACTAGAGTTACTGATGTTTGTTATTAATGGAGAGCGCACATGCAGAGAAGACATCTAGTTCAGACGCACATAAATGTAGGTATGGAGGATCCAAATGACATGAGTAAATACAGGAAGGGCTTTGGCATAACCACATTACCGCAATAGAGCAGGATTGAGCTTATTATCGTTTTTTGTTGTTTTTTTTTTTAATTTTTTCTGGTGGAAGTTGATTCATCGTCATTAATCACACATGGCATCTGTTTTGGGTGTTTTTCTTTTTTTGTTTGTTTGTTTGTTTTTTAAATTTGCTAACAGTTTTATGTTAGTGAACTAAAGGAAACTAGACTGTAACCTTAGCTGAGACCTGAAGTCTAAAAGACTGTTTAATGTTTTTTTTCTCTGTGTACATTTTAAGCCATGTGTTGTCTGCCTCGGCTTTCTGTATCTTCATGTGGTCTTCACAGTAATGATAAAATACAGAGTAGTATGTTGTTGCTCTAGACTTGAGAATTTGCACCCCAAATAATCACAGCACCGCCATCCCTGAGTGCTGGCCCTGCATGCTGTAGGTGTGCAAAAAATGGCCATCCACATGATCGATGTTTTTTTTATTTATTTATTTATTTATTTATTTTAATTGCCAAAGTCCAATAATCTTTTAGTTTCATCTTTATTCATGCCCAGAAAGATTTGCACAAAAAGGTTTAGTCTGTAGCTGTTTGGGGAGAGTGCCAAGTAGTCTGAATATCCTCAGCATAGCTGCTGTAAGATATCCCATAGTCTTGTAGGATTTAGCTAAGAGCATGCATGCGGAAATAAGAGTCACTCAAGAATCGAACCTTGGGGGACATCACAGGTCACTGACATGCACCTGAAGATGTTATTTTCTATTTTGACAAAGTAATTCCTTCCTTGAAGGTGTGAAGTAAAACATTTTGGAACAGTTCCTGAGAGTCCACCCCAGTTCTCAAGTCTAACACATGCTTTGAAACTGCAAGTGAAAGAAATGGCTCACTGTATTGATTAAAATTTCATCATTAATAACACTAAACTGGTACATTTTACCATGATAATTCTGATATTTGTATGGGGGCATGGAGAGAACAAAGGCTCATTGATGGATATACAAAGATATTGACTATATAAAGAGTAATAACTTGTTTGATGATATAGATTTTAGTGTGGGGGAAACAGTTGCAAATGCGTTACATCTCTCAATTCTGATTCTTTTTATTTAAACTGTATTCAATGACAGAACTTTTAACAGTATCACCATTAATAAGCATTCTAAAGTTTAATTAATCACATAGGTGACAGTTTAATTATACTGTACTGATTTTAAATTAAAGATCAGGGTTAAACTAATGGATTATATCAGATTATACATTTTTCACCTCACTAGTGCTCAAATCAAATCCTCTCAGCAATGTTCTAACATCAGTTCCTGACCTCACTAATACTCGTAGACTTGTTGGACCAGCAGGTGTCTGGACATTTGGCATAGATTTATATGTGGATCATGGTTTGAAGATGTACTGTTGATTTGTTCATGTCTTCTCCAGGTGACGGTTCAGGTTCTGAACCAGCTGATCCAGAAAATCCGTGAGGACCTGCCAAACCTGGAAGCCAGTGAGGAGACGGAGCAGATCAACAAGCACTTCCACAACACACTGGAGCACTTGCGTCTGCAGAGAGAGTCACCAGAGTCAGAGGGTCCAGCATATGAGGGCCTTGTGCTTTAGGATCTTCACAAACACCAACACATACATCTACATTTGATTGTGTATAAACACACATAGAGATATAGTCTGTATAGCCACACGCAATGGGGTTTCTCACCTGGTGAGATCAAAGCCAGCCCCATCTCTCTGCCCATCACCATCTTTCTCTCTTTTAGTTTTTCTCCACTCTTTCTCGCGTCCTTGCTCTGAGCTTGTGAGCCATCATATATTCTATTGAGTACACAGAGCATAGGTTCTTTTGTGCTTCCTTACTTCATCATTTCATGATGTTGCTGACATCCAAGGCAGTCTCATTTGGCCAGATGTAATCTCATAATGAAAAGATCTTCAGAAAACTGTGGGATAAGTTTAGTGGAGGGTAGACTTGGTCTGTAACCTATAAGCCAACCCAGTGTGAGCTCATCAGCGTTGCATGACTGACAACAAGCAGTAAGGTAAGTCCTCGAAAACTCCATTCTGTCTCTTGCTAGGGAAAAGGACTTCAGTTCATGATAGTGTTTCACTGGCTGTTTTTTGCTAGTGTTGTTCTTCAAACTCTGGGCGTTAAAAGAGCATGAAGGTAGATTGCAGAGGGAACATACCCTTATTTACAACGCAAGCAATTATTCAACGAAATGTCCCCAGATGTATATTCTCTTTACAAGTTCACATCTGGTGCCACATAATTACCTCCATGAAAGTAAAGGGGCACAAGCAGAAAGCAGATGCAGAAAACCCAGAGAAGATGCAAAAGAACCCAGTGCTTTATTTGCTTCGTTTGAGCTGTGCATCACTGTGTGGAGACTCGTTGTAAGCCTGCATGTTCTTTGTCGCAGGCTGTGTGATTGTACGCTTAAAAGAGCTGCATTCGTGCAACTGTATTTTTATTCCTCCCGTTTCTTTGTCTCTCTTTTTACTTCACCCTCTTTATTTCTATGGCAGTTTGCTGGAGTAAATGGCAATTGATGTATGTAAAATGATAAAATGGTGTGCAGTGGACACAGATGTGAGCATGTGTGGATGAAGAGTGTCTGGCTGCCTGTCTTAAAAAAAGAAAAAAAACTAAGAAATGGCCTCATCTTTTGAACCACCTCATGTGTATCTTGTTGCTCTTGTTACTTTTTTTTAATCATGACTCCCCCCAATATGTATAATCTAATTGTAAATCAGCTAAAACAAAAGTATCAGTGATTTCATGACATTTGCACAAATAAACAAAATATTAACCCCACATATGGATGCATATTGTCTTTTATTGTTTATGCAGTTTTCTCGTATCTGGCAGCAGTGTAAATGTTGCTGTGGTGATGGTGTTGCTGTAAACAAGGTGAAACTTTAGCTGCTGTTTTGTCCTAAAAGTATTTTGCATACATGCTGTTGCTTTACCGGCTGTGCTGCGCTTCTCCTGCCTTTTAACTGGTGTTAACAGTAACCGCATGTACAACAACCTGAAAGAAAGTAGCAGATGAATTTATGACATTAAAATAGTTATTTCACAGACGTAGTGCACAAAAACAAACAATAGATAAATACACTCATCATTTAAAAAATGTTGCACAAATAGTTGCATCCAGAAGGATATATTCAAGCTGTATGGGGGTGATTATTCCAGGACAACATTAGGAACCTCTACAAATCCATGCCAAGATGTCAGGCGTGTTGCACCATACTGGGAGACACTACTTGATATTGCTATTGTTTAACCTGAGAGAGCGATCCAGTAAGTTTCCTTCTCAAGCTCTGTAAAGTTAGGATAATATTGGATATTAACGTTTCACACCTGCTTCTCACAGACAACCTCCTAAAATCCCTGAAGTTGCATTCGTGGTAAACCAGGGAACAAACTACAGGTGTTGCATTACATTAAAGTTCCCGATCTTTCCTCCTGCAGGGGACGTTTCATTAAAATAGCATGAATCGCTCCAGCAAGCGCAGAAGACGTCAAAGGACCGCGGTTAATGTTTAAAAACGTACAAGACGAGAGATGAGGAGCCTGTAGATGTTATTTACGATGACCTGAAATGTACTGAAATAGACACTTTTACAAAGTTCTATGAAGAAAGGCAGACATATGTTGTATACATTGTTGGTAAGATGTACCATGGTTAAATTTTAGTTCATTTTTATATTTAATAAATTCCTACTGTGAGACATCCATCAACGTCCGCAGCTAAACTAATGTCCGTTTAGTACTACCTAGGGTTGCACCGAATGTTCGGCAACCAAAATTATTCGGCCGTAAATGGCAAAAAAAAAAAAAAAAAAATCACTTTCAGAGTTTGGCCGAATAAGTAAAAAGACTGAACAATGACGTTTTTAATGACGCTGTTTCCTTTTTCTGGGATATAGACGGAAACCAGCATGTCTGCTGGGATGGGTATTTGTTGTTTTTTTATGTATTGATTTTTTTTTTTCTTTGTCATACTGTGCTTTGTTGGTATGTCTACTGGGATGTTAAAATGTGCAGTGTTCAGTAAATATGTTTAAACTGCATTTTAGTAATTGTTTTTTCTTTGAAAGCCAAGACAAAAATACATCTCAGACAGCAAAACTCTTCCGCCCCAAATCTGGCCCACATTCCCCATTTTCATCTGGCCCACCAGCCAGATGTGTTGACGGCACTTGAGTGGACCGCTCCCAGAACTAATTTGTGGGACACATAAGCACCAGATTAGGCCAGAAGTAGGTAACTCTGCTGTATCTATGCCAGATGTGGACCAGACCACTTCTTCCCCCCCACACACTTTTTGCTCTGGCTTTTTGTGCGCTGTAACAATGAACCGTGAAGTAGTGTCATATGAGAAGCAACTTCAACAAATTACTTAAAAGGCCCATAAGAAATGAAACAGTATTTGTAAATGCTGAAAATAAAATTCAGCTCATGGCCATTGTCTTTTAACCGGTTTGGATGTGCAAACTGGAGTTAGAGCATCATAATTTTGTATTAATTGACTTGAGACTTAATCGATCTCTTGTAATGAGGGTTGGTGATCACTGCTGTATGTAGTTGTCGAGTTTGCCCATTCTTATTCATGAACTAAACATTGACTTTTGATATTGCCACCTCACCCCACATTCTGCCTACTAATGGTCCTCAGTGAAGAGCCAAAATCCCCTCCATTTACAACCTGGAACTACAGAGTGTCCCTTTCCCCTATGGAATGTAAAGCTCCCTCTCTCAGGGCAGATCAACTCTGAGGGATGACATTTTGGTTAAACTGAAATGAGTTGACTTCCTAGCTGAACATTGATCCCCAATTGTTCGAACTCCAATAATTCACATCGTTTGCCAGTGTTTAGCCTCACTCACGATAACACAATCAACTTATACAGGTGTAGGCGTTCATAATCAATGTACAGAATGCTATCCCATGACTTTTGGTAGCTCAGTGTATATAGTTGTAGTAATTTGAAACGGTTTCCACTAAATTATGAATTGTAGCATTTATTAGTGTGAGTTATGTCTATTCTCTTTTGTGTGTATTCATGTTAGTATTAGGATTGTTAGAAGTTAATTAGCTGATTTAACTTTAACATAAAAGTTTGTAGGCCCATTGATCTTTGAATATATAGAAGATATAGAATCTTAGAATATTTTTGTCAACAATATTAATGTTGCATATTAAAGTAAATCTTTGTAGTATTCAGTCATACAGCCATGCTCTGAAATGACATCCATGTGCTGTTATTTTGTGAAAGGCTGAGCAGACAACGAAATTACATATTCATGAGAAAACGATACATGCTTTTATATGTAGGACACAGACAGTGAGATGGGAGAGCTCTTTGTAAATTATCTTTTTTGAGATAACATTTAATTTCTAAATATAGTTTAAGACCTGCGGTAAATAAACCAGCATCGACTCCCACGTGTCCACATAACCAGCTGTGAGTGCAGCAAGCCGTATGTCTGCCGAATCAAACTAACTGAAAAGGAAGACTGCTTCTTGGCCCCCTTCATGAGAAAGTGTACCAATCAGCGAACCAGCTGAGTCCAAAGTAGGCAAAGTGCAAGGTAAAAGCAGCGTTTGAGATTAACCTCTCTCCAAACCACTGCTCCAAGAGCCAGGCCCTTCCTGTTCACTGACCAATGGTTCTCCCCCAGAAGCTGTGGTTCAGTCTCAATGTTGTGATTATTTGTGTTCTGCTTTTTGTTAATATAAGTTTTAATTAGTTGTTTCGTTCAGATTCATGCTCCAGTTCTGCTCATTTTACAAAAAATAGCTGTACAGTTTATAGCTGAGTTTCAGCAAACTCCAGTTTCCTCAGGTAAATGTGACATTATTATTTTTCCTATTATCCATATACTAATCTATTGTACACTGAAAAAAATGATGTGGTGAATTTACTTAATAAAGTGCAATGTTTTCGCACACTTATTTTTACATATAACCCACTAAACTTTTTGGGTAATTTTTACTAAAAACTTTAAAGTGATGTTGCTTAAAAATCAGAGTTTTACTTCATGTCTTTACTTAAATATGCTTCTCTAGTCAGTAAAATGAAGTTGTTTCATTTAGAGGTCTTTAATATTTTAAGATGAATATGAGTAAAAATTTGCGTTAATACTACAACTGACGACCCTGAGGCGTGTAGTTGGAAAACAAAAAGAAAGTGTCTTTCTGAGTAAAGGTTTCACTTTATTTATTTGTCTCTCACAAAAAATTAAGTGATAACATTTAAAACATCACATGACATCAAATTTCTCTTGAAGAACACAACCTTGCCCACACATCACCAATACTCCCATTGAAAACACTATGTATAACAAATGCAGTAAAAAATAAACACAAGTTAAAGCAAACAGTATGACATTCAACAAGTTGTATGTGTACATCTGTACAATGAACATTATGTACATTATGTGCATCAGAACCACAGTCATAGCCACTTTCCATATACAACCACCATCCACTTTATTAGGTACACCTTCTTGTATCTACACTCAGTGTCCACTTTATCAGCTCCATTGACCATATAGGATCACTTTGTAGCATTTTCTGGAAAAATGTGCAATGTGTACCTCAGTGATTTGGGATAGCTGAAATTGACTGCATACATGAGGCCAACAAGGAGGCCTTCGGGACACTTTGTCATCCTGCAGTCACCTCCAAAAGGATCCCATCCAAAAGATCCCTGCCTCTAAAGGACTCCCATACTCAGAGCCCCATTTGATGATCTACAGTGAGTGGTATTTCAGGTCATCAATTTTGAGATCAACATAATAAATAAACATAAATGACAATTAATTATATGACAGTGTTCGCATGTGTTCCTCTCCACACTGGTCTTCTTATTACATAAGTCAAACATTCCAAAAATCTGTCTTTTAAACCTTGTCACAGGATTGCCTTTAAAGCACTACTGTTTGCCTGTCTGGGTCACACACAAACAAGCAGCCTCTCCATTCACCCTACCCAGCATACCAAGTGAAACCGGGAATTCCAGTCCTTATCAACACACTGGGCTCACAGAAAACATTTGTCATTGTCATAGAGGAACTTCAGGAAATTGTTGTACCATAATGGGGCAAAAGTCATGTGAAAATTAGGACACCCAATGAAAACTTTTGTTTTTTAACCTATTTTTTAATATATAAGCATTTGATCTTCATTATAAAAATATTGACAGAAGGAGGGAACGTAAATAAATACATTCAACTGAAGACATGTCCCTAAATGTAATTAATACGCTCATATGCATCTACCACCTTCTTGCCAAAGGCCTCAGAGAGCTCTTTAGAATTAGAATGGATCCCACCATGGTGATAGCATCACTTAAAAAATTAAGAACAAACCAAAGTAAATGTTCGAGGTTTAAATAAGAGGCTCCTTCAGAATCATCTCTAACCACTTTCTAATCGTCTGCAGTTGATGTGCTGCACCTGATTCTAATATTAGACATTTTAAGTAGTAATAAATGTAATAAATGTGGGGACTTCCTCCCTGGAAATGTGCATTTCTATAAGTAACAATTTACAAACAATTTCTTTTATATTCTAAATGTTTATTTTACATTTTTTTTCCAGTTTCTTTGTTTCATTTTGTCACAGTCTCTCAATATTGTTAATTTAAAGATTAAAAGTCCATATATTTAAATATGTTAAAAACAAAAAGCTTTCATGGGGTGTCCTAAATATTTTAAACATGACTGTATGCATGTACCACACTGGGTAACTGGGTAATGTGTAATGAGGTGCTCAGCATTTTCAGAGAGGTGTACCATCAAGCAACGAATCACCACCAGCATCCTGGTTACCCACACCAGCATCCTTGGTGGTATACAAACACAAAACAAATTATGATGATCTGTAATGATTAGGGACAAAGTCGCAACACTACAAAAATTCAGTAAACACAACTGAATTATCTGATCCAACATCAGTAGCTTATTCGTTTTGTGGACAGCATTTCCTTCCACTGAGGAGCCTATCAGTGTACTTGTCCAGATTATAATAGAATTGTGGTTCCAAATCAGTGGCTGTCAGCCTTTTGAATTTCTCTTTTACTTCATAAGTAATATTTATTAGCAGTGTTGTAGTCTATTATGAAATATACCCAGATCAGCCATAACATTAAAACCACCTACTTGTATCTACACTCTTTATTCATTTAATCAGCTTCACTTACCATACAGGAGCACTCTGTAGTTCTACAGTTAAAGACTGTAGTCGATCTGTTTCTCTGTATACTTTACTACCTTGTTCTTCAATGGTCAGGACGCCCACAGGACCACCACAGAGCAGGTATTATGTTGGTGGTGGATCATTCTCAGCACTGGTAGTGGTGGTGTGTTAGTGTGTGTTGTGCTGATGTGAGTGGATCAGACACAGCAGTGCTGCTGGACACCTCAGTGCCACTGCTGGACTGAGAATAGTCCACCAACCAAAACTATCCAGCCAACAGTGTCCTGTGACCACTGAAGAAGGACTAGAGGATGACCAACACAAACAGCAGCAGCAGATGAGCTATCGTCTCTGACTGTACATCTACAAGGTAGGAGTGTCTAATAGAGTGGACAGTGAGTGGACACAGTGTTTAAACACTCCAGCAGCACTGCTGTGTCTGATCCACTCACACCAGCACCACCTCAGTGTCACGGCAGTGCTGATTATGATGGCTGATGGGTGTATACTGTCACATATGAGCTGTGACAGTATATTCACAATCCTCTCTTCATGTTCAGTGATATTTTGAAAATGAAATAAAAACAATTAATGGAATTATAAACTCACAAAAGTCATATGCATGACATCAAAAAGTGCAGCCACCTCCCCAGAACAAAATGCTTCCCTGCATCAGATATAACAAATAAACAACAAATCATTTTGTAGCTCAAAATCATTTAGGTACACAATGTCAGTATTAACCAACAATTGTAAATACACTGCAATGTAACAATGATCTACATTACTATCAGACCAAAAACCTGCATTGATTTTTTTGTTTATTCAGCCTTCAAATCTCTTCGTGCCTGTTCAATTCATACCGGGTACTACCGCTAGAGGGCACTCTTGCACAGGAGGTCGTGGTAGTTGCGCTGGAAGTGCTTCTTCATTCGAGAAGAGAGACCGATTCGAATGCAACTGTCGTCCCTGTCTTCATTTCTCCTGCTTTTTCTTAAAGGTAGGTAGATGTTTGAAGTGCATTAAAGATCAGGAAACAACCCTGGACGTCATTATGGTTTTATATAGCCATGTTAATAGACAAAATCTGAAGTTAAACCGAGTGTAATGGACGCTAACCCTAGCCACTGAAATGACAGCATTTAGGCTAGTCGCTGACCGGATTGAATTCATTGGGGAATTAAGAGGGTTTTGGCTGCTTTTCTTTTGGTTTGGTGAAGTATATTTTGAAGATTTAAAGG
Organism: Semaprochilodus insignis; assembly: GCA_034552555.1. NCBI lineage: Eukaryota > Metazoa > Chordata > Actinopteri > Characiformes > Prochilodontidae > Semaprochilodus > Semaprochilodus insignis. The sequence goes on from CM067498.1 coordinate 17,825,490, forward strand.
GTTGCCAGCTGTTGTTTAATTGTCTTGCACGAGTGTTGCTACTGTAAAGACTAATTAGGCTTTCTTCGGCCTTGCGTTCCGTCGAGTTTACGTGCATGGGGAAAAAGAAATGTTTATTGGACTTTTTATTGGACAAATATGGTCTTTTCCGTATGCCAAACAGTTCTAAACTAATTGATAAATTTGTGTTCATTGGACTCTTTGAAGAAGCTACATGCATTGTGTTAAACACATGACCCGTGGTTTGACCTACAGCGTTGATTTATTCTTTAATGGAAATGGTTTTGTTTTTGGTATGATGAATATGGATGTTAAGTTGGTCTTTATGAATGCCAGAATATATTATGTAATACAATAATAATTCAGACAAAAGATGTCACTGTAATATTTTTATTTAAAGAGAAGGGACAGTCATCATTGTATGAGCCATATGTATAGAATGGACTCCTGTAATGAGAATTGATTAAATCATTCGAGAAGAGAGACTGATTCTAACGCCGCTATCGTTCTCCTGTCTTCATTTCTCCTGCTTTTTTTTTTTTTACAGGATATATGTATTTATATGTATATATGTGTTTACAGCACCTCCTGTAACATATTCATGGTGGCCTGTACGGGGACCCTTTGGTCCAGTCTGGCAGAGCCGATTCGTCTTTGAGTGACAGCGACTCGTGAGGCTCGAGTGGGGACCTGGAGCTACGAGTGGGCAGCAAGACAGGCGAAGGTGACCAAGTGCGAGGGGGAATCCTAGCTGGGAGTGTGCACCACAGTAAGCAAAGTGTCCAAGAGCGTGCATCATGTCTGACGTTGAGAGGAAGGGACTGGTCTGGGCCTTTAAGAAAAGCCTGCACAAACTAACCACTGATGACGTCTCTGCCAAAAACATCACACCGGTACCAGAGCTAGATCAGTCTAAACTCAACCAAGATGATGAAGAGAACTGTTTTGAATATGTGTTTGAATATTTGAATTGTACCAGTTTGCTAGCACTTGAGGACAGGGGTATGGCACAGTTATTGTTTTTGCAAGGAGTTCTTGATGAAACCATCCAGAGTCGTAGCCTAGGCACACTCATTGTAGCAGGGGGCACAGAAACTGAGGTACTCACAACAACTCCACCCGTGCAACTTAGTGTTGTATCCAGTAGCCCTCACGCAAATGCAGTTGATAACAAACAGACTACATTCAGTGAAGAGGGGTTAGGATCCACACACACACACACACACACTGTAGACAGACTTCCGTTCAACAAGTGTAACAGTGCCTTTTCTGGTAACATTGAAAGAACCCACTCACCTTTGTTTAGAGCTGACAGTATGATCCCGCTAAAAGATCTCCCATTGTTACAACGTAGAGAATTCAAAATTCAAATAGGTCAAATAGGGGACCAATCTACTGACATTAGCTACAATAACATCTGGAAACAGATAGAAGGTGTGAAAGAAAACTTTAGTGACAGTGAAATTATTCAAGGCAGGTCAAAACAATGCAGCAACTAACAGCTCAAATTGAAGCACTTACCACGGTTGTTGAGTGTTGAGACAATCAAAAGTAAATGAGCATCAATGTTCGTGTACTGTCACTAAGTCTCACCCACTGAAAAAGGGAAGAGCATATGGATGCCCAGATTGTGTGCAAAAGGGCTAATGAACTGTAGTCATTGCTTTCTATGCGGTGAAGAAGGGCATACAACAAGCAACAGGTTGCATGCGGTCACTGCAGAGGGACCACCTGTGACCGGCCAGAGAAAGCAGTCCTAATCAGATATGACAGTAACAGTGTCAACACCAGCTGAAAATGTCTTCTGAAGTGTTATATGAATTTATATTCTGTGACCGTGTTACTCGACACTGGGGCTCAAGTGAGTATTCTCGATCATACATGGAGAGCATAGTACTTACCTGATTTGGCTATCCGTCCTCTCACGGAGCTGATGGGGACCAAAACTCTCAATGTCCATGCTGTAATTGGAGAAGTCCTACCTTTTGATGACTGGATGGAGGTGAGGGTGAATCTCCCAGGCAATGATGATCCAGATTTGTCCATTCAAGTGCCTTTTTTAGAAGTCACCTGAGCCTGTAAAGACCAGTTCTAGATTTCAATGTAATAGAACAACTCATTAAGAGACTGAAAAGTGGACCACGTGTACTGCTCACTCTGGCCAACCTTTTGAGTGGTGCAGTGGAAGGAGCAAGCCAGTGTCATTGTAAACTTCATTCAGTTAAGGACTACTGACTTAGAACAAACTCAGGCAAAGGTGGGTTTCCAGGACATTGTGGTCCTCCCAGGCAAAGTCACACATGTAAAGTGTAAAGTCCCTGCCAATTTCAGTCCACAGGGGCCAGTACTATTGTTTGAACCAGACAATAGCAGTCCTTATATTGAGGTGCCCATTGCTAATCATACCAAGCATAATATCATTCTCCCACGAAAGACGGTAATCGGTACTCTCCATGCCATTACCAAGGTAAATGAAACTGACCTGTCTGATTACCATACTGTCAATCAGATTGCCACCTCACTTAAAGTATGAGAAAACGAAACCTGTCCAGCAGAGTTATGGCATCCCCCTGTCAATTTAAGCCATTTAGAGCGAGATCAACAGGAAATTGTCAGAAGGATGCTTTATGAAGAATCTATGGTTTTTGCTCATGATGAAAACAATATTGGCTGTATTCCCAGCCTCCAGATGACAGTTTCACTTAAAGATGATATTCCAGTTCAGAAGTCTTATTCTGTCATCCCAAAGCCACTCTACAAAGAAGTTAAAGAGTATAAATACGCAGCGCTCGCACAGGACACAGTGCATTCAGCCGCTGCTGGCCTTGTGAGGTGAAAGGCGGTGGACAAAATGCCTGCAGCTCCATAAGGAGACAAGGCTGAACGACTTTGGGAATGAAGGCAGGGTTTGGACATAAGCACACCTTAGAGTTCTCCTGCAAAAACTGCATGCGTGAGGAGTGCACAGAAAATGCATGTATTTCACTCACGCGTTTAGCCAATGCTAAGGCTAACAAAAGTACTGTATTGAAAGACAGAATCTTTAGGTCTACCTGGTCCAGTGGTTCAAATGGTGCCTCTGACATGGCTTCCAGCACCAAAGACAAATCCCAAGACGGAGATAGGGGTTTGGAGACCAGTAACATCTGCCGTGCCCCCTTCGTAAAGCGGCACACCAAAGGATATTGCCCCACTGTTTTCCCTTCAAAGTCCATGTGGCACGCTGCAATAGCTGCGAGATACACCTTAACTGTGGAGAATTACCTGCCCTTATCAGTCAGGTCTTGAAGGAAACACAGTATGACTCCTACCGAGCACTGAAACGGGGGTTCGAGTTTATGCGAACACCACTGTTCAAACACCCCCCACTTGTGCCCATAAAGGGACCTAGTGGAAGGGGCCCTGGCACTCTGAATTGTATTTATAACATTAGGTGGTAACCCTGTTACATTTAAATTAAACCACTTACGGGCCAACTTACTTGCCCAGCCAGTGAGGGGCTATTAAGATAACGGTCAGGCCCCTCTCCCTCACTCTGGTTAGAGTTGGGGAGAATTAACGCTATTGCTGGAAACGCATACATCAGCGTTTGTGACCACTCGTGCGCGAAAGCGTCGATCCCCAGTGGAGCATTCTGATCGTGCAGCGAGTAAAACAGAGGGCATTGAGCATTCTCTCTCAATGCAAACAGATCCACTGTTGCTCTGCCGTAGCGCTGCCAAAGCTGCTGGACAACTGCGCTGTTGAGTGCCCACTCTCCATAGAGGGGATTGCCCCTCGACAGCAGATCCTCCCCCCTGTTCAACATCCCTTGAACGTGTGTCACTCTCAGGGATAAAAAGTGAACACTGCCCCATAAAATCAGTCTGCATGCCAGAGTGTGTAACGGGTGGGACCGCAGCCCTCCCTGGCGATTGATGTACGCCAATACTGCTGTATTGTCCATCATCTCTAAACAGTTTACATGAAGAGACTGTTGATGGTGATTCCACCTACCATTTACTGTTCTGCCCTCGTGAGTGCCCCCCCAACCGGACAGTGATGCATCTGTTGTTACTACGGGTCTGGCATGCGCTATACCCATAGGGGGTCCCCTGTGTTAGAAAGTGGACGCGCTTCCACTGACATAAAGCCATCACCGCTACCCGAGTGACTTTCACTCTCCAGCGCGTGTGACATAACGGATCCAGTCTGAGTGAGGCCACTCAGCGCTGAAAATCCCTCATGAACAAACGTCCCAGAGGGATAACGTCTATAGCTGAGGCCATCATTCCCAGAAGTCTGAGGCACGTTCGGAATGGGACCATGTTGTCTCTCCGAAACGCGCTCAAACACGTTATGAGCTTTGCAGCTCTCTCCACGGACAGACTTGCTCTGAATGTCTGAATGATTCAGTGTCAGCCCCAGATATGATATGCGTTGGGTTGGAGTCAGCACACTTTTTTCTGTGTTTAACTAAAAACCCAGTTTCATAAGGTGTTCCATGAGCAGCCTTGTGTGTTCTTTCGCTTTGGTTTCTGACTGAGCTGCAATAAGACAGTCGTCTATGTAGGTATCGAGACGTATGCCCTGCTGTCGCAACGGGGCTATCACTGCCTCTGTGCATTTTATGAACACTTGCGGGCTGAGTGAGAGACTGAGCAGGAGAACCGAGTATTCGTATGTTCTCCCTGCAAAGGCAAATCTGAAGTATTTCCTGTGCAGGGGGTACATGCTGATGTGGAAATAAGATGTGGACTGGTTGTAAACCAGTCGCCTGGGCGTGTGAACTTCAGCAGAGCTGAATGAGTCAGCATTCTGAACTTGTATTTTCTTAAATGACTGTTCAGAGCACGTAAATCTAAAATGGAACGCAAAGTTTGGGACCCTTTCTTTGGTAGCAGGAAGTACGGAGAGTAGAACCAAGTTTGTTCGGGTGGTACCACTCTTATTGCTCCTTTCTTCAGTAACGAGATTTCCTCCTGAAGAATGTGAGCCGATTCCCCTGCGGCTCGAGAATGGACGATGCCTCTGAACCGAGGAGGCTGAGTATTGTGCTGAGTACTGCACGTGCGCGACCCGGCCGTGTTGAGATGCACTTTACTCTTAGATCCCCTGTGTGTTTTATCTGTGTTTCTGGAATACATTCTGCTAGCACAAGTCTGGCTTGCCCCAGTATCAATCAGTGCTTTACACATTTTTCCCCCGAATTTGACTGTTATAACCACATCTTTGCTAACTTCATGAAGTTACTTCCTTCCTTTCTGGGTGTGTAGCACAGTTGGTTTGTGCTGCTATCAAGTTTCGGGCATGTGTTGGCTTTATGTCCCGTATGATTGCAATGAACACATCTGATTGGATTATCTGGGCTGCGTCTACCAGTGTTAAACTTTGGACTTAGAACCACAACCATAACTATCCCCAAACTTAACGAGTTCAGACCTGGGTCGTTTCTTGCACTGTCCACCAAGCCTGAATTCTCCTTCAGCTTGTCTGGCTGCTGTGAATGCTTCTGCCAGGGTCACTGCTAGCTCCATTGAGATCAGGCTGCGCTCAGTGATCCAGCTGCGTAGCCCTGGGTTTACCATTTTAAGGTACTGTTCCGTAATAATGGTGTCACCGATCTGCTCCTTGGTTTTTTCACGTGGCATCATCCATTTCTCATACAGCACTTTTAATCTGGTGTACAACTCTCGGTCTCGTCAGCTTTTACGTTAATGTCTCTGAAGCGCTGTCTGTATGTTTCCTTGTTGATCTCATGTTTCATCAACACTGCATTTCTGATTTTTTGATAGTCACACTCATTCTCAGCTTCCATTGCCACATAAGCTGCTCTGGCTTTACCCGCTAATAAAGGGATCAAATGAAATGCCCAGCTTTCTTGTGGCCACTGTGCTGCTTGTGCTAAACATTCAAATGTAGTTTTTTATGTTCAGTATCATCAGTCTCTTTCAAAACAGGCATTCTAGGAGCTGGCCATACCATGTGCGCTGAGACTCGTTCCTGCTACTGCTGTCCTTGCATCAAGGCTGCAGTCTGTGAAGTCCTTAAAATCTGCGCTTCTGGTTGCTGGTTTTGCTCATCATTTCTCCTGTCTGTCATCCATGCTGCGAGCTGGCTCCGCTGGACTTCTCCCTGCAGTAGTCCAAACTGATGCTGGAGAGACCTCCATCGCTGATCCTGTCGGGCCTTTCGTGCTGGATAGACTCGTCTTTACTCTGTTGTTCCGCCATGAAACCCTGGAGTAACTCGCCAACACGTTCATTGTCCGAAGTAGCGCTTGTGGTGCTAGGTTCGGCAAGCGCCGTTGACTGCCGGCTTTGCTCGCACGCACCCTCTTTCTGCGCCATGGCTACTTTCTTTGCGGGCATAATGTCCAGATATATGCCACACGACCGCCTTCAATGTTCCTTGTTTTCAGTCTTTGTTTTAACAGTTTCTCCCTTGTGTATCCGCTTTCGTGTTCGTTATGCACGCTGCTGCCACCTCACCCTCGATCGCTGCCACTACATCATGTTTGCCATCTTGAGAAGGTCATCCAGAAGCTAGGTCATCACTGCCACCATTTTGTGACGATGCTTCGCTGAATCCACCGGGTAAGTTGGGCTGAGTGATAGAGGTGGTGGGACAGAGAGGATGACTTCAGTGGATAGCTTCATTTTAGTGATGTTTATTTACACAAAGTGGGAGAACATACATACAAACAAATAACTATGTACAGAAAACAAAAGGTGTTCAAAAAAGATATTCCCTCACTCTGGGCAGTGTAGGTGAGTATAAGGCCTAGACCACAAAGTCATAGGACCCACTCTCTAGCTCTACTCTCTGTGACTCTCTCAGCATGAGAAGGGTATGTCAGAGCTAAGACCCCATACTACCCCTTGCCCTCCCTCTTATAGGTCAAGCCCCACCTCTATACACCTGGAATCAACCATTCCCCTTAACAGGGGTGTGCTGACTTACAAAGGGTTAGTAAAAAGGTAAGTACATCTATCTTATAAAAACAAATGATCATCACAGGCCTGGTTTGCATTACACTAGTAACTGCTGTTTTACAGTGCGCACATTTATACCATCACCAATGTTTGCTAGCATGGTTACCGGTCTGACCTTACCCCTTCCTTGAGCTAGCCATGGGCCCTTCGGCATACACAAGAGTCCAGACTGCTTTATGCCCTTTTTTTGACAACACGCTAGTTCACCAACACCAACTGGTAAGTATAAGATGTAGTGATAATTGTACAACACCACCAGTGGTGATGGGCAATGCAATTGACCATCACAGAGAGTGAGAAAAGTCCTCAAAGCCCTCTGTGAGCAAGGAGTCCCACCAAGTGTGAGTTGTTAAAAAGATAAGTCCACTATGTAGGGTGCCTAGTCTCAGCGGATGGTGTGAGAATCAATCCGAAGGATCTGGAGGCCGTCCTATCGCTCAGAGACAAGGTACCAGACACTGTTGGAGAAGTATGGAATTTGTTAGGATTTCTGAGGTATTATCGAAGTTACATAAAAGACTTCTCCCGAGGCCAAACCTATCTTTGAGCTTCTGCAAGCCAAATCACCCACGGTAGGGGTAAAGAAAATGAGTAAGACACAAGGCAAAAGATCTGAGCTGCCCTCTAAAGACCCAGTGAAGTGGACAGAGGAGCATAAGAGTGCCCTGGAGAAGCTGATTGACACCCTGACTCATCCCCCTGTACTAGCTTACCCAAACTTTGATTTGCCATTCATACTTCACACTGATGCATCTGAGCAGGGACTTGGAGCTGTGCTCTATCAGCGCCAAAGCGGAAAGTTGAGGGTCATTGCATATGGGTCCAGAACGCTTACACCTGAAGAAAGGAATTATCACCTCCACTCAGGGAAATTGGACTTCCTTGCCTTGAAGTGGGCAGTGATGCCCCTCACTTTACTGTCTACACTGATAACAATCCCCTGACGTACATTATGCGGACTGCTAAGTTAAATGCAGTGGGTTACAGATGGGTGGGAGAACATTCTGATTTCAGATTCAACATCAAATACAGACCAGGTGGTGCCCACATTGATGCACTCTCTCGCTGTCCCTTGGACATCAATCAGTATGTGGCAGAGTGCGTGGAAGAGCTATCCCCTGAAGCCATCAATGCAACCTGGCAAGGCAGTCAAGCAGCTGAGAGAAAAGACATTTGGATGGCTACACTGGACCCACCACCCAAACAAAGTGTTCAAAGTCCCTTGTTGGCTATTAGTTATGATGAAAACTTGAAAAAGCACAAAGTTAAGATCCTGTTATTGGGGGAGTGCTTAAATTGAAAGAGACAAAGCAGACACTGACTAGTGACACCAAATAGAGTAAGTGGTTCAAATCTAAAGCTGCTACATGAGTGGACTGCACGTGGACAATAGACTTCTGTGCCTTGTTCTACCCACCAAGTACAAAATCATGGTGTTATGGTACCTCCATGATGATTGGTCCATGTAGGTGTAGAAAGGTTTCTCTCTTTAGATCGTGAAAGATTCTTTTGGCCTTTCATGAAAAAAGACATTGAGAATTATGTGGCGAAAGGTTGTCCTTGTATCAAACAGAAAAAAACAGTGACTCATGTTAGAGCCCCGACGGCTAGAATTTTCACCAGCCTACCCCCTCAGCTCGTTTCAATTGACTACCTCCACTTGGAGCAAAGTAAAGGTAGTTTTGAGTTTATACTTGTCATGGTACACAATTTCACAAGGTTTGCTCAAGCTTATGCCACCAAAAACAAGTCGGGGAAGACAGCCGCTGAGAAACTCTTTGGTGATTTCATTCCTCGCTTTGGTTTCCCATTAAAGCTGCATCGCGACCAAGGGCGTGAGTTCGAAAACGAGCTATTCAGGACTTTAAGGCAGCTCTCTGGAGTCTGGCACTCCCGAACATCACCTTACCACCCACAGGGAAACCTAGCAGAGCGGTTCAGCAGAACATTGCTCCAAGTGCTAAGAACACTTAAAGAAAAGGAAAAAGCGAACTGGAAAGATCACTTGCCACATGTTCACGCATATAATTGCACCCAACACAAGGCCATTAGGTTTTCTCCATACTTTTTGATGTTTGTTCGTGCCCCACTGTTACCACTTGACCTACTGTTTGACTTGAAGATCAAAGATTCTGCTGACTCACCGGTGTCCTATGCTAAGAAGTGGGCTGAGAGAATGAGGGAAACCTACAGGATTGCCGCTGAAAACAGCAGACAGTCACATGAGAAGGGGAAGAAATACTATGATTGTCAGTTGCAAGGAATTATTCTTCACCCTGGGGACAGAGTCCTGGTCCGTAACCTGAGTGAAAGAGGTGAGCCTGGAAAACTTTGAACGTACTGGGAGAATCAGATTTACCTCGTGAAAGAGCAACCAGGTGACAGTCCAGTGTACAGGGTTGCCCCAGAGAATAACAACGCCAAGATTTGCACCTTACATCAAAGCCTACTTTTGTTGGTAAACGACTTACCAGTACAGAGTTTCTGCGGTCCATCGTCGAATGCATTCGTTCCCCAACCTAAAAGAAACAGAAAACAGAGTAGGAAATCCGAGAGCAGATAAACATATAGCGATTCAAGCTCTGACGAAAGTGATGTGACCACCTATTGGTTCAGGTTACCTCAGAAACAGGCAAAAGAGATATCACAGAGCCAGGAAGTGTCCACCGAACAATCACCTGTTCAAAGACAACCTACCTTCCACGGAAACCAAAGTCCTTCTGGTAGAGATGACCCAGGGTGAGCCACCAGATGCTGTTCCTCTCCATACAGAAAAAGTTGTACCTGATGAGGAATACTTACCTTCTGAAGACGTATTAGCAACCAATGATGACCAACCAGTGACTGATGTGCAGCCAGCTGTAGAAAGGCGTCCAGAGTTAGTCACACCACTACCAGTTGAACACCCAGATCAAGTAAGGAGATCTGTGCGAGGGAGAAAACACGCGAACATTCTCACTTACCAATCGTTAGGTCATCCCACATATCAACCATGCACTGCACTTAATTATGTAGGGGTAAATGGGACACCATTTGTACCTGTTTGGGAAAACCCAGCTTGTTGCATCCCAGTTATGCCCACCAACAGACCTCACACGACACTAAAACCTTATGTCATTCCAACATACGTGTATTAGGGACCAAGAGAACCGACCCAATGTTGGAGGATATTTAGTAGTTCTGGGACGGGAGTCATCATCTTTGGTCAGGAATGTAGTCACAACTTTTTTTTTTGTATATATAAGCCTGTATTTCTTATTTTGTTTATTCAGCCTTCAACTCTCTTAGTCCCTGTTGAATTCAAACCATTACTATCACTAGAGGGCACTTTTGCACAGGAGGTTGTGGTAGTTGCGCTGGAGGTTCCTCTTGTCGACTCATTTGAGAAGAGAGACCGATTCAAACGCAACTATCATTCTCCTGTCTTCATTTCTCCTGCTTTTTTCAGGTAGGTAGATGTTTAAAGTGCATTAAAGGCCTAAAAGTCAGGAAACAACCCTGTGAGGAACGTCATTATGGTTTTATATAGCGATGTTAATAGACAAAATCTGTCTAAGTTAAACCAAGTGAAATGGATGCATTTAGGCTAGCTGCTGACCGGATTGAATTCATTGGGGAATTAAGAGGGTTTTGGCTGCGTTTCTTTTGGTTTGATGAAGTGTATTTTGAAGATTTAAAGGGTTACCAGCTGTTGTTTAGTTTTCTTAAGATGTTTATTTGGTTTTATGATGTATAGATGTATAGAGCTGTGAAGGAGGCTTGCACGAGTGTTGCTATTGTAAAGACTAATTAGCCTTTCTTTGGCCTGTCACCAAAGGTATGTTTATTGGACTTTTTATTGGACAAATATGGTCTTTTCAGTAACAGTTCTAAACTAATTGATAAATTTGTGTTCATTTGACTCTTTGAAGAAGTTACATGCATTGTGTTAAACACATAACCCGTGGTTTGACCTACAGAGTTGATTTATTGTTCAGTGGAAATGGTTTTGTTTTTGGTATGATGAATATGGATGTTAAGGTGGTCTTTACGAATGCCAGAATATACTGTGTAATACAATAATAATTCAGACAAAAGATGTCACTGTAATATTTTTATTTAAAGAGAAGGGACAGTCATCATTGTATGCGCCATATGTATAGAATGGACTCCTGTAATGAGAACTGATTAAATCGTTTGAGAAGAGAGACTGATTCTAACACCGCTATCGTTCTCCTGTCTTCATTTCTCCTGCTTTTTTTTTAGAGGATATATGTGTTTACAGCACCTCCTGCACAAGACCTGTAACAGATGCATCTCAAAAGATTACACACAGAAATTACTCCATTTTGGCTAACACTAGTGATAGCATGCTAACATTTGCTAAGTTGCTAACTAAAAAATGTAAAAACAAACAGTAGTATGCATTTTGATTAAATATTGGTGAACATATAGTACTGCACATTGACTTGTGATAGTGTGGATGATGTTCAGATAGGATATTAAAGCTTCCAGAATGTTTGTATGATATTTGTTAACTAAGTTTGACCTTTTGAACTGTTTTTAGACACCAGCTCCACACGCGAGAACACACTGGGTCAACAGCTAGTATAAATCAATATATGCCAAATGTTCAACTCAAAACTGTAAATACTTAAAAAATGTCATCGTGCCCTTACCTATGCAGTCGTTTCTGGAGATGTTTTGCCTGTGGTCTAAAAATTTTGGTCTAAAAATTGTCCCAAAAAGTCTTAAAATATTTAGTTAGGTATTCTCAGTTCTATAGTCACAATCACATTACTCAAATTTATATGCAATGTTCTTGCAATTTTTTTTGAATATATAATAAAGACACAAAATATTAGGCTGCACTTATCCCTTTAATTAAGCAAAGTTCAAAAAGTATAACTTTAGATAAAATGTCATTTTATTGAGCAAAAAGTACTGGACTCAAGAATCATTTTTAGAGTGTATCTTTTAATGGCTTATTATTATGGATATTACTATCTTGTCTATAAATAACTCTTGTGTTGGTGTTAAGGCTAGTGTTGATTTGTGGATCAGTACTATGACATTATTATGTAGGCAGACAGTTGTGATTGCCACTCTCTTTACCTAATTCTTAGAAGACCGTCAATCTTAAATGGCCACTCTGTCCTTTTTACTTATTTGTCGTCCAGTAGCACTTGAGGGTGCATATAATGGTTTTGCCTTATGACTATGAGTTAAAGGGGCATTATGCAATACATTTAATTTACTGTGTCATAAAATGCCCATTTTATGTAATCAGAGTTTTAAAAAACATGTTTTTACTAGTAATTTTACTACTGGCTAGTCTACTACTAGTTTAACTACTGGCTTCCCTGACAACAATGCTACAGCTAGTATGCGTTCCTTACCGGAGCAGAAAGGGATATGCTTGCACAGGGGGCAGATTTGGAGGAATATGCCTTGTCAGTCATGGAGTGCATACATTTTTGCACTGAGAATGTACTCACAAAATAGACAATGAAAGTGTTTCCCAACCAAAAGTCATGGGTAAACAAAAATGACTGGGCCCTGATTAGAAGTCAAGATGCTTCTTTTAGGGCAGGAGACAAGCTGGCTTATTCAGCAGGTTCAGAAACCTCAAAAGGGGCATCAAGGAGGCCAAGCACAGTTACAAACAGCTTATTGAGAAACATTTAGAGAACAACAACCCCAATGTGGAACGGAATTAAAGCACTGACAGACTACAAGACCAACACTCTGCATGCCTGTGATGATCACTGATGTGCTGAACCAGTCTTTGCTGGGTTTGATAACCAAAACAGAGGACCCCATTACACTGCACCACCTGTTGGGAAACAGACACTGATTCTGAAGCATCATCAGGTGAGATCTACCCTGCAAATTGGATCCCACAAATAGTATGTGGTTTAGCATTGCCTTGCTGAAATTTGCAAGGTCTTCCCAGAAAGAGACGTTGTCTGGATGGGAGCATGTGTTGTTCTAAAACCTCTGTATACTGTTCAGCATTGATACTGCCTTTCCATATGTGTAAGCTGCCAATAGCATAGGCACTAATGCAACCCCTACCATCAGAGATGTTGGCTGAACTGTGCGCTGATAACATATTGTAGTGTCACTCGCCCCTTGAGTCCACAAGACATGGTGTCTGTGGTTTCCAAAAAGATTTTCAAATTGTGACTCATCTGACCACAGAACACTTTCCCATTTTGCCGCAGTCCATTTTAAATTAACTTGGGCCAGAGAAAAGCGGTGGTCTTTCTGGATCGTGTTGACATGGTTTTCTTCTGTGCATGATAAAGAATATTTCATTTGCATATGTGGATTGCATAGCAAACTGTTTACAGACAGTGAGTGTTCCCAAGCCTATGCTGTGATTTCCACTACAGAATTATGCTTGTTTTTATATATATATATATATATATATATATATATATATATATATATATATATATATATGCATTGCAACCATCAAGTTCTAAATAGTTAATAGTTTTCATGAAAATGTCTCATTTTCAACATCTCATATGTGTTCTATGTTCTATTGTTAATTAAACATTGTGAATAAAAATTCTTTTTTTTGTTTACATTTATTTACATTTTACACAGCATCCCAACTTTTTTGGAATTGGGGTTGTAAAACAAAACCTTTAGAACAATTTTGGGCAACACCAGCATTGACTTTCACAAAGTAGTTGGTAATTAAAGGACAGATCTTGGATTAGATTCCTCTATATTTATGAAGGTCAGCATTCCATCTCCTAAGGTGGTGTATGAAAGAAGAGCTTGTTCACTGGCCCAGCATTTAGCTATATGGTGAAGTTTTTATACTTCATAGTATGTTGTACTGCACACTCAAAAACATTAAATCGTGGCTGCAGCTACAGAGGGTTCAGTTTTGCTGGTGCGTGTGTACAGAAACAATTGGCCTGAAGGCTCTTGTAATGACCTGGTGGAGCATATTTGAGTGGAATGAGTGTTGTGGTAGCTTTAAGTAACTGACAGTGTGTGCGCAACAATCTACAGGATAGTGACCAAGTGACCATGGAGAAAGAACATGTGAGTCATGCATCTCTGGGTGCTTATGCTTTGGATGCCAGTTGCCAAGGAAACTGCTGAAGACTTTTCTGAGATAGGCATTCATATGAGTGAATGACTCGCACCTTCTTGACCCAATTGCAACCAACGTTGTAGGACATAATTTTCCAGAAAGCTTTGAAGGAACTGATTGAGAATTTTTGATGAGCATACAGTGTGGAAGGCCAGTGAAAGCCACCTTTACACATAGTTCTGTTTTTCTTTGTGTCTTATTAGAAATGTTTACAGGGATGTAAATGATTATTATATAAATTGCTAATTTTCAAGTGGTAAAAAAATAAGTTCATTCAGTTTCCAATAAACAACAGTTTATATGAGAATGTGTACCATTTCACACTGAACGTTTGTAGTGAATAGGCAGTTGGTTTTGTTAGATGAGTGTGTTGAAAAATTATGCAGCTTATAACAGTGATGGTTTGGGAGCATTTTTAAAGACACTGGCGCAACACACCTGCTGAAATAATGCCGCCAGACCAGCAGTGTAGTGCTGGTTACCCAGCTTACCAGCATTGACATATGCAGGTGTTGCTGGTCCTCAGCCATACTGGTCTATTCTGTTTTTTTCTAGCAGGCTATCTATGAACAAGAGCTATTTCATCCATGCGAAAATAAGGACATGGTGGCCAAAGGTTATGATGGCAAAGCTAGTTCGAATCATGGCATTTGTTTGTTTGAAATTTGGTAGGTGATAAATTACTTCACAATTTAAAATATAGAATTGAAATGGTATAATTACAGTGGAAGTATGTGAAATGTAATACACACATGGCACTGTTTTCCCATAGTAACATGCTGTAGTTATAGTTTCACAATGTCGACAATGTAGTTTATTAAAATCTTAATCTTTGTTTTGTCTTAGTTTATTAATTAATTCTTAATCAGTTGAAAAGACAATTTCTAAAAACAGTGCAAATGTCAGTCAAGAACAGAAGGACACAGGAACATAAGGAAGAATGAACAGCAGTACAAACTCTTACAGTATAAAAGAAGACCTACGACCACAGTATTGTTCAAAAATGGGATCAAAATAGTTTCATTGCTAACTATAATTTCTTCTTACGCTTCTGCTAGATTACTAAACATCTAGTCAAGTAGGGCCAGATGTGATCCTGTGACAAGAACGTCTTGAGATGATGAGAGATTTTGCCCCCCAAAAATTTGTTGGTATAAATGTACACTTTGTGAAGGTGAGGTACAGAGCGATGTTGTGCTTGTTAGCCCTTTGAATGTACCTTACATTGGCAAGGCTGAAAACATGAGGTAAAAACTAGCCTCTTGCAAAAACAGTGCCATTGGCCAGCAACAGTGTTTTGCTAGCTAGCTTGTCTCTCCCGTGTATTGAACTTCAGATGATAAAAGAGCCCAGACTTTAGAAATCTGGGGCTGATTTTTATCAAATTGCCCCCACGTGCATTCTTGTTACAAGATTACGTCTGGTTCTGTGCTACTGCTAAAAGTACTGACAGAAATACCGTCTGCACTAATCAACTGTTTTACCTGACCCAGTTCTTTTTTTTCTCAGTACTTTTAAGTCTCAGTACTTTTGGTCCATGTATTGGGGCTGGATTTTTATTTTGCTGGGACACAACAACTTGCTGAAAGCCCGTCTGAAGCTGGTGTGGCACAGCGGGTACAGGATAGGATTGATGGAGGAGTTAATCCACAGCAGCCAGAAGGATATCTCATAGAGGTAGTGCTGCACACACTGGCCTTGGCACGCGGCACGGATGATCATGAGGAGTGTGTAGGGGGCCCAGCACAGGCCAAACACGCACACTATGATGGCCAGAGACTTGGCCACCTTTTTGTCCCTGGAAAGGCGGAAGCGGCTGGCTAGGCTGGATGATGCATCTGGACGCTTGCGCCAGTGATCTGTGCAATGACAGTGTTTCTCATTCAAATCCATGTCACCGACCTGGAGCGGAGGAAGGTCCGAGGTTCTGGTGATCCTTCTTTTCCGTCCTGGATTTTCGGTTTCAGTGGCTGAAACTCTGGCGTTTGAAAGCCGGCAGCAGCGAGGCCTCAATGGTATGTCCGCAACGCTGCTGGCTTCGGCTGGACGGACAAAGAACACCCGTTGAAGGTCTGCACCTGTGAACGGCTTGGCTTCACAGCTCCTGAGCCGCAAGCAAGTTGTCTGATCCTCCCTGGGAGAACAGCGGTTGCGGATGTTGATGTAGATGCTGAGGTTAAAGTAGGTGACGCTGATGAAAGGCGTGAAGAACTCGATGGTGGAGGCCGTGATCAGGAAGTACCAGTTGAAGTAGAACTCAGCGTAGCACTCCCCGCGGGGCACAACACTCCTCCCCGCAATGTGCTCCCAGCTAATTATGGCCGGACCGTAGAGCAAGAAGGCAGCCAACCAGACACAGAGCATTTTCATAACAGCCTCACGGGTTACGCCCTTCTGGCTGCGGTAACTCACCTGGAACAGAGAAAAGAAGAATCCACCATTATTTGAATGGAAGTGCACATAGTTTTGTTGATTAAAAATGGCATTTGTAAATTTTGTGCCATTTTTTTAACACAAGGGAAGCAGAACATTAGCCATTGTAATTTCACCATAAATAGAACTGCAGAACTTTGAAAAGGTCTCAAAATTATATTTATTGCTGGGTGCACGAAATCACTGCCTCCTGAATGTCCTGTTGGATCACTCTGCATATTTCGGACAATTTGTCAGTTTCTCTCTCTCTCTCCATGGTTTTTGTAGGTCTCCCAGATCCTTCACGTAGCTGGGTGCCTTCTTCCACCCACTGCCGCCAACAGCATGCTATGGTAGTATCTCCACAACTGGTACGTTGATAAGACCATCCCACTTCCTGGAACCGGATGCGACCGCTCTCGAACTCTTCCAACTGCACGAATTGCTTTCAAACTCTTCTCTGAGGCATACTTCAGTTGCAAGAATATCACCAACACAACAGCACAAGTCAGAATGGAAAGTACGTGCAACAGGACAAACTTAAGGCCCATCCTTTCTGAATATAGCTAGAGGCAGCTAGAGAGGTTGTAGCATTTTCACTACAGCTGAAACACTGAATGCCAGAAATTGTTTGGAAATATAAACCTGTATGTGTGTGTGTGTATGTGGGTGTTTCACTTCATGGATGGGTTAAATGCAGAAGACAAATTCCTCTGTGTGCAAAAACTCTCTACTAAGAGAATGATTGGCCTCAGCTAAAAAGATACCTTGTTCTCTTCTGAGTGTTTTGTTTCCCATTGTTCATGGAAACCACAGTTGGTGATAAAACTAAGCACCTGAGTGCATCAAATTAGAGTAAAGTGTGTGGGGCTCAGAAATGTAGTGGCCAGCAGCAGTGGCTTTTTATAGACTCACCCACACTCTGACTAGGGTTGTGATTTTTGTGGTCTATTTTGTCAGATGTCTCCAGTAGAATTAGTCAGTTAGTCTTAGATCACTGTAGAACTAAGATGACTTTTTAAGCATAAAAGTTTTGATTCATTCAAAAGGTTTATGCACGGCTACACCCACTAACAGCAACAGCTTCTCTAGAGTCTTGACTTGCACTTTATATATGGATGTAAACTTATTCATTTATTAGCTACCAACATTAGCTGGTCTAAGGCAATGGATGTCATTGTCAACCAAGAATTCCACATTGGTGCATCTGTACTTCAAACAGTTAAACTGGTCTACTGATTCTAACCTTAAGTCTGGATGTCACTGGACTTGTGCTTGGAATAGGGTGAATGAATCCAAACAGCTGGTTTCTGCAGATTGTGCTCCACTCACCGCTCTGGTGACGGACAGAAACCGATCAAAGCTGATCAGCACGATATTGAAGACGGAGGCGGTGCAGAGCATGTAGTCCACCACCAACCAGAGCTTGCAGAGCCCCCTGCCCAGCCTCCATTCACCTGTCAGCACATAGGGGATGTACACAGGGATGCAGAACCCACCTGCAGTCATTACACACAGGTACGTCAGCAAAGTGTTTCTCAGTACAGGCATTAACCCTTTACATTCTGGGCTTATTATCCACTTATGGGACATAATAACCAGCACATACTGTGAATTAAATAGCAGCTAACATGGAAATGTAAGGTATTTAAATATGAGAGCAATTAAAATGTGAATTTCTTATATCAGGAAATATACGTTAAATAGAACTAATTTGAATCTTACACGTTCTTAAAATGTTTATTTATGTTTGTTTAATGTAAGGTAATGTAAAGAGATTTTGTTCCTAGTCTTTTTGGAATCTTTGTATTCCATTCAATAACTAATCTTACCTACATGTAAAATCTTTTCAGCAACCATTCACTTGTCTGCTACGGAACACTGCATATCTGAATTAGGTGGAATTATAGATAGGAGCCGAAAATTAATGTTGACAAGTTGCTTGACCCAATTTACCCCTTGCCCTGCATTACCCCTACAGTTCCTAATTCAGCTCATGAAGTATGAAATGATTTTACATTTTTCCAACATTATTGTATTAGAATTTATATTGTATTCACAACTGAAATTTTGTTGTATTTTTTGTATTTGGGGAATAAAAATATCTATATCTATAATGAGGCTGGATCAAGTGTGTTGGGGCAGGAAATACAGAAAATGGATCTGAAGAGTTATGTAACACTTCTCTAATACAGACCTACAATGCTGAAACAAACCACATCAGTGAAAATAAGTCACATGTAGGTAATAACAATTTCTTTCACCCTATTTCTACATATTTCTCTTGTTGTCAGTCATTATAAAGTTATTGTCTTACTGCTTTGCCATTTGGAATATATGTTTGTTTAAGAAATAATGCTTGAGATAAGTACATGATCCACCTATGAGGTAATGTTACTTGATAAGGTCGCTTTGTATATGCAAGAATGTCTTGTAATATTCACAATGAGAGATAAAGCATACATTTACAGTTTCTGAGACCAGCTCATATTTGACAACTCACCAACCAGCAAGTCTGCTATGGCCAGATTTAG
Organism: Semaprochilodus insignis; assembly: GCA_034552555.1. Taxonomy (NCBI): domain Eukaryota; kingdom Metazoa; phylum Chordata; class Actinopteri; order Characiformes; family Prochilodontidae; genus Semaprochilodus; species Semaprochilodus insignis. The sequence goes on from CM067498.1 coordinate 17,844,509, forward strand.
GAAGAAAAAATTGCCCTGTGTGCGCAAACTTTTCTCCACGACAAACGCCAGGATGACCAGTGCGTTGCCCAGCACGGTGGCAAACACCAGTAGGGTCATAAGCACAGCCAAGAAAACGGGGGCAGCCTGAGAAAACTGACCATACTGTGCTCGTCGACTGTCCAGAGCATCCAGCTCTCCGGGGGTCGTCCCGTTTACCCTCTCTTGCACTGACCAATTGGACAGCTGCGATTCTCCAGGCTTCCAGGCAGAAGAGGCTGGGGTGGGCATCCCAAAATCATGTCCTACGGCAAGCAGGGTGGACTGCATGGCCGTGCTACTGCCCCGCCGTTTAACACTGGTTACCCTCTGTGGTCAGTGCGTAGAAAGGCTGCAGAGTGCAGAGGCGTGCATGGAGCAGCGCATGTGTTATGGCAGAACTGAAGAGACAGCCTGAGAACAGAGCTTTATAGAGGGAGAGAGGCCAGGAGGGAGAGAGGGAGGGAGACAGGGAGGGAGAGAGGGAGGAGCAGAGTACAGAGATTTTTGCAGGGAAAAATAGAGAGAGGGAGAGAAAGTAAGAAAGTTGATTGAATGTTCTGCTTGGTGGGCCGTGGGTCTGTATATTATCATATGGGTCTGTGGAGAAGTGATATCAGTCTCTCCATCTTAAGATTTAAAAGACAAAGAGCAGCATTTTATTCCAATTTATAACGTAACCGTTTTCACATAATATAGAAGGACTTCATGGATGGATGGATGGATAAGTGATCCCTGAAGAGATTTGAGTGAATGGATGAAATTTTGAATGACTGAATGAATGATCCATGAAGTTGCATTTAAATTGATGGATTAATGGATCATGTTAATCACAGATGGAAAAATGGATGGACAATTCCTGATGAGAAATATGGATGGATAGATGGATGGGTAAGCATACAATACGTGTATCCATTTACAATTCTGCAAATTCTTTTTTTGGGAAAGAAATTGGGAAAGAAATCTGTGCTGTTGGCTTTTAACATGGATGTCTTCTGTGCTCTGCATATGCTGTTTAATGCAATATGCAAACAAATGCAAATGAAGCATTGTGTAACACAAAAATGGTTCTGTATAGAAGCAGATACTGGCCTTACATTCCTAACATAATACATTCACTAATACAAAACTGACACACAGCTCTACAGTGCACTGAGATGGACATTGACATTTGTTTCTCGTCCAGTTGATTAAACAGTGAGGCTTTATCTGATCTCACAGCAGTGGACATTTTAGTGCCTGTGACCAAATTAAACCGTGAAGAATTGAAATGAAAACTGGAGAAGGTTAAACGAAACAAAAGATATTTCATGTGTCAGCTTTCATCAGAATCCTCGAAGGAAGTGTGAAGAGCTTGTCAGGTTTAATGATGTCAAACAGGCAGGTGCTGGTGTGGAGGGTCCACAGTGGATGATTTTCAATGTACATGGAAAAAACTGTGAAAGTAAAATATTAACTTGAATCTGGTCATTAAATCTAATATTTTTCTTTATGATGTTGTTGTAAGAAGATGTTGTAAGAAGCTTTTTGTTGTTTTGTGTTCTATAAACAAATGTTCAATTATTTGAAACTAGCAATCTTACACTGTGTAAAATATGGGCATTTGGAGACCTCTAGTAGAAATATGTAATAAATGTGGAAGAACATTGTATAACGTGAGGTGTGCTTCAGCCCACTTCCCTAAGCAGATTAATCTGATGATTGAAAAATAATTCGAAAAGAACTCAGTCATTAAATTCTAGCAGTATGTTAGCTAAAATGTATTCATATGAATTTGTTTTGTCTGTGATTAAAAACGTTCTGAAGCTTGACTGAGCCCTGCCACTTTTTTCTTGCACATTGGTCATGTTACCACTGGTTGTGACTGGTTGATTCCTCTGTCACTTCAGTGAAACTGTGAAACAAGAGGACTCCAGCAATAGATTAAATCCAACAAGCATGATGGGATTATTATATTCTATAAAAATTACAGACGTGTTTGTTATGTATAGATTAGCTCGTATATTTGTTTGTTTGTTTGTTTGTTTAAGAATTTATACTCTAAAGACTTAGAAGGTTTGCCTCTGGCAGACAAATTTACTTTGTACCATTATTTCTTGAAACATGCCGAAGAATCTACCAGCAAAATGTAAAGAGTTCAGAAGTTATAATTATTTAAATGGATGTGAGAAAAAGGGTAAAATTGAAATAAGTAAAATAATGTTTTTCATAAAACAATCTCACAATAAGAGCTATTATATATATTGTCAAGATTTTAGAGGATTTCACTCACTTGCAATAAAAAGAACTTTAAATGTACTTGATTAAAACACTGTTCAATAAACCCCATCAATAAATCATATTACATCAGCATAGTTGTTTTTTTATTTGGTTTTGGCAATGTAGTTGATATTTTATTTTACGAATGTGGAACTGACATCAAATCAAAGCAAAATCAATTGACTGTTTCATTTTCCCAACCTATCATTTTCCTATATTCGGGTACTGAACACAGGCCTTGCAACAGAATTAGGAGAAGTAGGACTTCAGGCAGGAATTCACATTATGTAATTCACATATATGTATTTAGTTTCTATTAATGATTAGAAATCTGTTTACAAGCAATTGTAAGGGCGGTGCAAAAGGCCATTTATTTACTGTGAAAGAGCTATAAAACACAAGTTCTTCATTTCCCAGGAGATCTTTGTGAGGAGAGCAGACATAAAACTGAAACTGTTTCCTGAATAAAATGTAAAGTGACTGCATCTTGCGAACATGCTGTTATGGTGATGCTACATGGTTGCTATGGTGTACCTGGTGGTGTACCTAAGGTATTACTAGATGGTTGCTAATGCGTTGCAAGGCAGTTGTGAAGGTGCACAGCGTGGTTGCTAATGTAATGCTAGGCAGTTACTGTGGTGTAGGGTTGTATGCTAAGGTGTTGCTAAGCAGTTGCTATGGTGTAAGGTTTGGTTGCTAAGGTCTTGCTGTGCTGGATGGTTGCTAATGTGTTGTTAGGCAGTTGCTGTTGTATAAGGGTTGTTTTCTATGTGTTGCTAGAAGGTTACAATGGCATACAGGGTGTTGACAGAGTGGTTGTTAGGTGGTCGCCAATTGGTTATTAGGTGTTGTTGGAAATTGACAGGAGGAATAGGAGGAAAATAAAATTAAAGAGTGGACACACTGAACATTCCAACATCTAATATTATACTGACTTTGATGCAGTGCTGTGCATCCTAATAGATTTAATGAATGAAAAAAATATAATGATACTAAGGCACTTTACATCATAAGCAAACGTACGTGTAAATATGTGTGTTGAGTATTGTGCTCCATATGCAGCCCTCACAACACATTACAGTTTCAATCAATGTATAATTAAGGGAGGAGGGGAGGAGAATCCTTTCAGAAGTGGTCTATTATGATAGAAAGTTGATGTAAAAGTCAACAAAAGCATAAACAAAAGCAAAATAATGACCAGACTAATTTAGTACAGATAAGCGATTATGTTTCATGCGGCGCCAAACAATAATCAGCTCATAGATGAGCTTACTTTATGTAGGCTTCTGAGTGCACACTTGTGCTGCGTGCTCACCTTTGAATTAACAAGCACACCCTAATTGAAGGTATTTGTTAGAACCAGGAAACTGTTCGGAAGACTGTTTGGATCACGCATGTAATTACAGCCCTAATCTCCATGGTCTTCCTGCTAATCAGTGGATATTCACTTTGCTGTAGCATGTGTCCTACTGAATGGGAAGCAGGGTAACCTATTCAGTGCAATAAGCTGTGCCTAAACAAACTTTCCTCTTCAACCTCTCTCTTTCTGATACCCCTAACCTCCCACAGCCATATCACACTCATGAATAAGTATGGGAGACATCAAAGCAAAGGTCCATCTGTGTCAATGACCATTCAGATGAGGTACACAAACCTGCAGGTGTTTTTGTGCCGTGATCAGAAGACATGATAGGGCAAACACGTGATGAGGTCTAACTAGTTAAACCGATCAACTTGTGCATTGGTGGAGATCAACAGAAACCAAAGATTATAAACATATATGAATTATGAACTCTACATAAAACACTCCATGAATGACAGTAGATGCAGTGTTTGCATAAAAAACTGAAATATTAATTACCAGTTAAAATAATTATTAATTTATTATTCAGTAATGCGCCTTGATATTTTTATGTTTTTATGAACCAAATACAATACTTACAATTCATACATGGCCATTTCACATCTTTTCTGTTGTAACTTTGCTCATTCTGCAGATTATAATATTTATTAGATTTTAGATTTTATTTATAGTATTATTATTATTATTTATATATATGCAGTTATTCTGTTTTTGTAACATCACAAAAAGAACAGATGCCAATTAGTTTGCAACTTCCTTCTGTAGCTTGTACAGTAGGCATGTTTCAAACTTTAACAACATTGGCCAACTGCATCAAGAGCTTCATAAAAAACAAGAGGACACCCCCCTAATGTAAACAAACCTGACCAGCAAGAAAAAATTACCAAAACCACCAAACCCTACAGTAATCCGACATCTCAAACCACATTCAACATTTAGTCAGAGAGCATATATTGTATTTAAGATGGACGGTTTGAACGGACATGGTGTAGTTTGCCCATCTGTGCACTCCCACGAACCTTGTGCTTCTCTCTCCTCCCCACTGATATTCTCACATTCTGTGGGTGGGGTGGGATTAAGCCGTTTTGTTTTCCCTTATCTTAAGCTCAAGAACGTGTTCTACTTATAAAAACAAACAATGATACACATATAAAAAGCATCTTACACCTAGAAATTATGTATGAAATGTCTTGAGTGCTTGCAGTAAGAATTTTGTAAGAATATTTACCACTTTTTTGATTTTTTTAAAGCTTTTTTTCAAATAAAACATTTTTCTTCACACATCCCTTAAAATCTGGCAGTGGAATGTGAGTCTAGAACTGTCTAGAAATACAGTTCTGTACAAACATCAGAGACCACTCTTGATTTATTTTATTTCCATTCAAAATTTAAATAACCTGCCTTCAGCACAAGTAAGTTATAGATTTTTCTTGAGATGTTTGTGAGGAGCTTTTATCTAAAATAAACCACTTGCATAAGGAAAGAAAAAGTCCAAGGAGAATAAAGCTTCAGAGAAAATGTGACTTCTCTGGAAGACCTGGTCAACCCACTAATACTGTTCCAAACTGTTAAACAGCATTTTAAACTCTTGATTTCTGAGAGAGAGGAGAACATCAAGTTCCACTTATTCTTTAGATCCAAAAACATCCACAGGTCCATCTTTCCACTGTGAGAGGACGACTCCTTGTTATAAAAGGATGTGTAACTCTCAAAAAGCGAGATAGACACATCAAAGAAAGAAGTTGCTGGTGTTCTCAGAACAACAACCTGACCGCCGCAGAGTCTAGACCTCAACATCACTGAATGTGTTATTGGGATTACTTGAATGGTGAGAAGCAGAAAATGCTAAAACAGCTTTTAAGACTGGACTTTGAAGGTGTGTCTGCAGATTTCTGTGAGGAACTGAAAGTGAGTTTCCTGAAGCTAAAAGTAAAAAGTGACACACTAAACACCTGATATATTTAGTGGTCAAGGATTCGATGTGTGGAAAATGGCTCCCAGAGCAGATGTTAATGATTGGCAAAAAGGAGTGATTGCATTTGGGCATGCCAAAAGCCATAGTATGAAGGAATTAACTGAATGTGCAGGTGTATCGAAGCATCATACAGGTCTACGAGCAGTTGCAAAACTCCCAGCCTACAGGCAATTCTTCTCAGAATTGTGCCAGGGAAGGCATCCACAAAATCTGGCAAAACTGTGCAATTCTCTAATACAAGGTTGTGCAGTTCATGCCAAATCGAATTGCAGCTGTTTGCCAAGGTTTTTCACACTTTTAGGTACATTTCAATCAAAGGTTACTGTTTTTTGGCAGGTGAGCTCATGTTTATAAAGGGAACTAAATAAACCAAAAGATATCCTAATCCTTTGACATTCTCATGACAAATATTAGATATATCAACTATTTACTTGCCAAGATATATATGATATGCATTAGAGAAGATGAAAATGCTATAACACAGTGGAAGGAAGTGAACTACAGATCTACAGTAACTACAGTAACAGGAAAGTGGCAAGAAAGCTGGTTTAGCTCTAAACCCTCCAGACAGCATTACCTGGTGCTAGGTATTAACATTTCAGCCAATTTATCCTCAAAATTAAACTTATTTTAGAGTGCCTCAGAGTGTTCTCAGCTGTGAAGGTACAAACATACAGTGCTGTGTGAAAGGTAACTCTCTCCTGCCATCTCCTGGACATATTACTCACACAATTTGTACAGCACTGTTAAAGAACTCATATGGTACCTTTTTTGCATTTACATTTTTCTCTTGATCACTTTTCTCTTCTCTTTGATCACATTTTTAACCTTAGTGTTATTTTATGTATCACAAATGGTTAAAGTCCATTTGTAAATGACCCCCCTGAGAATTAACCAGGATGTAATTGTTACTGTGCCTTTAAACCATTGTGGCCAGGGTTTAATGTAGCTGAGATCTGCTGGCCATGTCTCTTCTTGCTCTTCTTGAAAAACATAATTTTCCTGTCTGGATAGAAATCTATGATTTTGTTTGATCTGTGTTTGATTCTCCTCATATAGACTGACAGCCTCCTATCACTGATTTGTAACAGACCAACAATCCTTTATCAGAGACTCAGGTCCGACAGCCCTCTGTCACTGACTTTTATGGTCTAACACTTATTCATATGGAGTGACAGCACTCTATCACTAACTTAAATCAGTCAATCAACATTTATTTGTATATCACTTTTTATAGCTAATGTCTCAAAGCAGCTTACCAGAAAGGCAGTTTATGTAAAGAAAAGAAAAACAAAGGAGTCCACGTAAATGTTTGTGCAAACAAGTAAGTTTTGATGTAGTGTGTCTGAGTCCCAAACGGAGACTGGGAGATGATTCCACAATTTCGGGCTACCACCAGCTGTGGTTTTTCTAATTCTAGTCAGCATGCCTTTGTTTTGTGAGCAAAGCGTATGTGTGGGTTTGTATGACTGAATTAATTTACTAAGATACTGTGGGGCCAGGCCATTTAATGATTGATACGTCAAGAGCAGAATCTTGTACTCAACATGAAATTTGACAGGAAGCCAGTGTAATGACGACAAGATTAGGGATATATGATCATATTTTTTATTCTTGTAAGGAGTCTCGCAGTTGCATTCTGGACCAGTTGGAGCTTATTTAGAGACTTCTTGGTGCATCCAGCAAAAAGAGTGTTGCAGTAATCCAGTCTAGAGGTTATAAAGGCATGCACCAGCTTTTCTTTTTTTATAGTAGTGCTTGGAGTAACTTGTGGTCATCTAAATTTAGTACAAATGTGGAGAGTTTAGAACTCTCTGCTTGGGTCCAAGAAGAAGGACCTCAGTTTTGTTGGAGTAAGAAGAAGGAAATTGTTAGCCACCCAGTCTTTGATAGTTTTAACACATTCTTTAAGTTGATTTAGGTTCAAAGCCTCATTTGATTTAGCCGATATATAGAGTTGCCACTATCAAGCGACACAAGGAGTTCATTTACTACCCTAGTTTCAGTACAGTGAAGGTCTAAAGCCAGACTGAAACATATCAAAGAGATTTTTCTTGTAGGTGGGAGCATAGTTGTGGAGGAGATCACTTTTTCTAGGATCTTTGCTATGAAGCTATAATTGGCCAGTTCATTTGGATCGAGTTTGGCTTTTTAATTAAGGGTTTTACGAGTGCACGTTTTTAATGATTTTGGTACATATCCAAGGGACAAGTTTATGGGTCGCTCAGCTTTAACAACACAGGGGACAATTTGTTTGAGCAGTTTTGTTGGTATTGGGTTGAGGATGCATGTTGATGATTTGGATGAGCTAATCAGTATTGCATTCTAATACGTTATATTATGTCACTGAAGAATCTGTTAAAGGTCACTGTTGTATGTTGTTTGAATACCATCTTCAAACTGTTTAATTTGACGAGTTCGGTGAACAGGACTTTAGGATTAATGAAAAATAAAAAAAGCTTTCGGAAACAATCTAGTTTTCCATTTACCTTCAAGACTGCAAGCTTTTTCTTTTAGTGTACGAGTATGTATGTCATTGTACCATGGTGTAAGCGTTTTTCTTCTAACCTTTTCCCTCATCAGTGCCACATTATTGAGAGTTGACTGAAGAGTGAATTGCAGGATTTCAGTATTACTTTGAAGATCTTTGAGGCCCGCTTTGGAGGAAGTGGAGGTGTTGTTGGGCCTTCCTGACAATGTGTGATGTGTTCAGTGACCAAGTAAGATCCTTGGCTAAGTAGACACAGAGGAACTTGAAGCTGCTCAACCTTTCCACCAACGTGCCCCTGATAAAGTTGTTAAATTCAGCAGGGAGAGAGGGGTCTGTGGGACAGAGACGTACTGACTTTGCTCTTGTAGTCAATGATCACTTGACTTCCTTGCCACATGCCCCTGGGGTCCGCTTTTGCGTTGAAGTGGGCTGTGATCTGTGTGCTGTACTTGTGCTTTGCAGCCCTGATGCCAGCCTTTAGATTGTGTTTGGCAGCTTTGAGTTCCTCGCTGTTGGCAGATTTGAAGGCTGCATCACATGCTTTGACCAGGCTGTGGATGTCACTGTCCATCCATGGTTTTTGGTTTGGAAGTGTGCAAATTTGCCTTGTTTAAATCACCACACACGTCATCCACACACTTTGTGATAAATCCAGTGAATCATGGATTATATTTATATAATAATTATATTTACTGACCGTTCTCTATCACTGACTAATATGGACTGACAGCCCTCTCTCACTTATCTGTCCAGACTGAGAGCACTCTATCACTCATGCAGACACATGCACACCAATGGCTCTGTACCACTGTCTATGTGAGCCATTGCTGACTCATAAAAACTGAAAGCACTCTATCACTGTATTTCCAAAAGCAAAACAATGGAAGTCTTTCAAGCATTGGCTTGTTCATGGTGGAAGAACTTTGTGCCTTACTCTTTACTGTCACTGATTCGTACAAACTGACAGCCCTCTATCAGACTCGTATGAACTGACAACCCTCTATCACTGACTCGTATGGACTGATGGTCCTCAATCAGTGACTTGTACAAACTGTACACTGACTTTAATGGACTGAGAGCACTCTATCACTTATTCCTACAGACTGATATCCCTATTTAACAGACTGTAGGGACTGATGATCCTGTATCACTGAATTGTGAGGCATATGATGCTAAGTAGGGCTGGCCCTGGTCATTTCTTGGATGGGGAACCATTCTTTGAATCTCTACTTTCTAGTTTACATTGTAGGACTAAACTGTTGTTCTAAGGCAACACTAGGATATAGTACTTAGAAACTAAGGAATGTGAGGCTTAGTCAGTCCTTGTAGTAAACAGTAGCTGCCATTAGATGGTGCTATCAGGGTTTGAAGCTAGGTTGAGTAGAGTAAGAAAAAGAATTAAACATTTGAAAAAGAAACAGGAATCTATTGAGTCTTAACAAAGTTATAATATTCCATAAAGGGCATATAGTAGAAACTTGCGCTAGTTGATGACTATATGGGTGTGTGGGCTTGTATGCTTCATAGTCATAAAAAGCTAAGCAGTGCTGCCCCTGGTCAGTTCTTGGATGGGGGGACATCTCTACTTTCTAGTTTACATTGCAGGACTAAACTGTTGATCTAAGGCATTGTGGAAGAAGTCTCCACGTAGTAGGATATATAGTCTACTAAATGACTTCAAGTGAAGTTATGTTGGATTCCAGCTTCCCCTAATGCCTAGAAATCTATGGGAGCCCTTGGACTTCGCTGCCTTGAGAAACTAAGCAAAGTGAGGCTTAGTCAGTCCTTGTAGTAAACAGTTGCTGCCATTAGATGGTGCTATCAGGGTTTGAAGCTAGGTTGAGCGGAGTAAGAAGAAGAGTTAAGCATTTGAAAAAAAATTTGGAATCTATTGAGTCTTAACAGAGTGATAATATTCCATAAAGGGCTTATAGTAACAGCTAGTTTCTGTCAAAGACTGTATGGGTCTGTGGACCTATACGTGTTATAGGCATATAGTACTAAGCAGGGCTGTCCCTGGTCAGTTCTTGAATGGGAGACCATTCTCTTAACATCTCTACTTTCTAGATTACATTATAGGACTAAACTGTTGACTGAAGGCATGGTGGAAGAAGTATCCATGTACTAGGATATATATTCTACTAACTTACTTTAAGTGAAGTATGTTGGATTACAGCTTCACCTAATGCCCAGAGATCTATGCGAACCCATGGGCTTGGCTGCCTTGAGAAACTAAGCAATGTGACGCTTAGTCAGTCCTTGTAGTAAACGGTAGCTGCCTTTAGATGATGCTATCAGGGTTTGAAGCCAGGTTGAGTGGAGTAAGAAGAAGAATGAAGCGTTTGAAAAAGAATTTGGAGTCTTTTGAGCCTTAACAGAGTGATAATATTCCATAAAGGGCTTATAGTGGAAGCTGGCTTCAGGAAAAGACTGTATGGGTCTGTGGACCTGTAGGTGTTATAGGTATATAAAACTAAGCAGGGCTGGCCCTGGTCAGTTCTTGGATGGGGGGCCATTCTTTGAATCTCTAGTTTCCAGTGTAGGACTAAATTGTTGATTGAAGGCATTGTGGAAGAAGTCTCCACGTACTAGGATATACAGGGGTTGGACAATGAAACTGAAACACCTGTCATTTTAGTGTGGGAGGTTTCATGGCTAAATTGGACCAGCCTGGTGGCCAATCTTCATTAATTGCACCAGTAAGAGCAGAGTGTGAAGGTTCAATTAGCAGATAAGAGCAGAGTTTTGCTCAAAATATTGCAATGCACACAACATTATGGGTGACATACCAGAGTTCAAAAGAGGACAAATTGTTGGTGCACGTCTTGCTGGCGCATCTGTGACCAAGACAGCAAGTCTTTGTGATGTATCAAGAGCCACGGTATCCAGGGTAATGTCAGCATACCACCAAGAAGGACGTTTTCCTCCACCAGCATCACGTAGTGACCTGGCCACTATCCTGCAAGAAGAATGGCTTAAAATCCCTCTGACCACTGTGCAGGACTTGTATATGTCATTCCCAAGACGAACTGACGCTGTATTGGCCGCAAAAGGAGGCCCTACACCATACTAATAAATGATTGTGGTCTAAAACCAGGTGTTTCAGTTTCATTGTCCAACCCCTGTATATTCTACTAAGTATGTTGGATTCCAGCTTCACCTAATGCCCAGAGATCTACGGGTACACTTGGGCTTGGCTGCCTTGAGAAACTAGATAGATAGATTTTAGCAGCCAGTAGCAGTTTTCACAGTACAGCACAGTCAAGACAAAACAAAGAGGGTTGTACAGAATGAACCCAAATAGGTAGGTACCGACTCAGCAAAAAAATTATTAACTATTAAACTATAAGCTATAAATAGTCCAGTACACTATAGACAAATATATCTAACTTATTACAATGAGGGAATAAATATGTACAAGAAGGTCTATCTACAAATACAAATATAACTGTAGAAAAATGTGAAAAACTGGAGATAAAATAAATGTCCAAGGGGCGCAGATATCAGCAGATAATGACAATACTGAAAAAGATAATAAACCTGTGCATATATTAGTATTAAGTAAAGTGGAGTGTCTGGAGTGTCCAGGAGTGCAGATGTCCAGGATATACAGTAAAGTGTGATAGTGCAAATAAATAAACCTATGATTTAACATGAGATTCAGTCCTCATCTATCCTCTTCCGGCCCCACTGGGAAGAGTTGTAGAGCCTGATGGCTCTCGGGACAAAGGATCTCCTGAGTCTGTCTGTGGAGCAGCTCTGTGACAGTAACCTGCCACTGAACTTGCTCCTTTTGTCCATGATGATGGTGTGCCACTGGCGTCAGTATGTACCTGGAGGGGCTGAGTTAGATCAGGCTGGGCTAGAACCGGAGGAGTCTTCAAGGCCTGCTTTAACTGATCAAAACTCTTCTGGCATTCCTCCGTCCATGCGCACTCAACTGCCTTTTTCTTCAGCTGGTTCAAAGGTGCAGCAAGGTCTGCAAAATGAGGAATAAACTTGTGATACCACAAGACCCAAGAACCTTTGCAAGGACTTGCAAGGGCTTGCAGGACTGGATAATTAGACACAGCCTGGGTTTGCTCTTCATCAACCTCCACCCCCTTCCCTGAGACGATATGACCCAAAAACTTAAGATGAGACTGCAAGAAGTGGCACTTTTTCAAGTTCAGAGTGAGATTTGCAGCCTGCAGTTTGGCGAATACAGCATGGAGGTCTTTCAGATGCTGCTCGTGGTTAGGGGAGTAGACAATGATGTCATCAATGTATACAAAGCATATGTGGCCCTGTAATTCCCCTAAAACTGTCTCCATCAGGTGCTGGAATGTTGCCCCTGCATTTTTTAAACCAAAAGGCATAGATTTAAAACGGTAGAGGCCTACAGGAGTAGTGAAGGCTGTCTTGGCTTTGCTCCTGGGATCCATTGCTACTTGCCAGTAGCCAGATTTCAAATCCAAAGAACTAAAACACCCTGCCCCATGTAAAGATTCCAAGATGTCATGAATCAATGGCATTGGGTACGCATCTTGGGGTGTTTTGGCATTCAGTTTTCTGTAATCGACGCAAAAGCGGTAGGATCCATCTGGTTTTCCCACCAGCACCACAGGCTAAGCCCAAGCAGACTGAGATGGCTCTATGATGTCATCTTCCAACATGCTTTTCACATGCTCCTCTATGATGGTCCTTTTCAGTGGGGATACCCTATATGCCCTAGTGCGAACTGGAATTTCATCACTGGTATATATATGATGCTGGGTTATGTTGGTCCTTCCTAATTTAGAAGAACACACTGAGGGCCAGGTTCGAAACAGCACCTGCATCTCTGATGGATGAGATCTCAACAGAGCTTCATGGGTCTCATGGGTTTCAGACATAACTGTGGCCTTCACACTGACAGAGAGAGGAGGAGCCATAGCCAGATACAAATTCACAGCCTTCCTTCCTTCCGCCGATAGTGACCAAGTCAAATTACATGGAGAGCGATTTAAAAATGGAAAGAAAGATCTTTCCCCATGTATCAACACTCCATAAGTACGTCCTCCTAAATTAAGCTGGACTTTTGTTAAAAAATCCAGACCCAGAATAAGAGGAAAGGCTAAGCTGCTATCCGCCATAATGTAGGTCTCCAAGGTCCAGACAGCACCATGCCAGGTGTAGGCCAGTTGTGTCTTCCCTTCAGCCCGGTGTGATTTGCCATCTGCCAACACAAAAGTAAGAGGATCCCCTGTGCTCAAAGTCTCTCCCACCCTGGCCATCTTTTGCCAAAGACTATTCTGCATCAGTGTATAGGTGCACCCCGTATTCAGCACGGCTTCTCCTTGGAGCCCTCGTGTTTCAATAGGAACAACCAGCAGGTGTGGAGATTCTGCTTTAGCCAAGGCCACATGGTACTGTGTTGGCCCCTGTGTTCCAGATTGACATTACTGGAGCTTTTGCTGTTTTGTTTCTTTTTGGTCTTGTCAATAGAAGCCTGGCTATTCACTCGTGTCCAGTAGCCCTTCTTTGCAGCCCAGTCCCGTTCTACCATAGACCCAACTTTAACTAGTTGTTCCACGGTATGGACTGTCCCCTACTGATCAAGGCTGGATTACAGTGGTTTCATGATGCGCCTGACCAATTCGACTTCGGTCATGTCAGGTTTCCATTTTAAGCACAGCGCCCTGTAGTCATAAGCAAAGTCTCTCAAGCTCTGGTCCGGATCCTGGACACTAATACGCAGCTGCGCCTCCACCTCAGTCAAGTAATCTGTGGGCAAAAATGCAGACAAAAAGGAGTATATATATTCTACTAACTTATTTTAAATGGACTATGATGAATTCCAGCTTCACCAAGTGCCTTGAGATCAATGGGAACCCTTGGGCTTGGCTGCCTGAGAAACTAAGCAATGTGAGGTTAAGCCAGTGCTTGTAGTAAACAGTAGTGGCCATTAGATGGTGCTCTCAGTGTTTAAAGCTAGGTCGAGGGGATTAAGAAGAAGAATGAAGCATTTGAAAAAGTATTTGAAATCTATTGAGTCATAATAGAGCGATAATATTCTATAAAGGGCATGTAGTAGAAGCTTGCGTCATCCAATGACTGTATGGGTCTGTGGGCCTACAGATTTCATAGGCATATATAATATATTTTGAATCTCTACTTCCTAGTTTACATTGTAGGACTTCAATGTTGATGGTGGACGAAGTCTCCATTTATTAGGATATATATTCTACTAGCTTACTTCAAGTGAAGTATGTTGGATACCAGCTTTACCTATAGCCTAGAGATCGATGGGAACCCTTGGGCTTGGCTGCCTTGAGAAACCAAACAATGTGAGGTTAAGCCAGTCCTTGTAGTAAACAGTAGCTGCCATTAGATGGTGCTCTCAGGGTTTAAAGGTAGGTCTAGGGGAGTAAGAAGAAGAATTAAATATCTGAAAAAAAATTTTAGTCTATTGCGTTGTGATAGACTGATAATATTCTATAAAGGGCCTGTAGTGGAACCTTCTTTCAGCCAATGAATGTATGGGTCTTTGGGCCTACAGCCGTCAGAGGCATTTAAAGCTAAGCAGGGTGGGCCCTGGTCACTCCCTGGATGGGAGGCCAGACCTCAAGCTGTCTTTTGAATCTCTAGTTTACATTGCAGGACTAAACTCTTGGTCTAAGGCATGGTGGAAGAAGTCTCCATACATTAGGACATATATGCTATTAACTTACTTTAAATGGACTATGTTAGATTCTAGCTTCACCTAATGCCTTGAGATCAATGGGAACCATTGGGCTTGGCTGCCTGAGAAACTAAGCAATGTGAGGTTAAGCCTGGCCTTGTACTAAACAGTAGTGGCCATTAGATGGTGCTATCAGGGTATAAAGCTAGGTCCAGGGGAGTAAGAAGAAAAATGAAGCGTTTGAAAAAGAATTTGGAATCTATTGAGGTCCAAGAGAGTGACCATATTCTATAAAGGGTCTGTAGTGGAAGCTTGCTTCAGCCACTGCCTGTATGGGTCTGTGGGCCTATAGATTTCATAGGCATACATGATATATTTTGAATCTCTACTTCCTAGTTTACATTGCAGGACTTAACGGCTGATCTAAGGCATGGTGGATGAAGTCTCCATAGTCTAGGATATATATGCTTCTTACTTACTTTAAGTGAAGTATGTTGGATAGCAACTTCCTAGACTATGGAGACTTCATCCACCATGCCTTACATCAGATTTTAAGTCCTACAATGTAAACTAGGCAGTAGAGATTCAAAATATATCAAATATGCCTATGAAATCGATAGGCCCACAGACCCATACAGTCATTGGATGACGAAAGCTTCCACTACAGGCCCTTTATAGAATATTATCACTCTATTATGACTCATAGATTCCAAATTCTTTTTCAAACGCTTCATTCTTCTTCTTACTTCCCTAGACCTAGCTTTAGACCCTGAGAACACCATCTAATTGCAGCTGCTGTTTAGTACATGGACTGGCTTAACCTCACATTGCTTGGTTTCTCAAGGCAGCCAAGCCCAAGGGTTCCCATTGATCTCAAGGCATTAGGTGAAGCTGGAATCTAACATAGTCCATTTAAAGTAAGTTAGTAGAATATATGTCCTAATGTATGGAGACTTCTTCCACCATGCCCTAGACCAAGAGTTTAGTCTTGCAATGTAAACTAGAGATTCAAAAGGGAGCTTGAAGTCTGGCCTCCCATCCAGAGAATAACCAGGGCCAACGCTGCTTAGCTTTAAATGCTTATGAAGGCTATAGGCCCACACACCCATACATTCCTTGGATGGAGCAAGGTTCCACTACAGGCCCTTTATAGAATATTATCAGTCTATCAGGACTCAATAGACTCCAAATGCTTTTTCAGATATTTAATTCTTCTTCTTATTCCCCTAGACCTACCTTTAAACCCTGAGAGCACCATCTAATGGCAGCTACTGTTTACTACAAGGACTGGCTTAACCTCACATTGCTTGGTTTCTCAAGGCAACCAAGCCCAAGGGTTCCCATTCATCTTTAGGCTATAGGTCAAGCTGGTATCCAACATACTTCACTTAAAGCAGGTAAGTAGAAAATATATCCTAGATTATGGAGACTTCATCCACCATGCCTTAGATCAGCCGTTAAGTCCTACAATGTAAACTAGGAAGTAGAGATTCAAAATATATCATATATGCCTATGAAATCTATAGGCCCACAGACCCATACAGGCAGTGGTTAAAGCTAGCTTCCACTACAGGCCCTTTATAGAATATTGTCACTCTCTTAGGACCCAATAGATTCCAAATTCTTTTTCAAATGCTTCATTCTTCTTCTTACTCCCCTCGACCTAGCTTTAAACCCTGATAGCACCATCTAATGACCGCTACTGTTTAGTACATGGACTGGCTTAACGTCACATTGCTTAGTTTCTCAGGCAGCCAAGCCCAAGGGTTCCCACTGATCTCAAGGCATTAGGTGAAGCTGGAATCTAACATAGTCCCTTTAAAGTAAGTTAGTAGAATATATGTCCTAATGTATGGAGACTTCTTCCACCATACCAAGAGTTAAGTCCTACAATGTAAACTATGAAATCTACAGGCCCACAGACCCATACATTCATTGGCTGAAGCTACGTTCCACTACAGGCCCTTTATAGAATATTATCACTCTAGAAGCAGGCTGCATGGAATAGCAATAAATATAGAGACTATATAATTGCGCATGGGTGTGTCTGTCGGAAAACAGGCAGAGAACGAAAGCCTCAATGCGGGTGGGTTTTTGGCCTTAGATTTATCGAGCCAAAGTCATGAAACAACAGCATGGTGCGAGCATGTGGGAATTACAGCCCTCAAACATCAATGCTTAGACAGCCATAAGCCATGACAACATCATTCTAATAAAAGAAATTTCGTTTTCTCACTAAAACCATATATTACTCGTAGTGAGATTCCACGTTTGTGATTCTGACTAGCCACGTTCCCTCGCCGACCAGATGGGTAAAACTCGTCCTTAAAACTTTCAATAAATGCATACCTTTGAGCAAATAAACATTTCCATGCTCTTAGACACAGGTACTGACTGTAAAATGTTGCTGCAGCACTGTCTGATTCAGAGGAAAACACACAAAAGTCTAGGAGCAGGCTGCATGGAATAGCAATAAATACAGGCGGAGAACGAACGCCTCACCGCGGGTGGGTTTTCGGCCTTAGATTTTTCAAGCCAAAGTCATAAAACGAGCATGGCGCGAGCATGTGGGAATTACAGCCCTCAAACACCAATGCTTGTTCAGCCATAAGCCATGAAAATATCGTTCTAATTAAATAAATGTAGTTTTCTTACTGAAACAGCTCTAGAAAACATGTCTGCTACAACCAGCACCACCATCTACCATCACCAGAGCCTGCTACAGCTGAGAGATCAGCCACAAACCTTTCTCTCGATTGGTCTGCAGTGCGCGAGGAGGCGGAAGTGCGGCAAGCGAGCAGGTGTGCGCGCTAGGCTAACGGCTAACCCCCGGCGTCCAGCGGTGCCATCCGTGCTGCTCTCAAACGTCTGCTCCTTAGACAACAAACTGGACTATCTTCGAATCCAGCAGGCTACCCAGCGTGAGTACAGAGACTGTTGTGTTTTCGTTTTTACGGAGACATGGTTGACTAGCTCCACTCCAGACTCTGCCGTCCAGCTCGAAGGCCTGCTCTGCTTCCAGGCAGACAGGGACCCTGAACTTTGTGGCAACGCTCGAGATGGAGGAGTGTGTGTTTACATCAACACGGAGTGGTGTAAGAATGCTGTGCTAGTCTCCAGTCACCGCTCACCGCTGGTGGAGTTTTGCAACGCGGTGGGCGAACGTGCTGGACATGGTGTATACAAACATCCCTGGTGTATGGGCCAAGTACTAAAAAAGCTGTTATGTATGTTTATTTACCAGAAATTAATTTTTTGTGGCTATGGGTTTAAGATGTTTTATTGAATGAGACAGTCTTTCAGTTTGTGTAATATTTAGGTTTAAACTAGATAAATTACTTTTTCTTATGTGTTAGTTCATTGTGTGGTACTGCAGTCTCAATATAAATAGGTAATGTCTCTTTAAGAGAAACGCTGTTGTGGGGAAAGGCGGTGGATTAGCGAGTGCGGGGAGAAAGTTTGTGTAGAGCCATCAGCTGTGGAAGCACACGGTTTTCTTACCGTGGCCATCGCTTTGTTTGATAATTGTACTTGTGGAAATGTGGAAATAAAGTTAGTTTTTTCTTTTAAAACTTTTTTTTTGCCTCTACATTAGTAAGAAAATCAGCTTCTTCACACTGCGTGTGGAGAAAGAGGAAGCAAAGTTGCTGAAGTAAGTTCATCTTTGCTGTGCCAGCTAGGATAACAGGTGGTAAGCTAATAAGCTAAGCTATGGCTGACAATTCAGTCTCAGTGGAAAAAGCCAAGTAAAACCAACAGCAAAGGCAATGGAGGATGCTTTACAGAGGCAAACAAGTGCTAGGCGGGCTAAGCTAAGTCAGCTAACTGGAAAGGAAAACGAAATGCTTGAATTAATGGAGGATGATGGCAATGTGGATGTAGTAAAAACCAAGTTGCACACAGAGTTTAACCAGCTGTCCGGAGATTTTTGCAACCTTAACACTTCTGTAAAGGGGCTTTTATACCAGATTATGTCTGAAGACAAAATGAAAAAGGATCAACAGAGTTGGTTTGAGCCCAAAGCCACGTTATTTCTTGAATTCATTACTGAGGTCCGTGCTTGGTTTGAAGCTGTGGCTCAACGTAGGGAAGAAGCAAGCAAGTTTAATGAGGGTGTGAGCCCTGGAGATAGTGTATCAGCTACATCCTCTAGGTCTAAGAAGTTTAGAACAAGTTCTAGATGCTCAACAGCATCGTCTGCAGGGTCCTCTGCACGTTTAAAGGCTGAACTGGAAAAGGCAGCGCTGTTGGCTAAGGCTGCAGTGCTAAAGCAAAGACATGCTTTGGATGAACAAGAGCTGAAGGTTAATGCTGAAAAGGAGCAACTTGAGCTGCAATCTGCACTTGTTGCTGCTGATGCTCAACTTAAAGTTCTACAAAAACACGAAGAGTCACATGAGTCGAGTGATGCAGGACGTGATGCAGGTGTAGGGACTACTGTAAGGGAGGGGGAGTCCATTACTGGACCTGATGAAGCAGACTGTCATTCTGTCCACAGTCCTGCTGCACAAGTTCATAGTGCTACTGGTGATGACTTACTCACCCATGGTCCTCCCACTAATGGTGTTGCTCCTTCTAATAGTCCAGTAAACACACAGACTCTATGTACTGTAATGCAGCGACAGAATGAGATTACAGAATGCTTGGTACAGCAGCAAAGACTCTCTTCTTTACCACCTCAAAACATTCCTACATTCAAGGGAGATCCTTTGGACTACATACTCTTCACTAGAGCATTTGAACATGGTGTAGAGAGCAGAACAGAAAACAGCAGAGACAGACTGTATTTTTTGGAGCAGTACACCACTGGACACCCAAGAGATTTAGTTCAGAGTTGTTTTCACATGAAGCCAGATGAAGGGTATTGTGAAGCTAAACGTCTCCTAAAAGAATATTTTGGAAATGAATACAAAATATCTGTAGCTGCATGGATAAGGCGTTAAACTGGCCTGATATCAAGGCAGATGACAGGAAGACATCTCCTATGCTCTTCCTGACAAGCTGCAAAAATGCAACAGCAGAGTTGGAGTATATGGATGAGATGGATAATGCTGCCAACATGCGTGCAATCATTTCCAAATGCCCATATAAGTTGAGACAAAAGTGGAGAGGTGTGGCCTGTGACATACAGGAAAACCAAAAACGCAAACCCAGATTCAGAGACATAGTGGGGTTTGTTACCAGACAAGCAAAGATTGCTCTCCACCCAGTGTTGGGAGACGTAAAGGACAGACACAAAGCACAGACAAAATATCTGCTGAACATGAGGTCAGATAGAATGGGTAGTAAAAGAAGTTTCACTACCACAGTGACCAAGTTGAATAATCAACAGAGTGCAGATATGGGGTTAAGTCCAAGTAAAAAGGATCCTGACAACACTTCTAAACCATTCAGTAAGCCTTGTATCTTCTGTCAAGGGGAGCACACAGCGGACAGTGTTCTTGCTATTGTCCCAGTACAAGTAAAGGCAAAGAAGGGCAACAAAATAGTGACTTCTTATGCTTTTTTGGATCCTGGCAGCAATGCCTCATTTTGCACTGAAAGGTTTATGCATGAGCTTAACATTTGTGGACGAAATGTTAACATTCTCCTGACCACAATGGGAGAGCAAAGGATTGTTCACAGTAATGCTGTAGCTGGGTTGGAAGTGAGTGGCCTTCATAGTAACAACTTCATTGAGCTAACAGAAGTGTTCTCCCAAAAGGCAATTCCAGTGAGCAAAGCAAACATCTCAAGTCAGGAAGAAGTTGACAGGTGGCCTCGTCTGAAAGATGTACGAATTCCAAGCATAAGTGGAGAAATAGGACTACTAATTGGTGCAAATGTGCCAAGGGCATTGGAACCAGAGGAAGTAATCCACAGTGTAAAGAATGGGCCTTATGCTGTGAAAACAATGCTAGGATGGACTGTTAACAGACCTCTTAGGGAGGAAAGCTGCAGCAGGACCAAAACTGGTATACCACATGTACTGTCAGATCGTATATCAGGGGACAGACTCGAAGAACTATAGACTCAACAGTTCAAGTATGACTTTCCTGAGGGTAGGCAAGACGAGCAGGCAGAGATGTCAAAGGAGGATCTTCTTTTCGTGGACAGGGTGTCCACATCAGCTCAGTTGAAAAGTGGTCACTACTGTATTGGTCTGCCCTTAAAGAACCAGGAGGTTAAAATGCCCAACAACTGTGCCATTGCTGAACAGCGTGCATTAAGTTTGAAGAAGAAGCTTCTCAAAAACACTCAATTTCAAGAGGACTACATCACATTCATGAATGATATGATTTCTAAAGGCTATGCAGTGAAAGTTCCAAACAAAGACATCAACAGTGATGGAAGGGTGTGGTACATTCCACATCATAGAGTGTACCATCCCAAAAACACAAAATCCGTGTAGTGTTTGATTGCGGAGCATCATATCAAGGCACCTCATTAAATGAGCAACTTCTCCAAGGGCCCAACCTGACCAATGCTTTGATTGGAGTTTTAACAAGATTCCGTCAAGAGCCTCTGGCAGTAATGGCTGACGTGGAAGCCATGTTCCACCAGGTAAAGGTTCCTGCTGACGATGCAGACCTGCTCAGATTCTTGTGGTGGCCAGATGGTGATGTAAGTCAGAATCTGGAAGAGTACAGAATGGAAGTGCACTTATTTGGTGCCACTTCATCGCCTAGTTGTGCTAGCTATGCTCTGAGGTGAAGTGCAGAGGACAACAAGCACATGTTTGATGCATTTGCTGTTAACACAGTGTTGCACAACTTTTACATTGATGATTGTCTAACATCTGTTGCATCTCCTGAGCAGACATTGTCTTTGTACCATAATCTGAGAGAAATCTGCCAGACTGGAGGCTTCAGGCTCACAAAATGGATCAGCAACAGCACAGAAGTGTTGTCGAAGATTCCAGATGAAGAAAAGGCACATGGCATTAAAGATCTTGATCTGGACCATAATCCATTTCCCATAGAAAGAGCATTAGGAATGCAATGGTGCATCCAGTCTCACTCCTTCAAGTTCAGAACTGTCATCCAAACCAGACCTCTTACCAGAAGAGGCATTATGTACATGGTGAGTTCAGTGTATGATCCTCTGGGGATCTTGGCACCAGTTATCTTGCCTGCAAAGAATATCTTGCAAGAATTAAACAGATCAAAATTCAGCTGGGATGATGCTGTGCCTGACAACCTTGCCCAGCAGTGGTTTAAGTGGGTAGAGGGCATACAGCAGCTCAACGAGTTTGGACTAGATTGATGTTTCAAGCCTGTATGCTTTGGAGATCCTGTATCTGCTCATCTGCATCATTTCTCAGATGCCAGTGAAATCTCGTCCAACAGAACTGTCACAATCAAATACACTGTGCCTTTGTCCTAGGAAAGGCTAGAGTAGCCCCTCTCAAGCCCACAACCATCCCGCGACTGGAACTGACTGCAGCAACCTTAGCAACACGGGTGGATTGCATGCTAAGAAGGGAAATACAGCTTCCATTAGGGGACATTAGGGGTTTTTTGGACAGACAGCACAGCTGTATTGAAGTATATTGCCAATGAAACTACAAGATTCCAGACTTTCTCACAAAGCCAGTAAATAAATGGCCAGGGACGTCTGTTCACCTGGATGAGCCTACGGCAACAGACCCTGAGGTAAAGAAAACTGTAATGGTCAATGCTATTGCAGTTGAAGAATCAAGAGACACACTGAAGCAGCTCATTGAGCACTTCTCCTCATGGCTACATCTTAAAAAGGCAACAGCATGGCTTCTCAGAATAAAAAACATATTGCTGAAGCTATCTAAAAGGAGAAAGGAATTAAGCCAGTGTCATTCACAGACTGAGATGGACAAGGAAATGTCAAGCTTCAGAAGGAAACTTGCCAAGAAGACTGAGCAAGACATTGTTCGTTATTGCCAGCAAAAGAAATTTCATGAGGAAATTCTGGCTCTTAAAACAAGCATGTTAGGAAAGGCAGTCATCTCTGCAAGTTTAATCCAGTATTGATTGATGGCATTCTCAGAGTTGGTGGGAGACTTAGGCGAGCAGCCATTCCAGAAGAAGCCAAGCACCCTACCATTCTGCCCAAAGACCATAGAATATCTGAGTTGATTGTGCAAGGGGTCCATAAAGAAATAGGCCATGGTGGACGTAATCATGTTCTCTCTCATCTACGTCAGAAGTACAGGATTCCCAATGCTACTGCCTTAATTCGAAAGGTCCTATCAAAGTGCGTCACCTGCCGGAGATTGCAAGGTGGTCCTGGTCAACAA
Source organism: Semaprochilodus insignis (assembly GCA_034552555.1). Lineage (NCBI taxonomy): Eukaryota > Metazoa > Chordata > Actinopteri > Characiformes > Prochilodontidae > Semaprochilodus > Semaprochilodus insignis. The sequence continues at coordinate 17,867,512 of CM067498.1, forward strand.
CAAATGGCAGACTTACCCACAAATAGAGTCCTGCCAGACTAACCACCATTCACCAAAACGGGAGTAGATTACTTTGGCCCGTTTAATGTGAAACGTGGAAGAAGCACAATAAAGAGATATGGGGTCATCTTTACTTGCCTGACTGTACGAGCAGTCCATATTGAAATGGCTGCGAGCTTGGACACTGACTCATTTATCCAAGCCTTGCGACGCTTCATTGCAAGACGTGGCCAGGTGTTGGAAATGCGTTCCGACAATGGAACAAATTTTGTTGGTGCGGAACGAGAGCTAAAAAAGGCTATTCAAGAGTGGAACATCTCCAAAATAGAGAATACCTTGCTTCAGCGCGGCATCAAATGGATGTTCAACCCCCCATTCGGCTCTCACCACGGAGGAGTTTGGGAACACATGATCCGTTCCATCAGGAAAGTGCTTAACACCACTCTAAGAATGCAGAATTTGGATGAGGAAGGTCTACACACGTTCCTCTGTGAAGCAGAGGCCATCTTAAACAGTCCCCCAATCACCACGCCATCAAATGACCCAGATGACATGGAGGCACTCACCCCAAACCATCTCCTGTTGTTAAAAACTAGGCCATCTATGCCTCCAGGACTATTTGAAAGGGAGGACCTCTATGCATGGAGAAGATGGAGGCAGGTGCAATACATGGCTGACATTTTTTGGAAAAGATGGGTGAGGGAGTATCTGCCTGAGTTACAGAAACACCAAAGGTGGACAAGAGTGTCACGGAATTATGTTCCTGGAGACATTGTTCTGATTGTGGATGAATCTGCGCCAAGAAATTCATGGGTGTTGAGTAGAGTTACCCATACAGTGCAGGATGAACATGGACTTGTGCGCAGAGTTCGAGTCAAGACAAATACCAGTGAGCTTGACAGACCCATTACTAAAATTTGTCTTCTTCAAGCCACAGAATGAGACAGTGGTAAAGACTGCACTCCTACGGTGTGTCAAGTGCTGGTAACCTCTGACACCAGAAGACTTGATCTTTTTCTTTAAAGACTTTAATGTTTCTACAGGGTATTCCTTTTAGGTAAGATAATTGTTTCTATTAATAGAATACAATTAGGGGCTGGGGAGTGTATGGGCCAAGTACTAAAAAAGCTGTTATGTATGTTTATTTACCAGTAATTACATTTTTTTGTGGCTATGGGTTTAAGATGTTTTATTGAATGAGACAGTCTTTCAGTTTGTGTAATATTTAGGTTTAAACTAGATAAATTACTTTTTCTTATGTGTTAGTTCATTGTGTGGTACTGCAGTCTCAATATAAATAGGTAATGTCTAAGAGAAATGCTGTTGTGGGATAAGGCGGTGGATTAGCGAGTGCGGGGAGAAGTTTGTGTAGAGCCATCAGCTGTGGAAGCACACGGTTTTCTTACCGCGGCCATCGCTTTGTTTGATAATCGTACTTGTGGAAACGTGGAAATAAAGTTAGTTTTTTTCTTTTAAAATGTCCAGTGGAGTGGAAAATGGATAATTATCTGACTGAATGTGATGGCGCGAGTAAACCATTGCTTCACCTTAACAAAAGAGTTTGCCTCTACACCCGGCGCGTTCCGAGCCATGCCCCGCCCCCACTACGGCTTCTCTGACCACGTCTCTGTAATGCTCATCCCAGCATACAGACCCCTCATCAGATGTGCAAAAACGGACAGGAAGCAGGTGAAAACCTGGCCCCCAGGTGCTGTCTCTGCTCTTCAGGACTGTTTTGAGCACACTGATTGGGAGATGTTCAGAGAAGCCGCAACGTCTGGTGATTCCATCAACCTGGAGGAGTATACAGAGTCAGTGACTGGCTACATGAGGAAGTGCATTGACGATGTTACTGTCTCCAAGGTCATCACAACTCACCCCAACCAGAAACCATGGATGACTGCAGAGGTGCGCATGCTGCTGAAAACTCGGGACAAGGCGTTCAAGTCAAGGGATAAAGCAGGCCTCAGAACAGCCAGAGCCAAGCTGTCCCGGGCCATCAGAGAGGCAAAGCGCACCTACGCACAGAAAATCCACAGCCATCCACAGGTGGCGGGGCATCCAGGCTGTCACGAACTACAAAACACCATCACCTACTTGTGACGCCTCCCTTCCCGATGCACTAAACAACTTTTATGCTCGGTTTGAAGCACAGAACTGCACATTAGCAAGGAAGATCACACCTCTTCCAGACGAACAGGTATTGTGCTTGTCCACTGCTGACGTGAGGAAAACTCTGCTCAGAGTGAACCCACGAAAAGCCCCTGGACCAGATATCATTCCTGGCAGAGTGCTCAGAGAATGTGCCGAACAGCTAGCGGATGTTTTTACGGACATCTTCAACATCTCTCTGAGCACTGCAGTCGTTCCAACATGCTTCAAAACCACCATCATCATCCCTGTGCCAAAGAAGTCCACGGTGTCCTGCCTCAACGACTACTGTCCCGTTGCACTCACTCCTACCATGATGAAGTGCTTCGAGAGGCTTGTTATGAGGCACATTAAAGGCCAGCTCCCCCCTTCTCTGGACCCACTGCAGTTTGCGTATCGTCCCAACCGTTCTACAGACGATGCCATCACCACCACACTCCATCTAGCTCTCAACCACCTGGACAATAAAGACACCTATGTCATAATGCTGTTCATAGACTTCAGTTCAGCATTCAACACCATCATCCTTCAGCACCTGATTGGGAAACTAAGCGTACTGGGCCTGAACACCTTCCTCTGTAACTGGGTCATGGATTTCCTGACTGATAGACCACAATCAGTCAGGATAGGTAACAACATCTCCAGTACCACCATACTGAGTACCGGTGCCCCCCAGGACAGTGTGTTAAGCCCACTGCTGTTCACTCTGCTGACTCACGACTGTGCTGCGAAGTACAATTCAAATCACATCGTGAAATTCGCAGATGATACATCAGTTGTGGGCCTCATCACCAAGAACAACGAGACAGCATACAGAGAGGAGGTGCAGCGGCTAATGGACTGGTGCAGAACCAACAACTTGTCTCTGAATGTTGACAAAACTAAAGAGATGGTTGCTGACTTCAGAAGAGTGCGAGACGACCACGCCCCCCTGAACATCAATGGCTCTGTTCTGGAAACTGTCCAGAGCACAAAGTTCCTCGGCGTCCACATCACAGAGAACCTCACGTGGTCCCTCAACACCAGCTCCATAGCCAAGAAAGCCCAGCAGCGCCTCTACTTCCTGCGGAGACTGAGGAAAGCTCATCTTCCTCCTCCAATCCTCACCATGTTCTACAGATGGACTGTGGAGAGCATCCTGAGCAGCTGCATCATCGCCTGGTTTGGAAACTGCAATGCCTCAGACCGCAAGACCCTACAGCGAATAGTGAGGACAACTGAGAAGATCATAGGGGTCTCTCTCCCCTCTGTCACAGACATTCACACCATACGCTGCACCCGGAAGGCCATCAGCATTGTGAAGGACCCCACTCATCCCTCACACAGACTTTTTTCACTGCTGCTGTCTGGCCAGTCATATTTATTGTATTTATTGTACTGTCTTGCACGTTGCACTTTCTGCAGTCTGTCCAGTACTGTATTGACTGTATTGTTTTTGTCTGTATTGTATTGTTTTTTGTTCTCGTTTTGTTCCATGTGGCACCCTTGTCCTGGAAAAAACATAATTTCATCTCATTGTGTACTTGTACAGAGCTCAAATGACAATAAAAGCCACTTGACATTGACTTGACATTGAAACCATATATTACTCGAAGTGAGATTCCCAGCTTGTTGTTCGGCGTAGCCACGCCCCCCTCGCCAATCAGATGGGTAAAACTCGTCCTTAACACTTTCAGTAAATGCATATCTTTCAGCAAACAAACATTTCCATGCTTAGACATAGGTACTGATTGTAAAATGTTGCTGCAGCACCGTCTGATTCAGAGGAAAATACGCAAAAGTCTAGGACCAGGCTGCATGGAATAGCAATAAATATAGAGACTATATCTGCGCATGCGTGTGTCTGTCGGAAAACAGGTGGAGAACAAAAGCCTCACCGCGGGTGGGTTTTCGGCCTTAGATTTATCGAGCCAAAGTCATGAAACAACAGCATGGTGCGAGCATGTGGGAATTACAGCCCTCAAACACCAATGCTTGGACAGCCATACGCCATGAAAATTTCATTCTAATTAAATAAATAAATTTTCTCACTAATACCATATCTTACTTGTTGCGAATTCCCTTCAGTTAAATGTGACTTTATTCTGGCTCCACTAGGGGGCAGTCTCAGTCAAGTTTTGGACAGCTCTAAGGGGCACTTTCAGGTACTGAGTGGTCCTTAGCACACGGTGTAGCTGGAGCAGCTAGCTGAAAGCTCTTCTGTTTTCCCACTCACAGAGTCAGTTCATGCGTTCATGAATAGGTTAGTTTACCATTTGTGAACCTTTTAACTAATACCTCTCAGTTATGGTGTTATTTAAAGCTGTGTTTGTTAGCTTAATGATAATACAGTTAAACATGGCTAAATATATCGTCCAGTTGCAGATATTGTCTGAGCTCAGCGGCAGAGATATAAAGTGCACTACAGTTTAGTTTAACATGCCTTAATCTTGAGTCAATCCATATAACTTAGAAAGCTAATTCATGAGAAATGTATATATTTCTTATACGTAGCTTATCTATCTGTTATTCCAGATAAACATGCTTCTGTTACTCTGTACACTCTTGCTGAGCTGCTAATTCATATAAAGTGCACAAGACTGCATTCTCTCCGTGTCAACTCTCTTACCGGAGTGCTACAGTGGATCAGCATAAGCTACCCTAATTTACCAACAAGCTATCTAACAACTGGTCCTTCGAGCCGGATCGCTTCACCCACTGTGACATTATGGCAGAGCAGGGAGCAGTAGTAGCTCATCCCAGCATCTTATCAGCAAATAAGAGGAGCAGGCACCTTCCAGCATATCTGCAACAATACCAAACAATAAGTGTCACTACCTCCTTCCTTGGTGACATCCTCAGATCCATTCAGTCCTCATGGTGTCCACGGCAGTGTCCAGAGGGTGAGTACACCCAGGCTGCAGTCATCCAGCATTCAGTCTGAATCTGTTACACTGGCTTACCAGCCAAGTGCAGTGTTACTCCCCCCATCTTGGCTGGCTCAGCCAAGGATCGGCAAAGAGGTAAATGAATTGAATTGTCAAACAGAGATCCAGAACTTCCCCTTCCAAATGGATAAGGCCCTGAGCCTCAGTGAATATTCCTTCCACCTGCCTCAGTGACCTATCAGTCAGCACCTCCTGTTAGGCCAGTCCAGTCTTCATCACCAAGCATGTTCCAGCCTTCAGCTGCAGCAGCACCTCTGCCACCAGCCCAGCCATGGACGCAGCCTGTGCCAGTGCCTAAACTTTTTTGAAGATTTGAAGATGGCCCTAGACTGCCTCTTAAGTCCACATCCTGAGCTCAGTGAATACTACAAATACAGGTTCCTTATGGAGCATCTTATTCTGGATGAAGCTCGCATGATAGCTCAATCCTGTCGGCACTATTCTCAGCCTAATGCTGCTGCAATGCAAGCCTTACAGCGACAATATGGCTAACCACACCAGCTTGCTCAGAGCGAGATTGCTGCTATCCTAAATGCTCCTGATATGAAAGCTGGGCACACCAAGGCTTTTCAGAGTTTTGCTCTCAAGGTGAATCTGCTGGCGGGGATGCTAGCATCACTTGAAGGCCCCAGAGGGCTAGAACTCACTTCAACTGGACATGTAGATCGACTCTTGAGTAAACTCCCAAAGTACTTACAGGACGGTTAAAGCTGAGGCCCAAAGACTCTCATCCAAAATGGCACAGCGCTACCAGACTAATAGGGCAGAGGAGAGGAAAGATAAACAAGTCCCTTCAAGATCAAGAAGTCAAGTGATAGCAATCTATCATGGGTCAGACAAATTAAATACTGCTAATGCTCAGCCGACCGAATCGGCTCCACCAAGTGTCAAGCAGAAGAAGACCAAACGCCTGTGTTGTAATGAACCTCTTCCCAAAAAAAGGTCTTACTACACTATCTGAGGGGACCCTAACCATCAGCTTCTATTACACTGATGGAAACCACAAATCACACTGTATGCACAACATATGTATTTAAACTATTCACAACTCCATATACATCCAGTTCTCATGCAGTATTAAAGCATTTGTATAAACCCTGATCCTAACACAGCTCAGCCTTTGTTTGAAATAAAAAAAAATAAAAAATTATTAATGATACAAAAAAACAAAAAGGACTGATCTCACCAGGTGAGTAGTCAAAGTTCATTGAGGTGCTGATCCGCAGGCCCTTAGATCCACAGCATTAGATCAGCCTGAAGCCAGGCAGGGTGGTTAGCAGTGGATGTCCTTAATATCCATAGAGAAGTCCAACAAAGCTGGAGACTGTGGTCCAAGACCCTCCATTCTACTGTCCATAGCCCATCCAGTCCCAAAGCAGAAAAGGAAGTACATAAAAAAATCCTTATTGGACTTAAAACGCCTTGGTTTTCCCAAGGTCCATCCACTTCTACTTATTGGAGCTGACCACACTCACTTGATCGCACCCAAGGCGCCAGTTCGACAAGGTCTCAATGGAGGGCCTGCAGCTATCCACACCGAACTCGGATGGGCTCTTCATGGTCCAGATGGACTTCCATCTTATGAAGTGCAGCTATCCACTTGCTGCTTCACCTCACTCAGACCAGCACCTGAAGAACTCTATCAGCATGTAGAACGTCTTTGGCAGCTTGATGTACTGCCCTTGTGGAGTGAGAAGTTGGCTGTCCGATCCAAACAGGATCAACAAGCAGTGGATATGTTGGAGTCACGCACCACCAGAGTAAATGTCAGGGACGTACTAAGGTATGCCACACCCTTACTTCGAGCTAAAGGGGCACCACAATTGAAGACTACAGTGGATGCAGTCATGCCATCTCTTCGGAGCACTGAAAGACGGTTGGCCAAAGACCCGGTCAAAGCACAAATCTATGAGTTGGAGATACAGAAACTCGTTGATGGAGGCTGTGTGACCCGACTCAACCCAGACGAGGTGGATCAAACAAGTGAGTCTTGGTTTATACCACATCACCTTGTCCATAATGGCAAACACCGATTAGTGTTCAATTGCTCATTCTCCTACCAAGGGCTGTCATTCAATGAGCAGCTCCTCCCAGGTCCAACCCTCGGGCCATCGCTTACTGGGATAATCTTACGGTTCCGACAGTATCCTATAGCCATAAGTGGAAACACAAAGGCGATGTTTCATCAGGTACGTGTCCTACCTGAAGATCAGCCCCTGTTGAGGTTTGCCTGGAGGAATCTACATAAGGAAGAGTCTGCAGAAGTGTACCAGTGGCAAGTCTTGCCACTTGGTACTATTTGCAGCCCAAGCTGTGCAATCATTGCATTGCAAAGGCATATCAGAGATCATGTGGATCAGGAGGACACTGTGAAATCCCTGGAGCAGTCCTTCTATGTGGACAACTGTCTTCAGAGTCTCCCAACTACAGCGTCAGCAAAATGCCCGGTGGACAAGTTCTTGCTGAGGGAGGGTTCGAGATTAGACAGAGGGCAAGCAATGACCCTGAGGCAATCAGCCATCTCCCTTCATCTGCAAGGTCAGAGAGCACTGAATTATGGTTCATGGAGAAGCACGCAGATCCACAGGAACCGGCACTGGGGTTGACCTGGCACTGTGTCACTGATCAGCTTGGATACAAGGTGAGACCTCTGGAGCCACAACTCCCCACCATGAGAACTATCTACAGAGTTCTCGCCAGTCAATATGATCCCTTGTGTGTGATCATTCCCTATACGACCCGGGCCAAGGTCCTTGTTCAAAGAAAAGGAGCTGGGACGATCTGAACCTTCCAGCGGAGCTTCTGGAGGCTTGGACAACCTGGGAGAAAGAATTATCCAAGCTGAAAGACATATTCTTGCTTTGCGCATTCGCTCCTCTAACCATGGGCACCCAAGATCCAGAGTACACACTGCATATCTTCTGTGACTCTTCTGAACAGGCGTATGGCTCAGTGGCCTGACCACAGAACATGAAGGTCAAGTATTCTCTTCCTTGTAATGGCCAGGTCCAGAGTGGCACCCAAACGCCAGCTCGAACTGTGTGCTGTGCTGTGCTTACAGGAGCCCAACTCTCTGCTTTAATCCACCGAGAGCTAACCCTAAACATCGTTCAGCCCTTCCTCTGGTCCGATTCTACCACAGTGCTCAGCTGGAATCTTGCCGATTCAAAGTCTTCGTAGGTACCAGAGTCTCGGAGATTCAGGAGCTTACTCTGCACCAGGAATGGAGATATGTCAACTCAGCCAATAACCCCGCAGATGACATCACACGGGGCATGTCCTTGGCAGATCTCGGCCCTCAGAGTCGCTGGATCAAGGGACCTTCATTCCTTTATGAGCCACCTGACAAATGGCCTCAAGTTAAGGCATAGTGCTTTCTGTGGTCTCTCAACAGCTACTTCAGCCACAAAGCTGCCTGACGCCACACAGTTCACCACATGGGCTGAATTGGTAAGGACCGCGAAACAAGCCTTAAAAGGGGCGGCAGAATCTAATCCTGCTTCACTTCCATTGGATCTGCATGATGCTGAAGCATACATATTGAGAACCTGCCAAACTGACAGTTTCCCAGAAGAAGCAAGGCTGCTTAAAGCACGTTAAGCCAGTTTCACCCAGCAGCTGGTTAAGCACACTCTCTCCTGAATGGGATGCTGATGCTGAAACTGATCTCATCAGAGTTGGAGGTCATCTTCGCCATCTGGAGAACCCTGACTTATCAGACATCCATCCAGTGGTCTTAGACCCTCAACATCCTGTAATCCAACTCCTGATTAAAGACGTGGATGCTCGTCTGCTTCATTCTGGGCCTGATCGTGTGTTCGCTGAGCTAAGACGCCAATACTGGATCCTTAGAGGGAGACAGGCAGTAAGACGTCATCAAAGAACTTGTATTGGCTGCCGAAGATGGAGAGGACAGCCATCTGTGCCTATAATGGCAGATTTGCCATTTGAGATTCCCCACTTGTTGTTCGGCGTAGCCACGGCCCCCTCGCCAATCAGATGGATAAAACTCTTTCATTAAATGCATATCTTTCAGCAAATAAACATTTTCAAGCTCTTAGACATAGGTACTGATTGTAAAATTTTGCTGCAGCACAGTCTGACTCAGAGGAACACATGTAAAAATCTAGGACCAAACTGCATGGAATATCATTAAAAGAAGAGATCATATCTATGAACGCGTGTATCGGAAAACAGGCAGAGAAAGAAAGTGTAACAGGTATGACCTTGGTTACTACTATTTTGCTAGTCAGGGTCTAGGTTCGGCAAAGAGCTGGCTGTATTTAGTAAGCAATTTAACGGAGACCAGGGCTTAAAGGAGCAAAGGAGAAAGAATACATTTAATTAAGCTGGCACTTGAGATGCAATTCACAGATTCACAATTCGCAAGAGCAAAATATGTACAACAAATAAATACAGAGATAGAGTGATAAAATACTTGTGTGGGGGTGTGTGTGCGTGTGTTTGAATGAGTCCAATCTGCTTTCCCAGTTCCCGTGTGTATCCTTCGTGTTTCAGTCCTACCAGTGAGGTACTAGGTGTGTGAGTGTTACTTGTCAAGTCCTGACGTAGTCTGGTTCTTCTGCATGCAAATGTCTTCTCTTTTCTAGACCATCAAAGTTCACGGATGGTTCAAAAGGATCCAACGGATGCTCTCAGCTGGTCTCACAATCCAATAAAACCTGACCTGTACATTAAACAGGCATTAAGTTGTGTGTTCATTTCAAATGACATTTTCCAACTCTGAATTCCATATCAAATATTTACACAATTACAGCAGAAATCACAAAAAGCAAAATAAGAATTTACATGAATAGCTTCAGATTGCGAAATATAACATACAAACTATATAAATCCAGTACAATAAAACACTGAATATTCCCACTGGTTTCCTTTGCATATAAGCTCAACTTTCTTTTTTATTTTCTATAATAAACATCAAAAGACTATAACCACCCTAACGTAATATACAGCTTTTACAAGCGCCCCCCTGTGGACTTCACGTGTAAAAGCTTCAGCCATTTAGCTTGTTCACTCGGCACAGTAACAACGTGGCGCTGCCATTTTCATATGAAATGTGTTTAACAGAACAATTTATGAAAACAATGCTCTTCCAAAGTATGACAAAAAACATACAAATGCTTTATATTGCATCTCAAGAAGTCTAAATATAGAATAAATTTCACATTTAATGGATTCAACACGTTCTCCATTGTCTTCATTAAGCTAAATGGTGGATTTGTCCGTGTCTGCATTAACTCAAGAATTTCTCTTACTAAAGCTCTTCCATTGGTGAGTAAAGAGAAGAAATCAGAGTTGTAGAACTTCTCATAGGCGTATAACGCTTCAACAAGCAATTTAGCACATATTTAACACGTTATTTTGTGTTATCTGTACATTACAGCTCCGCCTCCACTCTAGTGCATTTTCACGCTGAAGACCAACGGGAAAGAGGAAGTAGAACTTCGCAGCACTGTGCATATACGATACTAGATAGGAGGAGCTTGAACGTGGTTTGTTCATGTTTTTCAAAATAAGAGATCAAGTATTCTACAATGAAAAGGGTAAGTTATTTATTTACTCATTTATGAATCTTTGCAGCAATTTTATAGTTATATTGGGGGTAAATCTTGGGGTTTTGTCCAAAACGGGATATTTTTTAAAGCTTAATATTGACCTCTCAATAAGTTCTAGAGATAGATATTCATAACTGGGTTACAAACGCCTCACAGCAGGTGGGTTTCACCAACTCCATTTTGTAAATGTGAATTTAGACATAAGCCTCAAGTCTCAATCATACAAGGACTAGCGAGGGCAGGGAAGGTCCTAGAGTTACCAAACTTGGTACACGTTGACATCACCACACACTGATAACGTGGTCCAAGTTGGGTAACTCTACGGTCAAAGGACAGGGAGTTACAGCCAAATCAATTTGGTATATGTGAATTTGGACTTAAGGCTCAAGTGGGAAAAAACAATCGCAAGAGGCCTAGCGAGGGCAAGGAAGGTCCTAGAGCCACCAAACTTGGCACACGTCGGCTTCATCCAGGTTTGGTGACTCTAGGGTGAAAAGTCATAGAGTTAGGTCCAAATCCATGTGGTAAATAGTGAATGGATGAGGTCTGACAAGGGAAAGAATTTTTGTAGAGTTACCAAACTTGGCACACGTTGACAGCACACTGTGATGAGGTGGCCATGGCTGGTAACTCTAGGAACAAAGGTCAGGGAGTGACAGCCAAATCCATTTGGTAAACATGAATTTGGACTTCAGCCTCACATGCGAAAAACGAATCATACGAGGCCTAGGGAGGGTCCTAGAGGTACTAAACTCGGCACACGTTCACATCACCACACTCTGATCTTTTGGCCAGAGTTTTGTACCTCTATGGTGAAATGTTAAGGAATTACAGCCAAATCCATTTGGTAAATGTGAATTTGTACTTAAGCCTCAAATTGGACTAATCAATCATACAAGCCTGGCGAGGGCAGGGAAGCTCCTAGAGTTACCAAACTTGCCACACATTGACATCACCACATCCTGATGAATTGAACTAAATTTGGTGACTCTAGGCTGAAAAGTCATGGTGTTAGGTTCAAATCCATTTGGTAAATGGTGAATGGATGAAGCCTGACAAGGAAAGAATTGTTTGTAGAGATACCAAACTTTACACAGGCTGACATCACCACACTCTGATAACATGGCCCAAGTATGGTGACTCTAGGATCAAAGGTCAGGGAGTCAAAGCCAAATACATTTGGTAAATGTGAATTTGAACTTAAGGCTCAAGTGGGAAAAAACAATCGTACGAGGCCTAGTGAGGGCAGGAAAAGTCCTAGAATTACCAATCCTGGCACACATTGAAATCACAACACTCTGATAACGTGGCCCGACTTTGGTGGCTCTGATAGCGTGGCCCCAATCATACGAGGGCTAATCGTATGATTCATACGAGGCCTAGCAAGGGCAGGGACGTTGACATCTCCACATCCTGATGAATGGATCCAAGTTTGGTGACTCTAGGGTGAAATGTCATGGAGTTAGGTCCAAATCCATTTAGTAATGGGTGAATGGATGAGGACTGACAAGAGAAAGGGTTGTTGTAGAGTTACCAAATAAGACCCACGTTGACATCACCACACTCTGATACCATTGTCCGAGTTTGGTGACTCTAGGGTCAAAGCTCAGGGAGTTACAGCCAAATCCATTTGGTAAATGTAAATTTGGACTTAAGTGGGGAAAAACCATTCAAAAATCATTCAAGGCCTAGCGAGGGCAGGGAATGTCCCACCAGTTACCTGGTGACTCTAGGGTGAAAGGTCATGGAATTAAGTCCAAATCCATTTGGTAATTGGTGATTGGATGAGGCCTAACTAGCGAAAGGAATGTTGTAGAGTTATCAGATTTGGCACACTTTGGCACCCCCACACTCTGATAATGTGGGCCGAATTTAGTGTGAATTTGGACTTAAGCCTCAAGTGGGGAAAAAACAATCGTACGAGGTCTAGTGAGAGTAGGGAAGGTCCTAGAATTGCCAAACCTGGCACACGTTGAAATCACCACACTCTGATAACATGGTCCAAGTTTAGTGACTCTAGGGTTAAAGGTCAGGGAGTTACATTCAAATAAATTTGGTAAATGGTGAATAGATGAGGCCTGAGAAGGGAAAGGATTGTTGCCGTGTTACCAAACTTGGCACAAGTTGACATCACCAGACTCTGATAAAGTGGTCCGAGTTTGGGGACTCTAGGGTCAGTGGTCAGGGAGTTACAGCCAAATCAATTTGTTAAATGTGAATTTGGACGTAAGCCTCAAGTGGGAAATACCAATCGTACGAGGCCTAGCGAGGTCAGGGAAGGTCCTAGAGTTTCTAAACTTGGCACGTTGACATGACCACACTCTGATCATTTGGCCTGAGATTTGTGTCTCTAGGGTGAAAGATCAGGGAGTTACAGCCAAATCCATTTGGTAAGTGTTAATTTGGACTTATGCCTCAAGTGGGAAAAAACAATCATACAAGGCCTAGCAAGGGCAAGGAAGGTCCTACAGTTGCCAAACTTGGCGCATCTTGACATCTCCATACCCTGATGAACTGATCCAATTTTGGTGACTCTAGGGTGAAATGTCATGGAGTTACGTCAAAATCCATTTGGTGAATAGTGAATGGAGGACGCCTGACAAGGGAAAGGATTATTGTAGAGTTTCCAAATTTAGCACGTTCACATCACCACACTCTCATAACGTCGCCCGAGCTTGGTGACTCTTGCATCAATGGTCAGGGAGTTAAAGTCAAATAAATTTGGTAAATGTGAAATTGGGCTTAAGGCTCATGTGGGAAAACCCAATCATACAAGGCCTAGCGAGGGCAGGGAAGGTCTCAGAGATTCCAGGCTTGGCACACGTTGACATCTCCAAACACTTGATCCACGTTTGGTGACTTTAGGGTGAAAGGACATGAAGTTAGGTCCAAATCCATGTGGTAAATGATGAATAGATCAGGTCTGAGAAGGGAAAGGATTGTTGTTGTGTTACCAAACTTGGCAGAAGTTGACATCACCAGACTCTGATAACGTTGTCCAAGTTTGGTGACTCTAGGGTCAGAGGTCAGGGAGTTACAGCCAAATCCATTTGGTAAATGTGAATTTGGAATTAAGCGTTGAGTGGGGAAAACCAATCGTACAAGGTCTAACGAAGACAGGGAAGGTCCTAGAGTTGCCAAACCAGGCACAGGTTGACATCAGCACACTCTAATAGCACACTCTAATAAGGTGCCCCGAGGTTGGTGACTCTAGGGTCAAAGGTCAGGGAGGAACACCCAAATCCATTTGGTAAATGTGAATTTGGAATTAAGCTTCGTGTTGGAAAAACTAATCGTACAAGGCCTAGTGAGGGCAGGGATAGTGCTAGAGTTACTAAACATGGCACCTGTTCACATGACCACAATCAGATGATGTGGCCCGAGTTTGGTGTCTCTAGGTTCAAAGGTCAGAGAGTTACAGCCAAATCCATTTGATTAATGTGAATTGGGACTTAAGCCTCAAGTGAGATAAACCAATTGTACGAGGTCTAGCGAGGGCAGGGAAGGTCCTAGAGTCTCCAATCTTAGCAAACGCTGACATCACCGCACCATGATGACTTCATCCAAGTTTGGTAACTCTAGGCTGAAAGGTCATGGAGGTAGGTCCAAATACATGTGGAAAATGGTGAATGGATGGGGCCTGACAAGGGAAAGGAATGATGTAGAGTTACCAAAACTTGGCACACGCTGACATCACCGCACCCTGATGACTTGATCCACATTTGGTAACTCTACGTTGAAAGGGTCATTGAGTTAGGTCCAAATCCATGTAGTAAATGGTGAATGGATGTGGCTTGACAAGGATAAGGAATGTTCTGGAGTTACCAAACGTAGCACATGTTGACATCACCACACTGTGATACGGGGGCCTGAGTTTGGGGACTCTCGGGTCAAAGGTCAGGGACCACGGCCAAATCCATTTGGTAAATGTAAATTTGGACTTAAGCGTTTAGTGGGAACAAGCAATCGTACAAGGCCTAGAGAGGGCAGGGAAGGTCCTACAGTTACCAACCTTAGTACAGCTTGACATCACCACGCTCTAATAAGGAGTCCCGAGTTTGGTGACACTAGGGTCAAAGGTCAGGGAGTCACAGTCAAATCCATTTGGTAAATGTGAATTTGGACTTAAGCGTAGTGTGGGAAAAACCAATCGTACGTGGCCTAGTCAGGGCAGGGAACGTCCTAGACTCACCAAACTTGGCACAAGTTGACATCACCACACTCAGATAACGTGGCCTGACATTGCTGACTCTAGGGTCAAAGATCAAGGAGTTCCAGCCAAATCCAGTTGGTAAATGTGAATTTGGATTTAAGCCTCAAGTGGGAAAAAACAATCGTACGAGGCCTAGTGAGAGCAACAAAGGTCCTCAAGTTACGAACCTTGGCACACGCTGACATCACCACACTCTGATAAGGTGCCCCAAGTTTGGTGACTCTAGGTTCAAAGGTCAGGGAATTACAGTCAAATCCATTTGGCAAATGTGAATTTATACTTAAGCGAAGTGTGGGAAAAAACAATCATATGAGCCCTAGTGAGGGCAAGGAAGGTCCTAGATTCACCAAACTTGGCACACTTTTACATCACGACATCCTGAGACTTAAGCGTCAAGTGGTAAATACCAATCGTACAAGGCCTAGTGACGGCATGGAAGATCCTAGAGTCACCAAACGTGGCATACATTGAGATCACCACACCCTGATAGGTCAATCCAAGTTTGGTGACTCTAGGCTGAAAGGTCATGGAGTTAAGTGCAAATCCATGGGGTAAATGGTGAATGGATGAAGCCTGACAAGGGATAGCAATGTTGTAGAGTTACCAAAACTTGGCACACGTTGACATCACCACACTCTGATGACGTGGTCTGAGTTTGCTGACTCTAGGGTCCAAGGTCAGGGAGTTCCAGCCAAATCCATTTGGTAAATGTGAATTTGAACTTAAGCCTCAAGTTGGAAATACTAATCGCACGAGGCCTAGCGAGGGCAGCGAAGGTCCTAGAGTTCCCAAACGTGGCACGTGTTCACATGACCACATTTTGATAATGTGGTCCGAGATTGATGTCTCTAGAATTAAAGTTCAGGGAGTAACTGCCAAATCCATTTGGTAAATGTGAATTTGGACTTCAGCTTCGAGTGGGGAAAAATTAATTGTACGAGGCCTAGCAAGGGTAGCGAAGGTTCTAGAATTACTAACCTTGGAACACACTGACATCACCACACTCTAATAAGGTGTGCTGAGTTTGGTGATGCTAGGGTCAAAGTTCAGGGAGTTACAGCCAAATCGATTTGGTAAATATTAATTTGGACTTCATTTTCGATTGGGAAAAAACAATCGTACGAGCCCTAGCGAGGGCATGGAAGATCCTAGAGTTAACAAACTTGGCACACGTTTACAACACCACACCCTGATGACTTAATCCAAGTTTGGTAACTCTAGGTTAAAAGGTCAGGGAGTTACAGCCAAAAACATTTGGTAAATGTGAATTTGGACTTAAGCATTGAGTGGGAAAAAACTATTTTACGAGGCCTAGCGAGGGCAGGGAAAGTCAGAGAGTTACCAAACCTGGCACACGTTGACATCACCACACTGTGATGAGGTGGCCTGAGTTTGGTGAATCTAGGGTCAAAGGTCAGGGAGTTATGGCCAAATCTATTTGGTAAATGTGAATTTGGACTTAAGACTCAATTGGGAAAAAACAATCGTACGAGGCCTAGAGAAGGCAGGGAAAGTCCGAGAGTTACCAAACTTGACACACGTTGACATCTCCATAACCTGATGAATTGATCCAAGTTTGGTTACGCTAGGCTGAAAGGTCATGGAGATAGGTCCAAATCCATTTGGTAATTGGTGAATGGATGATAACTGACAAGGGAAAGAAAAGTTGTAGAGTTATCAAACATTCACACGTTGAAATCACCACATTCTGATAATGTGGCCTGAGATTTGTGACTCTAGGGTCAAAGGTCAAGAAGTTCCAGCCAATTTCATTTCGTAAATGTGAATTTGGACTTAAGCCTCAAGAGAGAAAAAGCAATTTTACAAGGCCTAGCTACGTCAGGGAATGTCCTAGAGTCAACAAACATAGCACACGTGGACATCACCACACCCTTATGACGTGATCCAAGTTTGGTGACTCTAGTGTGAAAGGTAATGGAGGTAGGTCCAGATCCATGTGGCAAATGGTGAATGGATGAAGCCTGACAAGGGAAAGGATTGTTGTAGAGTTACCAAACTTGGCACACGTTGACATCACCACACTCTGACAACTTGGCCCGAGTTTGGTGACACTAGGTTCAAAGGACAGGGAGTTACAGCCAAATCCATTTGGTAAATGTTAATTTGGTCTTAAGCCTCAAGTGGGAAAAAACAGTCATACAAGGCCTTGTCACACAAGACCAGGGGTGGGATCCAAAAGCAGGTTTAATATGACCAAGATCCAGGCAAACAAAGCAGACGAGGGATATAGAAAAATCGAGACCGATAAACAGAAACAAAGTCGAAAAGCCAGGCAAGTAAATATACAGAGATTGCTTCGAGATGAATGAGAACCAAACAAGACGTCGCACCTGAACACAGGTGAGATGTCCTTATATACGGAGTGATTGATCTGACAGGAAACAGGTGACCAGACTAAAACTGTGGTGAGAGCGACCTCCTGTGACTGGGAGGTGCAATACCAGGGTCACTGGTAACAGGCCTAGCGTGGGCAGGGAAGGCCCTAGACTTACCAAACCTGGCACACGTCGAAATCACCACACTCTGATAACGTGGCCCGAGTTTGGTTACTCCAGGGTTAAAGGTCAGGGAGTTATAGCCACACCCATATAGTGAATGTGAATTTGGACTTAAGCCTTAAGCGGGATAAAAGAATCGTATGAGGCCTAGAGCGGGCAGGGAAGGTACTGGCACACGTTGACATCACCACACTCTGATAACGTGGCCCGAATTGGTGACTCAAGGGTGTAATATCATGGAGTCACAGCTAAATCCACTTGGTAAATGTGAGTTAGGACTTAAGCTTCAAGTGGGATAATCCAATTGTACGAGGCCTAGCGAGGGCAGGTCACCAAACATGGCACACGTCGACATCATGACACCCTGATGACTTGATCCAAGTTTGGTGACTCTAGGGTGAAAGGTCATGATCATGTGACAGCGAAGCGTATTTGTTTACAAGAGGACGGTCAACTGCTGCAGCTATGGCGGCAAACTCAAAAGGCAGCGCTTCGCTAAGGGTTTTAATTCTTTCATTTGCCTTTTGAGTCATTAAAATTGTATTAATTGTATTAAAATGGTATTAAAATTGCAATCCACTCTTCTGTCAACTCTCGACAGTGTGGCACCGATAAAGAAGAAAAATGTCAGAAGGAAAACGCTTGCGCCGTGGTACAACGACCATACTCACACACTAAAACAAAAAGCTCGTAGTCTGGAATGTAAATGGCGTATAACAAAATTGGACTTCTTCTGAAAAACACTGTCTTAGAATATAAACACACCCTAAACACAGCTAAAGCTGCCTACTTCTCATCACTCTTTGAGAAAAACAAAAATAATCCTCAAGTCCTGTTTAGCACTATATCTAAACTAACTAGTAACATTAAACAGTTTGAAGATTGTATTCAAACTACATACAGTTGTGATGACTTTAGCAGATTCTTCGATGACAAAATAGAACATATTAGAGCACAAACCCAAAATACGTGTCTAAATCTAATGACACAGCATGACGTGTGCCCTGTCAGCCCAAAAGGTGAACTGCTATCCCTTAGCCCAATCACTCAGGATGAATTAAGCAATCTAATTAGCTCTTCCAAATCCTCTACTCGCATCCTAGACCCAATACCGACGAAACTACTCAAACAGATCAACCCTTGTGTGGGTAAACCTTTGCTCTCTATAATTAACTCGTCCCTCAGTCTTGGACAAAATCTTTAAAAGTTGCAGTGGTAAAACCCCTAATTAAAAAGCCTGAGCTCGATCCCAATGAGCTCTCCAACTACAGACCAATTTCCAATCTCCCTTTTATAGCAAAGATCCTAGAAAAAGTGGTCTCACAACAACTTTGCTCCCACCTACATGAAAACTCTCTTCATGAGATGTTTCAGTCTGGCTTTAGACTTTACCACAGTACTGAAACGGCATTAACTAGAGTAGTAAATGATCTCCTGATGTCATGTGATAATGGTCAAATCTCTATATTAGTTCTTTTAGATCTCAGTTCTGCTTTTGATACCATTGACCACACGATCCTCCTTGATAGGCTAGAAAATCAGTTGGGCATTAAAGGACAGGCTTTATCCTGGTTCCGATCGTATCTCACTGACCGCTATCAATTTATTAGTCTCAACAATAAGTACTCTAATCGTACACTAGTAAGATATGGTGTCCCTCAAGGGTCAGTGAACGGGCCGCTTCTGTTCTCTCTTTACATGCAGCCTCTTGGTAACATAATTAGTAGTTTCGACATTTTGACGTCAGCTTTCACTGCTATGCAGATGACACAACTAATTATATATATATATATATAGCTTTAAACCTAAATAAACTTGAAGAATGTGTTAATAATATCAGAAACTGGATGGCTAACAATTTCCTTCAGCTTAATCCAAGCAAGACTGAGGTCCTGCTACTCGGACCAAATTCGGCATTCTTCCATCCTATCCTTAAAAGACGCCGAAAAGCTTGTGCATGCCTTTATAACTTCTAGGCTGGATTATTGTAATACCCTTTTAGCAGGATGCTCAAATAAGGCTCTACATAAGCTCCAGCTGGTCCAGAATGCATCTGCTAGAGTCCTTACTAGAACAAAAAAATATGATCATATTTCCCCAATTTTGTCATCATTACACTGGCTACCTGTTAAATTTTGTGTGGAGTACAAGATTTTACTCCTAACGTATAAATCCTTAAATGGTCTGGCCCCCCAGTATCTCAGTGAACTACTTCAGTCATATAAACCCACACGTGCGCTCCGCTCACAAAATAATGGCCTGCTGACAGTAGCTAGAATTAGAAGAACCACAGCAGGTGGTCGAGCCTTTTCTTGTGTAGCCCTGAAACTGTGGAATTTTCTCCCTTTATCCATTCGGGAATCAGACACACTCTCTACATTCAAAACTAGACTCAAAACTTACTTGTTTGCACAAGCATTTGGCTGATATCATCTGTTTACCGCTATAATTGACATTTCTCCATAAATGGACCAAATACCTAAACTGTTTTCTCTCCCTCTCATCTGTCTTATCTATGAGCTGATCAACGCTGATGGATAACAGTGAGGGGCTACCAGCGTAGAGGATTTCTCTCCAGGACTCTCAGGACTACACATACTCAATTCATACAACGTGCAAAGCCTACCTCTCAGTCCTCCTAATCTCTCTCTCCTTCCTCCTCTTTGGTAAGCACAGGAATGACACTTCTCTGGAGTGATCACATGGGAACCCCCAGAGCAGCTAAAGTCACCTGAGCATCAGTTCCACCGTGGGTCTCCTGCCCTGTTTCTCCAGTTCATCACCCGGCATGATAACAACATTCAAAATGACCAAGCGTCTGGCTCTGATCATGAACTCTATCTATGGGTCGGCTCCATCTTCCCAGTTACTACCATCCTGGACTAATCAGACTGTATTTAATAGATGTTCTAAGCTCCTTTTCCTGTTAGTTCTGTCTTTTTCTCTTCATCCGGGATCGACCTGTGGAGGTTGGGTTGCGCCCTTGAGCCTGGTTCCTCTCGAGGTTTCTTCCTTACTCAAGGGAGTTTTTCCTCGCCATTGTTGCCTCTGGCTTGCTCAAAGGGGGCTTGGACCCGGTTTCCCTTTCCTACGTCTGTACATTAACTCTATGTTTTTCTCTTTTCTTTTCCTTTATAACAAAATGATTTTCTGTGAAGCTGCTTTGAGACAACGTTGGTTGTAAATAGCGCTATACAAATAAATATTGATTGATTGATTGATTGATTGATTTCAGGCATGTTTTCTTGGCGATATCGCTATTTCCGGTTCAGAGGCAGTAAATACAACCCGACTTGCAAAGAAAGCAATAAAAACCAAACCCGAGTAACAGCATGTTTAATCGCTGTTTGGTTTTCTAGTCGACCTTGTGGTTTGTTTCATTGTGAAGCACTTTGTTTTTCAAGCTTTTATTATTTTGCTGTCTATGTAGCGTTACATAGTTTTAGAGGAAGTGTCTCCCATATTGGGCTCATTTTATACCTGACCGTTCTTTTCACACCATGGTATAACAGGAGTTATATTGCGCAGCAATGCCAATAAAATGCAGCTGATTTTCAGCTGTTGCCAGTTCAGTGCTTTTATAATCCTATAATCTGAACCAAGTGTCTGATGCAGAGATTATTATATATGATTGAAATAATTCTGAACATATTTTCTTTTATTTATTTTACGTCTTTTTTCTCTTTTCTAGGAACTGCTGCTTAATCATATTTTAGAAAGACTTCACTCTCGTTTGGAACATATTCTGGGACGCATGCCTCTGGATCTTGACTTTTTAGAGTATATTTGCACACAAGAACTTGTGTTGTTAAATGCAGTATCCAGTCAAGTAGCTATTTGCCCAGCTATTGTAAGTGAATTGACACAGTTACACAGTCTCGTCAACTTGGAAAAAAAGAAAAGGAAGCAACACGTTGCAGTTGTACAATTTGAGCAAGGATGAGCTGGGTGACAACGAATGGTCATATCCCCACTTTGCAACCTTCTGGAACTTAATTCATCTGTCCCATGTATAGGTAAACCCTTGGGTATGTCCAGAAGCACAGTGTACTGACGCATGGCTGAGTCTGATCTCTCAGTAAAGGAACTATACAGCACCATGACTGATGATGAACTAGACTTGTGTGTGTGAGAGATTAAACCCAGGCAGCCTTACTCTGGATATCGAATGGCGAAGGCACTTCTTCAAACCAGAGGAATGAGGGTGCAGTTGTCCTAATTGTACTTCTTATAATCACTAAATAAGTACTGCAGTTGTCAATACATTTAAAAAAGCTACGCAAATAGCTACTTGACTGGATACTGCGTTTAGAGTGAAGTCTTCCTAAAATATGATTAAACAGCAGTTCCTAGGAGAGAGAGAAAAGACTATATTATGTAACATCCAGTAATGGCCTTTAACCTTTCAGGGCAAACCAAATATGACATACTAAACCTGTAACAGACTATTGTATTAAAGAACATCTTTATTATACAATCGGAAATGAACATAGTGTGACACACTGAATGTGTAGTCACATTTATGTTTATTCTACTTGTGTAAATACATATATATGTGTATATACTTTCTTTTATGGGCCACAGCACTTAAGTTGAACCAATGTATTGACAGACGGTGACAATGTGGTGGCAGACGTTCGTGGCTCTAAGCAAACTCAGGAGAGAAACTCTCAGACTTGAGAGCTTGAGAACGAAGCCACGGTTTCAACGTCTCTTCTTTGTGCCCTGTTATACAGGTGGGAAAAGTATTAAAACTTGCACTAAGCGAGGTAGAAAGGGTTAAAAACTGTAACCAATAGGGTTGTTGTGGTGAAAATGTTTATTATTGCTGTGGAATAGTGCATTTCTCTACATAACTATGATGACTTTATGAAGCACGTGTTAGCAGAGCACATGTAATGGCGGATGCCCATTGTCCCTGTCCACGCAGTCTTTTGATTCGAAATTCCTGTTTAAAATATTGTCTATAGTCTATAATATCTTATCTCTGTCGAAAAAGATTCAGCCGTTAGCTTCCATTAGCCTGTGTTAGTCTCCGCTAGCCTCCGCTAGCTCCCGCCTTGTCCCACTAATATTAGCACTAGCTAATGCTAACTTTAGGGCTTATATCTCATTAGCTATGGTTACGTCGTCCATGTAATTAAACCTGTTGGCCCCTTTGTTGAAGCGCTTCATCTTATTTTTGTCATTTAGCCTGTTTGGACAGACAATAAGCCTCAGCCAACATAGTAGGTTGGGTAAGTTTGGAGGAACACCCCCCAGTGGTTCGTGAATGTTAATGTTGTTTAATGAAAGATACAGAATGGAAAGTAAACACTTATTTTTATTCTTGTTTGGACATCGAGATGTGTTTGTTTTCATACTTTGGTCAGATCTAACAATGTAAACAGTGAAAGTTCCTGTTAAAAGCTCTAAATAGCAGTAAACAGATTGCCATTATGGTAAATGTTTATTTACATAGCAGTAGAGATGCTATTTTCAAGATATTTTATCATATCTGATGTGTTTCATGCACAATTGTTTGCCTTTTTTGGAAGTACTGAAATGGGTTTTGTTGACTACTGCTGAAGTTGAAGTATGTCTTAATGCATTCCTGTGGTGAGCTTAACTGTGAGAAAAAAAGAGACGATCAAGAGACCAAAGTTTCCTTGTTATACTGAATTCAATAAAAAACAGACAGACTTGAGAGCTTGAGAATGAAGCAACGGTTTCAACGTCTCTTCTTTGTGCCCTGTTATACAGGAATCATAACTGTTACTTGGACCCCACCCCTGGGGCGTGTAACAATAGCACTCATGCACAACATACATAGCAAAATTAATGCAGAACCCAGACTTCAGCTTTTCCATGCATGTTGAAAAATAATGAAACGAGTTACGCCCTGTCCAACAGCAGTATCTCCTGTAACAAAATGTAAGGTTTAACAGAATAAAACAGAAAGGAAAATATACACACTTGAATCATGTATACCTTCAGGTCTGCAATTCAGGGGTCGTGCCCATTCCACAATAGGTCATGTGCAAAAGGAGATCAGGGCCATGTCCTGTTCAGCAGGGCTTGTTCTGATGTCCATACTGAGAAGTAATGGACTCTCCATTTTATGGATCTGGAGATAATTCTCTCCACACTGAGATATGGCCTTGGCAGGGCCACTGATGGTTAACCAGCCTAATAATCAAAAAATTGTTAACTTAGTTGTGTGGTTATTTATGCTTGAATTTAACATGTAGATTCACATCACAAGTTAAAGCCATCAAGTCTTACTTAGGCATAAACTATGTAATATTTCATATATTTACACACCAACTGGCACATTAAAACCACCTCCTCATATCTACACTCACCATTTTCATCAGCTCCACTGACTATATAGCACTTTAAAGATCTACAGTTACAGACTGCAGTCCCCCTACCGAGCAGGTATTATGTGGGTGGTGGATCATTCTCAGCACTGCAGTGACACTGACATGGTGGTGGTGGTGTGTTAGTGTGTGTTGTGCTGATCAGACACAGCAGTGCTGCTGGAGTGTTTAAACACTGTGTCCACTCACTGTCCACTCTATTAGACACTCCTACCTTGCTGGTGCACTTTGTAGACGTACAGTCAGAGACGATAGCTCATCTGCTGCTGCACAGTGCAGTGTTGGTCATTCTCTAGTCCTTTGTCAGTGTCCGCAGGATGCTGCACACAGGATGATGTTCGCTAAACAGTTTTGGTTGGTGGACGATTCTCAGTCCAGCAGTGACAGTGAGTTGTTTAAGCACTCCAGCAGCCCTGCTGTGTCTGATCCACTCACACCAGCACAACACACACCAACACCACGTCAGTGTCACTGCAGTACTGAGAATGATCCACCACCCACATAATACCTGCACTGTGGTGGTCCTGTGGAGGTCCTGACCATGAAGAACAGGATAATAAAGTATTAAGAGAAACAGATGGACTACAGTCTGGAACTGTACACAGATTGCATGATGAGTACTCCATCTTTGTTACATTTTACTACACAATAACCCTGTTTACCCTCCTTAAATCTCCACCAATGCTGCACTTGAGCAGCACCTACCATCTGTACCTGTTGCAGTAATTCCGGATGGTCCAGGCATTGCTGCTTGATCTTCCTCCCTAATGGTACTTTCACGCATCACCTCACTTACACTTGCAACCCGTGTGTAAAACAGACAGTAAGACAACTGCTGACGAAAGCAAAAACAATAAAAAGTGAACGGATAGCTTTCTTCACATGATGAAGCATACACCTCAATAATATTACAGGGAAATATTTTTGTGCAGACTGGACATTGTTGCATAGCTGCTGTTGAGAAATTAAATTAGTGTTATTGTCAAACAAACTGTTTCTAAATGTATTCTATTTACGACTATACAATACAGCAAAAAAAAAGCTTAGGTGAAGAATTCTTACATTTTTTCTCTCCTGGCTCACCGCTACTCAGGTCTTCATTAGGCAGGTTTTCAACACTGCTAATGTCAATGATTTGATGTGTTCGGTCAGGAGCTGCAACGGAATTGCTACTCCACACTTCTGACATGTGGCTTTAGGCATGTTACTGAACACTTCATCGGTTATGTGTAGGGGATTTGTGCCGAATTTTTCTTTAACTGGAGATATATATAGATTTTTGCCCCCGTGACTTGAAACCTTCAAGATCCTGCCTGTATAGCCAGTATCATCAGGAGCCACAAAAGGGAGTTTTCATTTACCCCATCCTCCTGTAGAAAACATTGAAAGCAAAATGTGATTGCAAAGTTTTAACAGTTTATTAGATATACGAACTTATATCAACGAAACTAGACCGTTTTCACTATAGTCCAGACTGAAGAATTACACTTTAGTTTCTTCCCTTTTTTATACTAATGTTACAATTTAACAGTGAGTTTGCACTTGCAGATTTGCAGTTAGACAGTATCTAAAGATCATAAACTCAACATAGATAGGCTTACTAATATATATGCAAAGATAACATTCAACTTTTCAAAGTTTCATTTGGACACAATAAGTTACAATAAAGTAATGTGCCCTATGTAGTGTGCAGCTTACTGCTGCATAATCACATTTTTATGAATTAGGAACAATTACTCAAACATGTGATAGCCTACCCAGAAGATTTGTAAAGCAGCCACCCACCAATAACTGTCCTCAGTTTTGGAAACAAAACATTTAGGGCATCACATAACTGTAAGAAAAATATGTGTAAGCTCCAAAATAGAGCAAACACTCAAATCACAAACAGAATTAATCACAAACTTGACAAACTAGTACGTGTTTGTGAGGTACTACAGCAAACCTATTCGAGATGTGTGTCTCTATTAATGTATTTGATTGTTTTTCACAAACTTCAGCATAACAGAATACAACTTTTGCCAACTTAGCTTAAATAACTATTTGCATTTGATTACCTCTTCATGTGTTGTGCTCTCATCGAGATGAGCAGTCCTGCGGCCCAACACTGATTGCATATGGACCATTTGCTCTGCTCATTTGGAGATTTTTCACACTGTTTTGGCAGCAAATAGAAAGCCACTTTCAGTAGTTCAAGTCTCTTGGCAGGAACAAGATTTGCTGCAGGAAAGCGCCTCTTTCCTCTTCCCTTGGTAAAATATACCTGGAAAGGGCCTGTAAAAAAGAGTACATAGAGTAAAAAAAAGTATAGAGTTAAATCATGAACTGAGATCTGTGGTTGATGATTATCCCACTTCCTGTTCCGGTGGGAGAACGCTGTGCGCACCTGAGCTGCCGCTTCTCACTGAACTCTTTATTTATTTTGTTTATTTTTTACTTATTTCCCTCGCTAACTTTTACGCCAAATCTCGCCCTGTCTCCTTTAATTGCGTTTTTTACTGGACCTGGCTTGTTTTTGGGTGTTTATTCGACCTGTTGATTGCCGCCGCTAAAGGACTGCTTGCATGCTGCTTTCTGGGTGGATTGCTTACTGCCTCCTTACCGGCTTGTGGGAGTGCTGCTTGTTACCGCGCTTCTTCGTCATCGCATCATCTACCCGCGGACTGTCCATTGTCTGCTTGCCGGCTCTCTCCTACAGGGTGTTTACTGCGAGCCCTCTCCCCTATTCCCACACCGCTAGCGGCTGCAACTGTGGTGAGTGAAGTAACTCTTTCGTTTCGCTGCGCACGCTTAGCTAGCCTACTAGTGTATGTTCTTACACTCGGCTGCTTGCTACTCTGTCTCTCGTTCTGCTGCGCTCGCTGAGTTGGCTGACTGGTGACGGGTTGTGGTGTTTGGCTAACGTAGCATTAGCACCGGTGGCTGGGTGTTTGGCTGCAGACCATGTGTCCCGAACTTCTGTTTATCATCTGCCTTTTTGCGTTCTGTGACGTTGGCTCAGCGGTCAGTGGTCTAAATGATCATAGCCCAGGACTCAATATTGCCTATACTCCCGATGAACTTCTCTCTTTCCGGTCTCACTACCGACTTGACTCCTCAATTTACAACTACTGCCGTTCAGTCGGCCTTGTTCGTCGCCCCCGCTACATCCACCGTGGTTCAAGATCTAGACCAATGTTATACCAGACGTCGGACGCCAGCATACCCACCATTTGGACTAATGGTCGTGGATGTGGGAAGCATCTTTCCAAATCCTTCCGAGGAGTTAATGTTGGGGTTTTACGAGTAGTCCCACAAGCTACTGATCTGTCGCAGTCCTCTGCCCCATCCCGCCTTCTTAGTCTAGGGCTGTTTAACTGTCGTTCTCTCACTGACAAAGCTACACTCCTTAATGACCTCATCGGACAGTACCATCTGGACCTGCTCTTTCTAACTGAAACCTGGCAAGTACCAGATGAATTTCTGCTTCTTAATGAGGCAGCCCCACCAAGTTTTAGTTACTTCTGTGCTCCTAGGTTAACAGGAAGGGGTGGTGGGCTAGCTGTCATTATTTGTGAAAGTGTGAGAATATATGTGTCCACATTCGAATATATGACTCTGAAGGTGTTTGGATCCACAACAGTAACACTGTTGCTGATTTACCGGCCACCCGAACTTTCCATCTCGGACTTCTTGTCAGAATTTAGTGCGTTGCTCACCATTGCCAGTTCCATGTCTCCATCTCTGGTTGTACTTGGTGACTTCAACATTCATTTAGACTCAGACTCTTCTGTATCTGCTGACTTCCTGTCATTGCTAAACTGTTTTAGTTTAAACCAACATGTTGATTTTCCAACCCATAAGCGTGGGCATATTCTTGATCTGATCTGCTCTGCTGGTTGTACTGTAAATGGTGTTTCGGGCATTTATGTTGGTGTTTCAGATCACAAGTTTATTACTGCTGACCTCTGTCTCCCCAATTCCAAGTCTCGCTCTTCAACCTCTGTCTCCTTCCGTAATTTCGCTGCTGTAGATCCTGTGTCTTTCTCTGCCCTTCTCAAGTCCTCTCCTCTTTCTTTGATCTGTAAGCGTTCCTCTGCTGATGATGCTGTGTCTCTTTATAATGAGTCTATCTCTGCCATTCTTGACACTCTAGCTCCTCTTAAGACCAGAACTGTCCCTTCCACTCACTCCTCTCCCTGGTTTACTTCTGAGCTTCGGGTTTTGAAAACTACTGGGAGACGCCTTGAGCGCCTCTACAAGAAGACTGGCCTACATGTACATTCTCAAGCCTACTCAGATCATATACTCAAATATAAAGCTGCTTTAAATGCAGTTTTTTTTGCCTACTACTCACAATTAATCAATGGATGTGGCCATGATCCCAAACGACTTTTTTCCACAGTCAGTAAATTACTTCAACCTCCCAGTTTTGTGCTTTCACCCTCTCCAGAAACATGTACTGCTTTTCTAGATTTTTTCCAGGATAAAAATTATTTCTATCAATAAGGGATTTCCTAACTCTGTCTCCTCTGATTACTCCACCTTATTTCCTAGCTCATGTAGCAGGTCCCTATCCAACTTCTCTCCTGTTGACCCTGAATATATTTCAAAGATCATTTCTAAATCTAAGTCTTCATCGTGTCAACTTGATCCTGCTCCAACCTCACTCCTGAAGCTTTGTCTTTCTGACATCTCCACTCCTATCTCCCACCTCATTAATCTGTCTCTTACGACTGGTCATGTTCCCTGTGCCCTGAAAATGGCTGCTGTTACTCCTATTGTTAAAAAGCCAGGCCTTGACAGCTCAGCTCTGGAAAACTACAGACCAATCTCCAATCTGCCATTTGTTTCTAAGATACTTGAGAGGGTTGTTGCTTCACAGCTTCAAGATTTTCTGAACACCAGTAATCTCTTTGAGACGTTTCAGTCAGGTTTTCGCTGTCATCACAGTACTGAGACTGCTCTCGTCCGTGTGGTTAATGATCTGCTCCTGTTATCAGACTCCGGTTGTGCTTCTGTCTTACTTATGCTTGATTTTACTGCTGCCTTCGATACGGTCAATCATAATATACTGACCTCACGGCTCTCTTCTGTCAGTCTCTCCTCTGTAGTACTATCTTGGTTCACATCATACTTATCAGACAGGTCTCAGTTTGTGACTTTTGGGAAGCACAGATCGAACTCTGCTCTGGTTTCTCAGGGAGTCCCTCAGGGTTCTGTCCTCTGCTATTTATCATCTATATTTTACCCCTTGGTAATATTATTCGCTCTCATGGCCTCGATTTTCATTGTTATGCTGATGATATTCAGATTTACCTTAGCCTCAAACCCACGGAATCTTTTCCACCCTCCTCACTGTCGCTCTGCATTCA
>CM067498.1:17897113-17960388 GCA_034552555.1 Semaprochilodus insignis
ATTTAAGAGATGTTGAAATGGAAAGTACAGTCCATATTAAAATGCAGTCCAATTAAAGAATGGTGTGAAAAGGATTCTATAGGTCATGAAGGTCCTAAAGTTAATAAAGAAAAACTACAGTTTTGTTTAAATGAAGTTGAGTCTCTAGGTAGACGGCTTAAAGGAGGGGAAAGATTTGTTATGCCATTCACAAGGAAAAGCAGTACAAAGTGCATCAAAACCAACAGTCATAAGGATCATAAGGATCACACTCGCACAAGTTGATCATGGTCAGAGTCAACCAATTTTTGCTTATTTTAGCATACAACTTGATAATATTGAGCTAGGATACCTCCATGTTATTAAGGCCTAGCAGCAGCTGCAACTGCTTATAACAATAACATGTATATTACGTCTGTGGGACATATAGTGGATTTATTTACCAATCATGCCGTGTACACCCAAGTAATGTCTAATTCCTTTGTATTAACTAATCCTAGAAGAACAGGATATGATGTTACACTTTCAGCACCAGAGTTGATACGTAAGTGCTTGAAATTAAATATAGAAGACACCTGAAGATGGAACACCACATGATTGTAAGTTAAATACAGCAAACTTTCCTAATCCAAGACGGGACTCGTATAGGGAACTTTTACCAGACAGTGAGCAAATACTGTTCGTAGATGGTTCCTATTTTAAAGGACCAAAGGGAAATTTACCTGTATATGCTGTAGTTCAGTATAAACCCGAGAGTGACACCTTTGAAAGCTAGCATGCCACAACCCTGCTCTGCACAATTAACCGAGTTAAAGGCACTAACTACTGCATGCCAAGTAGCAAAAGGAAAACAAGTAATTATATTTACAGATTCTACTTATAGTTACAGGTCTTGTCATATCGTTGGCCAAATCTGGGCACAAAGAGGATTTGTCAGAGCAGATGGGTCACGGATCACTCATGGGAAAGTAATATCAGAGTATTACAGGCGGCGCAACTTTCATCAAAGATAGTTATTGTAAAATTTGCAGACCATAAAACAGATGATTCTCTGGTCATGAGAGGAGGTAATTTCAACTGATACCCAGTGCAATAGAACAACAACAAAAAAAAACCTAGCACATATGGAAAGGAGGACCAATGTGTTCCAAATTGACTATATGTAGCTCCAGTTTTGTATTGCCACGCTCAAGATTGAACTTTGTCTTGCATATAAACACTGTTTTCAAACATTCTTTCCACATTTAACCAGTATCCAAGTCAGACAACATTATTTCAGTCAGAAACATGTTTTCCTTACAAGTCTGAGCATTTCTGCAGTTCTAAAGGCTGTAGGCGCTTCTAAGGCTCTCTAAACGCATTTTCAGCCCCAGAGAGCATTCAGAACGACATTGTTAGTTTTGAACTGCCACGATCAAGATTTAACTTTCTATTGCTTACAAATATTATTTTTAATCAGTTTTTTTACATTTAACCAGTATCCAAGTGAGAAAACATTTCAGTCAGAAACACATTTTCGTTACAAGTTTGAGTTTTTATTCTGTTCTAAAGCCTGTAGGTGCTTCTAAATGTCTCTAAATGCCATTTCATCGCCACAGAGCATTCAGAACGACATTGTCAGTTTTGTATTGCCACGTTTGTATTGCAACTTTGTCTGGCTTATATAAACTGTTTTCACTGATTCTTTCCACATTTAACGAGTATCCAAGCAAGAAAACATTATTTCATTCAGAAACATGTGTTCATTAAATGTTTGAGCATATCTGCAGTTCTAAAGCTTGTAGGCGCTTCTAAAACTCTCTAAACGCCTTTTCAACGCCAGAGAGAATTCAGAACTACATTGTCAGTTTTGTATTGCAACCTTAAATATTTAACTTGGTTTAGCTTATAAACAATGTTTTCAGTCATTATTTACACATTTAACCAGTATCCAAGTCAGAAAACATTATTTCAGTCAGAAATATATTTTCATTACATTTTTCAGCATATCTTCAGTTGTAAAGGCTTTAGCGCTCCTAAAGCCTCTAAATGCCTTTTTAGCACCAATGAGCATTCAACAGGACATTGTCAGTTTTGTATTTCCAGGTTCAAGATTTAATTTTGTTTTGGTTATAGAAACTGTTTTCAATCATTGTTTCCGAATTTAACCAGTATCCAAGTCAGAAAATATTATGTCCTCCGAAACATGTTTTCCTCACAAGTTTGTTTATTTCTACAGTTCTAGAGGCTGCAGGCGTTTCTAAAGCTCTCTAAACGCATTTTCAGCGCCAGAGAGCATTCAGAACACATTGTTAGTTTTGTACTGCCACGTCCAAGATTTAACTTTGTGTTCCTTGCAAATATTATTTTCAATCATTCTTTCCACATTCAACCTGTATCCAAGTGAGAAAACATTATTTCAGTCAGAAACATATTTTCGTTCAAGTTTGAGCTTTTATTCTGTACTAAAGACTGTAGGCGCTTCTAAAGCTCTCTAAACGCCTTTTCATCACCAGAGAGCATTCAGAACAACATTGTCAGTTTTGTACTTCAACATTCAAGATTTAACTTTGCATTGCTTACGACCACTGTTTTCAATCATTCTTTACACTTTTAACAAGTATCCAAGTCAGAAAACATTATTTCAGTCAGAAACATACAGGGGTTGAACAATGAAATTGAAACACCTGGTTTTAGACCACAATCATTTATTAGTATGGTGTAGGGCCTCCTTTTGCGGCCAATACAGCGTCAGGTTCGTCTTGGGAATGACATATACAAGTCCTGCACAGTGGTCAGAGGGATTTTAAGCCATTCTTCTTGCAGGATAGTGGCCAGGTCACTACGTGATGCTGGTGGAGGAAAACGTCCTTCTTGGTGGTATGCTGACATTACCCTGGATACCGTGGCTCTTGATACATCACAAAGACTTGCTGTCTTGGTCACAGATGCGCCAGCAAGACATGCACCAACAATTTGTCCTCTTTTGAACTCTGGTATGTCACCCATAATGTTGTATGCATTGCAATATTTTGAGCAAAACTGTGCTCTTACCTGCTAATTGAACCTTCACACTCTGCTCTTACTGGTGCAATGTGCAATTAATGAAGATTGGCCACCAGGCTGGTCCAATTTAGCCATGAAACCTCCCACACTAAAATGACAGGTGTTTCAGTTTCATTGTCCAACCCCTGTAATTTCTTTACGTGTTTGAGCCTTTCTGTAGTTCTAAAAGCTGTAGGCGCTTCTAAAGCGCTATAAACGTTTTTTCAGTACGTTCAAGATTTAACTTTGTTCTGCTTATACACACTGTTTTCAATCATTCTTTAAACATTTAACCAGTATCCAAGTCAGAAAATATTATTTCGGTCAGAAACACGTTTTCAATACAAGTTTGAGCATTTCTGCAATTGTAAAGGCTGTAGGCGCTTCTAAAGCGCTCTAAACGCCTTTTCAGTGCTAGAGAGCATTCAAAAGGACATTGTCAGTTTTGTACTGCCACGTTAAAGAGTTCAGTATATTTAGCGTATACGCACTGTTTTCAACCCAGATTCCTTGGGTCAAAACAAATCACTCTGTAATTTGGAACATTAAGCTCTGCCTACTTAGATCTTTTTCTAATTTGCATAAAATGCAAAACCTACTTTTGCAAACTAGTCTTAGGGTTTAAGCCCAAAAATTCTGAAAAAAATCTCAGAAAATCCTGCAGACCCAATAATTATCAAAAACATGTCGACTTTTTTAAACAAAATGGCCACCATATGCAAATGAACCCCTCTGAAAAAAATACATAATTAATAAAAAACCCTTCTTCCGAACCCTTCTTCCAAAAAAAATGAAACTTGGGAATTTGGTTCAGGACTAGATTCTGAGGTAGCCTATCGAATTTGGTGCAATTACATCGATAGGGGGCGCTATAAAGGTTACATAACTGTTTCTCAACAACCGTAAGTCCGATCAAGCTGAAATTTTGCACACTTTATCTTTGAGACAGACTGTAAGTGAATCTCTAAAGACAACTTGATAAATCAACATTTATGGATGCCATTAGCCAATCAGCTTTCAGTAGGCATTTGATAGGCTTAACATTAACCAATCGTCATGAAACTTGAATGGTGTGTCTACAGAGATACTTTCTAACAACCAGTGAAGTTTCATATGATTCGGCCACTTGGGGGCGCTATTCATAAAAAAAAGTGTCTATTACACATTACTTACACATATATTATGAACTCTATCAATGGGTCGGCTCCATCTTCGCAGCTACTACCGTCCTGGACTAATCAGACTAATAGACGTTCTAAGCTCCTTTTCCTGTTAGTTCTGTCCTCTTCTCTTCATCTGGGATCGACCTGAGGAGGTTGGGTTCCGCCCTTGAGCCTGGTTCCTCCCGAGGTTTCTTCCTTACTCAAGGGAGTTTTTCCTCGCCACTGTTGCCTCTGGCTCGCTCAAGGGGGGCTTGGACCCGGTTTTCCCTTTCCCACGTACTTTCCCACGTACATTAACACCGTGTTTTTCTCTTTTCTTGTTCCTTTTAACTATCTGATCTTCTGTGAAGCTGCTTTGAGACAACGTTGGTTGTAAAAAGCGCTATACAAATAAATTTTGATTGATTGATTGATTGATTGATTGACATATTTGTACGTGTGGTCAAAAGTTTGGTTGATTCTCATGTAGTGCAGTATTCTTAACAATTTTGCAAGTACAAGTGAATTAAAAAATGTACACTTTTTATGCCATCTTTAACTGTTTGCGAACTCCACTTTTCGAACTGGTCTGTGGATTTTGATCATAGCTTTTCCAAACTAGTCTTAAAATACTCTGTGGAGTCTCTAGGTAAATGATTTTCAAAAAAATGTTGACTTTTTTTTACTTAGCATGGCTTTTATAAATGAACAAATCACTTCGGCCTTGGAATTTACAGCCTATATTGCTATAACTCCTCAGCCTGTACTCAGATCAACTCAATATTTCAGAGGCATGTAGGAACTAAGACTCTGATGAGGTGTACAAAAATTGGTGCAGTTTGACATTTGGGGGCGTTATAGAACTTAAACACTTAAAATCACTAAAATGCTTATGCTTATGTTATTACACAGTCTATAGATGAACTCCTGATGTCATTTGATTCAGCTCTATGTTCTGCACAACTTTGTAATTACATGTTGTGTCCGAAAATGGACTACTGCTCTGCTATATTGATCTATTCGTTCAAAAATGACAGCTTCTAAAACCAATGATAAAAGGTCAATCTCAATGAAACTTGGTACACATGTCTGTCTCAGGCCCCTGATCAATGATCTAAACACTTTTTTTTTTACCATTTATTTTCCTGAGCACTAGATGGAGTCAGATACAAAGGAATGACATGGTGCCAAATGACATGAAAACTGCCTGAGCTGTTAAACCTTTATTATCTTGATTGCTCTAGAAACAAGGTCCAAACTGCTTTAGGCCCTGTGAGGCCTTACTGGTCCAAAAGGCCTCAGTGGACTTATTCGTGCTAGGACCCCCAATTGCCGCTTGCGGCTATATTTTCTATTTGTTTTGGAAGAGGGAATGTGGTTTTGTGGATGGTTAGAAACTTCTGGTTATTATTTTGGCCTTGGCTCACCCCAACATTCTATCTCCCGTTATGTGGCTAAGATTAAAGATCATTGTATGATTACATCATTTCTAAACAGATACTTTTCGCCAACCAAGACCAAAAATAAATAAAGAGAGACAAATATAATCCCTTTTGTATCAAACAGATTTTTTCTTTTATGTTGCAATCTCCTTACCCTAGACTGAAGAGTGGGTTTTCCTCCCCACAGGGTTCTTTTGCATTGCTGTTCTTTGTGTCTCTGTGGTATGTGAGAGTTATTTTGAGCCTCTCATTGAAAATGCATTGGTTGAACCCAGCTAAATGTGGTCATAACAGCCTGTGTAAGAAATTTCACCCATCATACAAAACATTGATTATATTTCTCAGGTTATTTCTGCCCATTTTCTTTGGTCAAGCTGACAGTGTCAGTGGAGTAGAGGGGATTAATTCTGACTTGAAAGAAAGACAGATAGCATCTAGTCATTTAGACACAATGGAGTAAACACAATGACTACCTTTCTCACAATCTGTTTTTGTTTCTTTTTCTTATTAATAGTTATAGTGCAGATTCTGTCATACATGTCATATGTACACACCTTATTACATCCGTGTATTCTCCAAATCTGTAATTCTTTTCTCTCTCTGGATTGTTATTGTTTTGTTCTGTTTTGGAAAAAGGTAAGGATTAAGAGCACTGTTGGACAGCTGGACTGTGGATCACGTTTAATATGTGCCATAATAAGCCACAATAATATTAAACAGCCCCACTGAGCATAAACTTCACAATACACATTTACATACTGTAGTCCATCTGTTTATCTACATGCGTTGTTAGTTAGCCCCCTTTTACCCAGTTCCTCAGTGCTCAGAACTGCCACGGAGTTATTATGCGTCATGAAACGTTGTGTTATATAACTTTAACTTAGGATACTGGATCTGCTTAATGAGCAGAAGATGTCCTATATAAGCAGCTACTTTTACAGGGACAGTTAAAGTTAAAAATCATTTCCAGCACTCAAAGTGAGGAGAAACACCTTTCAGCTGTTATGCAAATCCTGGAACATCTGTGCTAGCAAACTTCTCCGAGGGGTTGATAAAGCTTGGAAGACCATTTAGCTGTTATATGAATAATAAAACATGGAACATATGAATAAAAAAACATGAATTAAGTAGTACACTTAACCCACAACATACTTAAGAGTTATACAATTAGCTTATATAGGCAAAGTGCAGTAAGACACACAGTCTATATTCTTTATGTGTAGGTGGTCTGCTGATGGTGGGGGATGTCTACTGGGAGTAGTACTGGTAGTACACTCTATATTCTGTATGTATAGGTGGTCTGCTGATGGTTATTCGGGGTCTCCTGGGAGGAGTGCTGGTTTTACAGTCTATAATCTGTATGTGCAGGTGGTCTGCTGATGGGGGAGGTCTACTAGGAGCAGTTTTGGTTATGCAGTCTATATTCTCTATGTGTAGGTGGTCTGCTGATCGAGGAGGTCTACTGAGAGCAGTGCTGGTTGTACAGCGGAACAGAAGCAGGAAGGAAGGACCTGTAATGATGCTCCTTCACACACCTGGGATGCCCAGAGACTTATGCAACTACATGCATTGAGTCTAAGGGGCTTCCTAGGACAAAGCTGTCCCGAACTTGAGTTTGTCAAGTCTTCTGCTGTCTGCAGTTAAGATGCTGCTGCCCCAGCACACCACTCCATAAAATATGGCTGTTGGCGGTGTGGTGTTGAAGAATGTCTTCAGGAACTCACCTTACAGTCAAAATGACTGCAGTTTCCTGAGCAGGTATGGCATTAAGTTTCAAAGGCAACTACATGTTAGATTTCATGTCTGGATATAATGGATATAAAAAATAGTGTATTTACAAGCATGCAGTAATATTTCAATAAAGCAAATTCGCATATACGTATAGCACAACGTTTAAAAACTTGATGCAGGCCCAGGAGCCTTGATCAGACATGGGTGTAATAAACAATTCTATCCTCCTAGACACATCTTATGGTCTGTGTGGCTCATTAAATAATTATTACATTTATGTGGTTGCACTTATCCACAACTGCAAATTGAAAAAATAAAGGTCCACAAGCTTGCTTGGTAAATCTTCACATTATTTTTTATTTAGGATTTGCTAAACAAAGAAAATAACCATACCTCATTATACATTGTACAAGCTAACTGAACGTGACATTTTTAAATGAATGTGACATGTAACATATTGGTTGTACTAATATTAGGAATTGAAATGGTCTCTGCAAAAGAGGAGGATTCCTTTGAATTAAAATAATAGAAATATGAAATATGATAATTTGAAAAGAAATATCAGAATGTCTTGAAATTAACTAAGTTAGTCTGTGGAATTAAGATTGCTTTTCATATTCATCTAAATTCAGAATTCAGAAAATAGCTCAGATGATAGTTTAATTTAATACTGAATTAAAACCGTTATCATACAGTTAATAAGAATCTCATTTCACTCCTAAATACTCTTTTCAGGATTACATTAATTCATTTTTCATAATTAATTCATGCATGCATTAATTAATTTGTTTGTTTGTTTATTTCTTCATTCACTTTTTAATGTACTGATTCAGCCATGATTTATTTTTTGAGTTACTGATTTACTGTATGTTATGAATATGAAATCATATTCACGTCCCGTCAGCACTTCTGGCTTTTATTTTGAAATCAGTTCACCTGTTCTCGCGGAGACCCTCCCCCAGGTCTGATATGATTGGCTTACAACTTACAGGAGGTCGAATATGATTGGTTTACAACTTACAGGAGGTCTGATATGATTGGACGAATGGAGTTGTCTACTTTTCACCATGAGTGAGAGGCAGCAGCAGCGCATTTAAAGCCCCTCTAAAACTGGCCTACCGCCTCCTATGGTGAGCATAATTAGATAAGCTCTTAGCTGTGATGCCATAGAGCGGCGTGGGGTGAACAGTAGGAGTCGCACGGTTAATGAAGTTGTAACCAATGGGAGGTGTTCGTGGCGGTAAACAGGTAAGTGAAAGTGATATAAGTGAAGTGAACTTTGGGAGTTGTTTCATGTTATCTACTGCACTTCGGATTAGCATGACAAATCACTGAGCCAGCTTCTCTGAGTCTTCTAACTCTTTCCTTGCTGTTTACATCCACACAGCATACCGATTCGTGCTGCAAGAGAGTCCGTCTGGAAGATCTCTTGCTGCTTTGTTGTAGTAGTAGTAGCAGTAGTAGTAGTAGTGTGTTTTGTCTAGACTGATTGTGCTTCACAGCTTGGTTCCTTTTCACCGCTGTAGGCTGGAGTAGAGTAGAGTACTGCAGGTTGGCAGTAATGTTTTAGTTCTCCTGCTCAGGAGTCTTTGTGCTGGGCTAGCACAGAATCCCTGTGATGGTGTATTGCTATGACCAGAACTAACGAGGTAGGGGTCTGATTTAGCCGGTTTTGCTTTCTCCATGAGCCGTTTTGCTGTTTTCACTGCCGACTCTGCTTTGCCATTACTTTGAGCATTTGTGGGTGACGATGTCACACGCTCAAAGGCCCAGTCTTTGCTGAACTGCTTGAATTCCCAGGAGCGGTACTGTGGACCATTATCTGAAACTACGACGTCTGGGGTATCGTGTTGTGCAAAGTGAGGTTTCAGCTTGTGAATAACAGTGGTTGAACTAGTCTCCGGAAGATGGCCGACCGTGATCAGATAGTTTCTGCCATTGATTGAAAATAGGTCTGTGCCAACTTTTGCCCATGGCCTCAGCCATTAGCGTACGAAGAGTCGCTATAAATGGTCACTTTCTTCCCTTTGGCTAATTAGCATGCAGTAGTTAATGGTTTAATTTCAGCTAATTCTGCTGATCAAGGTTGTGGAATACTATCTTTAAGTAGTGTCTTCAGTTTTTGGTTCTACTGGACTACAGCATATCCTGCTACATTTCCTTCAGGACCTCTGAAGGATCAACCATCTACGAAGATAATTTGATCATTCTCTAACAATGGCTCACTTTCCAAATCTTGTCTAGGTTTCAGAAAGGCCTTAGTTACCCTGCGGTTAAGTCAGCCGCCTTTCTCCAAAACATGGTTTAACTAACCGCACGGTTGCAATTTCCGTGCGCGGCTACTGTACACTTAACGGTCACAGCACAGACCTTAAGAAAAAGCCCTTAGAACAGAACTACAGATATCAGTATAGAGCTCATTATACTATGTATGTATGAAATGGATGTTTCTAATAAGTAGGGTAAGTGTACCCATTAAGCCCACTTTCAACTTTGATGTCAATTTACAAAAAAAAAGGAAAACATATTTTGCCATCCATTACTTTATCCAATCAAATGGTTTGTCACTTTCAATGGGTACACTTACCCTAGTCCATAAAACCAACAGATTTCAGGATAGAGTTCATTATGCTATGTACATATGAATTATGAAGTTATTCTACTGTGCAGTTTTTAAGTAAATGTCGTCCAAAATCCACAAATTGTGTTTCAGGGATAAGTCAAATTTAACACATTACCACATGGTTATTTCTAATAAGTAGTCCATAACGCCAACAGATATCAGTTCAGAGTTTATTATACGATGCACAGCTAAATTATGAAGTGATTTTACTGTGCAGTTAATAAGTAAATGGCATCCAAATTCCTTAAATGTTTCAACTGTATTTTAATGATAAGTGAAATATTATCACATTAGAAAATGGTTATTTTTAATAAATGGTCCATAAAACCAAAAGATATCAGTTCAGAGTTTATTATACTATGTATGCATGAATTATGAAGTAATTGTACTCTACAGTTTTTAACTAAAGGTCATCCAAAATACGTAAATGTGTCAACTATATTTCAGTATTCATCATAAAATTCATTCAAATCAAATTCATCATATTATAAAATGGTTATTTCTAATAAGTAGTCTATAAAAGCAACAGATATCAGTATAAAGTTTGTGTCTATGAATTATGAAGTTGTTTTGTGATAATATTTCACTTATCATTAAAGTACACTTGAGAATTGTGGGGAGTTTGGATGCCATTTCCTTAAGCATTGTACAGTAGAATCACTCTGTAATTCATATATTAAAAGTATAATAAACTCTGAACTGATATTTGTTGGTTTTATGGACTACTTATTAGAAATAATAATAAATTTCATCATTGTTCGAAGATCTTTTGGTTGGCTGTCTTTTGATGTCGTTAAGGAGACATGTGGGATAGCATTAGGCACTTTATACCATTGCACAGTGGTGTCATCTGATATTGCTTCTACTGCCACACCTTGTGGACGTATTATCATGTCGCCTGTAATGAGAAGAATAGATCTGCCTTCCATATTTTCCTTCTAAAATGTATCATAGGCTTTGTGAACACTATTTGGATCATACAATAGTGTACAATGCAAATCATCTGGGACCCTTTCCAGGCTGTATTGTTTTTAGCCATGTTTGCCAAATTGTAAAGTTCTTATGTAAATTGTGTTCTGCTAATTTTAACCAGCATACTGTAGGCCATGTTTGTTTGGGTTCATCTTTTTTTGTATTGAGAAACATTTGCCATACTTGTTGGGAAGTCTATTAATGACTCTTCAGGTGTACTTTTTACGTCTGCATTTAACCTACATAATGCATCTCTTCCTAATAGGTTGATTTGACATGAATCTGAATACAATAGAGGCATTGTTATTTTTTGGGTGTCAGTGGTCAGCTCTAAGAGCCCTGTAAATCTTAATGTTTGTGTTTTCCCAGAAAAGTCTTGAGTCCGGATTTTATTGTTGGATAGGGGGATAGCTCCGTGTAGACCTACTACTGAATGTGTGGCACCTGTATCAATTAATTTATTTATGTGGAGACTACCAAATGCATATATGCCCCCCTCAGGCTTTCTGGGCAGCTCCAGTACCATTCTACATTTGGGCAGTTGTGACTGACATGTCCTGGTTGGCCACATGTCCAGCAAAATACTGGAGGCCTTTGATGTTGTTGTTATTCACATGGTTGTCTTGTTTGATGCACACTTTCCTGTGGTGGAGCATTTGTTGGAGGCATACTCATTGGTCTTGGCATTCCATGCCCTCTGCCTCTTCCTCTGTTTCTTCCTCCTGCTCCCCATTGACAAAAACATTAACTGGATGCGTTATGGGAGCTACGGCGGGAACTGTTTGAATATTGGTTGCATTTTGAGGCTTACTGGGCATCATATTTGGTTGAACTGGCTGTGTTGGTTGAGTCACTACTGCATATATTTTTTTCAGCACCTGACTGGTTTTGTGGTTGAGTTAGAACTGCCATCACATCTTCCTTCTTTTTTTCTAG
The DNA here is from genome assembly GCA_034552555.1 of Semaprochilodus insignis. Classification (NCBI taxonomy): domain Eukaryota; kingdom Metazoa; phylum Chordata; class Actinopteri; order Characiformes; family Prochilodontidae; genus Semaprochilodus; species Semaprochilodus insignis. Next base: position 17,908,963 of record CM067498.1, read on the forward strand.
CTCTGTCAGTTGTGTCTTTTGCAATTGTACAGTTAACGTCTCCATATTTTCTTTTTCCTCTACCTTTCAAAATGATGTATGATGCGGTCTTTCTACACCAGCCATTCCATATTAGCTAGACCTACAACTTCCTCTAGTACATTCTGCACCTCTTGATCATTGAGTTGGATTCCGTGAGGATCCTGTTTCCTCCAGCCATTTTCTTTGAAATCTATTGATGCATTCGTTTACACACTCTCCAGGTTTCAATTCCATTGTCTCTAATTGGCTTGGATCCATTTTTGTTAGGAACTCTTGTCTGATTGCATCCCATATTTTGTTTCTGCCCTGATCTAATGGGTCCTCATCCCACCTTTGGGATTCAATCACACTCTGCAGGTGTGCTATGGAGAAGATATTCTCCATTTTGACCTTGGCTAGTGTCTGTGACAATATAGCTTTGACGTCTCCAGTAGCTAACCTGTGACATGCAGTTTGCTCTTCAAAGGCAGTCACCCATTTCTGGGTGACTAATCCCTTCAAATCCATGAATGACCATGGCACATACGTGCAATTTGTCCCTTTACAAAGCAACGGACCTTGTTTATCTAATGTCTTAACCCTCAGTCTTTCAGAGAGTCTGGGTTGAGCTGGCTCCCTTTGTCCACCTCTCTCATCATTGGACTCTTCCTCACTCTCTTCCTGATCACTGAGAGATATGAAATCTCTTTCCTGCCATTGAGGTTTGTATACATCACTGTTTCTCCCGCTAACTTCACTTTACTGTTACATTTCTCTGCTTTGGCAATTCTTGATCATATTCTGGCCCAAAGGGGTTAATTCTGTCGATGAGTATCATCGGCATTGGTATGGGCTCAAATGGACTCCATGGCTAAAGCTCCAGACCCAATGTCGCTTTTAGTGTAATTTCACTAGGTAGTAACGCGTTTATCAGTAGCACTACCAAATCTTTCTTCCAAAGTCCCTTTATTCCCTCTGTTAACCTTAGGTGTGTAAAGGTGATTTCTGCTAAATGCAAATGAAGGGAATTTTGTAAGTCTCCAAAGCTTACTACTGATTTAGAGCCAAAGTTTGCCAATTCTCTTTTCCTGTTTCATCTTTATATGTTCTCTCAAGCCAAAAGTGAGTCTGAATTCCCTGTGTCTCTATCAACAGGTTATCCATGTTGGCTATTCAAAGTTATCACACCAATAAGCCTTACTTTTAGACCAAGTCCCAATTGGAGATCAATTAGTCAACTCTTGTTTGCCACTTGTTTGAATGTATAAAATTTTCTCTGTTCCAAAGTTCAATCATTTTCCACACACTTGGACTAAATACTCTCCCTTCTAGGTATTTAAATCTGTCACCTGGTGTCTCAAAACGCGTTCTGAACTTGACATGAGCATGTCTCACTGTTGTGACTGTCAGTGTGTTGTAAGTAGTGCAATTTCTGCACTTGATATAGTGTATCTCTATCATTTCTTAGTATCTTTAAAACAATCCTCAGTGTAACGTTAACAGTAATTGCATAAGACTGCAGTTGCTTTGTTGACTTCGTAGTCTCTTTATCTTCTCATTATCAATTTCATTACAAGCCTTTCGAATTTTCTCAGCGGTGTCACCTTTATATTATACTATTCAACTAGACAAACCAATCCCTTCCCCATGGGCATACATTAGACAAAGAATCAGAATCAAGCTTTATTTGCCAAGATTGTTCACACATACAAGGAATTTGTCTTTACATTAGCTCACAGTGCACAGAGAGTGACATTACACACAGTACACAACACACACACACTCCTAACACACACACTACCTTACATAACTGTAAACCTTACATTGTGTGGAGTTGTATATGTACAGCTCTGGAAAATTTTTAGGGACCACCTCAAAATGATCAGTTTCTGTAGTTTGACAGTTTACGGGTTTGTGTTTGACCAAAATGAGCACTTTTGTTTTATTCTATACACTACTGGAAACACGTCTCCCAAATTCTAGATAAAATATTGTATTTTAGATCTGTTTATTTAGAAAATCACTAATGATGCCTCCAGAAGCCTGTTTTTTGAACCATGCTTGCTATGCATTTCACCCCAGCCACCGCTCACCAGTCTTTCTGTAGGTCACTCGAGGTCATCTTAGGGTGGTTAAGTGACATTCGAATGAGGTGGCCCTCATCATGCCAGTCTGTAGCTGTGTTGTCCTTGTTCTTATGAACCAGACACTCACTGTATCTGCCAGTAAAGCCAGAACCGAACCTTCTGTTCCTCATTAAGAACCTGCTGTACATGTGGAGACGCTGATTTATGAAGAAACTGGGGTGGTGGGGGTATTTATTTCCAGAGCTGTATATTAAAGTCCTGACTGCAGTAGTCCGGATGTTAGTCCGGAGGCAGATTAAGGCTTATGAAGTGCAGTACAAGAAGAAACACCAGTCTGAGACACTCAGTACAGAGGATGAGGTGTTGTGTGATACTGTTCCCAAGATAAATAAGATAAAAAAATAAAAATAAAAAAAAGAGCGCTTTTCTTTATTTCTCTGCACACTTATTCTACTTCTCTCTGAGCTCTTTTATCCTTCTCTCATTTACTGTTTTCACAGCCGGGTGTTTTCTGGTACACACAAATATTTTTTAGAATGTGGCCTTTTCCTCCTACTCGCACACCTCTTGTTGGCCCCACACACTGCAGTCGTGTGAATCACAATCAAGAAGTTCTAAGAAGTTTTTCTTTTTATACTTTTCATGCACTGACTGGGTTTTCTAACTATTACTTCTTTTTATAGGATTTTATAATATTTTTTCATGCTGTTCTCTTCCCCTAAGCCATCCTCTCAAAACAACATAGCCAATTAAAGTCAGTTTTCAACTTCACACTTTCAGTTGTTCCACTTAAATACACCGCATTATAGTTTTTTTGGCTGAGAGACCCAACCTCCACCAAATGCAGAATCTTGGAAAGAGGTTTCTACTCATCTCTTTAGTTGAGCTTGTTTAATGGACGTTGTGGTTGATCTCTGCCACCGGTCGGGGCTTTCCAGGCTCCCGTGGTACAGGCCACCAATTAATGTTATGCCTAACCACACTTTGTTAAAATAATACAGCCATGTACCACACATTAAGATTCTTAATAAAACAAACTCAAAAGCCTAAAATAACTCAAGAGATTCAAGAAGTTCAAGAAGATTCTAGAAGACTCCTCAGATAGAAGAGCAGGTTCTTTATTCTTCATTCATGGTGGAGAATGTCCCTCAAGAAGCTCTCAGGTACACTCACAGATACATTTATAAACATATCGGGGGGATGTAATGCCACCCCTCCTTTTATTATATGTTGCATACATTGAGTTGATTATTAATTCAAATAAACCGTTGAGTTATGATACTATTATCTCCAAACCAAATTAATTACCTTTTTATTTTATTTATTTATTATTATTATTATTATTATTATTATCACTATTATTATTTTTATTTTATTTTTTAGAAAAACTCATGCCTTGATGCTGGTCGGTGCCTGGTACTTCTTCAGGCCTCTGTTCAAATGGCCTTAGGGTTCAAAAGTTCACTGTACCATACATAGGCCGCTTGTCTCAGATTTTAGACTATGTAGGCTTATTTTAATACATATTGAACTGTGTATGACTGTTTAATATATAACTCCATCATATTTCTGCAACCTCAACAGCATCATTTGCTGTATCTGTTTTGGTGCACTGAACAAAGCCTTTCTCATAATGGTTTCCAAAGGCTTCTGTTCAGTCTGCACCTCTACTTTCCTGCCATATGTATACTGATGAAGTTTTTCCATGCTGAACAGAATGGCCAAACATTCCTTTTCTATCTGCACATAGCCCCTTTCAGTGGTTGTGAGAGCTCTGCTACCATAGGCTATTGGCTGGCCTGTCTGCATGAGTGCAGCTCCCAACCCAGTCTCTGACGAATCACACTGTAGATTAAGTTGTTCCTCTGGCTCATGGTATTTCAGGACTAGTGCTGTAGCGATTGTGTTTTTTGAATGCACTCTCCTGCACATCTGTCCAGTCCCATACAACATCTTTGTGCATCAACTGCCTCAGACCCTTGCAGTCGTCTGTTAAGCGTTCACAGAATTTGCTGAGATAATTGACCATGCCAAGCGGTACTTCTGCAATGGCTCGGCTCCTCTGAGGGTCTGTTTTCACCCCTTTGGATGTCAGTCTGTGGCCAATGTAAGGCACCTCACTTTCAAATACCATTCAGTTTAATGTTGCACTCCCTGTAGCAATCTAGTAGCTTTTTTAGCTTAACATCATGGTTTCTCACAGCGTCTTCCATATTTTGATCCTCACCAATGACCAGGATGTTATCTGCAATGGTGCACACTCCAGGTAGTCAGTGTAATGCCTCTGTAAGCCTGTGCTGGAACACTTCTGGTGCCAGACTAATCCCCATTGGCATTTTTAGGTGCCTATATCTACCAAAGGGTGTTGCAAAAGTTGTTAAGTAACTTGACTTATCTCTCAGCTGCATGTGCCAGAATCCATCCTTCACATCACAGACAGTGAAAACTCTAGCCTTGGCCGAGTCTGGTAAACATCATCTGTTGTAGGAAGAGGGAAATGCTGTCTCTTTAAGGCTTTGTTTAGAGGTCTTGGATCGATACATATCCTTAACCTGCTACTTAACTACTGATCCATTCAGTACTTTTGTCAACTGGAGCAATAATCCCCTGTCCTGTAGGCTCTTCCTTCAAGGGTTTCATTAGAGAAACAGGGATAACAGTTGAACTGGCTCTATGCTGGGGTCTACTTCCATGTGATATGTCCCTTTAAGATGGCCATCACCCTCAAATACACCAGAATATTTACTTTGTATGTGTCTCATGTCCCAGGGCTCTTTGTCCTCACAGGTTTCTGTGAAAGTGTTGTCAATGGCAAACATGTTCTCTCTCTGTTTTCTAAACAAGTCCATTGCCTGTACTGCTTTTCTGTACTGCCTAGCAAGGGCAATGATGAGCTCTCTTCCACCACCACAAACTCTAGGCAATACAGCTTTCTGTTTCTTGGGTTTCTGATTTTAATTCTACATTTGCTCAGGGGGTTCAGCGTGCTGTTGTTGTACATCACCAGGACCTGTTTTGTCTTTTCTAACTGCATGTCAGGATTAAGCACTTGGAGTGGGGTATATTGCAGCTGGCTCCACAGTCTAATTGCGGACTGTGGACTTTTCACCAAGAAGCATAGCGGCAAAAAGCTGCTGCACAGTTAAATCAGTTATCAGGCCTGCTCACACAAACCACCTGATTCGATGCGGTGTAACATGATCACAGTAGTACATCAGGAACCTCCAAAATGAGCACCTGCAGGACCGATGCTGAACGCTTACATTTACAACCAACAGCAATGTGGCTTGGCTGTTAACCTAAGTATATAAGAATGGTGCACACAATGGAAGGAAGGTCAGAGGGAAAGACAACACAAATATAACAATACATAAATAGATGAAACCAGGAGCCAATAGGAAGGATGAGTTCTGCTTTCCCATTGAATCTTAAAGGCAAAGATAATGACTGTGTTTCTACGGTTTATGTATGTGTTTATTTTTTTACGGGGTGTCAAGGCGTAGCCGAGGTCAGATGGGCGTTATGTTGATAAAAGGTGGCATCTGTGCTTTTTGCAGGTGATGTTCCTATGGAGTGTAAAGCGACTGGTATGGGGATCAGCACCTCAAAGTCTGAGTCCATGGTCCTGTCCTGGAAAAGGATGGCATGCAGCAGGAAAAGAACCTGCCCCAGGTGGAGTATCTTGGGGTGTTGTTCACAAGTGAGGGGGAAGACAGACTGTGAGGCTGCAGGAAAAGAAGCTAAGTGAAAAAGATTTTTTAAAATAAATAAATAAATAAATAAAAATAAATAAATAAATAAAAATAATAATAGAAGGTGGTAACGGTTCAAAAAGCAAGTGGGAGAAAACCAATAATTCTGACATCGGCTCTGAAAGAAAAATGGGTCAATAACAAAACCCCAACATGAAATGCTAGCATGCTGCGTTGTAATTACTGAATGGTGTCCTCCTAGTGATATTTTCCTTTAAATACTTAATCATACAGCTGTTAAATATATAGTAATGTTTAAATAGTTTACAAAGTAATTTAAACACCCAACCAAATTCTGCTTAACCTAAACTGGCTGTGCAATTACTCAGACTTTGTCAAATTAATTCTCTTTGGTACAGTCAGTTTCACTAGAGGGCCTGTCATCGGCCCTGCAGTAGTATGATGTCGACTCAGTGACGGGTAAGATCTCCTGGCCAGAGACAACCCGAGGCAGAGTGGCATCAACACTGCATAAGTAAATTAAACACCATAGACGTTTCGATGTACTGTAGAAAACCTGAATCTCTATCTCCATGACTAACCTCCATCAGATCTGCTCCTTCAACCCTGTCAGTCTCCTTCAGCTTCTCTCTCTCCCTCTCTTTCTTCTCCATCAATAAACTTCATCAGATCTGCTCCTTCAGTCCTATCAGTCTCCTTCAGCTTCTTTCTCTCCCTCTCTTGTTTCTTCTTCACTAACCTCAAGCAGATCTGCTCCTTCAGTCTTTTCTGTCTCCTTTAGCTTCTTTCTCTACCTCTGTTTCTTCTCTATCCCTAACCTCCATCTTCTCAGTCTCCTTCAGCTTCTTTCTCTCTTTCTTCTCCATCACTAAAATCCATATGATCTGCTCCTTCAGTCCTGTCATCCTGTCAGTCTCCTTCAGTTTCTTTCACCCCCTGTCGTTCTTCTCTATCCCTAACCTCCATCTGATCTGCTTCTTCAGTCCTGTTAGTCTCCTTCAGCTTCTTTCTCTCCCTCTCTTGTTTCTCCATCACTAACCTCGAGCAGATATGCTCCTTCAGTACTTTGTCTTCTTTAGCTTCTTTTCCTACCTCTCTTTCTTCTCCATCACTCGCCTCCATCAGATCTGCTCCTTCAGTCCTTTCAGTCTCCTTCAGTGTCTCCCTCTCCCTCTCGTTCTTCTCTATCCCTAACCTCCATCACATCTGCTCCTTCAGTCCTGTCATTCTCCTTTAGCTTCTTTCTCTCCCTCTCTTTCTTCTCCATCGCTAACCTCCATATGATCTGCTCCTTCAGCCCTGTAAGTCTCCTTCAGCTTCTTTCTCTCCCTCTCATTCTTCTCGATCCCTAACCTCCATCAGGTCTGCTTCTTCAGTCCTGTAAGTCTCCTTCAGCTTCTTTCTCTCCATCTCTTTCTTCTCTGTCCCTAACCTCCATCCTGTCAGTCTCCTACAGCCTCACGTTCTTCTCCATCACTAACCTCCGTCAGATCATCTCCTTCACCCAGTCTCCTACAGCTTCTTTCTCTCCTTCTGTCTTCTCCTTCACTAACCTCCATCAGATCTGCTCCTTCAGCCCTGTCAGTCGCCTTCAGCTTTTTTCTAATCTCCATCAGATCTGCTCCTACAGTCCTGTCAGTCTCCTTCAGCTTCTTTCTCTCCCTCTCGTTCTTCTCCATCAATAACCTCCATCAGATCTGCTGCTTCAGCCCTGTCAGTGTCCTTCGGCTTCTTTCTCTCCCTCCCTTTTTTTTTTTTTTCTACATCACTTACCTCCATAAGGTATTTTGTACGGAGCCCTGAGAGAGGTGTAGGAGCTATTTTTGTGTTTTAAAAGAAATGTATATTGTAAATTTGGATTCAATACTTCAATACTATTCAATACTATTACATTAATATTTGTAACAGAACTTTGAATTATATTTGCAGTATGTGAATATATGTAGCTTTTGCATTTGGGTAATATAAGAATTTAGAAATGTAATTGCTTTAATGTGATGTAATCTGATTGGCTGCTGAGTTTATCATAAAAGCATGAGGATGCATAGAAGATGGCAGAAGCCTCGAGCCAAGGAGCATCACAGTCTTTTGACTGTCACGCTACTTAATCAGAATCAGAATCGGGTTTATTGGCCAAGTATGTTGACACACACAAGGAATTTGGTTTCAGCAGTTTGTGTCTCTCTAGTACTGACAGTCCACAATATACACAATGACTCCACGTATACACAATAAATACAAATGATTACAATATACAATCTTCACAATATACACACTATATAAGCAGTAAACAAACTACAAATAATATACAGTTTACAAATTATTTACAAACAGTATAAGGCAGTAGTGTTGAGGCAGAGGTAGTAATGTTAAGGTAGTGCAATAGTATTAGCGTACATGCATGGAGAAGAGACTGTGGTGTATAATCTGGCATGAAACTATGGTCCAGCAGATGATGTGACTGGAGTAACTATGGTCCAGCAGATGATGTGACTGGTCGGCTGTTTATGAAGGTGATGACCTGAGGAAAGAAGCTGTTTGTGTGTCTGGTTGTCTTGGTGTACAGGGTTCTGTAGTGCCTGCCAGATGGGAGGAGTTGAAATATGTTGTGTCCAGGGTGAGACAGATCTGTGATGTTGTTCCCTGTCCGTTTCCTGGTTCTTGAACAGTACAAGTCCTGGAGGGTGGGAAGTGGAGCACCAATGATCTTTGCAGCTGTCTTTAAGGTCCTTTGTAGTCTGTTCCGGTCCTGTACTGTGGCCGCTCCAAACCAGACTGTGATGGATGTGCATAGGACTGATTCGATGACTGCAGTGTAGAACTGGAACAGCAGTTCCTGTGGTAGACCCAACTTCCTCAGCAGCCGCAGAAATTACATCCTCTGCTGGGCCTTTTTGAGGATGGAGTTGATGTTAGTCTCCCATTTCAGGTCTCGGGAAATGATAGTACCCAGAAACTTGAAGGTGTCCACGGTTCACACAGGGCTGCTGGATATGGGGGGGGGGGGGGGGGCGTTAGTGTCTCCTAAAGTCTTTAGTCTTAAATGAGAAGTCAGGAATTTATCTTTTGTTTTGTATGATTTTAAGTTCATACTGAAGATACAAACAACAAGAAAAGTTTGGATTGAAGACCTTTTGTTTTCTGATACGTGTCGCGTGTAAAAGAAGTTTGAGGTTCAAGGCTAGTGAGTCAGCACGCTGCACTCACAGTATGCCTCCCTATTTCTATATCAGTCATTTCTATATTAAGTTCATATCGTATTATGTTACATCAGCTGAATCCGTAGCACTATGCTAGCATTCCCTAGCTTGTCCTGATAAGTAATTTACATGTATAATAATGAAAAAGAGAGATATTATTATTATTATTATTATTATTATTATTAGCTCTGCTTGCCACATAGGTGCACCTCGTAGATCTAAAATTACTGGCTGTAGTCCAACTACTGTGGTGTGTGTGTGTGTGTGTATGTATGTATGTATGTATGTATATATATATATATATATTCTCAGTTCGTTTGTATTTTGTTGTTTTCTATGGTAAATGCAGAGAAAAGAGGAAAAAATTAATTTCCCTTATGCCTTCCGTGCCATTTGCCTAACTATTTCCTGTGAATTCCTGGGTAAAACTCAAGTGTGATTGAGTGTGTCATTCACTTATCATGTATTAGTATTGGGAGGGAGATCCCAAGGGGGTGTTGTGATTCCACGATGTTAAGAGAGAGCTGCCGAGACTGAAGAGACGCATTTATCTCTCTCTCCCAGATTATCGCTGTTTTAGGTGAAGTTTATCCTCTGTTTGCTGTTGAAGGTGCAATGTAAGGCGTACCTGGTGGGTCTGTTGGAGGATACCAACCTGTGCGCCATCCATACCAAGAGAGTCACCATCATGCCCAAGGACATTCAGCTGGCCCGCCGTATCCGCGGAGAGCGCGCTTAAGTGAAACGGAGCGCTGCCAAGTTCCCTACAACACCCAAACGGCTCTTTTAAGAGCCACCGAACTGTTTCAGTGAAAACGAGCAGCTTTCTTAAGAGTTTGGAAAATTTGATGTAACAATGGGTCTTTGGATGAGGAGAATCAGAATCAGAGTGGCTCCGTTTGTTGCTCACTAAGGCAGGAAAGAGAAAAGGGAGGAAGGTGGGGGGTCATCCAAATTTTAATGAGCACGTGACGTAGCGCTGCGCGTCTTGCGCAAAATGTGTGGTGCTGCGCTAGTGGCGTAGCGGATTTGGTAGATAAATTTTCCGCATGAGCGTAAGGAAGACGCCGTTCACAGAAACACTTAGCTTAGGGTTTCCCATTGAACCAAAACGGAAAAACAAAGTCGAATAATGCTCTCAGTGACGATAACGGTCGAATCATAATCCCATGAGGAACGAGAACACAGTAAGATTGGAGCAGGGGTGGGATACACCGCTGTTTTGGGCTGCGGGCGAATTGTCATTAATGGAGCTTAGGCGCCATCGTGTGGTCATATTGAGCAGATGCAAGGGAAAGGCAACTACACACTTTAGAATGTGGAAATACAGTGTTATTGAGATTTCTTGCATTACTGTTTTGGTGAAGCACGTATTTACATATGGGAACTGAAATATTAGGTGTCTGAGATAATCCACAACCTCCTTACAATAGTCACAAGTCTAACAAGCTTTCTTAAACTCTGAGTTTCGCGGTTAAAACACAGGATGGCGCATGAACTTCACCAATGTCATGGCATGTATTCCCTATTGTATGCCTCCCTATTTCTATATCAGTCATTTCTATATTAAGTTCCTATTGTATTATATTATACCAGCTGAATCCACAGCACTGTGCTAGCAATCCCCAGATTGTCCTGATTAATAATTTACATGAGGAAGAAGACAAATAATGTCATTATTATTATTATTATTATTATTATTATTATTATTATTATTATTGTTATTTTAATGATTATTTATTATTTTGCCACATAGGTGCACCTTGTAGATCTAAAATTACAGGCTGTGGTTCATCTGTTTGGGTTTTTTTTTCCCCCATTGGTGGATCAGTGGTGGTCCTAACTGTTAAAGAACAGGGTAAAAGCGGCATAACAAAGTATACAGAGAGTCAGAGGTACTACAGTGTGTAATTGTAGAACTACGAAGTGCTCCTATATAGTAAGTGGAGCTGAAGAAATGGACAGTGAGTGTATATACAACGAGGTGCTTTAACGTTATGGCTATGTATATATAAATATACCCTTACAAATTCTCAGTTTGTTTGTGTTTTATTGTTTTCTATGGTAAATGTAGAGAAAAGAGGAAAAGTTTGCCAATTGCCAATATGCCTTCCGTGCTATTTGTCTAACTATTTCCTGTGAATTCTCGAGAGAATGGGCCATTCAGGTGGAGCTCAAGTGTGATTGAGTGTGTCATTCACTTATTGGGAAGAAGATCCCTAGTGGGTATTTGTTTTAAGGATAGTGAGAGAGAGCTGCAGAGACTGAAGAGACACTTTTATCTCTCTCTCCCAAATTATCGCTGTTGGAGGTGAAGTTTACCCTCCGTTTGCTGTTGGAGGTGCAACGTAAACCTACTTATATTAGCCTTAACGTTACAGAGTATAAGCTTGTCACTTGTTGCTGAGTCTAATATTTCATAGGCATATATGATATATTTTGAATCTCTACTTCCTAGTTTACATTGTAGGACTTAATTGCTTAATCTGAAAAAGCATTTGGAGTCTATTGAGACATAACAGAGTGATCATATTCTACAAAGGGCCTGTAGTGGAACCAAGCTTCAGCCAATGAATGTATGCGTCTTTAGCCCTATAGCCTCCATAGGTGTTTAAAGCTAAGCAGGGTGGGCCCTGGTCACTGCCTGGTTGGGAGGCCAGACTTTAAACTCTCTTTTGAATCTCTAGTTTATATTGTAGGACTAAACTCTTGGTCTAAGGTATGGTGGAAGAAGTCTCCATACATTAGGACATATATTCTACTAACTTACTTTAAATGGACTATGTTAGATTCCAGCTTCACCTAATGTCTTGAGATCAATGGGAACCCTTGAGCTTGGCTGCCTGAGAAACTAAGCAATGTGAGGTTAAGCCAGTCCGTGTAGTAAACAGTAGCTGCCATTAGATGGTGCTCTCAGGGTTTAAAAGTAGGTCTAGAGGAGTAAGAAGAATAATTAAATATCTGAAAAGCATTTGGAGTCTATTGAGTCGTAACAGAGCGATAATATTCTATAAAGGGCCTGTAGTGGAACCAAGCTTCAGCCAATGAATGTATGGGTCTCCAACAGCGATAATTTGGGAGAGAGAGATAAAAGTGTCTCTTCAGTCTCTGCAGCTCTCTCTCACTATCCTTAAAACAAATACCCACTAGGGATCTTCTTCCCAATAAGTGAATGACACACTCAATCACACTTGAGCTCCACCTGAATGGCCCATTCTCTCGAGAATTCACAGGAAATAGTTAGACAAATAGCACGGAAGGCATATTGGCAATTGGCAAACTTTTCCTCTTTTCTCTACATTTACCATAGAAAACAATAAAACACAAACAAACTGAGAATTTGTAAGGGTATATTTATATATACATAGCCATAACGTTAAAGCACCTCGTTGTATATACACTCACTGTCCATTTCTTCAGCTCCACTTACTATATAGGAGCACTTCGTAGTTCTACAATTATACACTGTAGTACCTCTGACTCTCTGTATACTTTGTTATGCCGCTTTTACCCTGTTCTTTAACAGTTAGGACCACCACTGATCCAACCCAAACAGATGAACCACAGCCTGTAATTTTAGATCTACAAGGTGCACCTATGTGGCAAAATAATAAATAATCATTAAAATAACAATAATAATAATAATAATAATAATAATAACATTATTTGTCTTCTTCCTCATGTAAATTATTAATCAGGACAATCTGGGGATTGCTAGCACAGTGCTGTGGATTCAGCTGGTATAATATAATACAATAGGAACTTAATATAGAAATGACTGATATCGAAATAGGGAGGCATACAATAGGGAATACATGCCATGCCATTGGTGAAGTTCATGCGCCATCCTGTGTTTTAACCGCGAAACTCAGAGTTTAAGAAAGCTTGTTAGACTTGTGACTATTGTAAGGAGGTTGTGGATTATCTCAGACACCTAATATTTCAGTTCCCATATGTAAATACGTGCTTCACCAAAACAGTAATGCAAGAAATCTCAATAACACTGCATTTCCACATTCTAAAGTGTGTAGTTGCCTTTCCCTTGCATCTGCTTAATATGACCACACGGTGGCGCCTAAGCTCCATTAATGACAATTCGCCCGCAGCCCAAAACAGCGGTGTATCCCACCCCTGCTCCAATCTTACTGTGTTCTCGTTCCTCATGGGGTTATGATTCGACCGTTATCGTCACTGAGAGCATTATTCGGCTTTGTTTTGAACTTCTCCTGCTGATTTTACTAAACCTACCTCTGTGTGATATTGAGTCCATAATTTGTCTGGCACTTGCTTGATGATTCTTCATGTTCTACATTCTCAAAATACTGAGTGTTTATACTGTCCACCAGAACTTTCTCTGCCACAGTTCTATCCACCAATTTCAGTGCTGTCCTGTAATATGTTCCATCAGCTGATTTGTAAATATATTTATTGTCTGTCTTTATCCAGGATATTTCTGTGCTCGCCTTCATCATCATTGGTCCTAAGTCCTTTGGTTGACTGAAACCATCAATGAAACGTGTGGGATAGCATTGGGTACTATATACCATTGCATCTACTGCTGCATGGACATTACGAGGATTACAGAGTAAAGTACGCTGCAAATCATCTGTCACATCTTTCATCTCAGGTCAAATAGTTTGTATCCATTTCTTCCAAATGGTGAAATTATTGCTGTTAGGCTCCATCAGCCTTAACCAATAGACTGTTGACTGAGGGAATTGTTGATCATTTTCAGCTGTAGTCGAGATCAGTTGCAATATGTATGTTGGGGTGTTCATCATAACTCAGTCTGGACTACATTTAATATGTGTATTTCAGTTACACAAAACATCTATTCCTAATGACTTGATTGGACATGACTCAGAATATAACAGAGGCATCCTTATTATCTGTGTATCAATGGTCAGTTCTAGTGGCTCAGTAAATTTTAAAGTTTGCATTTTCCTATAAAAGCCTGTGTCCTGTTTGTCTATTGGAAAGGGGGAGGCAAGCTCCTTCAGGGCGTATCACAGAATGCATGACCCTGGATCTGATAGGAAGGAAAGGTTTTGCTGACCATTGATTACAACTTGTACTTTGGCTCCCCTGCTGGTGAAATTGAAGTTATCAATTCTAAGTGCTCTCTGGACATCTTCAATACCATTCTCGATCTGGCACTTTTCCTTTAGAGTATGGTCTGTTGGGGCATGTTCTGCTCAAGTGTCCTGGCTGACTACAGGTACAGCAGTATAGTAGACTTCCTGGAGCACCTTCTTGTTTATAACGAAGCTCTCGTCCGTTCCATGTAGATAGTATTTATAATGGATCATGTGGGAACAAAAACACAGACAACCTCCATAGTTTTAAAGAATCTTTTTATTCATACCCACATGGCTGCAGCGGCGCCGGTCAAACACACCACTGTGGCACTTTTCTGGACTCTGAAAAACAAATACAAACAACTGCAATTATCTTGCACTATTCAGAGTGGCCAACTGATGGTGTATATGATTACTGTATTTTTAAACATTATCTATGCATATTTATCTGAAATAACCGTGTTAACGTGTGTTTGAAAGGAGTTTGACTTACCTGTTTGTTCCACCGTGCCGGCAGCCTGCTACAAGTCAAAGGACCTGAGCCCTGGGGTTTGATGGAATATGTAGTCTGGAGGTTGCACTACAATTGGGTTATTCCATTTCCCATGCTAAGCAGGGGGGGGCAGGTTTTATGGTTCCTTTTGGCATGTTAAGGTTCCAGCATGAATGTTTTAATATTAAATGCTTTATATGTTTACTAGAATTTTGATTACATAATAAAATAGTTTAATTGAGTTAAAATATAAAGTTATAGTTAGAACCTGCAAATTTTAAACTTACCTGTAAACTTACCTGTAGTTAGTTTAATCCAATAGCCTAATGGGTATTTAAATAGCAGAACTTGGCCATTTGAGAGAGGGCTGGCTTGGGGGTGCAGATCTGTTTTCAAAGTGTTATGTTTGGAAGCCTGTTGGATAGATGTTTGTATCCACTTGTTTAGTTAGTTTGACTTGTTTTTTTTTTCTTTTCTTATAGTTTTAGTGAGTTTTTGGGGTTTTGATGACACAGCACTTTGCACCTTGGACAAAATAAACCATCTTGCATTGGAACTTCCAGTTTTCTTCAGGTTTTTTCAATCTCTGCTCAGCTATCCTGTAACATTGTTGTTGTTTTTGTTGATTTCCTTCTTGAGGTGGACCACTAGGTTGGGGCATGCTTATTGGTCTTGGCATACCTCCTCTTCCTTGGCCTTGTCCTCTTCCTCTGTATCCTGTACCACTATTCACATAGACATTAATTGGCTCGATCATTGCAGCAGGCATCGGGACATTTTGCACTGTTGAAGGCGTCAGCCCATCATTATTCATGGCTTGACTAGGCTGAATGACTACTGCTGTGACATCATGTTGTTGTGGTGCCAATGTTGATTGACTTTGTTGCTTTGCTATATGTGAAGCTTCATTCTGTTGTGTGTTCTGCTGTAGCTTTCTGTAATTGCATTGTCAATTTCTCCATGTTTTCTTTTTCTTGCTCCTTTTTCTTCCTATACCTCTCCACATGATGCATCACAACACTTTTGACCTCCACTGCTCATACTTAGCAGCTGTTCTATCAGTCCTTTAAAGCCCATGAATGGCCGTGGTATGTACGTGCGTTTGGTTCCCTTAAGCTGTAAGGGATACTGTGTTTCCAACTCTTTCTGTTTCAACCATCTAAGAGTAAAACCTGTTTCTTCTTCTCTCTGAAGTTTTTTCTTTTTTCCTTTTCAAAAGCCTTCATGCAACTGCATCCTAGATTCAAATATGTCATTCTCTTGCCTCTTTTCCTGGTTTAATCAATATTTCCCCTTCGATTCTTCATGTGATTGGGTTGGGCAGTAATTCCATTTCCAGTATCTTTGTCCAGCCTGCTGTTTTAACTTGTGTCCCTATACCCGGCTGAATTCATAACGTCGTTCCATGAGCCATCAGCTTGTCGTCTGGTTTGTGTGCGCTTGTTTGTGATGTCATCATAGGTTCAGGGTTTATCATAACTGAATGCTCTTTTTTTCTCTCCCACTGTCTCTTTCACTGTGGATGGTGGTTCCACAGACTAAGTCTCGCCACTGAGCAATCACTCCTGGTTCTTTGGACTCTCATTTCTGGACTTCAAAGAACCTTTCATCTGTATTTCATCTTCTGGCCACTTTGAATTCACCATTTTTCATTCAACATTGGACACTCTCTGGAAACACTTGTTTGTTCTGGAGCATAGGGCATTGGTCTTTCTGCTGTTGTCTGTGAATACTGTCCACTCTTCTGGTCAGTATCTCCCATCTGCTGATATTCGTGTCAGTGGAGTTTTTGTTGTCTTCTGTTCTTCAAGCTCTCGTGTAATGTGACATAAATCAGTACTGAACGATCCCATCATTGGCCATTGATGAGTTTGATTTTCTTTTTGTTCCACTTTCTTTTTGTTTCTACACCCTCTGATAACATTAGACTATAACGGGGTACCATGTTCTCAACTCCCTATTTCGTAAATTTGTTTCCCATTTTGCTTACAAAAATGTGTCCTGTGTAATCAGTAGGGTTGAATTTCTGAATGCTTCTAACCTCCTCTATGTAATACCAGCACTGTGTGTGGAAATATCTGAATGAGAGGGGCTGAGACTAAGTGTATGCCTATGTGTCTCTGTGTGTGTGTCTGTGTCTCCTCACATCCCGTCAGGCTGTCAACCTCTTGATTCACTGTTCTGCTCTGCACTGTGTTTCTTCCACACCAGGTTCAGCAAACCATATGTTCTCTGCAGACACAAAAGCAGCTAATACAGAAGACCTATTATTGGAGCAACATTTTTATATTAACTTCTTCCTTTATTCTCATATCTCATTGATCATGAAATATTAACTTTTAGATTAAATATTCACCAGCCATACCCTGAACTACATCACTTCATCCCACAAACTCTTAATTGTCTTTTAGTTTGCCATCACTACATCTATAAAAATAATGTATTCTGAGTGGGCTACGTCCACTGTTTAGCTCACCCAGAATTATTGCCTTGTACTAAAACATTACCCCTCCACTTTTGTATTCCTACTATTTTTATTCCGTTATATCCAAGTGATACACTCCTTGAGATTCTCATTCACTGATGAACTTCTGGGACTGTAAACTGCCATTTCATTCCAC
This sequence comes from Semaprochilodus insignis, assembly GCA_034552555.1. NCBI lineage: Eukaryota > Metazoa > Chordata > Actinopteri > Characiformes > Prochilodontidae > Semaprochilodus > Semaprochilodus insignis. Next base: position 17,926,155 of record CM067498.1, read on the forward strand.
CCAACAACTGCTATTTTACAGTCCACAGTTAGCTTATGCACATGCTGAAACCAGGAAATTAACTCTGTCAACCAACAGTGATGTCGCCAGACTTCTCTCCCAGCACACCTCTCCCTTAGCATGACTATGTCCCTTATCTGTAACTCCCTACATCGTATCTGGTTTTGCTCTGGAACTGGCTCTAGCTCTAGCATAAGGATCTCAGGTCAACTGTCCTAACCCAAGTGTGGCATCTAATGGTATTTAGCCCTGTAACAACACATTTAATACAGGCATCAGCAACTGTACTTTCCTAATTTTCCTTATTCTATCCCTCAATTTAAGACATGGAAAAAGAACCTCAACTTAATCCAGTTTATGTCATTCAGTCAAAAGCCACAGATTATGATTAATCAACTCAGGAGACTGACAACATTCATGTCCTCATATATCTCTATAGGTTTGCTCAAGACAAAAATGAGTAACTACTCGCTTAATCTCAACCAACAACTCAGTGTGTCGATGGACAAACAGATTGTGACAAGCGCTGAGCTAAAAATCAAGGCGAGGTTTATTTAACAGATTTGTACACAGCAGCAACAAGAGCAAGGCAGACATAACAGAAGGGCAAGACAGGGTCAGGGTAAAGAAACAAGCGGATGTCGAAAACCAGGCAAACAATCAGACCAGCAAAAGTACCAAAAGGGCAAGGACAAAAGAGTAAATCAGTAAAACAGAACAACATCAAAACCAGAGTAACAAACAAGAGTAATCACAGAAAGAAACACTCAGTACGCACAGAGTGGCAATACTTTGCAGTGGGTCAGTGGGAGAGAGGAGCATATATACACAAACAGACTTAATTATCAACAGGTGTGATAATCAATACTCGGGTGACTCAGATCTAGAAAACGGAACAGGATAGGGAAATGGCGGACATGTGAAAGTGATGTCATCAGGTGGTGGGTTATGGGAAATGGAGATAGGGGGTGAGAAGAGAGCCAGCAGGCATGACACTCAGCATCTATGGCCTTCATTCATTCACTTTTTCTTCCCATTAAGTCTACCTTCCATTAATGGATTAACAAGTTTATTTATATATTTCACTCAGCGATAGCCTATTTGAGTAAATTTCTCCATTCCATAATTGTATCACTTTCCTTGCTCTCTTACCAAATTTTCTGTTCTTCCCTACATTTACACTTCCTATCGATATTATTACACTTAATTGCTTATGTCTAATAAGATATTTCAACTTTATTTCTAGCAACTAAATCATCTGTTTTCCGTTTGTTGTCCAAAAAACCTCAGTTGTACTACGTTACAAGACAACACTGACACCTTATTCGTTATACAGGGAGTATCAAATGCATTTAATCTAATCTAACTGGGCATCCAAAAGGATATAATCATATCCTATATATATACTGTAGTTCTACTGATACCCCATTATTTTTCAACCCTACACTATGAATTTGTTACCTCTAATCCGTGTTGTCCTAACTCCAATAACAACTTACACAAAGTTGCTCACTTGTGTAACACATTATACTATTTTAATTTTTCTAGCACAGTCTTTTATAAATTATTTTCATTTTCAACCACACCCTCTGTGACCAAAGGCCCAAACCCCACTAATGCAGAATTTTAAATTGGCTTCTGCTTACCATATTAGTTGTGCTCTGTGGATTTGGTTCTATTGATCACAGGGACCGCAATGTTGAGTTCGTTTTCACCTATCTTGCTGGGGCCTCCATTAAGTGTTGTGACTTAGTGGCTCCAATTGACCAAGCCAGACATCAAAATAAGACACCTTTGTTCCTATAAAATAAACTAACTCTCAAACAAAACCATCAGACGCTGGGTTCTGGATTAAAGAGAAAAGGTTCCAAGCTTTATTCTCAGATGTATGCTGAGTTACAGTTAGCTGTTTACCGGGAGCCAGGGTGCCGGACATTAGTGGCATCCTTAGGCTAGCTAATAGGAGATATTTGAGGATAGTAATCCATGTAGGGGCCAACGATTTTCGTCTGCGGCAATCCGAAGTGACTAAAGATAATATTAAAGTGGTGGTTAAACTGGCTCAGACAATGTCTGATGCCGTAATTTGCTCTGGCCCCATCCCAAAGCGATGCAAAATTATTTACACTATATATCCTGCCACTATATAACATGGCGTTAACTTTCACTGCTATGCAGATGATACCCAGCTAATACATATCAGCCAAACCCAATGACAAACCCAAATTAGAGATAATTGAGGCCTGCGCAAGAGATCTGAAATGCTGGATGTCGTGAAAATTTCTCCATCTTAATGCTGATAAAACAGAGGTTCTACTTCTGGGTCCAAAAGCCGCAAGACAGAAAAGATCAGACTTAAGGTTAAATCTCACCGACTTCCCCATTATACCCAGCTCAGTAGCTAAAAATCTTGGCGTCATAACTGACTCATTTATCATTTCATCAACACATAGATAAAATTATTAGGATAGCTTTTCTTCATCTTCATAACATCACTAAGCTAAGAAATGCACTGTCCCTGCATGATGCAGAAAAATTAGTACATGCCTTTATTACCTCCAGACTAGATTACTGTAACTCACGACTGTCAAGATGATCTAATAGTAACTTAAGTAAACTTCACCTAGTTCAAAATGCTGCAGCTAGGGTCCTTACTATAACCAGAAAATGTGATCATATCAGCCCAGTTTGGTCAGCTCTCCACTGGCTGCCAGTTAAATTCCGTAATGATTATAAAATTCTTCTATTGACATATAAAGCCCTACATGGGCTCGCTCCTGATTACCTACAAGAACTTATTTCCTATTATGAACCTTCTCGTTTACTAAGGTCACAGGGTGCTGGCTTCTTATTAGCTCCTAAAATTAATAGGTATCATGGGGAAGAGCCTTCTCTTATAAAGCCCCCCAACTATGGAATAACCTTCCAGAAAAGGTCCGGGACTCAGACACAGTCTCAATCTTTAAGTCTAGGTTAAAAACGTACTTATTTAGCTTAGCTTTTGGTCATTAATATCCCCCCCACTTTAAATAAAGGCTGTGTGTCGCCCCGCCGCTGCACGTGATCACTCAGTTGACGGTGGAGTGGATGGATGCCAGTGTTTCAGGGTGCTCCCAAGTCTGTGTTACCTTCTGGTTCTGTTCTTTTAGCCATGCTGTGATAGTCAGATGCCGGAGTTGCTGACACACTCTGGAAAGGGTTATACTTCCTGTGTTCCATAATTAGTCCCAAACAGAGCTAGTTGTCTCTCTTTACTCTTACCGAGCTAATGGCTGCACTCCAGTCCGGCTTGATACTGAGGCTTTCCTGCTACCCGCCTCTGACCACCCCTACCCAGCCAGACACTGAAGGATGATTGACCGGATTTCCCTGCTACCTGCCCCTGACCAGCTGCTTACCTGACCAGCCTATTACTGATGAAGGACTAACCAGGCTTTCCCGCTGCAGACTAATTTTTCCGCTATTGCTACCTGCATCGGACTATTATTTCACAATTATTTCTTCACTAACTTCATTGTCACCACTATGACTAGATCAGCATAATTAGATACTCAATTGATGTTACTATGAACAATTTCAAAATGTAGTTTTGACCAGAGGAGGATGGGTCCCCCCGTGTGACTCTGGTTCCTCCCAAGGTTTCTTCCTGCAACTTGAGGGAGTTTTTCCTTGCCACCGTCACCTTCGATTCCCCTACTCCTGGGCAGACTGAATTCAATGGCCACTATATGGTACAGAGTTTCCATATTTATAGGGTGTTCCAAGAGGTGATGTCATGCCCAGCCTACTATTCTACACATTTCCAAACTGGCTATTGCTCCCATTATCTCACGGTTCACTCCACAAATGCATACATTTGTGGCTCTCACCAAGTGGGAACCCAATCCACTATCACATTTAGACACTCCCCTGTAACCAGCTATACCTTCTTTTATTCCAAGGGCACACAGAACTCGGCCGAGACTGATGCAGTAGAAGAGTTTTTATTAACCCAATGGCTTGAGCAAGAACAAGTGTAGAAAAATACAAGTTATTTCTATAAAAATACAATTTATTAGTTCTAATTTGAATTTACAAATTCTATCTAAAAGGCGTAAAACGGTAGCTTTGATCAGTAAAAAATATCAGCCAAGAACCATTAGCATGGGAGGCTACTACTGAGAGGTAATCCACCGTTCCCAGCAAACCCAAAATGTGGCCAAACCATTAACGCTAGTGCCACCCTCAGTCTCCTGACGTACTAACACCCACACTAAAATCCCAGATGCACATACAAAAAAAAATAAATAAATGAAATGGACACACCAAGAAAAGTTCAATTTCAACCAAAAGTAAAACTGTACACTTCAAAACCAAACACCCAGCAGTAATTCCCCAGCTTAGGGTTAAATACGTACAGTATACTGAGGTGAGCTACAATCGCTTAGCATTTTATGTAAGGCCACACTATTTAGCACAGAGGGAACTTAGTATCTTTTAGCTTCAATATACATGTATGATTTTAGGCAACCCAGATTATATGCTCAAATTATAAGAATAAAAGAAACACAAACGAAACGCTCCAAAGAAAACAATCCAAAGAAAACAGTACAAAAAAACAGTACAAAGAAAACCGTAAAGAGAAAACAGTGGCTATTGTCCCCACGGGCACCAGCACCCTGTATCACAGCGGTGTTAGGCCCCCTTAACACAGTTCTCCAGCTTCTATTAGCCACCCGAATCTGGCTCAAGCTGCTTGTTAGTGGCTACAGGTGCTAAACCTCCAGCGCTGAACCTCCCAACAACGCTCTATTGTCCTCCTGTAACTGGTCCATTCATGCTCTCCCCACGTCCAAACCAAACGTGGGCCACTCTGTACGCTCAGGGAATGATCTTCATTCAAACACTGGAACTGCAGTTTCCACAATCCGCCCTCCACTTTCTGCTTTTGCTAACCAACCTTAAGATGAGCAGGAGCAGAGAAATCTCATAATTATCAGCCTTTTAACAGGACGGAGAGCTGCATGCGACCGGTGGAGACCAAACGATATTTTAACTACCTGTCGCGGGACTAATATACACCTTTAAAATGGCTGCCATCAGGAGCGGCTTTCATACTAAAAGTCTCCATCTCACCTTAAGCGATCCACCACGGGATGGAAATACACCTAAAAATGGCCACCCCCAGGAACAGGTTTCACATTAAAAGCGCCTCCCTCGTACTTAGTCCTGCCGGCTACACATTGAATGTATTTTTAAACCCTATGTCTTCAACCAGAATGTTCGTATGTCACAAAGAAATATGATCCTTAACTGCTCAAGATGTTCCACCATCCTGAAGTCTTGAGATTGCAAATCAAGTTGTCATTTTCTGCTTTTAGTCCCAAGTTGTTAACTGAACACTGCTCAGAGCCTCATGCAGTGTAAACACTTCCGTTAACCTTTGGGGTTTGGTTATGTTGGAATGTTCCATCCTGTATCCTAGCCGCACTACAAAGGATATAATTGTGCCCTTATGTCTAAGGTATTTACACTTATATACTCCTTAAATGATTAACAAACCATTCCCTTAAGGCAGAGGTGGATTTTGTGGCTGTGCTGTGCACTAGTCTAGTTAATTTTGTTAAATGAAACTGAAAGTCAGACTACTGGTTGGAAAATCCTCCTTACTCCTGATGGGCAGTACGAGCCTGGAGGGGTCCAATGAAATCAGTGGTGGTGGGCCTTCCCACAAGTTATACCACTGGTCTGAGTACTAGGTTGTTTTGAAGCAATAGAAGTGTGTATAAAAATAACTTTTTTTTGGTTTTCACCTATTATGCGCGTGCATACATGTGGTCAGTTTTATTTATATGTAGATCACATTTCAGGTGCGGAACTTTTAGGCTTAAAGATTTAAGCCTACAAATGTTCTCTCAAAGCTTTATGATTTCCAAAGTTCAGCTTGAGTAGCTGCGTCCATTACACCTTGGCATATACCAAAACTAGGTACACAATGTGTTATTTCTCACACTCTTCCTGAACACTCTGAGGACTCGGGTCTCACATGGATTTTATGAATTGGTTTTATATTAACAGTAACATGAGGGTGCATCTTCACCAATGTACGTGAAATATTGCCACTTTACATGAGTTAAGGATGTAAAAGATGTAAAATGTGCCATACCTTTTGAGAATCCCACATGGCTCCACATCCAGTGCTCCAACTAAGAAGTGATCGAGACCACATGTAGTTTACAGTGAGCCGGGAAAGTCTTGCAGTAGCTCTCTCAAGCTTTATCTGCAAAGAGAAAAGGAAACTGTAAGATTATTTTTAGTTCAAGAATAGAGAGCTAACTGCTGAGAAAGCAGAAGTACGTCCAATTATATGCATGTCTGATGATTTCTAAACAGTTTAGCCAAGGAGTGTCAGTGTTTGGAAGTAAACAAATTTTGTGTTGGTGTCAAGTTACAGTCTGTTAAAATGAGATTTTGTCATTCCTGCTGGATATTTAGCAAATGAACTTAGCACTATGATTTGTCAACTCTTTTGTTTTTGTTAAAGCCTGACTCTGCTGCCTGTTGCTGTTAGACTTGATTACTGCATGGGTACTATTAAACTGACAGATGTGTCATCTGTTTTTGCATAGTTTATAGTGACAAATTGTAGCATACTTTGATGTCACAATATATATATTTGCTGTGTACAGGTTGGCTGGTCTGCTTAAAGCAAATGCTAATTTTTTTAACACAGCATCAGAAGAGAACTGCAAATGCAGGGCATTTGCAAAAAGCAGGCAGGATGCAAAAAGCCCCTCAAAGCATCTCTAATCTCCCTAAATATTCTATCAACATCAGCCAGTGCTCTTCCACTTAAAGTACAGCCTGAAACCATACCTTATATCTTTATGTCCTTTCTGTTTGTTTGGTCTCTAAAACGGAAAAGAACAGTAATATTTACACTCGTTAGTTGAACTATGAAATTGACGCAACTCATAAACAATGCAACCAAAGCCTTCCCTAAAAAAAAGTTTAAAGTGAGGTTCTGGACGTCTTTAGTGTATAGTCACAAAATTTGGTTATATAATTTGGTTATATACTGCCTGGCCAAAAAAGGTCACCACCTGGATTTAACTAAGCAATAGGTATCCCACTGGATAATTACTGCATGGGTGATTATGTTTCAGCTGGCAACAAGTTATTTAACCCTAACTGATGCAGTGAGTAACTTCTCATTTGTTAAACAACCATGTTGAAAGACACATGCTGTGTTCATGGATGTTAATCTGTTTCAGAAGGGTCAAATTATTGGCATGCATCAAGCAGAGAAAACATCTAAGGAGAAACTACTAAAATCAGGTTAAGAACTGTCCAAAGCATTATTAAAAAGTGGAAGGACAGTGGGGAAACATCATCTTCGAGGAAGGAATGTGTTCGGAAAAAAAATCTTGAATGACTGTGATCAGCGATCACGTGAACGTTTGGTGAAATCAAATCATACAAAAACAACAGTAGAACTCAGGGATATGTTTAATAGTGAAAGTAAGAGCATTTCCACGCACACAATGCGAAGGGAACTCAAGGGATTGGGACTAAACAGCTGCGTAGCCTTAAGAAAACCACTTGTCAGTGAGGCTAACCGGCAAAAACGGCTTCAATTTACTAGGGTGCATAAAGATTGAACTCTGGAGCAATGAAAGAAGGTCATGTAGTCCGATGAGTCCAGATTTACCCTGTTCCAGAGTGATGGGCGCATCAGGGTAAGAAGAGAGGCGGCTGAAGTGATGCACCCATCATGCCTAGTGCCTACCGTACAAGCCTGTGGGAGCAGGGACTATGATCTGGGGTTGCTGCAGTTGGTCAGGTCTAGGTTCAGCAACGTTACGTGCTCAAAGAATGAGGTCAGCTGACTACCTGAATATACTGAACCACCTGGTTATTCCATCTATGGATTTTTTCTTCCCTGATGGCATGGACATATTCCAAGATGACAATACCAGGATTCATCGGGCTCAAATTGTGAAAGAGTAGTTCAGGGAGCATGAGTAAATCATTTTCACACATGGATTGGTCACCAAAGAGTCCAGACCTGAACCCCATTGAGAATCTTTGGGATGTGCTGGAGGACCAAATCTCCCATCATCAATACAAGATCTTGGGGAAAAATGAATACAACTCTGGATAGAAATAAATGTTGTGACATTGCAGAAGCTTGTGGAAATTATGCCACAGCGAATGCATGCCGTGATCAAAGCTAAAGGTGGTCCAACTAAATATTAGTGTGTGTGACCTTTTTTGGCCAGGCAGTATAAATAGAACCATGAGAACTCACAGAATCATTTGTATCCTTAAACCTTGCTGTGCATGATGGAATAGTTCTTCCCCATTATGGAGAATCTGTTGTATACAGTTCTTTAAGATAAGATAAGAGATAAGATAATCCTTTATTCGTCCCACAGTGGGGGAAATTCAGTGTTACAGCAGCGAAGGGTTTGGAAGGTACAAAAGGTACAAAAAATAGACAAATAGTAAAACAATAAATGCAATGTAAAACAAATAATAAAGTCAAAATTCTGGAAAAAAATTCTTATTTACAAGTAATTGCACATGAAATGTTAAACTGCACATGAGAAAGTGAAAAACAGTGTTTAATGGGTCCATATTATGGAAACTAAATGTTCCTTCCTTGTTTAATGAATTAGTTTAATGCAGTATGTAGACAATGTTAAAGATATTCACTTCATTACTGTTCATACTCAAAGAATACTATCACTGAAGGCAATATGCAGATGTTCATGGTTGCCTTCAATAGCAGTGCAGCTGCCTTATGACCTTAACTCGCAATTATTAGCTTACATTACGGTATAAATGTGGTATTAATAAATATGCTATCCACAGCGGACATGCTGTATTAGTCCAACTCCAGCTAATTATTATTAGTATTATTGTTATATATAAAACACTAGACCTCAAATGTAAACGTCAGGAAATTGCACATATTGGCATGTACATCTTGGAGAATGGCACCTGCTATTAAAAACTTATAGTGAATTGCACTTGCTGCTCACGACACGCGGTTAGTTGTGTGTTTTTAATCTTAACTTAGTTCAGATTAATAATCACAACTCCCACCCAACACGCTGTTTTACACTATCCAAACATCCCAATGATTCTAATAACGGAAACGTTTGCTAATGAGCGCATTCACCAGCTTCTTGTTTGAATTCTCCCGTTCCAACTTAAATGGTGTCTGCGTGTCTGGGTAGTTGGAGTGCACCAGACGGCAACTGCTGCGACATTTAAGGTGGAACTGGGGAATTCTAACAAGAAGATGCGGATTTTTTAGGTTGTGTTCGTGTTAATGTGTGTGTTATAAGAACGTATTATTTGTATTATTTTACAAAAAAGCCGTAGCAGAGAGTTAGGGAAGCAAAACGAGTTAAAGTTATCAGCTGTTTGTTTAGCTTGGCAGCTAGCTAACATTAGCTTGTTAGCACCAGCTGAACTGCTTGCCTGAAGAGCTAACGTAAGGCTGTAAAATCATAAAATACAAAATATCACTAACATTACCCAACATAAACAATCTGAAACTGTACAAAAAGACATTTACGTTTAATAAGCTTAATAAAACATGACCCACCTCTGCTGAACCAAAGCACCAGGCTGGTGTCCGTTGGTCCCTCCTCGCGCTGATGTTGAACTTGTGCCGTTCCTGCATTCCTCCACCGTACTGGATCTATTCACGCTGTTGTCCATGACAACAAGTTTTTGTATTATTTTAATGTTAACTTAAAATTACAATTAATGTTAACTTACATAAACATACGTATTTATTATTTAATTAGTCAATAAAATATTAACTGTTTAATTTCTGACACACAGCAATGCTTTTTCCAAAACAAAACACTTGTAAAATATTAATAACAGCCTGGCTGAGTGAGTTAAGTTAAGAAATGTGTTACTCTGTATCCACTGATACACAAAGATAAAGTACCAGTTTTGTTAAGGGAAAAGCCTTTTGGAACCCTTTTCCACTTTAACCTAAGTGGACTTTCCTTCTCTCATGTATAGTAACATGCTTTTAGTCAGTATGCAGCAATGAAACTCCTTCCTTTGCTTTGCCTTTTGGACACTTTCCAAATTAAGGAAAACTTAAAGCATACCTGTTAATGCTATATCTGATCTATTCTCACCCATCAATATTTTGGCGCCATAAACATAACTTTTTGATGTTTTTGTTGCAGATATATTACTATATGGTTGCTTGTGTATTATTTGTATTAAATTTGTGCTGCATAAGTTGAATATGTATATTGTTTTTGTGTTCTTTCTTATAGTCTGTACTGTTTATTATAATTATTATTTAAATGCACATTTAAATAATAATAATAATAATAATAATAATGTTGTTGTTAGTAGTAGTAGTAGTATACAATAATATACAATATTATAATAAATATATTACATCTTTGGTCTGAGAGCACTGTGAGGTATATAAGTGGCCCAACCCTTCAAAGCCTTTAAATGAACGTTGACTTAACGTCAGAATTTCAACACTAACAGATGCCTATGAGGAAATGTTAAATAAGCACGGTTGTAAGTCGCTCTGGATAAGAGCGTCTGCTAAATGCCTTAAATGTAAATGTTGTTTGAAGGTTGATTTTCCATCATCAACATTAAAAGGTGTAATGTAACCATAATTCAACGTTTATTCAATGTTCTATCTTCTGCTATTTGGGATTTCCTCACTTGAAGTGTGCTCCTAGACTGTTGCTTGGGTTCTCCTGAGCCAAGCAGTGCTGCGACAACATTTTACAGTCAGTAACTANAGATATTTATTGTTTAGTGTAATTTTTGTAAATAATCTGTGTTCTGTGTTTTTGTTACTTGTCATACGTGTTGCTCTCACCAAGACAAATTCCTTGTATGTGTAACATACTTGGTGAAATAAAGAGATTCTGATTCTGATTCTGAATGCTATAACTGTGAATGAACACTAGGGGGCACTGTGGGGTTGCAGTATGTGAACAGAGGCTGAATGAGAAGTGAAAAGAGCAGCTAAAGCTAACGGTAAAGTTGGTTTCATATTGGCATATTCGGATTTCTTTCTTCAATAGCTTTCGAACGGCTCATGCTAAAGGGCTAAAAGTTGCAAATTATTGTTGCTGACATCCAGGACAAGCAGATACAACAAATGCTTGCGTGAAAACCACGAAACACACAGATTTATACAGGCTGGCACGAGCGCCGCAAGAGCTAAGGGACCGTCTACACTATACAGTAAACACGCAAGTGAAGCTCAACTGGGAAAAGCACCTCACCTTCCATTGTACTGGAACTGAGCTTTCTGAGCCACAGCAGGCTTTTAGCAGATCACAAACGAAGAATCATAAAGTCAGAGTTTTTCAGAAAAAAAAAAGCTATAATTATTGATCTGTTAACAAAAAAGCACTCCCTGGCATAACTTGTAATTACTAAGCTCACTTGACTGAATTATTTGAGGTACAGAGTTGTATGCAAAAGTTTGGGTGCCTTGATTACAAAAGCTTAAAAAAAGTAAACAAAATAAACAAAACAAGCGCGTACAATGATTTCACAAAACTCTTTGACTACAGATCAGCAGGGGTTAAAATTGCCAATATAACATTCGTTAAAATCATTCTATGTGCATGTATTGTTTAATTTTGTTTACTTTTTTAAAGCTATTGTAACTGAGGCACCCAAATTTTACATGCCATGTACCTCAAATAATTCAGTCAAGTGAGCTTTGTAATTACAAGTTATGTCATGGAGTGCTTTTGTTTGTTAACAGATCAATAAGCCTGTTGTGGCTCAGAAAGCTCACTTCTAGTGCAATGAAGTGTGAGGTGCTTTTCCCCGCTGATCTTCACCCGCGTGTTTATTGCGTCATGTAATTTGTAGACGGTCCCTTAGCTCTCACTGCACTCATGGCAGCCTGTATGAATCTGTGTTTTGTGGTTTTCAAAAGGCAAACATTTCCAACATAAACAAAATTGTAGCTGCTCATCCTGGACGTCAGCGCAAACAGTTTCTAAGTTTTATCCCTTTAGGATGAGCTATTGAAGAAAGAAATCTGAATATGCCTATATGAAACCAACTTTACCACAGTGGAAAGTGAAATTACCCGTGATCAAATTGTTGAAAAACAAGCAGATTTGTGAAAGATTACTGCTTGAAGCTGACTTAACCCTGTATAAGACACTCACTATAGCAAGGCAAATTTAATCTGCTGTAGATGATGCTAAAGTAATAGCAGAAGGGGAAACTAAACAAGTGGCTGCAATTCAAAATCACTTAAAATAGCTGAGCGACAAGATGAAAAATATACAAAAACAGAATTTGAACAAGAGAGCGAAGTGGCATCAGCTTTGTTGCTGTTGTGGCTCTGCCAATCACTGTGCAAATGACCAGTCCTGCCCAGCAAAAGATTGTAAGTACAAAATGTTTGGGAAAATTGGACGTTTTTCGAGAGTGTGAACATTGTCTTCAAAAACAGTTGAGGCCAATGTGCCTGAAGTGATAATATTAACCGTGGAGAATGGATGTGAGGACAGTGGCACGCTTCTGGTTGATTTCACTGTTATCATCTCCCACACAAACCCATGCTATGAAGATGACAGTGGATACCGCAGCAGATCTACAAAGAATACTTCAGTACAAACGCACTCACCCCAGCAAAGGTAAAGCTTCTGAACTACTCCAAAGATATTATACCTGTGCATGGCTGTCTGAGAGCACATGTTACTGTGGAGGAAATGCTGTAGGTGAATTCATCATTGTAGAGTCAGGAACCACTCTCATTCGGCATGATTCATGTAAAACTCTGGACATTGAAATAAAAGGGGGTCATTTGGTTGAAGCTAATACTGTGCCATGGCCCAACAGCCCAGTAGTCTTCTTGCACTTTCAGTAACTTCAGCTACTATACAACCTTCTTCTGCGAAACCAGAGGTACAGGCACAATGTGTGGAACCAGCACCTGACGATAACAAATTGCAAAGTGAATTTGGATGTGCCAAGAACTTTGTTCATAAGATAAAGATCAGACCGGGGTGAAGCCAGTGCAGCAGAAGCTTTGCTGCTTACCTCTAGCAGTATGTGCAGCAGTGACAGCAAAACAGACACTGGAGAATGAAATCATTGAAAAGATTGATTATTCTGAGTGGGTATCTGCTGTTTTCCACTCTTGACCTTAAAAGTGCATGCTACCAAGTACCATTACATAAAGAGAGCAGGAGCCTTACTGTTTTTATCACACATGATGGATTATACCATTTCTACAGGGTACCATGTGGCTTGAGTTCAGCGCCTTCTACCTTCCAAAAAATGAAGACAATGATCCTTAGTGGCCTTGAAAGTGTGCAGTGCTACTTGGATGATGTGATTGCTCATGATGCGAATCATAATGCCAATCTTTGTGCTGTTTTACACAAGATTAATGAGGCTGGTTTGAAGCTTAACACTGACAAATGCAAATTTCGGAGGGTTTCATTGAGCTTCTTAGGCTACAGGACTCTCAGCTGAGGGACTACATCCAAATGATGCACATACTGCTGCTATCCTGAATGCACCTTCCCCTATGGATGCTACTACTTTGAGATCTTTCTTGGGCCTCAGTGCTTGATTCAGCAAGTTCGTACCAGCCTTTGCAATGCTAGTTGAGCCAATGAGAGCTCTGCTTCAGAAAAAGTGTGAATTCAACTGTACAGATGCAGCGCAAGCAAGCTTTAATTCTGTTAAGCAGGCTATTGTGAATAGCCCAGCCCTGTGCCTCTTTGACCCCAACAAACAAACTGTACTCTCCTGTGATGCTTCAGATTATGGAGTTGGTGCTGTCTTGACACAGATTGATAATAGTGGGGAGGAGAGGACTGTTGCTTTTGCCTCATGGACTCTGATGCTGAGCGCAAGTACTCCATGGTGGAAAAGGAAGGATTAGCTTGTGTCTGGACAGTAGAGAGATAGCGGACATGGCTCTGGGGATGAAAATTTACACTACATACTGACAGGTATGCAGGTATGCTTTAACTCTTGTGGATTATTATACCAAATGGCCTGAAATTGCCTTTGCACCCAGAGTTGATACTGCTGCTGTCATACAATTCCTTATGACAGTCTTCTCAAGAGAGGGCAACCCAAAAGAGCTGGTCTCCGACAATGGGCCCCAGTTAGTTTCTACCGTATTCTCAGATTTCATGAAGACGAGAAATTTTGCATCTCACATCTGCCGTCTATTATCAGCGTGCAAATGGAGAAGTCGAGAGGTTTAATAGGGTTCTAAAAGGTTCCTTTGATCCAAGGAAATCCATGGAAGTCATTTACCCAGGCCTTCCTAATGGATTACAGAGCAACTCCTCATGCCACCACGGAGTTGCTCCATGGACGTCACATGAGAACTAAACTACAAGTAATGGAACTGCCTGCAAAGAGTGTAGATGACAGAAGGGTCAGACAGCGGGTGAAAATTAAACAAAACGAAACAAAGCAGTAGACGGATGCTAGAAGGAACAGAAAGCCTTCCACGTTGAAATCTGGTGATTTTATCAGAATCCAAAAACCTTGGGCAATGCATAAAGGAGAAAAAAAGTTCAGTCAACCCAGGGCTAATTGTGGAAAGGAAAGGAATAGATGATGGAAGAATATGGCTTCACAGCTTTCTGGTGTGCCTGAAGTAAACAGAATAATGGATTCTAGTGGATCCCAGCCACCACAGTTTGCCACTGAACCTTCTTCTTGTGCATTACCTAGACCTTTTAGGTTCAGATAACAGCCTACTTGGACGAAGGACTATGTGATGAGTAAATAAGAAGAAAGAAGAACCTTTATCTTAACATACACGACGAAGGTGATTGTAGAGGTTAAAGTACTTAAACGTTATTTCAGAATGCTGTCCTTACTAAAGTAATACTCTTTGTTAATAAGGGGAAGAAGTTGTGTTCTATAAGCTTATGTATTGATTAATGCTATAACCATGAATGAGCACTAGGGGGCACTGTGGGGCTGTAGTTTGTGAACAGAGGCTGGCGTGAAAGAATGAGAGACGAAAAGAGCAGCTCAAGCTAGTAGCAGGAGTTCGGGTCCTTTTCTTTACTCGCAACTCAACAGTAAACTTTGGCACATCAATTCAGCACGGATAAATCTAAGGCTGACTCCATCCATGGTCAGGCACCCAGACTCCACCCGTTTTCGCAGCGTGCCCAGCGCATTCACGGACCTATTCTCTGGTTTAGCGCCTTTGAGTTCCACAGTTTAGAGGCATAATAACTGAAGGGGTCTCCCCACGTTTTCTGTATTTTATGGACAGTATGTGCAGAAGGCCAGTATCTGCAGATCTGAGATCATGAGTTGGAATATAAACAGACATGCATTCTGCAATGCAAGTAGGTGCAAGACTAGTAGCAAAACATTGGTCCACTCTAAAAGATACAAATGCATGAACAAGTTTTTAAAATGATATTAATAGCTTTAGGGACAACTTTTACATGCAAGATAAAACAGAGCCCAAGTCTAAGATCACACCCCGGTTTTGTACTTCTGGTTTTGTTATATGTAACTATAATACATAGTCTGTCATAAAGCATCACTCTCTGTGTTTTATTACAGATAAGCAGTATTTCAGAACAAAACAGAAATTTCTATAGATTTTCAGTTGTTATTTTAATTAGCAGATACTTAGGTTATTCAGTTCACATCTTACCATACTGATTTTCACTGTGCTGCATAAAGCTATTCAACAATGCAAATGACTAAGCCTGTAAATAAATTGTATTTCATTACTTATATTTGTACAACAAAAGGTTAAACACACAACAATGTATGTCCAAAGATAGTCAGACAGCCCTTCTAATTAGTGAATTCAGCTTCTTTAAGGTACACAGATTGCTGACACAGGCATTTAACTGTGCACACACAGTTTGTATAATTTCCAAGTAAAAACTTTACCAATAGAATGGGACACTGTGGAGCAATGTCCAGTGCCAAGAGTGACCTAGAGGGGTATATCTGTTTTCTGTTGGAATTACTAAAATTAACTAAAATCTCAAATTTTCAAAAACGACCGTATTATCCTTAGATGCATACTTGTTGCCAGGACCAGACGATCTATGCCGTACACACCGATCACACCCCTTTGTCCCTTTGATACGTTACACAGAATCTTTACTGAATTAAAGACTCACCACAGCGGAACAGCAATAAGCCACATGAAAAAGCTCTCACTGCAATATGATCTAAAGATACAATCTAGGGAAGCATCCTCCAAGCTCTTAGGAGACATTTAAACAACATTCTGTGCCAAATCCCAGTGCAATACTAATGGTACAGTGTTTTTACTGTAGTAAAAATGTAAAGTGTAATATGTTTTATCTAGTCAACCAAGAGCCACTCTTCAAGAGCAACTACCTCAGCAGCGAGAACCAAAAGCTCCACCTTGCCTGAGTACTAACACCTGGATCTTGTTTCCCAGCTATTTGTTGACTCCCCTTTTATGCAGGTCTTTGTGAATCATTGTGCCTTTTGTGTGTCTTTACTCTGCCAACTTTCCATATTGTTTCCAGTCCATGTATGTTGCTAAAGAAAAGGTAGAGTTGACTTTTGTTAAGACTAAGAAGTGCCAGATCCATTTATCCTGTCTTCTTCCTAGGATACTTATTTCTAAAGAAGGCATGTATATGGATAAGCACTTTTACAAGTGAAGCGACCACCATATCTCATACTGAAAAAAAAACAAACAGAAGAAACCAGCAGGGAATAGCATGCACAAAACTAAAGCTAAGAGAAGCATGTGTGAAAATACTACAATGATTAGCGTGCACTGCGCTTTACGTGCATGAGAAGTGAAAATAATCAACTACCTATATGTGTGTTATGGTCAAAGGTCTTTCAAATCCAGTTGAGGTAATAGAGATCTTCCTACCATTGGTACATGAAGGCTCCTTTTCAGTGCTCAGTTGTGCACAATTAAGAAGACCTGTGCAAAATGTACTGCAACGTCACATCTTACTGCGGTAAGCCATGCCACATGTTTAAACTTTATGCCTAAAAACGTAAAATTGAATTTACACTTCATTACATTTCATTACAAACTCCAGTGTTGCAGTATCCTGATTATCATACATGGCATTTTTGAAATTGTTTTGAGCAATTAGTGTAGGACTGTGGGACACTGAATATCTCGAGGGAAACACCAGCTGCATCCCTTAATTTCTCACAAACGTAGGACACTTTTCTTGGCCATATGGAGACATGGCTCATACTATAAGTACCTAGTTAAGTTAAGATCGAGCTCTGTAACTTTCTTTTCTTCAGCCTGACATCCAGCACTCATCATCCAGTTAAAAGCGCTGCTTTACTACAGAAGCTAGTTGGGCTTAGATCTGGGTTTTTAAGACAAGCTGTGTTTTTTCCTTGTATTCACAGATCAGCTGTTTGATGTAACCGTCATGTCCTGTTTATTGGGTCTGTCCGCTGTGGCAGTAAACTGTGTGTATTTAAGTTTGTGCCTCTTTAACTCTGTAGGTCTAACTGTCTAATGTTAACTTATATGTGGTCTTCTCTGGACAGAGGTGGTGAGGGGCCATATGATGTCTGTGAATCCAGTATGTTGCTGAATGCTGAACATAAAGATTAGTTCAAGAACAGGGCATAGAGAGCTTCATGGAATGGGTTTCCATGGCTGAGCAGCTGCATCCAAGACATCACCAACCGCAATGCAAAATGTGACAAATGTGCTTCTGGAAGAGTGGTCAAAATTCCCATAAACACACTCCTAAACCGTGTGCCTTCCCAGAAGAGTTGAAGCTGTTATACCTGCAAAGGGTGGGTCGACATCATATTAAATCCTATGGATTAAAAATGGGATGTCACTCAAGTTCATATGTTTGTGAAGGCAGACGAGCGAATACTTTTGGCAATATAGTGTATGTCAGACATTAACAGGACTATGGATTGGATGTTGGCACAGCCGAGTTGGGTTATCATAAAGAGAGAATTTACCATGGGTATAGCTTTGATTAGGTCAATACTGTAAATGTTATTTCCTGGAACTGCATTGCATACTGTCTGCATGACGGTCAGTGCCACAGAGGATCAGTAATGCTACCCGCCCAATCAACATGAGAAAAATATACACATGGCTAGAATACGTTAATACGTTTATTAAGTCACCTTTACTATGAATGCTTTGTCAAACTAAATACGTAGATTGAGTGGCCACAGTGCCATGGATAGTGGACACAATTAAATATACAAGACACCTCTTATGTTTTCTCCAATACAACATTTAGGAAAAAAAAGAAATTTTAAGTCTGCGTTCAGTAATGCAATTGAGACAGGTTGGCAGCGCACTCAAAATCACTCAAATTACAGAAGCAATAGCGCCACCTGTTGCCATATTGAGTTAATATCAATCTGTATAAATTAAAACAATACATAACATTTTGTCCCACTTTACTGAAAAAGTGTGTATAAATGTTTTCAGTTATTTATATTTCTTTTTTTTTTTTTTGGATACTAGATATACCTGAATAACAGAACTAATCTAGAAGTAGGGGGTAGACGTCTCCTGACCTCGAGTCAGTTTAGGGGAATATTCTCCCCAAAACCAGAGGAGGCTCATTACCATAGCTATACACAGTTCATCTGGTTTTTTTTTGTTTGTTTTTTTTTTTTTTCTTTTAGCATGTATCAACAAACAGTCCTACAGTGTCAGATGATCCGGGGGTCCTGGTCTCCAATTCTCTATCCCTTTAAAATTGTGAACCAGCACTACATCGCCAAATGCAAACTGTCTATGCATGATCATGCAGCTCTGCAAAGATTTGTGAGTCCTCTCAGAACAGATATTACTGGGTTTCATGGCATCCAGAAGAGCATGTAATTGCCAGCCCACAAAAGCATGCATGGAGACACTTTTGTAGTAGGGTGTGGAGTGTTAGGGTAGATTAGCAAAAATGTGTTTAACCTTTGCTGGATAGAGCTTGCAGAGGACTTGGATTACTTCAGTGCATGCTTAGGAGTTTGCACAAACCTTTCAACTTGTGCAGTGAATTGGGGTCCCTTATCGCTGACATACTTCAGCTATTCCATAGCGGCTTGAAATATTTTGCAGTAATTGAATGGTCCTGTCTGTTGTGGTGGAATCCATTATCTGCATTTCTGGCCACTTTGAATGAACTTCGACAACAACCAAGTACATATGGTCTTCACTGGGCCAAGACTGCAAAGTTCTGTTTGGCCAAACCTATAGGTGGAGAGGGGCATGGCATAGCATTTTTGACAGGATGGGCATCTTTTTGCCAGTTGCTCAATGTCACTAACAGGACCAGGCCACCATTTGTAGATGTGGACTATGGCCTTCATTCTGATCACACCAGGGTGGCTACTGTGCAGTTCTTCAGGGATCCTCTGGTGATGTATCACATACATTGTGTATGTAAGACAAGGTGCTTTTTTTGTTCTTTTGAATGCAGATTTACATTCTGTAGACCAATGCCAATGTGTTCCCTCACACGACAGTGCATTCAATGGATTCAGGATGGTTGTCAGGTTGGGAATAAATCGCCCATTAAAAGTTGATCAAACCTAGGAGTTAGCTGGGTGAGGTTAGACGGAGCTGATGCCTTAACAATTTCCCACACTTTCTCAGAAGATTTGTGCAGCAACCTGCAGCATCAATTATATGACCCAAGTATTCCAAGGAGTCTTTACTTTACATTTTTACAGAATTTATAGAATATAGAATTTTATAGAATTTACATTTTTCCTTCTCAACTCGCAAAATAAAGTCTTCCAGACATCAAGGAACTGCATTCAAATGTTCTAGGTGTCCAGCATCAGTACACCCTGTCACCAGAATACCATCCATATAGCAGTGGACATTATGTAGCCCTTGTATCTGGTACATAGCTCTCTGAAAGGTGACTGGTGCTGGGGCAATCACATATGAAAGATGATTATAACAGCAGAGACCATTCTAGATGGTGATTATGTGAAGTTTTGCATCTGCATAAGGATTGGTCTATCCAATCCAGCCAGGGACACAGAAAGATCTTCAATCGGTGGTATTGGTCAATGTTTAACTAGGAGGAAGGGATTCACCTTAACGTTAAAGTCACAGGAGATGTACACATCCATTTTTTTAAACCACACTTAGGGTAGCCCAATCCTTATGCTGTACTGGTGACAACACTCTTATTTCAGTGAGGCGTTTTAATTTGGCTTTAACCTGGGGGCAGAGCATAGGGGACAACTGTGGGCTGGAAACACTTGGGTTTATGCTTGCTTCACTGCCCTTTATTGATCCTAGCTCCTTAGAGAAAACTGCAGCATGCTTCTGCAACAATGTGTTTTTCTATTCCCCTCTTATTTCTTTCCAGTTCAGTCAGATTTGGTGAAGCCACTTTCTACCAAACAACGGTGAGCCCATTACAACATACAGTGTAAATACAGTCATTTGCTTATTATATGTACATTGATAACCCCTTGGGAACACAATACTTTGCCAGTACATGTTCCCAAAATAATGTCAGTGGGCTGCAGGGCTACTTTTCTGATGAAATCAGTGAGATTATGGTGCCAGCCTCTAGTAGTGTTTTTGGGGTGAGGGTGGTGGAGTGGTGGTTTCTAGAGGAATTCCCTCAATTTCAGGCCTTACAGTATGGAAGTCCCCCACGCCCCGCCTTGTGACACTTAATGCATACCCCCTCCACCCTCTTCCCTGACCCCGGAGGACTTTGTCACCTTCTTTGAAGAGAAGAATCCACCTTATTCATCTGTGCCCACTCCTCCTTCCATGAATCCTCATCCTCTTGCCATGAATTCCTTAACCTGCTTTTTTTCTCTTTACACAGACGATGTTCTACAGCTACTGGAATCCAGCAACCCAACTACTGGATCCCATCCCACCCACACCGCTCCAGTCAATCTCCCTGGACCTGCTACCCTTCATCACATCCCTTATAAATGGTTCCCTGTCATCAGGTCACGTTCCACAGGCATTCAAGACTGCCAGAGTGGTTCCCATCCTGAAGAAACCCTCGCTGGATACCTCAGACATCAGCAGCTACAGACCAGTATCACTTCTTTCTTTTCTCTCTAAAACACTTGAACGTGCAGTTTATAATCAACTCTCCTCTTTTCTCTCCTAGAACCACCTTCAGGACATCAACCAGTCTGGCTTCAAACCAGCGCATACCACTATCGGGTAACATGGAAAGGGTTCACGTCTGCTCCACACAGGCTCTCCACCGGTGTCCCTCAAGGCTCGGTGCTGGGTCCTCTTCTCTTTTCTCTTTACACTCATTCTCTTGGCAAAGTAACTTTTCTTATCATTGCTATGCTGATGACACTCAACTCATGTTTTCCTTCCCATCATCTGACACACAGGTATGCAATTGCATCTCAGCGTGCCTGACGGACATCTGCTCATGGATGACAGCTCACCACCTTAAGCTCAATCCCAGCAAGACTGAGCTGCTGTTCATCCCCAGCACTACAGGTCCTCACCATGATCTTGCCATCTCATTCAGGAACTCCTTGATCACCTCGACTGAAGATGCAAGAAGCCTTGGTGTGATTCTGGATGGCCAGTTATCGTTCTCAGCTCATATTGCGAACCTGACTCGGTCATGCAGATTCCTCCTCTACAACATCCGGAGGATATGACCCTTCCTCTCTCAGGAGGCCACCCAGCTGCTTGTCCAGTCTCTGGTCATTTCAAGGCCAGACTACTGCAACTCGCTCCTGGCTGGTGTTACTCTACGGGCCATCAGGCCCTTGCAACTGGTCCAGAATGCAGCTGCTCGACTCATCTTCAGTCTTCCCAAGTTCACCCACGTGACTCCACTGCTGCGCTCCCTTCACTGGTTTCCTGTTGCTGCCTACAAAGGCAAGAACGGACCAGCCCCTCCCTACCTTATGGCAATGGTTAAGAGTCGATCTGTACCTCAAGCCCTTCAAGCTTCAAGTACTGCTCGACTCGACCCGCCATCCCTGAAAACGCATGGAAGACAAGCATCCGGACTCTTCTCTGTCCTGGCTCCCAGATGGTGGAATGAACTCCCACTGGCTGTCCAAACAGCTGAGTCTCTCACAGTCTTCAAGTACAAGGCTGAAGACCCATCTCTTTGTAAAGCACTTTAATGAGTGAGCACTAGTAGATGCGTATGCTGAAATACTTTGTTTCTGCACTTACACTCACCATAACCTTTCTTCTCTCTTTTACTTTAATCACTGTTGTCATGTTAGGTCTGCAAACTCTACTTCTGTGTCAGTAGACGTTGTGTTCCCATAAACCTTGCAGTTCTTGTACCAATAGTCATCATCTCTCAATTGTCTACTTAATTTGCATTTGTTTCCACCCTTACTTGACAAAAAAAGAAACAGCAACTAAAATGTTGTTTCCTAGTGTCCTCCATTCTGATCTACAGTCTCGGGAATGTATTTTTTTTTTTGGTAATATTGCGATTAATGTGCAAATTGCATTGAGCGTGTTTGTACACAGTATAGCTAGCTAGCATAGCCTACATAGCCTTGCACATGGTTATAGATAGAGAGTTTAGAGAGTTTTGTGGTACAAACTCATGTTAAAAGTGTTTCTTAACCCTAGTCTTGGAGGCCCACTGCCCTACACACAGTTTTTCCTGGTTTATCCTCAATAACGGGCTGTTAATGAGCTGATTTATTGAATTATGTGTGTTGAGAGAAGGCAAACACTAAACAATAGCAGGCCAATGGGCCTCACAGACCAGGGTTGAGAAACACTGCTCTAACATCAGCTGTGCCACAAAACTCTCTAAACAGAAGCTTACAAGTAGCCCATTTAACCATGTCACTTGTATTACAAATGGTTCAGCCAGACAATGTGTTTTAACTACCTTTTATATTCTCTTTGTGTTTCTATGTAGACAGTTTAATTCAGTTATATCAGCAAACTCTCAAAGACATAAGTCTTAAATATGACACTAACTGAAGCTATTAAGTTTATTTTGGAGCTGTAGTTTTGTTTGCTTAATAGAATAAATACTGGTTCTACTCTGTTGTCAAACTGTAGTGGTCAAATATCCTCATTCCTTATTTAAGAACTTCTATCATTAAAACAATGTGTACAAACTAAATGTTCGTCACATAGTTTCTAGTACAGCTGTATGTCTGCACACCTAGATCATTTTTAGCATTCGATTTTACTTAGTTATAACCCTGTAAAACACTACAAATTTAAAACTCTGCTCATAAATGATCAGAAGCATTCAAACTTCTGCACACATGCATCATCAAGGGTAGATGTCACATAAGCAATGACCATGCCCCCTAACTAATTTTTAGTGGTCACTGAGATACTGGGACTTGAGAGTGAATGGGGTTTGGTGGTGCACTTACATCACACCTGCCCCTACTGCAACCAGATCCTTCTCAATTGCTTGCCAAACTCACGGATAATTTTTTTAACCATTGGTACATACTGAGAAAGGGTCTCACCGACCTCCTGGTTCCATTTATGAAAGTGAAACCTCTGTGAGATCACGTGTGGTTTGGGAGAGAACTTCCAATGTAACTTTTGCCACCCGGCTTCTCCGAAGCCACAAGACTACCCAGTTAACCATACGCCTTGCAGGTAACAGCAATCAATATTAATTTAAGCAGTACGTAACACCTGTACTGAGCATTATGAAACAAATAGGGGTAAAGATTTAACTGTTTAAATTGTTCTGACTGTTAAACTGATCTGACTGTTGTGACTGTAGCGCCTTTAGGTGTTGAGGTGGTTTCTACCATCTATGAGCTAGCTGAGACACAGGTGTCTCTGACATGTCCCATGGGAGTTTTGTGTGGTTTGAGGTGGTAATGGTGGACAGCTTAAAAAAAACAAAACAAAAAAAAAAATCAGCCCTCCCAACCCTTTGTTGATTTTCATCTAGTACATGACAGAGGAATTGTCTCTGTGCTCATGTACAGAGCTTAATAGTGCACGTTGTCTCCCACTGTCTGTACACTGATTGGTGGGCTCACTTCATACTTTTCTTGTTGACATGTTATGTTTTTATGCACACATAGCCAAAAGCGACAACAGATTTGACATATTGTAGTGGAGTACAAAGATATTGAAATTTGAAATATAGTCTAGGTAAAGGATTAAATAATTTAAAATTTGATAATTTAACATGTTTTCAACTCTGTGGTTCTGTAGTTTTGTTTTTTTTTTTCCCCAGGAAAACCATGCTGACAATGTGAAGAACCTTGCATGTGCTGGGCACAGTTTCTGACTTTAACAGCACACAATTTTGGCCCAGTTTCAATACAGTTACTTTGTTCACACAAACAGAAAAACAATTCACAGCAGATAAAAATTTAGTGATGGGTTTAAGAAAGACTAGAATCATTCAAACAGTTCACTTTATTTTCGTGCTTCACTAAGCTCAAAAAACAGATGTGGTTAACTTGTTATACAACAACAGTAAACAGGTTGTGACTGAATCAGGTTTTAAACTTGGTTAAATATGTATAACGTAAAGCATTTACAATAGTAAAAAAAAGTGCTGTCACCAATGCCCCCAGGGTTAGTCAAACTTACAGTCTGCTTGGTAAGCAAGAAATAATGTGTGGCCAGACAGAGCCCTGGTTCAATCCTGAGAAAGTTATTTGTACTTCAAATCATGACTATTTAGGACCCCAAATTAACATCTTATCAGTAATACATGAATGAGCCATTTTCTAAATGAATTTTATAGTACATCAGCAAGCAATTTTGGGAGGCCCAAAAATGGGGGCCCAGAAGGGTAGAGACATCCCGGTTTCTGGCTTTAGTTAGTGGCATATAACAGAACTGCAATGCTATTTAGCAGGCTCAACCCCGTAAACTTGATGGTACATATAAATGTATCTGTATTCAATTCACTTTAACAATCAAATCATTTTTATCACATTCTGTTTACATATTTTGCAGTGCTTTCTTATACTGTCTCCAGATGATTAAAGACCCGGCCAACTGCCTGTAAATCCTGTATTATGTTGAAGCATGTGTTTGCCATCCACAGAATCATTTCAGTAAGGTCACCCAGTCTTCATGCTCCAACTCCACAGAGAACCTGGGACATGAGGTGGTGAAAAAAAATGTTGTGCCAAATGTTAAATTTAATCATCAAATTTAGAACCAAAACACAACAAAATTCATAGTAAGCCAATTAAGCATTTTCATATGACCTACAAAGTTAAAAATAGGCAAAACAGCCAAGCAATAGTGAACAAGCCCACACTGAAAAAAGAAAATCGTTGGACCAACTTAAAATTACTTCAATTGGTAACACACAAATGAATTAAGTTTTTCTAAATCAAGTTGAGAAATTGGATGAACACATTTAAGTCAGCTCAATATAATTATTTGATTACTTTCAAATTAACAGCCTGCATTAACTGAACTTAAGGGTAAGGCAAGTCAACCTAAATTATTACAATTTTCCAACTTAACTATTCGCTTTACTTAAAAGTAAAACATAGTTCCTTTGCAACTTAAAAGTATGGCTTCAAAAAGGTAGCTTTTGCATTTTTTTTCCAATTTAGGTCAAGTTGGCTAGAAAAAAAACACCAACACTCAAATATAATTTCACATTTTATTCTATAAATGTAAAAAAGGTTTACGGCCCTGAAACCATGCATAAAAGGATGCAACGTGTAATTTTCTCTTAAACACAGCATTTGTGAAACCGCAACAGATTTAACAAGTCAACAAAGTTAAAACACGGCAAACAGTAACTAAAACCACCAAAACATACTTTGGTTCCAGCTTCTGAAATCATTTATAGAAGGTGTTGGGGTTGTTACCCCATTTAAAGTGACATTCTAAGGATCTTCAAGTTTCATACGTCAATTAAATCAAAAACCAACAGCACAGAAAGAAACATTGTTTTCTTTAACTGGTTAACACCAAAACGGAGGAGAAGCAAAGAAAACATTTGGACAAGTAACTCTTGCTACGGCTTTTCTACATTATGTTGAGAAATCTGTTGCGCGTCAAATAAAAGAGGTCAAATATCCTGTGCTGCTCAAGTTGCATGATAACTTTCTGGAGCACTTCAAAACTGAAACAAAGGTTTTGGATAGGCTAGGTTAAGCACATATCAAACCTTGAATGCTTGCTTACGGGCAAGGCAACATAAATTATGAGTTGGAGTGAGGTCTGATTGTGGGGGTCCAGATGGTTGGGGACATTCCACTTTCTAAAGTTGTGTAGGCATTGAACATTTCTTGATACACAATATAACGGGTGTACCAGGAATACGTCACAGACGTAATTAAAAGTCACAGTGCACAGCACGGTGGGTGGTAATGACAGTGACTGGTGATGTCTGCCTAGAATTGTCAGTGACATTTAATCCAGGAAGCCCCAAATGCATCTCTCACAGGTGAGTGCAGCACTTTTTAGCTTGCACGAGACATGACTAGTGGACATATTCACTGGACATATCCAGCTTCTGCTTGCATGACTTTTGGATATTGCAGTATTAAACAGTACAGATCATTTTAGCAGATGACTGAAAAACGAACTGAAATTTCCAAGTAATTCTGGAACTATGGTTGAGATTTTTTAGGCGAATGGAACAAAAAAAGGCTTGAGAAATTCTTTACATTAATTTAGGATACCTTGCCAAACACCCAACGTAACTTATACTATCTACCTGTATGTTGTGTTCATAACACAACATAAGAAGATGGAAGCATAACATATCCACCATGATCCACAGAATAGGAGCGGAGTCCCTGGATAAAAGAGCTAAATTCAAATTGGTTCAAATTGGTCATTGTACCTTACAAGTACCGAACCGCAAGGTCTAAACTGCAATGGGAACCCAACTGTGCATATATATTTTGTATGAATTCTGTCTAGTTAGAAAGTTTTACATACTTGAAATTAAATTTCTAATCAGTAAGCTCTACTACTACTACTACTACTACTACTACTACTACTAACAATAATAATAATAATAATAATATGTTTCTGGCTAAAGTGAATGACAATTTAGATGAAAACATGCCCTGGTTATGACTTAATGCTGGTCTGCCCAAATTAATGCATGTATAAAGAAACAAACTGACAAACTGAGTTTTTAGCTACAAAGGAAACTCAAGGTCTCTCTTGATGATATGGATATACCTGGTCCAAAGTATCCATTATGTCAGCAGTCTTTTGATGTGTTGCTCCTCCTTTGGCACGAATGACTCTGATCAGCTGGCTTGAGTGCAGGTCTAGCTGGGCCATGAACCTCTCTTTCAGCGGAACAGCCATGAGCCTTTGGAACTCTGCATTGACATAAAACAGAAAAAATAAGTTACAGTGAATAGGGTATCCTAAATCAAATACAACTGGACTTTATACAATGCATTATACAATCTCAGTTTTAACAAAGTAAACACTAACCACTAAATATGACATGCAAATTCTGAGCAAGTATTTAAAAAAAACAATTTTTTATTTTTGTTTAATTATTACCTCCATCTGTTGGAACAGTGCAGGCAAATGTAGGCAAATGTGTGAGCCATTTTGCCAGTGATGACCTTTTCATTATTCCTTATCCTAAAGTCTGTGAGAAGTTCAAGTCTCTCTTTTTCAAGGCCTTCTAGAGTTTCACCAGAAGGGAAGGATGGATACAAGTTTTGGCCTCTTCACTTTTTTAGCAGGAAAAGCATCTGCAGCAGCTTTGGATTTGAGGGAATTTACTGACAGCTCTGGACACCCCTGCAACTTGAGCTGAGTCCTATAGTTTCCCATTTTGTACTTTAATCGCTGTTTCCAACCATAGCAGCCATTGAAAGAGCTGGGTTCTCTCAAACAAGGGTACTTCTTAATCAAGGCCTCTGCAACTATGCAGAAATGGATATCCTCTGGGTAGGCTTTGTATTTGTAAATCAGTTGTGATAGTCTGTTTAGGATATCAGACTTCATTCGTGAGCAGAGAGTCAACATTTTGCGGCTCTTGTGGTACTCAGAATTCCCCTTCTCTAGTTGCAGCTCGGTGTCATATGAAAATTGGGGAACTGGAAAATCTTGTGGCCACTGTTGTGTTCGAGAGGACACAGATTCAGGGGATGAAACGATTACAGTGTCAGATGATGTCAACGAAGCAGTGTCATCTTGTAAAACCCCCCCCCCCCCCCCCCAGTCTTTGCATCTCCACATGCAGCTGCACACTGGAAAAACAAAGAAAGGGACTTTACTGGGCCTATCAGAATAATGTGGGGCTAATCATTATTAAGGGATTTAAAAAAAAATAAAAAAATACACCCATGCTCACAGGAAAATTAATAGCATTATTGGTCATTGCAATAAGATCTTAAGTAATTTCAACACAAACAAGGTCAAGACAAAACTCAGTGCCCTTTCTGTGGAAAACAGATTTTAAAAAGTTCATCTAAAATTACAACAACAGACTTATGCCAGCTGAGTTAGTAAACTCAACTGATTCCCCACTGTTTCACAGCTCAGTTGGGCAAATGGATATTTTCAAAAAAGTCATGTCCCTTATTATAAACTGAATTTTGAAGAATTACATCACTCAGAGCGAGAAAGTTTAATTGTAATTGCACTGCAGCGCACTACTTGAGTTTTTAATTGTACCATGTTGTATAAAAGCACCATAGCTGAACTTACCTTAAGCGGTCTAAGGAGTCGTCTGCCCAGGTCTGAATGTAACACCAAACTCTTTAACTGAGTTTTATACGGTTAGACACTACTACACATGGCTATCACGGCTCATTACACCACGTGATAACTGTTTAAGCAACAAGCGAAAACCGCAATCTGCACCAATAATTAACACATACCTACACAGCGGCTAAATTAACTAATACACCGACAACAAAAATAATCCAACATAATCCAAAGGCGCCCCGTTTATTCGCAAAGGGCCGGTGCGGCTGCAGCTTCTCATTCCACCCGAGCAGAAGCGCAGTAGTTTGACTGCCTAGCTGACTAAAGAAGTGAAATCAGGTGTGCTGATGGTTGTTTAGAATTAAAGCCTGCAGCAACACCGGCCCTTTGCGAACAACAACGAACACCCCGGGCTTAGTTTAACGATAACGAAGCCAAAGTTAACAAGAGCCACTCACCTCTTTGTGTTGCCGTTTGGCTTTGTAATCAACCGAGGCAGCTAACTTGCAACAAATTTACACCTTCCACGGCGCAGTGTTCTGGGAGTAGCACATGCAAGCTGTATTAACAGAGCCAGTCACGCAGGCTCAACAGCAGGGTAGCTAGCTGGCTAGCCAGCTAGTGAAGGCACATAAACTAGCTACTGGGCATGCTCCAGCTAGCTAGCGCGGGCACATAAGCTAACTCCTGGGCGAGTGACCATGTTCATACAACTTGTGCGAGTTCTTTGTTACTTTCAGAAGACTGCGACCGCGTGCCGTGGAAGGTGTAATTTTTGCCTGTCGTGCGTTCGGAATATACGAAAATTTCCCGCCTCTGTGAGGCAGGCTCGCTACTGAGCCCGCCCATTGTCGCTAGCTAGTTAACAAACTTAGCTAGTTAGCTGGCAAGCTACCAAAAGCTGTACCCAGCCCAGAGTTGATGTTAATGATTCTTTATTTTCAACACTACATGCAAAGCAGCATTAAGTAGTACACAAAATACGTTAATAAAACTTTCAGTCACGGTATAACACCACGGAAGTCCCACACTTACTACATTACTGGTTGTGGGTAAGCTAGCTAGCGTTAGCTAAGTGGACTGCCTCGACGAGCTATGCGAACTTAATATTAGCATGATTTAGCGAGTTCACGAAAAACGTAAACCAGTGTAACAAACTGAGACGGAACACTTCACATGAAACACTGCGCATTTAATTATATATAATGTGTCAAAGACTTACCTTCTTATCTACTCTTAATGGCGACAGAAAATGGCGGTGCAATTGCCAACGAAAAATCTAGAAAGATGTAGACGTCACAGCAAGCATGGGCGTCATGACGTCAGACGCACAAGTGAAACTTAACAGATACACTTTTATTGAAATAAGAATTTTAGGTTAAGGGGACAATGTGTAGTTTTTGTACTACTCAAATACACTTTTTACAGTGCAAGGGGAAAAGCAAAACCATAACCAGAAAAACAGTCCAAGGTTCAAAAAACAAAGACAAAACAGGCGACAAACAATTCAAAAGTAGCAGGCAAAAGGCAAAACCAGAAAACGAACCAAAGGGTTAAAAAAGCGCGTGGTAGTGACGTGGATGAGCGGAGCGTTCTGGGGATTGGAGTTCAGAGGAATGAGAAAGCCCGGAGAAGAACCCGGAATACGACAATACCTTTTTTAAGTTAACTGCTTTAATTTTCTAATAATTGTCATGTGGATACCTTAAAAGAAACAATTTTAATGACAGCTGAATATAACAATATATTACAATATAATCTAATCACATACATATGTTTTATTTGTCATAATAGAATACATTGTGTTCATTGTGTCTGGTTATAAGTAAGCTATTATTTTATAGAATTGTTGATCACCATTGTTAAAACACTGACCAAAATAAAATCACAAAATCATACAATTCAATTTCAAATATGTTAATATGCAGTTTTACATCAGTGTTTGTCTTTTATCAATTCCCCCACAGAAATTCAGTGTTTTCAGTGTAAATCTATAATGTATATATTAAGGATTTTTATTTACTCAGTTACAAACATCAGAATAGCACTACATACCATGAAGTATGGTTTCAGTCTTGAGAAAAACCTTCATAATGTCATGTGTCACACACAACCCTAATTCTTCTCTTGAAAGCCAACCTGTCTGCATTTTACAGGAGGAAGTATCTCTATCTTCCTGTTTAAAAAGCAAAACATGTTAAAGTGCATATTTTGTATTCAGATTATTACTAGTGGATGAATTTTTTGGAGCAAAATACTACTAATAGTTCTTGTAGAACTGAAATAGAGTACGGCATACTATAAATATTGTATGTCACATTAACATAGTGTTGATAAAATTACTTTAGAACAGCAGATAATCTGAAGCTTTAATAACAATAACAATAACAATGTTAATTATAATTGTAAGTAGTAATAGTCTTATTCTAAGATGGGTAAACAAAAGCAGAAGAATAATACCATGAAATAACATCAAGAGAACTGTGGAAAGCACAACCTAGAAAGACGAGAAGGGGGAAAAAAATCCTATACATGAAGATGATTTAAGTCTTTCTATTATAGCTTGAGTAAAAGGGATAGGCTGCAAAAGCATGTGCCATGCATGTGAGGTATAACAGCTAGGGTTAATCAGCTTATTATGGTAAATCACTCAAAGAAACAAGATTACTGTCTCTATGTTTGTCTAAAACAGTTATTACCAAAACCCACAGCAAGTTTCATTCAACTAAATCACCACAGTAGAATAGGAAAAAGGGGGAGAACAAAGCCCAAAGCAACAAATACAAAAGAAATATATTTGCAATTTAGCAAGGTGACCACAGAGAGCACCAAAGACAATTCAATCACAGTTCTCCAAGTTTGCCACGGAAGGCGTCTATTCAATTGCAATTCATCATGTTGCCACCAGATAACAGCATGGAGCTACTTTATCTATTGGCTACACTTCTGTACTTGTCCATGCATTGGGGCCAACTGGCTATTTACTACATTACTGACCCAGACACAGGCGTGAAATACTCAGTAGCAGTAAAGATCGTAGGCAACTTCCCACCTTTAACAAACTTTGAATTTGTTTGTTAAATCAAATTTAGTTGAATTTTAAATACAGCTGTAGGAATGCTGTAGGACAGATCCCAGAGTATTTTCACAAATAGAAACACAAGCTTGATGTATACAGTTCACCGACAGCCATTAGATCCAATGACGGCTTCACACCACATGGGATATCAACTTTTATCAGCTCAGCATCTCATGGGACGCTAAATTTTAATGTTTAATATTAACTCCAGAAACTCATGGCCAGGAGCAAAAATGTTTCTAAGACCTTCCCAACTAAGTGTCTAACCGCAGTGTGCACAAAAATGGTGTAACAGGGAGGTTGAGGCAGGTTGCAAGTACAAAGTGGTTTTATTAGGGAATCGGTATCAGAAAAGGCAGGAGTCAGAACACAGGCAGGCCATCATCAGGGACATATCCATATAAACAAAAACCCAGAAACCAAAGAAAGGGTCAAAACCCCTTGCTACAGATACACAACAGAGAACGCTGCTCAAACACAGCTCAGAACTCTGGTGACAACACAGAGACTTGGCAAACAGACTATGCAAACAATGGGGTATAAATGGCAGTCCTAATGAGTCCTAGATCAGCTGCAGGTGTGAGAGTGGGTGGAGCCAGGGTGGAGCAGGAAAAGCTGTGCAGTAACACACAGGCACCAGAGAGGGGGGTATGTGACAAATGGGTCAGCATGCACAAATATTCACTTTTAGATCTACAGTACTGAAAAGGGAGCATGCCGTGGGGCCAGATAACACACACAATTTAACTTCAACTCATTAACACACACACACACACGTGCACACACACACACACACACACACAATGACTTATAAAACCAACAGATTCTCAGATGACCCTAAAGGAAAGGGTGGCTGTTATGTTAATTAACTGGAAGTGATAGGACAATAAGTCTAACTGGAAGTGGTTACGTCACCTGGATAGCATGCACTCCTCACGGCGATTAACAAAAGATAAGAACATCTCTATTCCGAAGGGACCCCAACCCCAACCAGAGGTTAACAAAAGTTCAAAGGAAGAACAAAAGGTCAAAGGAAGATCAGAAAATGCATAGATTTAATAGGGGAAAACAAACAAAAATAAGTAAATTTCCAACACACTGAAACAAAACGATAACTTACACAGCAGATCTGGAAACAAATCATTAAAAAGTTTCGACCCTAGGCTGGCACTACTTGTGGAATTAACTTTTTAAACTTCTTTTACTCCATTCTAGGAACTGCGACTTCTTTAATAATCTCTCAACTAAACTGAACTTCCGTGTCTACCTGTGAAGGTGTCTAGACAGGGTGGGGACAGCATACATATCTAGTGTATCAGGTTCCAGGATAAAAACTGAGGTGCTGATTGCCAGATTCTCGAGGTAGTTCTAATCAATTCTTACAAGAGATAAGAGATAAAAAAAGAGATTAAAAAACAGCTTTTCTTTAACTGAATAAACACATAGGTACAAATAACACTTAGATAAACACTAAAAGACAAAAAAAAACCTAGGTTGATTGCAGGTTCCGATACAGATTATTAAGACTACACTAATAGTAATAATAATAATAATGAGATCTAAGGGAGACAGAATTACACCCTTTTTATAAAGGACACTAAATAATTATGATAAAGGCGCATACAGTTTCAAGGTTCTACTAGATTCCAAAAATACTCATAAATACCGTACTCTAGCTTCATACAATAGTGACAAGCTACAAACAAGATTTCTAACTAGGAGTATTCAAGGTTATGTAAATAACTAACATTTATAAATATTAGTTTCTAAAATCCTGATTAAATGGAAAAAAAAGAATTCATGTTTGACCATGTATATTAACTGGACAAAACAGGTAAGAACCATGAAAGAGATAATGCCTTAAGAACAGAAATAAAAGGGAAGATGGCCCTCTAACAGGATCTTAGTCACTTTGACAGGATTCATCAGATCAGCACTCTCACTCACTCATCTTCTACACCCTGCACAGGCCACCAGTCCATTTCAAACAGATCAACACAAGAGATTTTTTTTAAATAATAAAACCATATAATGCTTTTGCAGCTTCTGGCAAGCAGGTTGAGATTATGAGATTATGAGATGAGCTATAAGGCATGGTCATGGAATTCCATGGAGTTCCTGCAACTTAAAGAAAAGATTTATTTCCTTGAAGTTTCTTTACAAAGTACTTAAAGTACTGTACTTAAATTCTGACCACAGTATAGCTTGCTGGTTGAGGAGAGGGGTAGAGGGGTTTTATCGCTTGAGAAAGTGTCTTTGTTTTCTTATGTAAACAAAATTAACCCCTTGTTTCGGATTTATTGTCAAACCGTTGAACTTTACCAAAACCTTGGCTGACTTTGGAGAAAACCCAGTCTGACTGTAGATGCTACAGACTGCTGTTAAAAGCACTATGCATGTAAAAAAAAAAAAAGTAAAACAAAATTGAAATGGTTGCCCCATGAGAAACTTT
The DNA here is from genome assembly GCA_034552555.1 of Semaprochilodus insignis. Classification (NCBI taxonomy): domain Eukaryota; kingdom Metazoa; phylum Chordata; class Actinopteri; order Characiformes; family Prochilodontidae; genus Semaprochilodus; species Semaprochilodus insignis. Next base: position 17,960,304 of record CM067498.1, read on the forward strand.
AATATATTTGATGTCTTCAGCTAAATTTGTACATGCCATTAATGCTTGCAGTAAACAAAGATGAGGCAAAACATTATGACCTTCT
>CM067498.1:17964906-17983477 GCA_034552555.1 Semaprochilodus insignis
ACTTATCTTTAAATAAAAATAATCTTAGCTGTAAACGAATAAATAAAAATATCTGTAATTTAGGTTCTAAAATAATGGAATTATAATAAAACAAAAGTCTTCGGTCTGTTTTTCCTTCACCGCAAACAACTACCCACAAAACAGTCTAAAACGAAAGTCAACTGACTCGTTTGAAGCAGTGTTCGATGTCTGACTAAATGACAAGCAGAATTAGCTTGAATTTGACATTGTTCCACTCGTGTTTCTCAGCTTCACAGCTTTAGCTTCCTTCAACGGTGAACCGCCAGCACACGTTGTCACGTGGATTTAATTTTTTAGCAAGCATGCGTCATAGCCCAGTTAGAACTTAAATATATATTTATTATTCCCCTTTTAATAATTATTAAAATGTCTTTTGACATTATTAAAGTTCTTGCGTATTTTTGTAAGCTTTTGTCTGTTTTATTGGGAAAAAAAAAAAAAAAAAAAAAAAAGTTACTGTTGTCAGTCGACTTGAAGGTTCTTGTAACGGCGTGGTTGAGGCAGGATGCAAAGGCAAAGTGGTTTTATTTAAGTTTGCCCGGATAACAGGGGTCAAAACACAGGTGGGTATCAATAAAAACATGTCCATAAATTGAGAGACAATAGCAGAAACAAAACAAGGGTCAAGAACTGAAGACGAACACAAACACTACAAAACAAAAAGAACAAGAACTGAAAGGAAACATGGCTAGGATTCACGAGGGGAAAACAGGCTCAGAACTAACAAAGGGACCACAGCATAAAGGTACAACAGAGACTTCACAAACAGACAGGGCAAACCAAGGGGTCTTCATACAAGTCCTAATGAGTACCAATTGATAACAGGTGCGAGAGTGGGTGGAGCCAGGGGGGAGCAGGAAAAGCAATGCTATAGCAAAAAGCAACCAGAGGGGGCGTTGTTTGACATGAACAAGACCAGACAGACAGACAGACAGACAGAGATGTGACAGTTCTCAGTCGACTTAAAGGGTCTCTGACTGACGATTCGACTCGTCAACTTCTAGAGGGCAGCCCTAATTATTGCTTTTTAATGTCATTATATCATTGCAATGGCTATAACTAATCTAACTAATACAGACCCTACACAATGAAGGCCAGGTTTGATGCGCTGTGGCTCCTGTGAAAGCCTGTGCTCATTTTTAACCAGATTTTCAAAACTCTTTTATGTGGAACAAACAGACAGGAAAGCTCAGCTTCAATAGTTTGAACATGGCTGAAGAGAATCCACATCACTCTCTGGCATGCTAGAAACATGAATGGGTTCTGTCACCAGCAAGGAAAACACTTCTGATTTCCCCTTCTCTGTATTGGTCTAATTCTGTGGCTTTTATACTGCTGTAAAGCTTTATACAGTATGTTTCTTAAAATATTGTGTAATATATAAGAACAGCCTGCATGATCTAAACCCAATTGATGAATTCTTATTGAACTTCTGTGCTAGCCATGTTTAAACACAAGGGTGTTCATAAGTGTACTTGGTGCCAGATCTGCCGGTGTCAAAATTCAAACAGCTCAAGCTGTACTCAGCAAAGGTGGAAAATACTTAAAAAGACTAAAAATTAATATATTGTTGTTTGGTGGAAGAAGCACTAAAGCCGAGCGATGTGCTACTCTCAATGGAGACAGGTCAAGGGATTCTGGGGTGTCAGACTCCATTTCTGTACTGAAAGTTGCTAAAGGTGTTGGGAAGCTCATTGATGGCAAGGCACCTGGAGTGGATGAGTTTCACCTGGAAATGCTTAAAGCTATGAATGCTGGTGGGGATTATTGTTTTGTATGTCACAGGGAACTCGGGAACAGTACCCTTGGGTAGGGGAAAGTGTGCACCAATTACCAGAGTATCAGCCTCCTTGGGAAAGTTTATGCAAAGGTGGGGAAAAGGAGCCTTCAGCTGATCGTTGAAGAACTCCTAGCTGTGGAACAATGGAGCAGCTTTTCACCTTTGCAGGGACTGTTGAAGGGGTATGGGAGTTTGCCAATCTAGTCTACATGTGTCTCGTGGAGTATCCCTACCTTTGTGTTCCGTGTTCTGTGTGAAGTCCTCCGGGAGCTTTGGGTTTTGGGGCCACTATTACAGGCCATTCGGTCTCTGTACGCCCAAAGTGAGAGCTGTATCTGTGTACCCAGCATTAAGTCAAGATCGTTCACTGTGCCTGGTCTCCATCTTTGTTCATGATATCTGATATATGATTCTGGCCTTCTCTGCTTTCCCTACTCCAACCACGAACCATAGATAGACTGAGCAGTTTACACCAAAAGATTTTTTTTTTCTGCAAAACTTCAGAATTTTTCAGAGAGGTTAATTAGAGTCTCCCAGGTCCACCCCCTGTATTTCACACCTCTAATTTAAACAAATAACAGATTAATAACATTCTAGTTGCTCTCACAGTATTGATGCTGAGTTTGTGCTGAATATAAGCATATTACACTTTTCAATCAATGTTTAGGTGGAATATAAAAATGTTACACCATTTGATTTACTACCTTCAAACTTAGTTTTATATAGTAAACCAAGTGTATATATGCATGCTGATGTAAGCTTGTTACTTGACTGCTACCAAAAGCTAAGGGCTACACATTTAATAACAAATTGGAACATCTATAGTGCAAAAAAAACCCAGCTGAACTGCACTGCTTTAAATTATGTTTCAGCAATCATACCTTGTAGATTGTACTTGCGAACACAGCAGTGCATTTCTTATTATAAAACTTGTTACTGTTTTTCAGTATTTCATGCATTTTGTAGCTGATGGACCTAAATGAATGCACCTACTACAGTATTACAAATCTCTGTAAAGAGATCATATTTTTAGCAACCCTATAACATCTTATAATATTCAGGACAAAGGTTCAAGGATCAAGGTTGTGGGGGCCTAAATAATAATAATAAAAAAAAACACAGCAAGAGGGATAAAAATTAGACCCTGAGTCAGTATCAACCTGCTTAATCATGCTGACATTGGTACTGTGAACTGATGGTGGAGTTGATGTATTGATATATAAAAAAATAAAACATTTCTTGTTACACATTCCACCTAAAACACAACTGACTTATTCCTAGAATTAAAATAGGCATATGCTACATATGTATTATTTCCAACAGAGTTCATCCCCCCCCCCCTTCTATTGGTTTCCACTGGTGGGCTGGTACATGGGGAAGGGGTTTATTTCAGGGTCAGTAAATACGGTCCAGGCTTGTTTGAGGAAATTCTCCTGGTGTTCCTGCTGACACAAAGACGAGCCCTGCAGGTCTGGCCAACTTGTGCTGGCTCCCGTCTATTCCACTCCCGTCCTCCAAGCATTCACGCATATGGCCCCTGAGGCGGCATTCGGAATGGGTCGCCTCAGCAAGGGAAAGCAGGGAAGGGAGGAATAAGACTTACTGGTCCATCTGTTAGAGCATCTTTGGGTCTTGAAGCTGTCAGACGTCAAATTGTAAGACAGTGGCTCTGAAGGGTATTATGCTGTTATGTGCAGATATGCACAGCAAGAACGGATCTGTGGCAAACAGAAAAAGGAGCACATACCTGTTTATTCCTCCTCTTATCATCTTACCACGTTTCACTGTTTCCAATGAATCTTTGGTCTTTCAGATTAGTTATCATGCTCCTCAGAACTAATACTTTTTTACTCTTGTCATTTCTGCTGCTGTTTGCTTTTGTCTTTTCTCTCTAAGTGGGGGGATGGGGATGGCTGTGTATAGGAAAAGGCTTAAACCCTGATATCTAAAACGGACACGTCAGCCATGTTTTTTGGATGGAATCCTAAATGACTAAATGAAATAACCTGTCAGTAATGCTTTTCTTAACAGGTGAGGTTCTGTGCTCACATGGAAAAATTGGTAATACTTCACCTGAAGGGTGTCAACACATTCACAATATCATACATAAACACTTTATAACATGTTTATTACTGTTGAAATCAACATTCATAAAGTGTACATGTTTTACATGATATTAATATGGACTACTATGTCATTTTAGTGAGAGACATTGTTCCTAACTTACAATTTTGACAAACTCATGCCTAATTTATTTTTGTTCCATAGATATTTGTATTTTTCACTTTGCTATTCATTCTCCTTTTTACGGGTCTACTCATGTCTACTTTCAAAAAATATTGCTCCAGAGGGTTTTAAACAAAGTTTAATAAGTTAATAAATTTAACTCTCTTGGAGTCAAATGCTAGCACTGTAATCTCGAAGCTTACTTTAGAGTTTTAGCAATGTTATCTTCCTCTTAAAAATATTATGAATGATTTATAAGTGTTGCTTTGCTTGTCACTTTACTATATGGACGGTAAACTGCTCATATGTATGCTGTAAAAATCATTCCCTGGTAGGACAGGATCGTTTTACAGGGTCAAATACTTAGCGTTTCCAGAAATTAGACTTTTATTTTGAAAAAATGTGTCAGTGAAATGACACCAAACTCCATATTAATATCATGTAAAACTTTGTGAATGCCGTTTTAAACATTTATGGATATGTTATGAAGTGCTTGTGTAAGATGCTATGAATGTGTTACTGAAAAATGCTGGTTTGTCTGTAATTTATAATGATGCATAAGGATAAATTCCTGCATGCTTAGATTTTTATCCAGGAGTAAGGAAACACATTTTAGATCCAGTCATCAAAGATGACATGAGATCATTGTGGTAATAGTTAAAAGAAACACATTCATACAGCACACTAATATGACTTTCTGTCAGCAGAGAGAGCTGACACATGGAGAGCAGCTCTCTGCAACTCCAAATGCAGAAAATACTTTGTGTTGTATAATTCACCATCTGTTTATTAGTCATTCACTGTGATATATATATATAAAGATGTTGTATAATACGTGAAGCCAGTCTCCATGTGAAAGGTTTGTCTGTTTTTTTTTTTTCAAAATATCTTTATTGTAGTTTTTATTTTTCCTCCCCAGACAAACACAACAGTACAACTGTACATCATCCTGATGCATGTATACATACACACATACACACACACACACACACACATCACCACCCTTCAATACAGAATCAAACAATTCAATTGGTTAAAAAAAAAAGCACACCATCCACAATGTTCATAGTTTACAGATTCTCATTAATTGAGGTTTGTGTCACGAGGGGGTCAGGGACGAGGAGGCTGGATATAAGTGCAAGGGTTTAATTGACAGAACAAACAAAACAAAAACACCAAAAGAAACAACTAACAAACAGCGAGGCTATTTGGAACAGGTTCACAAAAACAACCGACAGGGAAACAAACGACTGGCAGGGAAACAAAACTGCGGCAGGGGAACAAAAACAAAACGCCAAGCCAGCACAAAGGGAACCACAAGGAGTATAAGGGAACAAGACTAACAAGGAACACCTGGGAAGGGGCGGAGCTACAAACGAGGGACAGGTGAGGGGCTTGACAAGAGGGCGGAGACAGGAGGAGCAAGAAACCAAAACAGAAGCACATGGAAAGGAATAACAAAGGGCACATGGCAATGACAAGACAAACAGAAAACTGAAAACCAAGAAACACAGGGGCTAGACCAGGCAGGACGTGACAGTTTGTAGTTTTAATTCGTCATCATATTCATGTATGGTTCCCAGAGATCTTCTTGTTTGCCCCCTATGATGTATGTTAGTCTCTCTAGTCCAATAGAGTTTGAGAGTTCCCTTATCCACATTTTCAATGTAGGACCTTCCATGCTCTTCCAGCGCAGCGCAATGGCCCTCCTGGCCTGAAGAAGTCCAAAGCCCAGTACTGGGTATTGTTTCGGTGTTTGTAAAAAATTCTTCTGATATATCCCAAGCAAACACAGTTAGGCATTTAAGGGGACTTTGGCCCTAAATATCTCTGACAAGCACTTTATAGCATTTCTCCAAAAACTCTGTATTTTTGTACATTCCCAAAACAGTGAAAAAGATTACCTTTTTCATTCCTACACTTAATACAAGTATCTGGAATATTAGCAGACAAAAGGTGGAGTTTAACAGGCGTTATATACATCCTCATCAGCCACTTATATTGAAGTAAACAAAACCTTGTATTTACTGTTTGCTTTTGTGCTTTAAGACAAGCATCTCCCCAATCTGTTTCATCAATGTTCTCTTTAATATCTATTTTCCATGCGTTTAGTTTATCCGTTACTGATTCTGTGTTATGAGCAAGTAATATATTGTAATATTTAGTTATATGTCCCTTCCCTTCTAAATTCTGAAGCCGTAACTTCTTTGAGTTCTGATGAAGGTGGTGAACACATTATCTGTTTATATCTTGAGGACATGTAACTTTTTAGCTGCAGATATTTAAAAAAGTGTTTCTTAGGAATTTTATATTTTTGACATAGCTGGTTAAAGGATGACAAAACGCCCTGCTCATAAAGATCCATTATTTTATTAAGACCTTTTATATTCCATAATTTAAATCCCCATCTTTTTTGCCGGGTGTAAACTGTTCATTGCCCCAAATAGGAGTGAACTGAGATAATTCAGGCCTATCTCCCATATGTTCGTGTGAAGCATGCCAAACTGAAATTGTGTTTTTAAGAAAGGGATTTTTTTGTACATCTTTTCAGTGTCTTGATATCAGATGAATATAAATATGAACTCAATGGTAGATCCGGAATGGACTTTTGTTCAATATCTACCCAGGCAGGTGGCGTCACCGCACTGAAATAGAATGAGGGCGCAGTTAGCTGGGTAGCCATATAATACCATTTAAAGTTAGGAGGTTGGAGGTAAATGTTGTTGATAAAGTCAAAAAGTGACTCTTTACCCTTAGCTCCTTCTCGTATACCAAGCACACGAAGATTCTTTCTCCTACCCCGGTTTTCCAGGTCATCAGTTTTTGACTCAAGGAAAGCAATTCGTTTAATTGCTAAGTTTAATGTCGAATTCACGTTTTCCAGCACGTCTTCAGCATCACTTACACGACGTTCTGCTTCATCAATGCGTGCTGTGTTAGCAGCAACATCTCCCTTCATTTCGGTTACCTTGCTCTCCAGTGCAGCCATTGAGTTTGCCATGTCGGTTAAGCGGCTGGCCATATTGTCCAACTTTACCCCAAAGTCAGCACGGAGTGATTTCAGCTCGTTTAAAACTTGGGCGACATTAGCCATGCTGTCGTCGCTAACATTAGCTTCCTTGTTAGCTGAAAGGGTTGTCGAAGTTGCTTTTGGCGTGCTCATGTAAAAATATCACAGTGTTTGTTTACAGGTGGTTTTGACATACTCACATTTAAATGGTTAGTAATGTTTGTCCGCAGTTTTTCGTTAGAATCGTGCACAGTTTTGCGGAGGTCCCTCACTAAGCTGCCATTTCGTCGCGGTCACGTGACACCCCCCAAGGTTTGTCTGTTATCCCTGTCCATGTTTCTCAGAATATCAAATTACTGGAAGACAGACCAGTGAAATGCAACACAAAAAAGCCATAAAAGCAAAGCAACTGAAAAGTACTGTAATGACACGTTTGAAGTTAATACCAGTATATTAGTTTATTTATGGAATTATATACTTCAGTTGTTATGTTTTAACAGTATGTGAATAAATTTGCACTATAATCACTGAGATTGTATGAACAAGTATTGCCAAGTATTCTTGTCACTATATTTTAATATATGATCCTAACTCCGTGCTAAATCCACACAATATCTGTGACTACAAACTGAAAAAAGAAATTGTCATATGATTACATTTATATGGACTGTATCTCACTGTGTTTCAGGCTACTAAGATAATGAAGTGCCATTTAAATAATTTGTACTTAAGATTGTGGTACTTACCTTGTATGTTTTTTTAACACTGTAGCTATCTAACACTTGTTGCTTTGGTAAGCTTATAAACCACGAATCCAAGATCATCAGTTAGTGGCAAGACCTGGCCTGTGAGCAAGTTTTTTTCTGTCCAAAACTCATCTTTCAACATGTTTGTTCATTCATTCATTCATTTTCTAAGCTGCTTATCCTTCTAGGTTGCGGAGGGTGCTGGAGACACCATGGACAGGCCACCAATCTATCGCAGAACAGACACAGACATATACATTCACTTATACACTCACACCTAGGGGCAATTTAGCATCTCCAATTCACATAACTGCATTTATTGAGGAAAATTATCCAATATTACATATCTGGCAAAAATATGTGAATCTTTGTGTTCAGTATCTGGTGTGACCCTTTTTTGCAGCAATAATTGCAGCTAAATGTTTCCAGTAACTGTTGATTTGTCCTGCACAACAGCTTGGAGGAATTTTAGCCCATTCCTCCATACAGGACAGCTTTAGTTCTGTTATGTTGGCGTTTGTTTTCCTATGAATGGCTTGCTTCAGGTTGTTGGATGTTGGATTAAGTTTAGAATTTTGACTTGGCCATTCCAAAACAATTTAACAGTCTCTTGAGATTAGCTCACGGACAGATATCCTGATATTTTCCTTGAGAATTTGCGGGCATATTTCAGAATTCATTGTTCCATCAATGATGGCAAGCCATTCTGGCCCAGATGCAACAAAACAGGCCCAAACCGTGATACTGTCACTACTGTGTTTCACAGATGGGACAAAGTTTTTATGCTAGAATGCAGTGTTTTCCTTTCTGCAAACATAACGCTTCTCATTTAAAACAAAAAGATCTATTTTGGTATGCAATCTTAAGCAAACTGCAGGTAGGCAGCAATGTCCTTTTTTGGAGAGCAGGAGCCTTTAGTTACCTTGGGTGTTTTTGTGACCTCACAGACTATTATACGCCTTGCTCTTGGCATGATCTCTGTTGGTCCATCACTTCTGGGGAGCGTAATAATGGTCTTGAATTTCCTCCATTGTAAGTTCCTCCATTTCCTCCACTGTAAATAGTCCAAACTCTTTAGAGATGGTTTTGTGACCTTTACCAGCCTGATGACCATCAACAACTCTTCTTCTGATGTCCTCAGAAATCTCCTTTATGTTACCATGTGCCATGATACATTTCCACAAACATGTGTTGTGAAGATCCCCGTTCTTTAAACAAAACAGTGAGCCCCTTAACACCTGATTGTCAATCCACTGATTGTCAACACACCTGACTCTAATTTCACCTTCAAATGATCTGCTAATTGGTTTACATACTTTTGCCATTCACAGATGTGTACTATTATATCTAATATTTTTGTCTCATTTGTTTAATTTGATTCTCATTATCTACTTTTAGGACTTCTGTGAATTTTGATTAAGTTTTAGGTCAAATTTATGCAGAAATACTACAAACTTTTTACAAGACTGATTCTGTAGACCAGTCAAGTGATTCAATACCAAACCCTGCAAACCAGTTTTTTTTTAATGAAGCTCACTCTGCACACAGGCTTCCACTATGGAATCACTTAAAGCAACAGCTTTATATCATTCTACCTTTACCAAACTTTATAGTTGGCGCTATGCATTCCGCCATGAACTGTCAATGCATTGTCCTGGCATCTAGCAGACTCAGATTTGTCCATTAGATTGTCAGTTGCTGAAGCATCTTCAGTCCTGTTTTCAATGTCCTCTTATAGCCTACTGTACAATATAAAAAAAATTAATCAAAATCCAACTGAGCTTGGTATTTTGCATGGTGATTATAACTTTGTGTGCAGCTGAGCAGCTATGGAAACCCAATTCATGGTTGTTCTGCTGACAATGGAGCACAGACAAAAATTTCTACGTGTTATATGTTTCAGAAATATTTACAAAGCAGGTGGCAGCCTTTGCTACATTGATCTCTCAGAATATTCCATTCTGTTACCAGTGTTTGTGTAGGTAAGCATTGATACGTATTATTTAGCTAACAAAACTTTATACATCAACTTAAGTAGTTTTCATTTGACATACTTTTTTGACCAGAGTTTATCACAGTTTGTTCAGTTTAATAAATTAAAATTATATAATTGTTTGTGTTATTTGTTTTATTAGCTTATTTTTATCTACTATTTGACTCTGAAGAGTTCACACACACCTGTAACAGTGTATAATAGTTTTATTGAGGTTAGCCTCTGCAGTAGTGTTTGCATGCTGCCGTGGTAGGTACAGCTCCGTCAGTTCAGCTCAGTAAAACTGCAAATAACTCTGTAAAGTGTTGTAATATTCCACCTTTATTCCTACTGTCCTACATGTAACGGAGACCAGTATACCCGGTTGGGCTTTTCTAAAACACTTAATTTAAAGAGTTATAAATTCGAAGCTGAACTGCAGTTATGCTAACATTAACCTGTTTCTTTAGTTGTATGCTAACTGAGGGACATACAAAGACTGACACTGTGGTTGACACTGTGGTACTCATTTCAGGTATGTTTTATTTCAGCTTAATATGTATAAAGAGCAGTATTAGTGAGCAGAGCAATGCCATATTTTGCCATATTTTGTGTTTGCCACCAGAGGGCATTATTTCATACATTATTTTTGGTTTATTTTCCATTAAGTTAAAAAGGATGCTACAGCTGGAAAAATAATTCTTTTTGACATTGTATGATGTGAATGTAGACATATATAAATCTAAAAACACAAGCACTTTTACCACTGTACGATCAAAACAATTTGTAAAGGTAACTGAATTACTGTTTTCACTCATGACATTGGTTTATTTTGAAAATAAATTTAGACCAATCAATTCCTCGGCAGTAGAGTCTTTGCATGCTGCCGTTTTGTATGGTGACTGAGGCACGTACAAAGACTGACACTGTGATTGCCATACCCATTTCAGGTGGCAAACTAAAACTGCATCATCCCAGCTTTGTGTCTATCATTGGTTGGGGTGGAAACAGCAAACAGAGGAGTCACACATACATACGTATACGAATACATTACTCTTAGTGCTGGACTACATGTTCCCTTTAGGATGCCTTGTAATCCAGAGCAAGGCTACATTCCATATTTATATTGCTCTACTTCTCATTTGTCTCACAAAAGCAGTAAAGATAATAGAAGCATCTGCTAAGGGACTAACCATGAGTGTGAATGAGATGGCTGAACAAATACATTCCATGTGGAGTAGTGCTCTGTTTAATACTGCAACGCCCTCAACTTGAATGTCTCCTGTGAACTGAGAATCAGTTCTTCTTAGCCTTGACATCTAAGTAACAGTACTTCCTGGCTGCATGGAGACATTACGTTGGATTTTGAAGAAAGGGCAGGATTATGATTTATTTTAATATTCAGGTTTAATATGTAGTCTTGTGCTAAATTTGTGGTGTAATTGAGTCACTTCATGACAAAACCCATCTAGGTTTAGATGTCATAGTCAAGAGTCTGGACTTGTTGAGTTATTTTTGCTTTGTATGATGCACTTGTGAGGAAGCTATGAAATTTTTCTATGAGACGTTTACATCATACTGCGCAGAAACCTACACTGCAAAACAATGATATATTGGCAAGTAAAATTATCTTATCTTATTGAAATATCTTAAAATTTTCATTTTGCAATCATTGAAAGCTCATTTTAAGATCATCGTGCTTATTTCCAGGCATTTGTCTACTTGTTTAAAGTTATTTTAGTAAGCCAAGTGTTCTTACTATATTGGGACATAATTTAACTTGTTGTACATTTCATAAAATAAGTAAATAATGTTAATAAGATGAATCTGTAATAAGTGAATAATATGAATCTATAAATTTGGCTTACAAAAATCACACAGAATTAGCCTAAATGTCTGGAAATTAGTTAAATAATCATAAAATTTGTTCAAAACAATCAAAAACTAAGAATTTTATGATTTGTAAACCAGATATAAGATAACAACTTGTTTTCTGCTTATGGATCAGATAAAGAAGCCATTCCCCTAATCTAAAATTACGCAAAGAAGAACTAGGAGTTGCGTCTGTGATGAAACCACAGAAAGGGACACTTTGTTATTCACCACTCCGAAGTGTTTATTCAGCAAAAAACAGATCTGTTTGAAGCTCACCATGATAATCGCATATTGCTTTTTTTCCACATGATAATGGACTGATGCTGGTTTTTTTTTTTTTGCTGCTTGCAGATTTTAGGGTAGACACCAGTCACAGACATGTTGGGGGTAGGAGATATTTTTAGTAGCATATACATAGGGTGACAAAAAGGGCAGTGATACATATATGTATAGAATAAAAGAGGGTGATTACCAGCAGGATTACATTCAAAACGCTTGGGCTGCGTCTGAAATGGCATACTTAAGCAGTACATACTGAATTTGATCTAGTACATACTGCTGGGCTGTTAAAGACGTATGCACTATCAGTATGCGAGTAAGCTGTATGCACACATTCTCAGATGCACTGCATACACCATCTTACCAGTGGCCGCACGTTCCTTCCCCGTGACGTCTCATCACCGGCCACAAAGTTTAAGGAGCTTTAATCACCAAAATGAGTTTCCTTCTGAACATCGTTGAGGTACTTATTAGGCACTCACTTGTGTTTTAAAAGGCCCATTGTGTTTTAAGAACAGTTCTACACAAGATAAATAAGATATTAAAAATATCTAGATCAATAAAATGGAGCAAGATAAACAACAACAAAGATGCTACTAAAAGCCCCAGATCAAAATAGCTGCAGCTGTGTCATTTATGCCCAAACGGTCTGCTTTCATTGATCTAAATTAACTGTGTGCTAAAATTACTAGCAGTTACGGAAACACACAGTTAACTTTACTTTAAGACATTTTCACCTCAAACTCCCAGTATTAGTCAAATGTACAGTGATAAAGGACTCAGGTCAAGCTGAGAAGCCAACATTAATTTTAATATCCTATAGCTAATACCTCAACACTACTAACCAGTAAAAACACTTCATACTTACTTCAGCCTGTCTGAACTGTAAACGACAGATATAATGGGTTGGTAATTCACCATAAATCCCTCATGTTTTGTATTTTTCACAAAATCGTGTTTTTTGTTTGTTGGTTAATTTGAAGCAAATGTTATTTACCCTGGTGCATCTGGTGAACTGGTCTTTAAAGTGTTCCTACTTCTTTCCTGATTTGCCACAGTTGTACCTTGCATATGCATTAGGGGAGGAGAGGTCATAGCAGTCCTGACTCTCCACCACCACAATGTACAGCAGATTATTAATAAAGAATGCAAAAGACATACATGAAAAGTTTGATTCTCTGCAAAATTGCCATTTCGAATGGTAGATAGGCCATTATTCTGAATTGTGTACATCGAAGGTTTTTTAGGCAGAGGGAGAGGGTTGTCTGGAAGATAACATCATAGTCATCATCATCTTTCAGAAGATATTTGAAGCTGTTATTTACCACTATATATGCTACAGCAACAAATAGGGTTTAAAGTAGTTTTCACTTTTTCACTACATGCAGTTCTATAGTTAAGTAATTGTCTAAAACAAGAAATACAAGCTTATGTTTACTTTTCCATAAACCCTTCTAGACCGGTGAAATACGTAGGTAGGGTTGAGACAATAGTCAGAAACAAGCTCACATTGCAACATATTAAACAGAAGCAATTTGAAATAAACATATTGCAGTTCATGTGCATTCAGTTCATGACACTGAAGTTGGCTTATTCACCTTAACTGAAATTTTGCAGTTCTTTCTTCCAAACCAAATTTTGATTTCTTTCTTCATTTCGGATTTCTTTGTGAACGATGACAGCAGATGGGTTAATATCTGCACAAAATATTTCGTTGACAGCTACAGCTGCTTTTACCTCTCCTGTGGTTTGCCTTTCGAAAACCATAAAAAATAGATTTCTACAGGCTGCCAGAAGTGCTACGAGAGCGAATGCTGCGTTCACATGTTTGCAGAACACGAACAACTGCAAACTGGATATTTCATTGTGTTCTCCACAGACTGCAGTGGTGTGGAGAAGGCTTATGAAGAGTACAATTTTCCCAACTGCAGAGCTTAATGCTACCATCAGCTACGTAATACTATGAGGTGCGGAATGACCGTCCGGAAGAGTCTGTCTACAATTACATAACACAAAGAAGGCGCAAGTGAAGATCAGCAGAAAAAAGTGCCTCGCCCTTTATTATATGAAAATGAAGACTTATAAGCCAATTGATGATGATGAATCACAACCGATTAAGTCTTAGGATTTTAGAAAAGAGCTAAATTTATAATTATTGCTCTGTTAACAAAAACACTGACCTAACTAGAAATTTCTTGCAATTTCCTTCGAAATTAATATAGTATCAATCTTATCTTAAATAACATATTTGTTGAGAACTACACCTTCTGCTTCTTTCAGAATTGACAGCTAACAAGCTGTCTGATGTTTCAAAATATTCCTGTACATATGAATATCTCATTAAAGCTGAGTAAGTCAGTAATGTTAGGCTTTTCAGTGCCTGCACGTGCTCTGTGCTCCTCCCTGGACGGCAAACAGATGAGGCTTTCTTGGGAATGAGCACCATCGGTATAAAAACGGTCTCTCTGTCTGGAGAGAGGACAGAAGGAGGACGCTGTCCAGAACATGCATGCCAGAAAGAGAGAAAATGGGGATGAAAGATGAGATGAGAGGAGGGGACTCTTTAAAAAAGGCAGAGTATGTAGAGGAAGTAATCTGTATCAAAATGCATTTTAAAGTAACCTTCTCAGCCCTAAACATAGCACACCAACACACATCGTTCATCATCTTTCCCATCTTGTGTTCAGATCGAATGTTGAACAGCTTGAGTGAGCAACAAGATTGCCTTGCCCTCAAGAGCTGGGATGATTTCCTTAACGGTTGGTTCTCTTTGTGTCTTCTTTGCCACAGCCTGCTTCCAAACATATGCGAGTATCAACGTGGTGGGTCCCTCCCTTCGTCTACTCGACTAGTCTTTGACGTGTGCTGCACTTTTGCATGGTGGTCTCCCCATATCTTGTTCTCCTGCCATCTTTCTCTGGCAAAGGCTTTTACAGCACGGGCTCCTACCCTGCTAGCAAGATACATAAGAGGTGCATCTTTCGCCTGTGTAAACTATTCTCATCCAGCATAGCTTCAGTACTGTGAATAACCCATTATGTAACTCATGTTTAACACCTCTGCAAATCAGTGATGGCCACACCGAATACCCTTCCTGCCTTGGTGCAGACCATCTGTGTGAGGCACTTTTTGCCTTTTTGCACTTATTATTACACATGTTTAACTTGTTTTGTAGTTTTTGTTATTAACATTAAAACATTAACTGTTTAATACTGTACTGTTCTATGCTATGAACAACAGGTGAACATGAGACCTTCATCTGGTTGTCAGATGAAAAGCACACAGTCAGAAAAGCCAAAGAGAGAAATGAGAGGGACAAAGACATGGAAATTAGAGAGACAAATAGCAGTGACAGATAAGGAATCAGTTGGAAGCACAGGACAAAGAGAGATGGGAGTAACACAGTGGAATGTGACATATGGAAAGATGATTTGAAAGCTCAGTCACAAGGAGACCCTGAACATCTGAGGAAAGATACTGAATATGTGGAGGGACCCAGCACAAAACAAGATGAGTATCAAAAAGGTGATACAAGACAATCAAAAGGAAACTCTGAAAGGTTCACACTGTTGTTGGACACTTACCAGTGACAGGTTCAAACAAGAAGAAATATTATTACACCAGAGGAGACAAGTAGAATCCAAGCTGAAAACATGTCTACAAGTGCTCCCAGGAGTTTAATAGGGGTAGGTTTTCTAATCATGATGTAACCAGTCAGAATGGTTAATGTAGGAATTTTGGCTTCCATGTTCCATGTTTAGCCTTTTTTTTTCTCATATATATATAACACGCAGGGAAAAAGCAAGAGCGAAGTCAGGAACGGGCACAGGCCAGAACCAGAGAAAGCAGCCAGCAGAAGCAAGAAGTTAGAGGGGTCAAGGTGAGAGGGATAGTGAGAAGACAAAAAGCGGATGAAAAGCCAAAGAGAGTCAGAACAAGAGCCAGAGGGAATAAGAGGAAAGAGGTAGTCGAGAATCAAAAAAGGAAATACACAGAAGAAAATAAGCGCTCAGAATTGCAAACCAAAGTAGGCAAAGCTTTGCGAGGAGCACGTGGAAACCAGGTGTTTAAATGTAGACAGTGATTAGTGACAGCTGGGCTAAAACTCCGGAGACCCGGGAACGGATCGGAGAATCCGACCGGGAGCACATGATCGAGCGTAGCCCTCTGGGAAGTGGAGTCCGAGGGAGCGGAGGAGCTTAGGGGATTCGGAAGCGTGACATATATATACACAGTGGGGAAAATAAGTATTTGATACACTGACGATTTTGCAAGTTTTCCCACCTACAAAGAATGGAAAGGTCTGTAATTATTATCGTAGGTACACTTCAACTGTGAGAGACAGAATCTAAAAAAAAATCCAGAAAATCACATGTATGATTTTTAAATAATTAATTCGCACTTTATTGCATGAAATAAGTATTTGATCACCTACCAACCAGCAAGAATTCTGGCTCTCACAGACCTGTTAGTTCTTCTTTAAGAAGCCCACCTATTCTGCACTCATTACCTGTATTAATTGCACCTGTTTGAACTCGTTACCTCTATAAAAGACACATGTCCACGCACTCAATCAATCACACTCCAACCTCTCCACCATGACCAAGACCAAAGAGCTGTCTAAGGACACCAGGGACAAAATTGTACACCTGCACAAGGCTGGGATGGGCTACAGGACAATAGGCAAGCAGCTTGGTGAGAAGGCAACAACTGTTGGCTCAGTTATCAGAAAATGGAAGAAACACAAGATGACTGTCAATCTTCCTCGGTCTCGGGCTCCATGCAAGATCTCGCCTCGTGGGGTAAGGATGATTCTGAGAAAGGTCAGGAATCAGCCCAGAACTACACGAGAGGACCTGGTCAATGACCTGAAGAGAGCTGGGACCACAGTCTCGAAGAGGACCATTAGTAACACACTACGCCGTCATGGTTTAAAATCCTGCAGGGCACGCAAGGTCCCCCTGCTCACGCAAACACATGTCCAGGCCCGTTTGAAGTTCGCCAATGACCATCTGGATGATCCAGAGGAGGCATGGGAGAAGGTCATGTGGTCAGATGAGACCAAAATAGAGTTTTTGGTATCAACTCCACTCGCCGTGTTTGGAGGAAGAAGAAGAAGAACACCGTCCCAACCGTGAAGCATGGGGGTGGAAACATCATACTTTGGGGGTGCATTTCTGCAAAGGGGACAGGACGACTGCACCGTATTGAAGGGAGGATGGATGGGGTCATGTATTGCGAGATTTTGGCCAACAGCCTCCTTCTCTCAGTAAGAGCATTGAAGATGGGTCGTGGCTGGGTCTTCCAGCATGACAATGACCCAAAACACACAGCCAGGGCAACTAAGGAGCGGCTCCGTTAGAAGCATTTCAAGGTCCTGGAGTAGCCTAGCCGGTCTCCAGACCTGAACCCAATAGAAAATCTTTGTAGGGAGCTGAAACTCAATGTTGCCC
Organism: Semaprochilodus insignis; assembly: GCA_034552555.1. Taxonomy (NCBI): domain Eukaryota; kingdom Metazoa; phylum Chordata; class Actinopteri; order Characiformes; family Prochilodontidae; genus Semaprochilodus; species Semaprochilodus insignis. Next base: position 17,982,269 of record CM067498.1, read on the forward strand.
AGTGACAGCCCTGAAACCTGAAAGATCTGCTGAAGATCTGTATGGAGGAGTGGGCCAAAATCCCTGCTTCAGTGTGTGCAAACTGGGTCAAGAACTACAGGAAACGTCTGACGTCTGTAATTGCAAACAAAGGTTTCTGTACCAAATATTAAGTTCTGTTTTTCTATTGTATCAAATACTTTTTTCATGCAATAAAATACAAATTAATTATTTAAAAATCATACAATGTGATTTTCTGGATTTTTTCTTAGATTCTGTCTCTCACAGTTGAAGTGTACTTACAATAAAAATTACAGACCTCTCCATAGCTTTGTAGGTGGGAAAACTTGCAAAATCGTCAGTGTATCAAATACTTATTTTCCCCACTGTATAAGATCATATCACAAGACTCACTATTCATAATCATTTCATGTAATAACTTTTGTGGTGTAGCTTTTAGAGCCATTAAACTATCCAAACATCTGGTTCCTATCACCACCACTGTGAGCAATTCAGACTTGGTGTTTATCTAGAAGAACCAAACTACTCTGAATGACTTTGTTTATGTCTTAAAGGAATGTTCATATACTCTGAGGGACCAAGGAATCAATAAGCACATACACTGTAATAAGAGAAAGTACAACATGGGCAATGCAATGAAACTGCCAAAGCATACAAAACATCATCTTCACACATACTTGACATCCCAGAGGAAAATTTTATTGCTCATATGTTGATATTTGGCGTCTCAAGAGACTTCTCTGTGATTCTCACTTATGTTTCATTTAGATATCAACTTTGTCTCAGATGTTTCTCCTAAAATTGCTTAGGAGAAATAAAATTAGACAAAACTGAGACATGAGATACTTATGAGATTAAAGAACCATTAAAGGACCATGTGTGTACCTTATTTAAGCAGAATCAAATAAATAAACACAAACAACTCCCTAGTCAGTTTTACCTTTTATTATTGAACAAATAATCTTTCATTGTCCAAGCATGCACAGAGTACAACCCCATGTACTGAAGTACTACAGGCCCTGAAATACAACTTAAGTGAATCAAATGCCTGATCAAGAAAAATAAAAGAATATACAGTGTGGGATATAAAGCTGTCAACAGTAGTAAATCAATACACCCAGCAAAATTGCTAAACTAATATATATATATATATATATATATATATATATATATATATATATATATATATATATATATATATATATATAT
>CM067498.1:17983577-18048973 GCA_034552555.1 Semaprochilodus insignis
TATATATATATATGACAGCTAACGAATGAGACAGAATCCAAGGCAATTGTGTTGTTCACTCTGCATAAAACCCCTCAGAAAACAGTCTAAAGCCTTTAGCTAATATATTTTAAATGTTAATAACAAAAACAGCAATGCTGAAGATTAAACACCAGAAACCACACTATAAAAAATCCTAATTTGGCAAGAGAAATCATCTTACATCTAAGTCAATATAAACTTATCGTCAAAAAATATTGCCACACAGAAGGAAGTGTGGGATTGCAGTGCTATTGGGAAGGAAGATAAAGGTTACCAGGAACAATAAATGATGATAAATTTAGACTGATATGGGCAATGTTTATTGAGCTACACATACAGAAGTAGTGTCTCTTAGTATGGCTGCCGTGTTTGTTAATGCAACATGCCAGATGTCTCTGCATCTTTGTGCTGACCACGGTGCCTCCACACACAGATTCGTTGGTCGTCTCTACCAAGACAAAAGCAGGACTCGTCACTGAAGATGACCCGCTGCCATTCTGAGTCACTCCATGACAGTTTGGCACAACACCACTGCAGTCTTCGGTGACGTTCATATAGTCCTGCATTGTGGCAACCGGATGACTCATGGAGGGCATCACTGCTCGCTAAATGTCTGCAATCGTGGCTGTTGGGTCAGTCGGTTACAGTGAAAAGGCCTGTTCTCGCTTACGTCACATGTGCAGCTGAGCATGAAGACTGAACCATTTGCATGTCTCATGATGTTAATCCTACACACCAAGTTTTAGTTCTGTTGGTTGATTCCTTCCAGGTGAAACTATTTTTTGACAGGCATATACAAGTTATTTTTGTCAATGGAATAAGACTAATGAGACTGTCTTGATACAAAACAAGGATAACATGTCTAACAAGAGGTCAATCCAATAATATGCATAAACTAAATATGAAAAAATGTGTTTAGAATTAAGAAGATTTCACTTGCCAGGACTTTTTGAGCACAATTTCAACAGGATTAATTTGAAACAAACTGTAGAACAGGCCACCTAACAAACTGTGTTAATTTGAGATAAACTGTAGCGCTCTTTTCATTTAACTCAGGATAAACACATAACAGGAACACATGACAGGATGGGCACTAAAGGGAAGAGGCTCTTTGTATTTAAAAACAGTACCTTGAGTCCTTTCGTTCCATCCCTTTATAAAGTCTTACATTTTGCCCTTGTACTACATTTGTTGATAATGGCCTTCTTCAGTTTGGCTGTCTCGACTGGTTCCCATCCATGTAGTTTACCACAGCTCATGACATAAGCTGCAGTTAAAAAAAAAAAAAACGACAAAAGCACTTACAATGATTGGCTTATAAATAAGAACTACAAGTCTACAAGGCATCCATCCACAGCACTGCTATACTGACATAATTTCATGACTAAGTCTGCTTTAGTATGGAATGAGAAATCCTAATACTTATTTAGAATTCCATTCACTTTGGATTCATCCAACTTCTTCTTTCCCTCCAGTACTTTGCCATGTTTTCCAAATGCAACACAGTTTATGCCTCTTGCTGAATTGCTGCCAGTCTGGTAGAGGACGGGAAGAGTCCACTGTTTGGGTACAACTCATGCTGGCAAGGGCTAGCCTGCGAAAGTACGATTGGAAGTCCACTTTCGAGACCTTTGTGTTCCTCAACTCGGTCTAAGAAGTCCCTGATTGCTTGCAACTGCTCAATATCTAGAAAAAATGCATATTTAGAGAATTGTGGTTATACTGTGTTCTTTTTACTTCAAATAAGCAATAAATAAATAAATAAATAAAATAAAAACAATTAAAAAGCCAAAAGTTTTAAGCCCCTGGGAAAGTGAGATTTAAAAAGCAATTTATCTGGACAGTAAGAGTTAATTTCAGAAAAACATTAATAAAGTATTTAGTGATTTCCTGTATATAAATGTGTTTGTTTAACCCTTTATTTAAGTCAATATTATTTGTAGTTATAATCCAACTTCTGGTTTGGTTGTTAGAATCTTAATCTCACTAACACATTTATTGATAAGACACATTGAAAAAATAAAAATAGTAAGATTATGGTCATGATGAAAACCTAGGTGTTTTCCCTTCAGTATTTAGCAAACAACTGCGTATGTGGATGTGGAACTCCTTATAAGACAAAATGTGCAAAGATTTTACTGTTACAGTTAAGTGAAAATATGACTTACTGATACTAGACAGCATATCTTTCATCCTTCTCCTCTCCTCCATCATCACCTGCACTTGCAAGCATCACATGGCTCCCACATGTCTGTGTTTGTTTGATCCACTCAGTGAGAAGTATTTGAGCACTTCACATTCTGAAGATGGACAGCGCTCTATGATTATAGTATCTGCTGAACTTGGATTATAATCCTCATTCTCTAACATGGGATTGTTATTCTGATTTGTATTTTCAACAGAAAGTAGAAAATGAGGTTCAAAGTTATGTACAGAGGGACTGAACAGAATTTCCAGAAAGGATTCCTTGGGACTTGGATTATTAGGAATGGCCTTTCTAAATCCATGAGATCAGACTGTTCTTGACTCAGAAATATCTGTTAGTCTTACAGGCTGTGAATACACTGGTTGGGTCTTCCATGGAGGGAGTGGAGACTGATGCTGTGTTAATGAGAGTGAGGGCTGGAGCTGGGCTGGTATATAAGGGTACTTGCATTGGGTTTGAGCAGATGGAAACCAGTTGAGACTCTGCCCTGCAGCTTGAAGTTGTGTCTTTGGATAGGCATGTGGGCCAGTGGAGGGTCCTGGTGAATGGCTATAGAATCTCTGAGCAGCTAGATCATTCTTTTTCATGTCCTTTTTTCCTCCCTTCTTTTCATTGTGTTTTTGATCAGATAGGCCAATGTAATCGGTGATGGCATTATAGAATTTGTTGTCAGACCACCTTGCAAGAACTTTTCTTCCAGGTTTTAGATCTTTGAAGCTACCAGAGCACTCATTCTCATTCAGTACATCACAGGACTTGAACATTTTTGCTGTGTATCCATCCTCGAATGTCACAAACACAAAAAGACCTGAAAAATTAAATATGACTTACTCAACAAAAACAACAGTAATTAGTGTAAAACATTACTGTGTTTGAGGCTCTAATGTCAGATATACTAAGTACAAAATGGACTAGGTTTAATGGCTGATGCAGATTGTTATACTCCAGAAGCTTTATAGACTTTATGCTCTCATTTCCATTCAGAAATAAATGTAATAGAGAGTGTGCTAGCTAGTTAACAATCTGGAGCAGTGTTGTCTTAAATTAGATAAGAATTACGTATCGGCAACCATACTTTTCTCCAAAGAGTCAGTGTACAGAGCTGGCAACTGCATGCCACTAGTGAAGTTTTTAGAATGGTAAAGAAACATATGTTTCCTTTCGTGTGCGTGAATGTATAAGTTATTGGAAGGGCTTAACTGTTTTCCAACATTTCCAATAAGTATTTAATATAATTTATCGGCTATTTGTTCTAGCCACAACTACAATGAAGTGCACTCAAGTGCAAACAAGTGACAGATTTTATTTGTATCAGGATAATTGTCCAACCACAAAATGAAAAGTAATTTACGAGATTCATTAAAAGAAAAAAATTTGCACTAGAATTTCATGCATTAACAACCTTAAAACTTAAAATATATGAAAAAACCAAATATATATGGACGTCTTACCATCTTGTTCATGAACTTGTACATCAGTGCTTTGCTCAGAGAACCTCAGCTTCTTTGGTGGATCGCGGATTCTCTTGGGTTTTTCTTTTACACCTTGTCTACCAGGACCTCAGGCAATCCTGCTCACTATGAAAATATTATCTGACAACATACTTGTGCTGTTTAGTACAATCTGGGGTAACTAGTAAAGATTACTCTTGATTGATAACATATTTATACTAACACTTTCATGAGGAGGTACATCACTTCACATGTTATATGTGTAACAACAGTTACATGTCTGGGTAAACAAAAACCCCAGTCAGTGATTTTCTAAATGTGGGACATTCAGCAGCACAGAATATGGCTTTAAGTTGAGGTTGGGCTAATATTTTTTTGCCAATCTAAACACACAAGAAGACAAAATATATCGGTCAATTTTAAGTCACTGTAAACATACTAATGTAAAAATAATAATATACAGAACATGTTAAAAAAGTTTTAAACATACAGTAATTTGACAACAACCATTCTATGTATGAAAGCTATATTTTGCAAGTAATATAACAGCTACAAAGACTTCAGTCATAAACATGTGCATATTTATTTTGTTTTTCAGCTATCCCAAAAAAATGGTAGAGAAAGGCACGTTCGCAGATCTGCCGTTCGGCTCGCACCTCAACGCAGGAGCACATTTCTGAAGGAACAGCTCACCAAAAGTAAGTGTCGTTTTATTTGTATTACTTCCGCACTTTTAGCTGGTATCTGACCTGCGAATGGCTGCTTGTTTAGTGTAACAAGTGTAACTTAGTGTTTAAGCGCACGTGTTGGAAACTTTACTGACATAGTTTACAGCTGAATTAACCACTAACCACTTACTCCACATACCAACTGAATTTATCTAAACTGTTTTACTGCCTACAGAATGTAAAACAGTTTGACCAGTGGTTTCTACACCAGTCCTGGAATATTACTACAGAATTTTAGTTTTCTCTGACACATATTCCAGGAAGGGCTTCTTAATTAGATGATTAGTCAGAAGGCAGGTGTGTTGGGAACAGTGAAAACAGAAAAAATATGCAGGGCATATAACACCAGAAATGGGAACTAGGAATTTGCCAAATATGAGTACTGCTGAGGACTGGTTTATCTGTTATTTAATATATACTACTTTTGTATATTATTTATTCAGACTAGTGTTTCAGAGTTACATTCAGGTGAGGATGGCACAACAAACACCTGAGTCTTGTTGGAGGAGAAAAATGAAGACTCTCCAAGTGGTACAGAAGACATGGTACATTGGTAGGAATAGAAACATTTCTTTGATTAAACACATTCCCAATTAACAAACCCCTCTCTGGTGCCTCCACATTGCTGGTGTACAGTTATAGTCTATAGATCAGCTGCTGATGTACTGTTTGTATTGTTCATCCTCCAGCCTGTCAATAGTGGTTAGTTTCTGACCACAGAACCGCTCGTCTTGATAGTTTTGGGTGGTGGTCCACTCTCAACCTAGCAGTGACACTGAGGTGTCCAGCAGGACAACACACAGTGTCACTGCAGTGCTGAGAATGATTCACCACCCACATAATATAAACTGTGCAGCAACAGATGACTTCAGCATCAGCATCAGTTATTGAACATGTTTAACGTTGGATTAAGTGATGGTTAACTGTGTTGAAAGATTAGTAAATTGACAGTGTATAATAAGGTTACATTTTATGTTTGTACTGATAACATGATAAATGATCATGAGTAACAATAATTATGTTATTATTTTTACACCACACAGTCCAGCTGCAGACATTGAACGTTGTGTCCTAAATATAATTTCTCTTGTTTTACAGCAGGATTCTGAAGATTCAGTAGCCCAAAACACAGGTAAGAATAAAGTAATGCTTCATTCTTACAGTGATGTACACAGTTTAAACACAATTAGCTTTACAATGCATTGTTACATTGGTACATAACTTAATGTCTTTGAGAAAAAAACATCCAGTTGGAGCCTAGAAAATGACCCTTCTAATCCAGAAGGACCTTTAGCAAAAACTGGATCTGAACTCTTCCATTCCAATGAGGCATTTCTTAGAGCAGAGGATGGCACAAGAGACATTGACCTTTTAGGGCTTGATTCTAACAGGGAATATTTTGATTCTGTAGACATAAGTGATGATCAGTTGTTTCCTGATTTGAATGAAGAGTGGGATGTTGATGATAGCCCATTTAATGATAACATTTCATTGGAAAACTGTATTGAACAGAGCCTAACAGATGATGGAACCAGGATCAAAAACTTAGAGAACACTGGGGATTGTCCTCTTTATAGAGATGCTCCAATATCTATTGCAGAGAGTCTTCTCCTCATAATGACCTTTGGTAATAGGCATAAAATTATAGAGAATTATAGGCTTTAGGTGACTTACTGAAATTAATCACCCTGCACTGCCCGACTGAACTTCAGACGGAATGTCTTAGGAATTTACAGAAATTCAAGGAATTCTTTAATGACACAGGTTCTTCCTTAATTTTTCACAAGTACTGCAATGGTTGCTACATGTCTGTAGAGAGTAATACCCAGTGCCAAACTCCTAAAACTAATGTAGTCATAGATGGGTCAACCTCTTACTTCATTGAGGTTCCAATTGAAACACAGATTCAGGCCTTGTTTGCAAAGCAAGGTTTTGAGGAAAAACTGAAATTCAGATTTGCACGACAGAAAAGGTGCCAAAACAATATTGAAGAAATATATGATTGCAAGCTATATCAGAGTTTCACAAATTGTAGTGGACCACTAAGCGATTTAAGAAATATCTCCTGATGTGGAATACAGATGGAATACCCATTTTCAAGTCATCTAAATCTGTTTGGCCTTTTTACTGTGTTATTAATGAGCTAAGCTTTTTGGAACGTACAAAACACGAAAATATGATATTTGCAGGTCTTTGGTTTGGTGAATCAAAACCATCTATGCTGACTTTTCTTAAACCACTGTGTGACACACTTAACAAAACTGAAAGTGATGGAGTCCTTGTTCAGTTCGCTGAGGCCCCGGAACATTTCATATGCAAGGTCTTAACTATTGCAGGCACTTGTGATTTACCAGCAAAGCCATTAGTTTTGAACTCTGTTCAGTTCAATGGGCACTTTGGATGTTTGAAATGTGAGCAGCCAGGCCAGACGGTAAAATGGGAGAACGAGGACATGTGCATTTAATGTGCATGCCTTTTAAAGAAACAGATCCAAAAGGTCCTCATCGTACTCACAAGAGACACGTTGATGATGCCAAGTCAGCATTTGATTCAAATACCCCTGTGAATGGCGTTAAGGGTCCTACTTGGCTTAGCATACTGCCTAGCTATGATTTGATAGTAGGCACAGGAATTGATTACATGCATTCAGTGCTGCTTGGTGTCATGCGTCTTTTGATGTTTTTGTGGTTTTCCACAGAATTCTCACGCTGTCCTTTTAGTATGGTCCGATCGGTTAGGGAAGTAGGCAGATGCATAAGTGAAATTCAACCGCCATTTTTGGCCCGGTATCCTCGTCCTGTGTCTGCTTACAGAATGTACTATAAAGCCTCAGAATATCGATATATGTTGTTGTGTTTTGGCCCAGTAGTGATCCGGGGTGTTCTTGCACACCTATACTACAACCACTTCCTACTGCTAAGTGAGGCAATATTCATTCTTCTAATGGAGTCAATAACTTCTGTACAGGTGGATCATGCAGAAAAACTTTTGTGGAATTTCTGTTCTCAAATAGGTGCACTTTATGGTGAACGATACCTAACGGCCAATGTGCACTTACTAGTACATTTAGCAGACAGCGTCACAGAACTTGGACCTTTGCGGACGCATTCTTGTTTTCATTTGCTCCGTCTCATTCATGGAACTTAGAATACACCACTGCAAATGGTAAATGCTGTAAAACTCATTCCGTGTCTTCCAAATATTGCACAAACCACAAAGATGGGCACTGCTGCGGCAGACTTCTTTGTTAAAATGACAAGTTTTAAAGGGTTTTGCTCAGGAATCAGTGATGTCTCTAGAATAACAGTGATGAGCATGCCCTTTAATATTTGCCTGGAATGTAAGGACATGTCTGCATCATTTGTAGGTCACACTTTACACAGTAATGCAGTCAAGACATTTACTAGAGTAAAGATGGGACTATACCTCAAAGCAGTATATCAAAGCCAAAAGAAGAAACAATTATACTGTGACGTTTCATGATGGAAAGCAGATCAAATATGGTCAGATCGACTTACTTCTTTCATACAAAGAAACAGACAAATCCCTGAATGAGAGGTATCTAGCTTTTGTGAATGAATTCTCATGTACAGGTGTAAATCTTTTCCAGGATACTGTAACAGGTGGCACGTGTTTTCACATTGTAAGCTTGCTGGAAACTCCAGTGGAAAGGACAGTAGTACCACTTGAGAATTTTTTAAGCAAAGTAATGTTCTTAAATTTGTCCTTAGTGCCTGGTATTGCTTGTGTAGCACATTTCCCTAATAATCTTGAGAGGGATTAACAAGTGTATGAAATTATTAATAGAAAAAACACTGCATCTGTGTATAGTTTTAGTATATGCCAAATATATGTCCTACAAAACAAACAAAAACGTTTTTGGGTTTCAGAGGTCAAGCTGAGTAGTACATTTGTTTTTGCTGAATTGTGTGATATGTTATTTAACGGCCTCACATGTTTACTGCATCACTTTCACTTTGATAGCTCATTTCTTCTTGGAAAGATTTCTCTTATTTCCTTGTATACTACCATTTTAGTACATCTTGTGTTCTTTGTATTTGTTTGCCACTGTATATCAATAACAGACAGTGATGTGACTGGTAAACATGATTTATTGTAGATTAATGCAATAATCTAACAAAATAAATGTAAATTTGGCAATATTGGAAATGGTATGATGTGGTTGTTTGACTGATTGAATGAAAAACTAATATGTTGTCAAATTGAGTCAGACCCAAGGTGACCTAGTGTTTCTCCAGAATATCCTGTTCTTTATTTGTATCTTCAGGTTTATCAGTGGTTCATTCAAGATTCTTCAGGTTTTTGCACTTTTTTTCTTTTACCAATTTTAAATGTTTTAAGCATAATTGTTGTATTCCAGTGAACTGGTTCTTCTTATTAAGTGTCCAAAATAAGAGTCCCTTAGTTTGGTTCAGTCTGGGTTTCCTGGTCACTGGTTTAAAAAAGTGAATTCATATGTCCATTAGATGAACCGCTATTAAGGTAAATAAAACCAATCAGAAAAATGGTCTTTTACAGCATAACAAACTGAGAAAAGGCTCCTAGTCCTAAATAAGAAATGGTTGAGATCATATTAAGATTCTTGTCTTTAGTCCTAAATGAGAAATAGTTGAGTTTATATTGAGATTCCTGTCTTTTGTAAACTTTGAGTGTTATTACTTTGGCAATATCTGAGCACAATTTGAGACTTTACTGAGATCTGTAGTAAAGCTCAAGAAGAGACTCACGTGAGATTACTGTGATCTTTATCTCTGGAGAAACATCTGAACAGCCAAGACTTACACAAAGTCTCATTTGTCTTTCCATCTGATCTCATCATTATTGTCTAGGAGAACCTGCAGAGCCTTTAAGGAGATCTCATTTTTGATTTTCCTTTCCTCTGGGATCTCATGTTTCAGAAACCCTTCAAAATCAGGGTTATTATGGCTGCCAAATTCTATTAATTGCAGAATCAGGACATGATACCTACAGTGACAGCTGCAGTAACATACAGTATACACAGTAACAAATTTTTATTCAGAGGTGACCAGATGCTCATAAATTCCCCAAACTCTAACAGCTGTTCTGTCCATTCAAACACTTTCGATCATCCCTAACATCCTGAGATGTTTAAAATGGGTTTTCCTTAAAGGTCCTACAAAACTCTACCTACAAAATATCCAACTAAAGTCAATATTTTGAGAGGACATACTTGACAGAATAATGAATACTGGACTTTGCAAGTGCTTGGCCATTAAAATGTGTTTCACTTCTAACTTCTTGTTCGAGTAATTTCATATTGACTTTTAGCCATTACCAAGTCCAGTCGGATACTTTTTCATAGATAACACAGCTGCACAGTGCACACTTATCATGCAGTGGCATACATAGACTCAGTTACTGACTCAGTAAAAGACAACGTTCCTGGTTTATTAATAGACCATGACTTCTGATGGTCCCGGCTCAACAATATGCATGATGTTCCTGCCTTAACCACATGCATGCTGTTCCTGATGCAACAAAAGGCATGATGTTTCTGGCTTAATAAAAGGCATGTTGCTGCCTCAACAATATGCACTGCATTCCTGGCTTGACAATAGACATGATGTCGCTCACTCAATAAAAGGCATGTTGCTCCTGGCTTAATAATAGACATGACGTTCCTCACTCTGTAAAAGACATGAGGTTAACTTTGACTTTCCATGAAAAATGAAACCTGCAACATTTGCTACTCCAGGTAATACTCTGAAACATAAATCAAGCACTCCAGTCCCAGGGATCACATAAGCATAAATGTGCTACGCTGGATGTCTGAATGTTTAAATTTGTCAGGAACAAAGAACTTGGCTTGACAAGAACTTGGTCCGAAATGGAGTCAGAGAGATCAGTGGTGTCAGGGAAACCCGGAGGTGTGACAAAAACTAATACTTATTTCCATGAAAAAAATCATTACCCTGTTAATATTATAATAATTCTGACTAGCATTATAATAATGCATTTGACCAGATTATCATGTAATTAAAAAAAATATTTAATGCTAAATGCATAATACACACACATAACATAATACACACACATAATAATAACACAGATAAAATCCCATACTCCAATATTTGAAATCAAAAATACTATTTTTTTTACTTTCACTTTGTTTTGAAAATGTAAAGCAAGACAGTAAGCTAACATTAGAAGGTTAGCAATAGCTAACAAAGTTTGCCCTCAACAGGGCTACAGTTTGACTGTCAATTTTAAATTATGCATCTGCGCACAAATATATAAGGCTATACCTGGCATTTTAGTTCATATTAAAAAACAATGCCACAAATTAGAGAATATATAGCTTTTTAAGCTATTATACAATTTTTTTCCATATTGCAGTGGGGCACAGCATTAACTGGTGTTTGAACCTTTGCTCATTCTTATCACTGTCAGTTGAAATTTTGGAGCACTTATGTTCGGCATGAAATTTTCATACAATGTAAACGGTAGGTCCTGTGCTCAAATGATGTAGAAAAATAAAACTCAAAATAACTGCCATATGCTGCCATTTACACAATGCCAGGCCCAATTCTGCATTAGTTACATCAGCATGGCTTCATAGACACAGAGTGAGTGTGCCTGATCTTCAGTCAAGATCTGTCTCCTATTGAAAATGTATGGAACATCATGATAAAGAAACTCAGACTACAGTGACCATGGACTGTTGAGCAAGTGTTGTATCAAGCAAGAATGGGCAAAATTCCACTTGCAAAACTGCCACAATTAAACACTGGAAATCTTTTCCCTGTCCTTGTCAATAAAACAAAGAATGAACAAATCATATATTCTTGTTTTCACTGCATTTTACAAAATATCCTAACTTTTCTGAAATAATGATTTATACATATGATTTATGATTTATACATACATTTATATTATATATATATATATATATATATATATATATATATATGACTTAGTTAAAAACAATGGGAGTGAGAAATAATAATGATGGTTGAAAATGTTAGAAACGATATTAGGCTGCTTTAGGTCACAGAACAAACTCAGCAACACATAATTTTTGCTGAGCAACACATTGCATGCACAAAGTGGCCAACAGTGGCTGAGGGGATGCACTTTGCTTTAAAATGCATCTTTCACTTTAAAAGTGCATGAGTACTGCAGGTTTTTAAACTTACAAAATCATTCTACGAAAGCAAACATGGGTCTATGCTGTGCTCAAAATATTTATTCTGTTCTTTTGCTATTTTTCCATTATTGTTTTAAGCAGTTACAGTTAAACAATCTCAAAAGCCTGGTGGTGCACCCTCAGCACCCCTACTTCCTGTATCCCTAAAAAAAATGCTTGAAAGAAAAGAAAACCATGCTTCTCAGGTTATCATCATACCATAACTTTCTCTGCCCAAAGCCCTAGATCTTAGAAGAACTAATATGACACTCTTTTTCCAGTGGAAGCTGTACTAATGATTTGACCTGACTTGTTTCTTGGAAAGATAGACATTGACCCAAATCATAATATGAATGAGCTTCTCTGGTGAAAGGCCCATGACCCTCCAACCTCCCCAACATACCATGGCGAATCCATCTTACATTTTGTTTCCTCGCCACTGACTGTGTCAGTAATATTTGCATTGGCATGAAGGCTGAAGTTCCACTGCATGTGCACACACACACACACAAAGTTTGATGTTTCCTGTTGTGGAAGGGCATGAAGGTGTAGTCGGTAGCCCACAGTGTTTCATGTTGTAACCACCCTCCACTAAGGTTAACTTTTTATTGCTGTCCTACTAATATAAGTCCACTTGCATTCATTGTTTGACTCTTGTCAATGGGACTTTTGTCAAAAGTTCTCAAAACACTGAATTATTACTCCATAGATGTTATTCAGTTTGTGGCATACAGCACTCTCAAATGCACAACATTTACAAAACAATGGTATTTGTAATTGGTAAACTCTTAAAAGTGAGACATTAACATTCTGATAATTAAATAGTAAAGTATAAGCAATGAATCAAGTAATCGATTGTGCAATGCTGGAGAAAAGGTCTATTGTCACTGATATGAGTTGACATTGCTGTTTGATTTCTCACACGGTGTTATTATAGAACCAGATAATGAGATGTGAAAAATTTGATAACATGCTTTAAATTGTAGTTTTTCTTGCAGTCTGAAAATGTGGTGCTTGCATCTAAACGTGTTTGATATTTTTCGGTGCAGATTATTCTGCCGGCACTCAGGTCAAATGATGAGGGGTGCTCCAGAGCACATATAAATATTAGCTGCAGTTTGCAGCTTAAGCACTACTTTCAGTGCTTAACAATTACCCCAGCATCTGGGAAAGCATGTGTCCAAAACTCCTTATTCAAATTTAAGGCAATAAAGCTGTAAATGCTCTGATGGTTTACCATCTCTACAACGAGGGGAAGACATTCCATAGGCAGTACTGACATCATTACTCATTTGGCCACCTGAAGCTTTCACATGCTTTATTGAGGGGTAAGCAGTCACTGTGAGTCATTTGCTCTGCAAAATAATTAATCGTTATTTATTATCAGGATTCTTTCAGTGTGATGAAAAGATACCCTGCCCTAATTCTTATTCGTGATAGATAAACCATTCATAATCCTGGGGCACTGATGCAGAATTAACTTTCCCCTCCAAATCGTGCCCCATTCTCTCTTCTGCCCTGTTTTTTTCTGTCTATCTTTCGTTCTTTTCATCCCCTTCATGCTTTAGCTTTTATCCGCTGGGGAGTTTTAATTAAATGTACAGTATTTTACATCCTCAAAGGATGAATCCTGCACAACCACAGTTTCATGACCCTCGAGCAATGCTGGTTTAATGCCACGGGGACAAAAGAGCAGACTACAAGAAGTGGAGGTAACGGAAAGAGAAAAGAGTCAAGTGAAATGTTGGAGGTGGGCTAAGTGGGCTCCTCTTCAACTCAGATGGTCTTGTGGAGTCACACCTAAACCAATAAGTCTCATGGATTCTTAGGATTTTGGAGAGGTCCCACTGTCTGACTGGGCAACATCCAGGCAGGCAAGGTGACACTAAGCATGAATGGAAATCCTCAGGATATCTAATTTTATGGCACTAGAGGTAAAGAAATGTAAACGCAATACGTGTAATGATATTGGTAGTGTCACATCAGCCATAAACATTCCACCGAAGTACGTGCTTCATTCTCAGCCCAAAAAAAGCACCCTCGTGAGTGGCTCCTTGCCCCCTTTGATCTTTAGTCAGTGGATGTGTCCTGGCCAGTAGTGACGCAGGAAACTAATTTATGCAGTGCCTCATTTCCATGGCTTTTATTGTTCCTCTCCTGTGTGCGCGCGCCGGAGCACTTGCAATTATATCGCATCCACAGAATAGGGTGCCATAATGATAGTTTGGATAACTTTGCACTAATTATGCGACCCTGGATGCAGTGCAGCAGGATCTGAAGACATGTGCTCAGCTGGAGGTGGAAGGAAGGCTTGTATTAGCTGCTGACAACCTGCTATTAGTCTAGCTCAGTCTCTGACTAGAATAGGCATCATCTACCCCCTCCCCCATCGTCTGTCTGTTTTTTTCTCCTATTGTAT
The DNA here is from genome assembly GCA_034552555.1 of Semaprochilodus insignis. Taxonomy (NCBI): domain Eukaryota; kingdom Metazoa; phylum Chordata; class Actinopteri; order Characiformes; family Prochilodontidae; genus Semaprochilodus; species Semaprochilodus insignis. The sequence goes on from CM067498.1 coordinate 17,997,571, forward strand.
GTTGTTGTTATTGTTGTACAATTCTAGTACTCCTCAATTGAACACCACAAACAAGCCCATACTTTCACTGTGTTAAAGTGAATTATTAAGCTACACTGTTAAGCTAGTCTGTGTGGGAAGCACCCCATCCGTTTCCTTTTCTTTCTGGCGAATGGACTGATGTCACATTGCTGCCCACCCAACTGCATCATCTCTATCAGCATCCAAGAAGATTGTAATGAGGAAGATCAAGAACAGTATCCCATTGGGAGTGGTTTTCAGGACAAGACTGAAATTGGCCCTTTAGCTGATTTCAGATAGCTCAAGATGGAAATCCTTTGTGGTTTGATTCATTGATATGAACACATTTCATTTGATGACTCTGAGAATTAAAAACGACAGCAGTCCTGTATACTGGTAGGTGTTACGACCCGTCAGCAATCTAGGGGTAAATTGGGGTCTGTAACGTGAGGTTTACGTGCGATGTGACCAAGGAGACTACCCAAACCACTGTTTGCAGATTCTTTTGTCTTTTAATGTACACCATATGCTTAATCGCCAATAATGTAACAAGTGCGCATGTACACTATTGACCATATTTACAAACATGAGGTCATTGGCTGCGTGTCTAAAAGGGGGGTAAATACAGACGTTGGCGCCCACCCCTTACCTAACGTGTCTGTATAATCGGCTACTACGTGCTAGCCAGAGTAACCGAGCTGACGAGATTAGTATGAATTAACAGAGTTTAAAAGGCTAGGCGAAGTTGAGCTATCTATGGGAAGCAGAGGGAAACGAAAACTAAAGGTAGCTAAACTGGCATGGGGTTACAGGCAAAGATGCGCCGAACACCAGCAACACGTAGCGCAACTGCTCCAATTCACTAAAACACAGACCATAGCCTGCACCACAACAAGCAACAACGCTTCCCCAGCCTCCCGTCTAATTTAAACCGACGACTTTCAAATCTCAAGCCCCGCCTCTCATGCGGGAAAACGGTTCCTGATTGGACATCAGAACTCATAGACACCGGACTTCCAACGATGATTGACACCACAACCAGCCTATGGAAGAGACAGAAACAGAAACAAAGCAAGAAAACAGGAAAAACACAGTAGACCAGATGAACTGAGCACAGGCGCGTAACAGTAGGCAATTTAACATTTTCAATTAACCTGACTGCATAAGGAAACCCACACAGACATGGAGAGAACTGACAACCGACCGGGAATCAAATCCAGGCTTGTTGTGAGGCGACAGCGCTACCCACTGCGCCACCGTACCACCTGTGAGAGAAACAGTATTGTTATTCTATCTGAACTTTAACTTGAACTGAAATTTAGCTTGACAAGCAGTTGCCATTAGAGTTAAATAAACTGTACAGAATGTACATAACCAAGACATCTGTGCCAGTCACTTAGGAGTGCACATTCCTTATGGTGCTTTGTGGTGGCATCTCAAATCCATCCGCCCCAAAGAAGCAATCAGCATGTTTGGGTGTATGTGATCTGTAAGCATGGATTCAGACTCAAATGGGTTGACTCAAATTGAGTGCTTTACACATGGATAAGTGGGCCCAGAGAATGCCAGAAAAACATGACCTCCTTCATTTGCTACACATTGCCGCTGTCAAAAGTAGGATGATCGTAATAATGTGACTCGACTGTGAATTGCCTATGAAGCTAAAGCCTTTGGGTACCATTTTGTAGTGTGCAGGTGAAGTGGAGAATTAAACTTTGCAAAAATTAATTCTTGGTAGGTGGCAGCATCTTCATAGAAATGCCATGTATTGTTCCTGAAGGCTGCAGATTAGTTGAGATTTAAGTGGGACATGTATTATTGTGTCATGTTGAATTTAATGCCAGCGGACATGCTGAGAGTCTTGCTGAGATTTTGGAAGTCTTTCTTTGAACTTTCCTTCTAATGATGCTGCCAAGCGTGGGAGCTACAGTGGGGTATGGCACATCTTTCTTAAGAGTGTGCGACAGTTTATCTTTCCTTTTCAGCACGGCATGATCTGTCGATGATGGCCTGCCAGACTTTTTGCTTGGTGAGCCATCAGGGAGAATAGTTGCTGTGACCCTTTGGTTCATGAAATGAGCATGTAATTGAAAACATCAGTTTACTTTTCTTTGTATTCCAAAGAAACCACATACTTGTAAAGCTCCATAAATACACAGCATCACAAAAGAACCTCAAAAGACCCATCAAATTAATTAAATGTATTTAAGGAACCATCAAACTGCATTGTTTTACAAAAGCCTTTTAAGATCTAACTAACCTTGTTTGCAGGTAGTTTCATACCTTGACATGCCTTCTGTAGCTGTCATCAGACAGTATTTGATCATCTTGGTGGTTGTCTGATATTCTTTTTTCATTTAATTATTAATAAAATATGATTCATCCAACTACTTAGCATAAGAAAAGGGTGCTGTGGTTATCCAGTCCCCTCCCTTCCTGTTTCACCCTTTTGGCAAATGTCCACCCTTTATGTGTTTATGCAGTAGTTTATGCGTTTATGCAGTCAGGATACAAAACCACTGTCATCTGCTCTGTCATTGAAGTCTCCGGTTGACACCTGTTTGGCCCAGCTGAGGGGACAGCAGGTGACACCAAAGTCCTGTAGCACCCCCCTCCCGCCCCCCCACATCACACACATATACACAGGTGTGGGGAGGTGGTGCCTCGCCCTGACACCTGACATACTCGCCCAATGTCTGCACAGTCAGGTGTGGGGGTCAGAGAAGTTTACTTGGTTGCTGGTCAGCAAGGTCAGAACAAGACTTATTCAAAGAAAAAACACACTCAACCTTTCTTGTCTCACCACGGAGATCAAGCATGCTCAATTAACTGCACGTTAAGATGTTGTACACAGATGAAAGATCAGTGAAGCTGATGTAACACTGTTTAACATTCTCACCAAATTGTCATATTTATACATTTCTAGTGTATTTTAGGAATATACTTTATTTATACTTTACTGTGGCCCACCGGTGGGTAAAGAAGCAAGCTCTATTGGTCCATGAGCCTGGACTCAGGTGGAGGCAGTAGTTCATAGTGGGCCGGAAACATCACGTATAGCTATTGTAGCGGCTCAATGAAACCTTTTCTCAAAAAGCCGCCACTCGGCAGGACATACAGTTTCTGACTTGTGACGTGTTCGTGTATCCATTTTCCAGTGACAGCAACGAGGCATTATTATTATTATATGCTATTCTTTCTGCCAGTCTTTATACACCCAAGTCAACTTCATGCACAAAAACTAAACAACAAATTCTCTTACAAAGGATCATCGTTGCATCAAACAAACAAAACTACGGTCAGAAAACTGTAGCTCCACGTCCTGCCTTGCTACTCTTGCCACCTAAGCATAATCCCTGCTTGCTTGTTTTCTAGTGCAGGACAGACTAATGGAGCCCAGATCTATTTTTCCTCTGAGGAACCTAATCCTGTCTTTGGGAAAATAATACATTTTTATGCAACAACAGGCAGGATATTTCAGTTATACATGTTACTGTATGGCTCTTACAGCTATATTAGTGTTATATTAAGTATATTAAAATAAATATATGTATTTTAATGTACACATGTTCATATAAAAATGTTGCAGTAGCAGGCTAATCAACAACAGTTTGAGACAACATAGCCACTGGCTAGCTTCTAGGGGTGCTTTCACAGCTCGCTTGTTTGAATTTCAACATATCATCATTTTTGTTTCACCAAATTTCTTGGAGAAATTATTGTATTTTTAAAAAGATGATAGTAGTTTTCTGGTGGGCCGCTACGATTGGTAGAGGTTATCAGGTGGGCCTTGGGGCAAAAAAGGCTGAGAAACCATGACCTAAATTACATGTCAGTTATGTGTATATGTCTTAAACAAATCATGAGCAAATAATGAAAAATTATGCTTAATTACTAAAGAAGGGAAATTAATAGATGAATGCTTGTTTCTGCAGTAATTCATTTATACAATTAACAGACAGATTAGCTAATAATGTAACTAAAAGTAGCTAATAAAATAATTAAAAATAACTAAAATTTAATGAAGGGTAACTAATATAGCAACTAATAATAACTAATAGAATAGCCTGACTATAGAATGGCCTGATGCCACACTGAGAGACACTACTTCAGTATGTGTAGCTCACTACATACTGCCCATATCAGTCTAAATTTATCATCATTTATTGTTCCTGGCAATCTTTATCTTCCTTTCCAATAGCATTGCAATTCCACATATCCTTCTGGGTGCAACTATTCTTTTAATGATGCGTGTGTAAATGAACATGGTGGCCTCAATAGAGAGCTTGTTTATTGACTAAATGTTGATGATAAGGTAGAATTGCATTAAATGATGACTTTAGTCAATGAGTACAGGAAACATGACACTCATGTGAGAGAGTGAAAGGTTTGTTTGAGGAAAATCTAAGGTGTCTGGTGACGGTCCAGAGCACAAATATGTTCAGTAACACATCTATAGACATAATACTATTGGATGGAGAATATCTACATACATTCTACTGATATTCTGTTGATGGCCAGTAACACATCTATAGACATAATACTATTGGATGGAGAATATCTACATACATTCTACTGATATTCTGTTGATGGTCAGTAACACATCTATAGACATAATACTAACAGATGAGAATATCTACATACATTCTACTGATATTCTGTTGATGGTCAATAACACATCTGTAGACATAATACTATTGGATGGATAGTATCTACATACATTCTACTGATAGTCTGTTGATGGTCAGTAACACATCTATAGACATAATACTATTGGATGGAGAGTATCTGCATACATTCTACTGATAGTCTGTTGATGGTCAGTAACACATCTGTAGACGTAATACTGACTGCTTGTGATACTTCGGTAGTGATAAACAGATTAGCCACAATATGATCTGTTTATAGTTTATTAAGGGTCTGTTGAATGTCTGTGAATTTTTATTTGCTGATCATAATCAAGAGCCAAAGAGAATGTTTGCATATTGTAAACCAATGATATGCTGATGTTTTTGTTTATGGTGAGTTAACGCTCTACAGATACTGTCTTAAGTAAACTGATGTGCTGTTTTCTGATAGTGTGCTGAATATCTATAGGGTGACCATCAAAATAAAGTGTCACCGAGTTAACCAAATCTATTTATAAAGGGTATATCAGGGGATGATCTTGGGCAAAGGGCTTACTCGTTCAAGAGGCAAGTTTGAAATGCTGGCTCAGCTCACCTGGGCTACCACAGTGGTTGACAGTGGCTCACCTATGGTGATCATGGGACAGGTCATCTCACGCTCTCTCAACTGCATCTGAAGTGGTTGCTGGGTTTGATTTAAAGGCTGCATGTCTCAGAGGGCTTGGAACAGAGACATGGTGCTTCTGGGGACCAGGCTATACTTTGTGTGACTCAGTTGGACATGTCTCCAAAGATGCCCAATATATTTAACAAAACAAACCAATAACAAACAAAAAACAAACAATTACAATAAATGTTTTAACATGTCCTAGTCGAAGACTAGCTTGTTACTTGACATTTCTTTGTGACGCCTTCTTCCAACTTCTCTCTCTAAACTCATCTGATCCAAGCGGTTTTGTTCTGGGTTAAATCACTGTTCTTTGCAAAGCCAGTGTACGGATACAGGGAGCTCAAGGTTGTAGCATATTGGTCTATATTGTGTCTGTTTGTGCTGGTTGGTGAAAATTCAAGTTTCAAAAGGGTTTTATTACATAAAATTCATAAAAGAAAGAAAAAATATATTCCTGATATAATTCCATTTACTTTTGTACTATGTTTTAAGAAAAAGGGCAGAGACACAAATTGATTTCATGTTTCATGAAAGTCCTAGCCTCTAACCTTCAGTGACTGCCCCTAGCTAACCTGACCCATATTAATAAACAAATAACGTGTTTATTAAAGTAAAACATGCAATTTCCCTATAAGGACACATGTTCAAATTCTATATGGGACTAACTAACATTATCAGGTTTCAAACAATGGCTAAAAGGCAATAAGTCTATATACAGTATATTGAGCATGAAAAACAGAAAGAAGGGACAAGAAAAGGGAGAACAAAACAAAAAAATTCACCAGTATTGAGCAACCCACCTTTCAACAGTTGTCAGTTGTGCCTTAAGTCCTTAAAAGGAAAGAAAAATCAGATTATTCCAATCAGTAAGTTTTTGGTTATCATATTTGCACATCGGAGAACAAAGGCAACAATGGCAAGGAAAAACTCCCTTAGAGCAAGAGGAAGAAACTTCGAGGGTAACCAAGACTCAAAAGGGGAATCCACCCTCCACGATAGTGCTAAGACTATTACCAGCTGTAATGTCGATGTATCAGAAACAGTTTGCACTGTATTTGTTTCAATACAGCCTATGTGGGTCCTGTGGGTTGCAGTAAAAGTGGCCTGACCTCAGATGAAATGCTAGCCATGGAAAGCACTGTAACTGGGATAAGGTAGATTTAGGTCAGAGAATGCCACCGGGCGAGGCTTGAAGGGATTTCTCTCTCTCTCATTTTTTTCTATGTGACACATTTTTTCCCCCATATTTCCACAGGCCTGAAGATAAAACTAATTTAATTTAATACCAGAATCACAGTCATTCACACCTGCTCTCACATCCTAAAACAAAAAGGGGGAGGCTTGTGTGTGTGTGTGTGTGTAAATGTAAAGCACACATTCCATGCTGTTCATCTGTGAGATGATATGGCCAAGAAACGCTGTTCATTTAAGTTAGAGGTGGGATATCATTTTAAGTAATTGCACTTGGTAAATTGGTTGTTGTAGCCTTGGGTATTATTATTAAAGTTCTGCCAGAACTTTTCAATATTTCATGCATAGCGGACTCTCCTATATATCAATATGTGTGAATGCCATTACAACTTCAGCTAATGTTTTAATTGCTTCCTGGGAACAGATGGCAAGCCAAGTTGCTTTGATATCCCAAGGCTTCTGCATTAATTTGAGACCTGTATTCAGAAGGTCCTGACCTACACTCATTTTTTATGCCATTTTTGTTGTGGATCGGCCAAGGCCTGTTGGAAAAGAATGTGGCTTTGTGCATTATACTTTGAGCAATACTCACGCTCACAGTGCCCTTCTTGGGGCATTTGACATCCAATATCTTATTAGGCGTAGCACCCCACTTGAGTGAAGTGCTCATGTGAGTGTTTTTGAGCAATGTGACATTTTTGTAACCCACTCATTAACTCCTCGTTAATTCATCATTGAGCTTAATACATGTCAATGACTAACCGTGATGGTATTTCAAATGTCAAGATGTTAGATTAAAATAAAGATAATTTACTCATGAAAAAGTTACAGAAATGCATCTCTGTTTGCCAAAATATGACAATACAAAGATGCCAGCATGGAATTCATGGAGGAATAACATCTTGTTATGGGTAAACGTTCAGTTTTCAGTTTCATTTTCATGTTTCATCATTCAGTAGTCAGCAAATGATGGGTGCCAAATTGTTAAAGTGCATATTTCCTCCTTATTGGTAATTAACAAGCACAGTTTTTGTGTGCAATTAATGCTTTTAATACTAGAACACATTGATGTCTGTGGACTACCAGAAAAACTGAAAGCTTGGGAAACATATACAAATGCAGCCAATGAAGGCAGTAAGTGTTGAAAAACGAATCTAACTCATACTTGAGTTGATTTATAATGAAATTTACTCTAATTATCAATAAAATTACAGTTTAAAAGTAACTTTTAAGTATGATGTGGTATGAGCTTTGTTTAACTCACATATTACATAAAAAAAGCCATTCATAACGTTATGGGTCAAATTGACCCCGCACAGTTTAAATATACTTAAAATTAAGAAAAGAGTCAAGTCAAAACTATAATTATATATAACATTATTATATATTCTAAGAAGATTCAGAAACATTTGAACAACTATTTAATAAACATTTTCTTCACAAACTGTAGCATTGTGATAATATTGTTAATTAATGCAATTCAACAATTTCCAGATTTTTTTCAAGGTGCTGTATTTAATTTTTGAATTTTGGGTATTGTCAGTTTAAGTGGGGGACACTAACAGCTCAGGAATATGTGCAGGACGTTCTGGGATCACATGTGTTGGCTTTCATGGCAGAGCTTCCAACTAGCATTTTTCAGAAGGATAATGTTCCCCCACACACAGCGAGAGTTTCCCAGGAATATCTCTGCCAGATTGCAACACTTCCTTAAATGGCAAATCAGACTTGACATTCACTTTCTTTCTTAGAACTACAGTTGGTAATTGGTGCCAGAGGTACATCTTTCCTAGAGAGCTGATTAACCTGATGATGTTCAAACTGTGTAAGCATATCAATCATAGATCATATACACTCCATGTTCCTCATTCTGAGATAGAAGCTGTAACAAAATTCAGTTACCGAAAATGTTTTGTGTGTGTGTGTGTGTGTGTGTATGTATGTGTGTGTGTGTGTGTGTGTGTGTGTTATTTTGGTTTGACTAAGTTTCTGTTATTTTCAGAATGAACACTCCTTCACTCCATTGCCCCCAGCACCAGCTTTCTGACACACCCCTCGCTCAAATATATCCATGCATAGGTCATACGCTGCCACAAGCAGTTCTCCTCTGATTCATCAACAATTTAGTGTCTCATTGGATTTGAACTTAATCAAAAAATCAATTTATATACTAATTAGTTCAATTTAATTACACAGTTCTGAGGTCAATACAGGGTATTCATTAGTTATTCATTAATTAATCTGATACAATTAAAAATACTCTACTCTAATCTTAATATTTAAAGCTTCACTTCAGCAAGTGATGAGCAATCAAAGTTACTGTATCTAAGCAATGACACTGACACTGATCAGATCATTCCATGGTTTTAGCTAAAATTGTAATTGCTGGTTTAGCAAGACAGAGCTGATACTATTACTTACACTACATCCACTAGGACATTGCTAAGATTTGCATATATTCACTCTAAAGTTAACAGTATTTCATGCATACGTTTGGCTGTTACTTCACATATATGTAACTGTTGAAGAAAAAAGTAATGAATTAACACAAACCTTGTACGTATTATTCATCATTCATTCATCTTCTAAACTGCTTATCCTTTTGAGTCACAGGGAGATTCTTGAGCCGATCCCAGAGCTCATTGGCCAGAGGGCAGGAAACAGCCTGGACAGGCCGCCAGTCCATTGCAGTGTACGTATATACACAATCAAAACCGCAGGGTGTTCTGCGAATGATATTCAAACAGCGGTTATTTCTAGTAATTTCAATAAAAGAGTTTTGACATTACCAGGCAATAACCACAGTCTAAATGAACAATATATAGACAAATGTTTTAGAACACCTACACATTACAATACAGGAGCTTTTATGACATCCCATTCTAATCCCATACACATTAATACTTAAACGTTATTAATTCCCATAGATTTTGCAGCTATAACAGCTTCCACTTGCAGTTATAACAGCTTCAAGCTATAACAGTTTCTATTTAGGAATGTGTCTGTGGGAATTTTTGGCCATTGGACAAGCATTTGTGAGGTCAGACACTGATGGACGAGAGGGCTTGGTTCGCAATCTCTGTTTGAGGTAAGAGGTCTCTGTGGGCCAGTCAAGTTCAAACTCACCCAACCATGCGTTGAGCTGTTTTTCACCAGGGCACACACATAATGGCACAGAGAAAAGGGTCTTCCCTAAACTGTATCCACAATGTTGGAAGCGTACAATTGTCCAATATAGGGTTCACCCAAATAGCTAGTCAGGTACAATATGATTCATTTGGCAATGGGAATTTTGACAGAATATGTGGTCATGGATTTGTAACCAAACCATAGTTCATTCTTGGGTAAAAATATTGACAGTAGATTCCATCATATTGGCTAAAACAAACAATTCTGTGTCAGTAACCTAGGAAAAGGACACTTGGATAATACAGCAGGATAATGTTTATACTGAGCAGCTCAAACACTTTTATCTAGCCATTTATTAATCTATTTATTGTAAAGGGCAATATGAACATTGAACAAATGACAGAGTGAATCCCTAGTATATAATGACATAAAAAAGTAAGACAAATGATATTACTCACTGGTGTACCCATGTACAAGAGACAGCCAAAAACATTTTTTCTTGAACATTCAGTCAACATAAATTTGGAATGGAAATTAATATTTTATAGGCCCTAGTTACCTAAGAGATAATGTAGGCAAAATATGCACAAAGAGCACAGGGGGTAAAAGAGGGCAGAATGAGTCATTACTGAGTAGCATTTTGTCCCTTTACTTTAGCTTCTTATGCGTAATTAGGTCACAGAATACTTTAACTGTTTCTCATTAACATGTATGGCAACCTGTAATAAAGCCTTATGGATGCATGTGTGCATGTTGGGTTGAACATTTCTTTCTGTTTTTCTTGAGAATAAAATAATAAAACACACTGAAAACTTTCATGCTTAAAAGCCATATCTTTGTAGACCATAGCTTCAGAATCATGTGGTGGTGTGGTGAATGCACTTGCCCTAAAGGGCTACCCAGTTGTTTTGTCTCCCATCAGATTTGTTAAATAATAACTATTTTGGCAGGCAAATGTTGAAGCTGTTTGCTTTCACTGTCTGGGTCAGCGAGATAGGCACAGCTTCTACTTGACATTCTGTAGACTGATGAATTACAGAAGCCTCTTCAATATAGTATGTCTTGACATTTGTGATATTTACAATCATGACATGCACGTCTTCAGCTCACACCGCCTGTCAATCAATGTCAGGAATTCCTGGAATCAAGAAAGTGAAATAAAGATAGAGACAGCATAAGAACAGGAGCGTAGGTGATAAGAGTATGTGGCAGAGCCTTCCTCTGTTCTGTCTGACTGCAGGAGAGGATCCCTACAGGTTATATGGCAGATAAATTATAGATTACTGCCAGCACTCATTGGCCAGTCATCAAGCAGTACATCAAAGTGGATCTATACCACTTGTTTTGATGAAGCAGGGGCTTCCCTGCAGTGAACTAGAGGTGTTGAAGGTGGGATGAAAAGAGTGATAGCAACCACTATGTGGCCCAAAAACAGGGAGGGGACAAAAAAATGTGATTGGAGGGACTTGAAGGGAAAAATGCATGAAAGAAATCATATCATAATCATCAAGTGGAATACCAGTTTTTCATGTGACAACAACTTATGGTTACATCCTGCACTGTACCAAAAACATAAGTGCAATATGCAACGCATACAGTACTTACTAGAGACAGAAAACACATTTGGAGCAGCATGTTCCTGCTGCTTTCTCTAAAGAGTGTCAAGAAAAAACAGGTAACAATTTGAGTATGGGTCATAGATGTAAGCTTATACCTTATTTCAAAACTTTTTTTAAACTTATTTCAACTCATTTCAATGAAAAACCACACACATCTTTTTTTCTTGCTATATTTTCTTCTTATGCCTTTTCATATTTTATTGTTGCTGTAGGAGAAATCTAGAATACGCTGCTAGATGATCAGAGCTGAATATTCTCCTTGTACTCCTCCTAGAGTCCTTACCAGAACTAAAAACTTTGATTTTTTGACAGCCCAGTCTTATATACCTTACTGGTTGCCAGTTAAATTCCGCATTGAGTGTAAAATTCCTCTTTCTTACATATAAACTGATAGAGCCCCGGTGTGCTAACTGTAATGTAGGGGTTAAACCAGCGACCCCCGTCTCTACTGATACAGCCCGGTGTACTAATTGTAAGATAGGGGTTAAATCAGCGACCCCTGTCTCTACTGATACACAATATCATCCAGTTTACAGCGCTGTTTTACTACAGAAGCTAGTTGGGCTTTGTGAAGATACCAAAGGGTAATGGATGGAACTGACAAACACGCTCCTATACCCGCTGTGGCATCGCCTACAGTGATTAGGTCTGGGTTTTAGGATTGCTGTCTTGTTTTTCCCTCGTATTCACACATCAGCTGTTTGATGTAACTGTCCTCTTTGTTGGGTCTGTCCGCTGTAGCAGTAAGCCGTGTGTGTATATTGGTGTGTGCATCTTTAACTCTGTATATCTAATGTTAGATAATTAGATAACTGTCTAATGTTAACTTGTCTGTGGTCTTCTCTGGACAGAGGTGTCTGCGGTGAGCGGCCGTAGGATATCTATGTGAATCCAGTATGTGTATGTGAATCCAGCTTTCTGATTAGTTGCTGTTGTTTGGTATCAGGGTGTTAGAATATGTAGGGTGAGAACTGTTGAACATTAGTTGTGTCTCTGTGTGTGTGTAGTTTTGGGTGGGCTGGTCTGGCTTATGTAGCTCCAGGTCTGAAAAAAATCCCACTGTGGCCCTTGTCTACATAAAGGAATCATCTGATCTGGTGTTCAATACAGACTGCTGAAATAAAAATCAATATTTTTTTTCTTAGTAGAGATTCCAACAATGTCCAAATTCTGGATGAGGCATGACGTTCTATTATAAATCACCATATGCTCAGTTTCATAGATGTGCAGTTTTAACCCTCAATAAAATATATAATGTTTAAAAATGAATTAGAAATAATTTTTAAAGAAGTACTTTTTACTTTTTTAGTAGATGTTTGAGTCAGTACTTTTATACTTTTACTTGAGTAAAAAAAAGTCATACTTAGACTTTTACTTATGTTTTTTTTTTTTGCTTAGATTACTTGTACTTTTACTTGAATAAGAGACTTGTGTACTTTTGCCACCTCTGGCTATTAGTACCTAAAATTAATAAAGTTACATCAGGGGTCAAAACCTTTTCATACAAAGTGTTTGGGACTCAGACACAGCCCCAATCTTCAAGTCTAGGCTTAAAACCTACCTGTTCAGTCGTGCCTTTGGTAATGAGTTTCCATGCTAACTGCCTGCTAACACCATACACCATACAATTCATACAGTTCTACAGTTTATTTTGGAATTCTCTGTTGTATTCACAATTTTACTGCTTCTTTATATTTCTATGTACAAAACGTGTTTTTCCTTTGATGTCTTAGCACAGTAACAACTTTTCTTATTTGAAGTTTAAAAATGACTGTAAATCAACTCCTCTTAAGTCCCTGTTAAGAAAATATCAAGGTCTAAAAGGGCAATAAATGTATTTTTAGTTGTGAAGGGCCATGATGCACTTTCAAATATTGCAAATATTTGTCACGCTTCTGGGTTACCTCTCTACCTCTGATTTCCCAAACTCCATCTCCCAGAACCCACCACCCGATGACGTCACCGTCACATGTCCACCTTCACCCAAATAACATCCCGTTTTCCTGTTCATCATCTCCGGAGTACTAACTACACACACATGCGTGTAATCAGTCTGTTTGCTCATATACCCCTGGTTTTCATCCACACTTTGTGAAGTATTGCCACTCTGTAGCATACCGTGGTTTAGACTCTCTTTGGACTCTAGCGTTGTCTTTTAGATTTCCCTTTTGTTTTGTTTGCCTGGATCCTGTTGTTGAGCTTAACCGCTAACCTGCCTAATAAACCGTGCTCTGCTTTTAACTCAGCGCATGTCACAAATTTGTCATTCATTACAATATTGAGATTAATTATTCACAGATTTACTAGAAATGCATATACATACATTAAAAATACAATCCCTGATAAATTAACTTTTAAAAGAATTGTTGTCATTTATTTACTTGAAACAAGTGTTGGATCTATGCTCAGTTAATATTTCAGCTCACCTTAGTCATTCTGTAAACATTCATTCATTCTCTGAACCACTTATTTGTGGTCACGGGGATGCTGGAGCCTATCCCAGTACTCAGTGTGCAAAGGGGAGGAAACACCCAGGAAAAGGTCTTCAATCCATCACAGAACAGACACACACATTCACACCTAGGGGCAGTTTAGTGTCTATAAATACTAAACACTACATGTCCTTGGACTGCGGGAGAAAACCGGAGTACACAGAGGAAACCCACGCCGACATGAGAATAACATGCAAACTTTCTTGCTATCAGGCAACAGTGCTACCCACTGCACCACCACACCACCATAACTAAACTAAAACCTCACCTGGAACACAACTTTGAAATTTTGCATGGCTGCATGAATTCAATTCAAGTTTTTGCTTTATTGTTTTCCGTTGAAATCTGTGATGTAACTGAGTACATGGCCTACATGGGGCTAGCATTTAATGATGTTCCAACACCATAAGACTAAGCATCACCCCAATGGTTCAGTCAACTTACCATGATCCTATAAGTCATGTTGTATGTCTGGTGTGTTATTCTGTGATACATATTGCAAGATAAATTTGTTTCCAAACTCTGTGGGCTAAACAGCCAGAAATAAGTAAATGCAAAGCTATAAACTAGTGGTTGGTATGGTGCAGCAGAAAACACGACTACCTGCTAGGGACCTACAGCCTGAGGTGGGAGACCGGGGTTTGATTCCCGGTCTGAGTGACTATGCTGTGCTGCACCAATAAGAGTCTTTGAGCAAGACTCCTATGTAGGTTGGCCTATGTAGGTCACTCTGGATAAGGGTGTCAGCTAAATGCCATACATGTAAACATAAAATAGGTTTTATTTCTATTACTGTTGCACATGTGTGTTTGAGTGTTACTAGTGCATTTTGAAACATTAACAATGTTTACAATCGACATCTAATTAATTCATGTCGATTAATAATCGACACCTTAATTCATAAATGCTTATTCCAGAAAAGAAAGAGGGAAAAGTATGTTTCTATCACATAGGCGTAAATGTACTGAATGAAAGAAGCAATGTAAGGCATCCACCCGTTCAGGCTTTCCGATCCGAATCTGTCTATGTCTCTCTCATGCTCCTTTTCTTTCCCTTATTCTTTTTCTGCTTTTCTTTCTCTCTCTCTCTGTCTTTCTCTGTGAGCCCATCTGATGTCCTGGAGATGCACTAGATTTAAAAGACATGCCTGCAGGCTTGGCAGTGGCTGAGGGGCTCCGTGGTTGGTGCTGGCTTCGGAATAGAGCTGATCTGCCAAACTCTGATACAGCACAACTCACAGCAACGGGTCAGAGAAGATGAAGAAGGATGTGACTCTTCATTCTTATACCAGTGCAGTCAGGGCAGAGAACATGAGCAGTAATCTGTATTTGTGCCATTCAAACACTGTTGCTATGTGGGGGTTCTCTAGCAGCTGTCTCCATAGTGTTTATAGCTGGACTGATATGCACACTGAGCAGCTGTGCTGGAGAGAGGTACAACTAAGAAAGTCAGTAGTGCTGCTGGACTGCAACGATTGCATCACTTGCTGGATAAACGTGTTTATATCTAATACGTAAGTAAGAAAAATTTGGATAGCATTCCATAATTTAGGTGCTACGGCCTCAAAAGCTAAATAATGTGGGCCTCTATAGTCAAAGGCTGCTGCTTCCTCAAATGCTTGTAAGACATTACATCATTTTGCTTCATGAACTACATTTAACATTTGCTTAATAGCTCTTATTTTTACAGTGCTGCCATTATCATTTGAAGAGCTCCTCGTATATCAGTCATAATTCTCCTGTTTGTGTGCAGTGTGGAATTGTTATTGAGCTTTCATTGCAGTGACTAAAAACTAATCTTTCAGTTGCTTTGAAATTAACTGTGGGTTTAATGCTGCCTCTGTGAATTGACAGATGATGTAAAAGCTCAATTTCCATTCCCAGGGAGTGTGAGAGAGCTCTGTGGTGTCGCTGCTCTGCTAACAATTCATGTTTTCCGGCATGATTCTGTAAATCTATTCCTGTAAAGAGAACCAGTCATTTAATAAGCCTGTCCAGAGAGAGGAAGATACACTTCATGGTTATTAATGCAGACTTCAACTAGATGGGCATTAGTCAAGGCTTTTTCTTGCTGACAAAAATTTCAGTCAAACAGTCCATGTCCCTAAGGGTAGCAATTTTTCATGCAACAAGGTTTTTATAAAGCCAATGATTAGCAAACCTATAATTGAAATAGATTAGCACAACGAAAACAACTTTAATCTTGTCTGAATTGTTCACAGTCTAGAGAACCCTGTTTTTTATGCTGTTGCCATCTTTTATGTTATTCAGAGAGAAAGTGAGAGAAAGATAAAGATGAGAAACAGTGATTTTATAGACATTGCATTGTTCAGTCAGGCAGTAAGCATGGGGAGTCCCAAAGTTGCATTGCAATAATAAAAACAACACAAACAGAAAACTTTTACATATTTAACCTCAATCAATCAGCTAAAATGATACAACACACCCACTGTACCCGTGTTTTACATCAATTTACACCTACGATGTTGGTCTGCCTATATCACACAAAAGCTGGCATGTGCTTCCTTAGAGACTTGGAAGACGCTAGCATTTTTTTCAAACTGCTGCTAATACGACATCATTGGGCAGCTCAGCACACTTGGAGGAGAACAATGCAGCACAACATATGTGATTAGATTTCAGTGTGTAACGTCTGTTATGTGAGACATGGCTGTGCAGTGCATGATGGGTCCAGCACTACAAGTTTGGGGGACGTGGCTTATTGAAGTTAAGCAGAGCTGAATATTATGCAAATTAATCTGACCAAGCTAACCAGTCTGTCTAAACAAATCCGGAGGCAGCAAATCAAAAAAAAAAAAGTACCACTGTCATGCCTCTCTGTTTACATTTATTAAATATGGGTCAGAACCTGGGCTACTTAATTTTTGTATGATTCACTGAAATTGGTTTCTTATTGTCAGCTTTTAATTTGAATTGTGGCTGCCACCTTAAATGGGGAAGTGGCATCCAGGCGGCAGCAGTGTAGAACGTAACTGCCGCAGTGTTTAAGGTGGAACAGAAAACGCAGATTAGACGATAACTTAATTCTCCTGGGTTTTGTTGACTTTATGCTCACGTGTAACTTGAAGCGGCAATTGTATTTCATCATCAGTCCATATAAATTAACCCCACTCATTTGTGACAGTCTTTGTTTTCTGTTTAGACACTGTGCTAGCTGCATGGTTACATAGTGCAGTCATTATATATCACTTTTTGGGCATTTGGCATCACATTTATGAGGTATGGACTGGCATGCTCATGTAAGTGTTTTCAAGTCGTTTTTGCATCTTCATGTGGATGCTGTTGATGTGGACGAAGACGTTGCTTGAAAACCCCTGTGGACAGGGCCTCAAAGGAGCAGAAGGTTCTGAATGTTATATCAGCTGTAAATAAATGTGGAGGAGCATCTTTTAGCTACTATGCTCCTAAAAATTATGAAATGAAAATGAAAACACATCTTTTCAATTTAGCTTTTATTTCACCAGTATTATCCAGTTCTAATTCCAGTCTAATTGTGCATGTTGTTGTATTGACTTTTATACAATTTGATTTCTTTTTTTATTTTATTATTTGTTATTTTATGTTGAGCTTTTCTGTAAACAAGTTATTCTTTTTACTTGACCAGTTTTTAATTATTTGTGTGTATGTATTGTTTTGTTTAATTTTTATTCTACTATTTTATAGGTTTTTTTTAAACTTCTTTTTATCAGTCTTTTTATCGATCAGTACTTTGGTATGCACACAATATATGAAAGGTGCTATATAAATAAAGCCTATTATTATTATTATTATTATTATTCAATTGTGGACACCTTTGCAACTGTGATTTGGTCGCTGTTGCAAGTAGCATGGTTTAAGCATAGATTTAGCTTTGACAGATTCCTGTTCTTCAAATGGCCCCCAAAAACACACCTAATTGTAATCCCATTGAGTGAAGACTCCCTCACTCAAATTTCACCTTCAAATTCTGCTAATCCCAAAGATTCACATACTTTTGCTAGTCACTAAAATGTAATTTTGGATTATGAAGCTTTGAGTGCTTTCAACTCTTATCTTGGAAGTCCATAGTTTGATCTGCTTTTAGAGATGTGTTACCATTCGTGACAAACAGAGGACGAAGTAATACTTAATGACATTCAGAAGGCAAAGAAAATGTCCTGTTGATGTGAAGGAGTGATTTCAGTGTAATCTGCACGTAATCACTTTGTTTATAACATAATGTACTGCCCATTTTCTATAACTTACATGATGCATACTCTTTTACTAAACACGGCAGCAGTGGATAAGCTCAGTACTAACTGAATGACTGGGATGGCAGTATTCCTGTAACCACACAACTCTGTATGATTGTAGTCACCAACACTGCACCAACTACTCCAGAGATGAGCACAGAATAGCATGTGCAATAAATGTTCTAGGTAACAACAAGAACTTATTTACAAGAACTGAGTCTCTCTTACTGTGAGTGTGGTGCTTCCATGAAGCTCCACATGTGGCCATGCCTCCTGCACGTCCATTGCCAGTAGCAGTGTGTTATAATATACATATAGAGTACTGTGCAAGTTTAAGCACCCAAAGAACGTATTTTGAAAATGGCACACTGGACAGTAAGTGTATTTTTTGCTCTGGAATAACACTTATATTTCAGTACAAATCTATTTCCATGTGTAGTTTGATACTTCAGGCAATTTAGACAACAAAGTATGTAATTATATACTGTTATTTATTTGCAGAATATTTACAGAATTATTTGTACAGTCCAGTAGAAATGACATTCTGAAGAAACGCTTTACCCTTATGATGTGAGGCTTTACAGGCGACATCTTTTCCAGTGTGTGTTATTGCGAGTTGCTCTGCTGAATTTTGCTCTGAACAATTGCTTCGCATGTCGCCTATCCCGAAGCTCAACGACAAGGGTCTCTGAGGAAGCTGGCAGCACAATTTGCACTTCCATCAGCTCACTCTTATCCAAGATGTCGTCAACCTCCATGGGCTCTACCTCATCTTTTCCGTCCACCTACATGGGCTCGACCTGATATTTTCAGTCCACCTCCGTGGGCTAAACCTGATCTTTTCTGTCCACCTCCATGGGTTCCTCCCTATCTGTTCCGCCCACCTCCATGGGCTCCTCCCCATCTTTTCCGTCCACCTCCATGGGTTCCTCACCATCCTTTTTGTCCACCTCCATGGGTTCCTCCCCATCTTTTCTACCCACCTCCATGGACACCTCCTCATCTTTTCTGACCACGTCCATGGATTCCTTCTCATCATTTCTGTCCACCTCCATGGGCTCCTTCTTAACTTTTCTGTCCCCCTCCATGGACTCCTCCTTATCATTTCTGTCCAACTCCATGGATTCCTCCTCATCTATTCTATCCACCTCCATGGGTTCTTTAAGGTCTTTAAAGTCTTTTTTGTCTTTAAAGTGATTCAGTGATATTGTCCATAGCGGCAATATGATATATTAATAATAATAATAATAATAAATATAGCCGCAAGCGGCGATCTCAAGGGGCCAAGCATTCTCAGCCTGTACAGAACACATGGCTAAAACAGACCTTATCCGTTAATGGTCTTTTGGCTCCATCTAGTGGTCAAAAAAAGGAACTGTACAAAAAAGCAGATGAAGAAACACACTCACAATGAATGCAGCTGGATAGAGGCCCATTGAGGCCTATTCAAGCTTAAATTTGGAGCCTTGCTCTGATTACCAGTCTAAGCATATTTTTAGACATTTATCCCAAGTTTCATGACTTCATGACCTTGATATAATTATAACTATTTATGTCAGCAAACCCAAAAAAGGAATTGACTGAAAACATCTCTCATGACTTTCTAGCACACAGCCTAGGGGAAATTCGACCTGTAAAACCCTCAGATTCAAAGGCAGGCAATGGACTCAGTACAGCCTGGTCACACTTTTTAAATGTCCATTTTGCGCAACAAAGTCAGCCTTAATTGTTAAATATTTAATTTCAGAATTCTCAGATTGTTTCTAGATTAATCAAGATAATGAAACTTTAATTGCTAGCTATGTTTAATAAAAAAAGCCTCAGGCAGTTTTCGTTCATGTTATTTGGCACCATGTCATTCATTTGTATTTGGCTCCATCTAGTGGTCACAAAAAGGAACTGTACAAAAAAGCGATGAAGAAACTCACAATGAATGCAGATGTATGGAGGCCCACTAAGGCCTATTCAAGTCTAAATTTGCAGTCATGCTCTGATTACCAGTCTAAGCATATTTTTAGACATGTATCCCAAGTTTGATCAGAATTGAGCAATCCGTGATATAATTATAACCACTTGTGTCAGAAAACCCAAAAAGGAAGTGACTGAAAACAACTCTCTTATGACTTTCTGGCACGCAGCCTAGGGGAAATTTGATCTGTAAACCCCTCAGATTCAATGGCAGGCAATGGACTCAGTACAGCCTGGTCACACTTGTTAAATCACATGCTGGGACCATTTTGCACGACAAAGTCAGCCTTTATTGTTAAATATTCAATTTCAGAATTCTCAGATTGTTTCTAGATTAATCAAGATAATGAAAATTGTATTACTAGCTGTGTTTAATAAGAAATGCTCAGGCAGTTTTCCTTCGTGTTATTTGGCAGCATGTCATTCATTTGTATTTGGCTCCATCTAGTGGTCAAAAAAGGAAGTGTTTGAAAAGGAGATCAAGCAAAACATTCACTGAAATTTTTGCTCTGTACAGGCCCACTGAGACCTATTCAAGCCGAAATTTGCAGGAATGCTCTGATTATCAGTCTATGCATATTTTTAGACATTTATTCCAAGTGTGATCACAATTGGGCAATCCTTGATATAGTTATAGCCCCTTGTGTCAGAAAACCCATGACGCATTTACTGATTTATGTACTGCAGGCATGATGTACAAAAATGTCAATGTTTTAAGTACAATTATTTACTTTCAGACTCCACAGATTCATTCTAGACCAGTTTTGAGACGATATCATGAAAACTCAGAGACTAGTTCGTTAATTGGCTTCATCAAACTTTGTATGATTGTAATTTGTTTTGCTAATGTCCATTGTTGTTCAGGAACATAACTTCCAGCCCTCTTCACTCTGGTTTCCAACCACTTCCAAATTCTTATTTTGAAACAGACTGAAAATAATAAACACACAAAATAGAGAATCATGTAAACTAAAACATTTAAGCAGACACAGTCAACAAACAAACCAGCAAAGACGAAGCTAGCCCTAAGCTAAACCAGCAAAGACCCTGCTGCTTAACTGCTAAACCAACAAAAGTCAATGCTGGCCAACAAACCATCAAAGACCAAGCTGGTCAACAGAAAAGCCAGCAAAGACCATGCTGGTCAGCCAGCTTCACCAGGAAGTTTTTGCTGCCATGCTGACTGACTCGCTAAACCAGGACCTGGCCATCACTAATCAGCATTAACCAAGACAGACTCACATGAATTGAAACCAGCATCACCAGCAAGGATTTGATGGTTAAGTAGCTTCACCAGCAAGGTTTTATGTATGACCTGTCTATGTTTTATGTATGCTGTTACTGTTTATTAATGAATGTTGGATATTCATTGGATATTCATTAAAGATGCTTATCTTTCTCGATTGCAGGGGTGCTCGAGAAGAAGGCCACCAGTCTATTGGAGGGCAGACACACAGACATACACATTCATACATACCCACACCTAGCACCAGTTTAGCCTCTTTTGAAGCCTCCTGACTGCCCATGTCTTTGGGTGGAACAAAGGAAGCACAGAAAGCACCCCGGGCACGCCAGCTAGGAATTGAATCCAGGCTGAATTTGAGTCTTAGCTTCTTTCAAGGTTTCTTCCTCTTGGTCATGG
This sequence comes from Semaprochilodus insignis, assembly GCA_034552555.1. Taxonomy (NCBI): domain Eukaryota; kingdom Metazoa; phylum Chordata; class Actinopteri; order Characiformes; family Prochilodontidae; genus Semaprochilodus; species Semaprochilodus insignis. Next base: position 18,019,141 of record CM067498.1, read on the forward strand.
GGATTTTTTTGCCACTATCAGCCTTGGCTTGCTCACTGTTACTTGGATCTGGATCTTCTGTAAAACTTTGTAAATCATGCATTAACTTATTTCACTTTGGAAATCAACATGCAAAAAAAAAGTGAAAGAAATAATAAAACAAAAAGAATCCAGAGATATACATACAATTCTATGGTTTTTTAAGATCAAGAAATGGAAAGAAAAGTTGGATTTTAATCACGAATCTGTTTTCTTTTTTGCCCTCAGAGTGGCGAGTACTTTCCAAGTAATTGTCCCTCCTTCTTCTCGGCATTAATAGTGGGTAATTTGCAAAGTCTTATTTTTGTGCCTCAGCAGTACAACACTTTATCATGCATATTCATGAAGTCAGACAAGCTTAGACCTACAGCTCACTGGCAACCCCATGTGCATGTACAAAAAGACTTCTGCACACATGTTAATAAGTCAGATTTTATGGATGCAAATGCACTGCCAATGTGCTAAGGAATTCAGCACACAAGTGGGAATATTCAGACCAGGCAACAAAGCAACCCAGACAGCAATGTCTCATTATGATTGACCACAGGCTTGCCCCCTCATAGCACAGGACATGAAGAAGCTCCATGTTAGGCAAACTGGTTAGCAATGCAGGCAGGCAGTGGCACCCAGCCAAGGCAGATAAAGCAGCAGCATCAGAGCACACAGGATGGGAAGTAGCTCCGCAATAGACCACAGAGTTTGGGCAGGAGCTCATCTGAGGCAACGAAAACACAGACAATTAGTTCTGACAGAAGAACTGAAAACACTATGTGGTGTTAACAGAGTGCAGTAGTGACTCCGGCAGGCCTGGCTATTACAGTGTAACTAAAAGTTAGAGTCAAAAGGTAACAAAGATATGAGAGCTCCCTGAGAGGTCAGCGACCCTCCACTTCACTTTCAACAAACCTGAGTGAATGACAGCACCAACATACTTAGTTTCCCTTAATACTCTCTATCAGTGCACCCCCAGATCTGCCCCTTTTATCTAGCAAGGAAACTAATCACAGGCTCGACTGAACAGGTAGGCTTTAAGCCTAGACTTAAAGACTGAAGCTGTGTCTGAGTCCCAAACACTCACTAGAATGTGGTTCCAAAGCTGGAGGGCTTCATATGAAAGGGCTCTGTCCCCTGATGCCACTTAATTTTAGGTACTAATGTTGCTATCTAGGTACTATACCTTGCAATCTGAGTTTACGTGTCAGTTCATAATATGAGAAAGATAAAGGCCCTTTAGAGCCGTTTATATGTCAGCAGAATAATTTTATGCTCAGTGTGGAAATTAACTGGCAACCAGTGTAAGGTCGATAAGACTGGGCTCTGATCTGATCAAATTTCCTAGTTCTCGTAAGGACTCTGGCTGCAGCGTTCTGGACTAATTGAAGCTTATTAGGGATTTTGCTGAAACAACCAGAAAGCAGGGCATTACAATAATCCAACCTTGAAGTAATAAAGGCATGAACTACCTTTTCTGCATCCTGTAGGGAGCAAATGTGTTATGATCTTCTACAAACCCAGATGTTTGCATGTTTGCATCACATGTATTCATAGGATCATAGACAACTAAAAGTTGATGACCATGTGACTATAAAGTAATACTTTACAACTGTAGCTGGCCATTACCTTTTCCTGTTCAGCCAGCGGTATCTGGCTTTTCTGACCTGTTTTTCCACTGCTGTTTATGCTTTCCTGGTGTAGAGACAAAAAGTTCTACCACTCAGAGTAAATGATTTAGAGACCCTTCTGAAGCATCCATCTTTTTTGCAGTTCAGGAAGTAGTTAGTATGTATGTGTGTGTGTAATATAATGTGTATGTGTACAGAGAGGCTAAATATAGTGAGCAGCAGCAACTGCAAGGGCTTGACCATCTAATCATACACTGCTCCAGCAAAGACATCCCAGGAGTGGATGCTTTATTCAGGGAGGCGATAGCGAGCAACAATAGCAACATCCCTGTCAGTGGTAGAAAACTCTCACAAATTAGAGTTGCTACTGAGCAAAACACACAACTCACCATACTGTAAGCAGGTTGGCCAGACATGAAAAGGCAGTGCCAGGCACTCATCACTGAATACTACTCTAATAAAGATGAAATCTGTGGCATTCTGTTCAAGGGGGAAAAGATAATTGCACCACATGGGAACAGAGAAAAGCGAACAGGGGTAGGAGTCCTATTCTGTTTTGGCCTGGAATGGGCAAAAGAGTTTGAGAATATTATTAGGACATGCTCCACCTGGTTACAGTGGTGTAAGTCCAACCCAGAGATGCCAATAATCACACACCCAATCTCAGAATGGTCAGGGCAAGTCATTCCCACAGAATCAGTATCACTTTCTTTTGCCAAATATGTGATACATGCATTTGTCTTGGTGAATGCACGCAGGTAAATGGACGCCTCTTCGTGTGGAGTGGTAAAAACTCTTTATTATGACTGATATTTTGAGACTGAGTGACTTTCTTTCAACACTGCAGCAGCCATGATCTGTAGGATCAAAGCCACCGAGTGGCTGAAAAGGTATTCCCAGACAGTGGTCCCCAGTGTAGTTCACAGGAGTTTGCCAGCTTCACAAGAACATTGCACTTAGTACACACTACAACAAACCCATACTAAGCTTACTGAGAAAACACTGCAGACAGCAAAGACGATTCTTGCCAAAGCTTGAGTAAAGGAAGAGTCCATGGAGGGTTTGCTGGAATACAGGAACACACTAATGCACAATTTCAAGTCACCAGTCCATCTTCTTGTAATCCAAAGACTTGTCATTATGTACAAACACCTGCAACTGCAAGTCATCAGTCAATAGTGTTGTGGTATTCAGGTTTGGTCTTGTCTCGATCTTGACCTCATTTGGACTCAATTGGTCTTTTCCAAGTCTCAAAGTCAGATGGAAATTGTTGTCGAGACCAGCCGAGTGTGCTGTAAATCTCAGCACATGGTCAGTAAATGGTTTTATTGTAGAGATCTTGCGTCCCAGTTAAGCCTTGCCTAAACAGAAATGACAACAGGCATTATACAGTGGAGTTGTTAATGATTTTCATAAGACACAGAAGAGAATACCTTAATTATTAACTGATTTGAAAATAGAGCTAGATCAGAGTTAGTGTTTGCAATGATGATTAGCCATGTGGACTAAGACTAAGGAAACTTGGCTTTGCCAGTGAGTTCAGTCATATGATCAGTCATGAGTGAGCTTTATAACATAAGAATAAAAAGAAATTAAATTAGTGTATTAGTGAATAGGTATTATAGAATATCAACAAAGCCAAAATAAACAGTCCTTTCTCTGCACCAGGAGTTCTTACAGTACACACATCAGACACAGAACCTTCCACAGTTTTTATTCATTTGATTGTTGTTTTTTCGAACTCACCTAATGAGGTTCAGGAAAGGATGCAGGATGTTGCAGGGAAGCTGCAAATGGGGTTCTGACGAGTGACAGTGTAAGTTGTGGGGTTTCATATCATCATGAGCAAAAAAGTACAAAGCACGGTTACTTATGTTCAGTTGCCACACCCGTGAAGCACAGAGATACATATTCACAGCTGTGTACCCTTTGTTTAAAACATGAACTAGCATAACTCGCATTTTGCCAGAACAATTTCCGAGCTCAATATAATGTTTTTATTAATTAAAAAAAACAATATTTGTCTTACTTGTTTGTATTGTGTATGTGTGTTAGGGTGGGGGGAGGACTTGATACACTTATCCAGCCTATAGGAGGTCTTACCTCCTTGGCACCAGCATAGGACGAAACCTGATGCCACCGACGCAATTAACACTACCTCATGAAGACAAAGGACCTGTCTACATCTAAGCAGCAGGAACAGGTGTAGAATTCCTAAAGAGCAATTATCAGCTGGCAAAATACTCTTCCAACGAAACGCAGTGCCTAGTCAAGCCAAAACAGATACTTGACCAGTGAAATGGATGTAGGTGTAACATCTGCATCTAATAATATTAATAATAATAATAATAATAATAATAATAATACTAACATGTGTAAATATATCACTATATATGTATATATATACACACACACGTACAACATATAACAATACATATATGTTATTTATTCCCAATAGCAAATTGTCACAGGACATCATGTAAATATAATCTCATCAAAATAGAGGCCATTAGAAGTCAATACACTTATAGCACATTCGCATTATAAGCACAAACAATCTGTTGCTTTTAGAAGTATAAACTTTTGTCACAAAATGAAATGACATCACTGAAGTGTGTCACCTGAAGGCTTAATTTCTCCTTCATTTTGCTCTATCCCCCCTTCTCTCTCTCTCTCTCGCGCTTCTTTAATGCAGTGCCATATGAGGAGTAATCATGCTTCACAGATCTCCGATACATTTGTCCATCACCGAGTCCCCTAGGCTGTCTTACTGCCAGACATCACTGACCTTCACAAAGCATCAGACTTTCACCCCATCTTTCCTTCATCCCTCCCCCTCTCTCTCTCTCTCTCTGCACGTCTCTGCACTCTTTTCCTAGCTTCATAAGTGGTTCTCTATGTTTTTGCAAAGCTTTTTCCTCCATGCTTCATGGGGTTATCACTCTGCTACCTGACTGTGTTGGAGGTACGCTCATGGAAAATAACAATTAATGTAACAATGCAATGATGTTTGCATTACAGAAGAGGCAACTCTAGCTGGTCTAATGTATCGCCTTTGTTATTAACAGAGACAAATGGATTCTCTTATTTGGCTTGAGGCTTCGTGACACCAATCTCACCTGTGCCAGCTGTTATCTGATACAGGGAGGGAGACAGCTCATTTTGTTTGCTTGCATTGTACCCACAGTGTGTACGTTCGAGGCACTGGTTTGCTGGTCCAGTGTATACAAAATAACTGTGCCTCACAAACATGTTGTACCTCAAAGGCCCAGAGGAAAGCCAGAAATGGAGGTGATTGAAACGATAGGTAAACAGTTTGCTGTGAAGACGGATATAGCTACCTACTTTAGTTACTGTTGTTATGTCAGACAAGCTATGCCCGTTTCATTTATGGGGTTTACAGTGACACATTTAGCCCATTACATTCTTAATAAATCTTTCGATCAATAAGTTCCATTCAAAGTTTCAGAAAGGAGTAGATAAAATGCAGTTACACTCTCCTTTATGTCACTGTAGAGCTAGATACAATAGCCAAATAGCACTCAAAGAATAGTACATTATGTAATAATATATCATCACTATCCAAAGAAAAAACACGTATCTGCATTTTTGTCAGTTTTTACTGTTATGCATAATTTAAACATAGCAGCTATCATTTAACCAGAACAAAATCTGGTTCCATTGATTTACATTAAAATGAAATTAGGTTTTTGCCCTCTCTTGTAAAATTGTCATTTTGGAGATACTTGTTTTTTGGACCATGACCATATGAACTAGTAAATCTGTATATGATATCATATTAAATAGCCAGTTTTGTCCCACTTGAAAATTGAAATTAATGCAATGAAAGGTAAGATATACTGTGAAATGTAGTTTAGTTTACATGTCTAAAAATAGAAATGTAGTTATTAATAATTGTAGTCAATTACAAATGATTAAAAACTGCTTAAGTACAGTAATACAGTAATACCCGGATCTTTGGATCTTCCTGTAAGTTTTAAGGGTTTGTGTCCTGAGACTCAAAATGCAAACAGCTGCCTTACTCATGATAGTAACTTTGATGGGAAGTTAGTTTAAAAAGGCTGCATGCATGCATCCTAATCAGTAACATTAGGATACATGAATGAGCCGCATAAACAACAAACAAACTAACCAGTAGAACAAGCCGTTGTCGCAAAGATGATTTGCTCTGAGCAGTTCTCAACTGTTCATTATTGAGTGAGAGAAAGGTGAACATATGACCAATTTTCATATCAGACGATTTTTTGTATATTCATTCAAATCACTACAGAAGTAAGAAATAAATATATAATTTTCAAATATTACATTGAGGAAGAATGTAGGAGTTGTAATAGTGCATCAAGTACATACTCCCTCCTGAAATGACCTGGTCTCTTCATCGAAATGTTAGATTACAGAAAACCTTTGACATTCTCACAGACATTCTCATGTCTTAATGGAAGACATAAAGTTTTATGAAGTCATGTATTCATAAAAATCCATGGATGAATGAGGAAATACACCGGCTTAGGACAAACTGTTATAAATCAGAGCACTTATGGAGGAAAACTAAACAACAGGTACATCATGCAATAGAGCAGATCACCACTTACAATTATGCTGTGAAAATATCCAGACAGTGACACTTTGATAGTGTCATTAATAGCCACATTTCCCACCACAGAATGATGAATTAAACCAAACTTGTTAGTATGTCAAGAGTTTGCACTTCATTTTAATATATATAATCGCTCTGATATAGCGATATGTCCCTATAACCTTCCTGGTTAGCCTCATACATCAGTAATGACATCTTTCTGTTTTATCCATTATCTGGAGTTTACAGCTGTTACAAATCAATGACGTTTGTTCACATGATCTTGACCCTGTTCCTGCTTCGCTCTTTGTGATGGCTTTAAAAATTAGGTTTTAACTTGTTAATATTTTAACTGCTTAACTAAAAGTGATATACACCAATCTTTGCCAACATGTGCTTTTCCATATGCTGGAAAACTGCCATAGTGAGGCCAGGGGTGGTCTTAATAAAGGTAGGCAAAGGTAAGCAGCTGTGTAAGAGCCCCGTGAAAACACAAAGCAGATATACTGCATGTGTTAATGTTTAAAAAATGTATTCATTAGACATTTTTAAAACAGTTATTTATTATTTTGATTGTGGCAATTATTTTCAGTCACTTCAATACAGCCTTACCCCTGCTGCATCATAGTAATAATGGAATTCCTTGTTACATGATGATAGACCTGTGTAAAGAAATGAATGGTGTGAACAAGCCAATTAATCAATAATCTATATTTTGGAGAGGGAACAGAGTTATTTAAGCATAGCTAAGAAACACAAAGAAAGCAAGGAAAGCAAAACCTTCATCATTCCCAAAGCTAACTCTGTTTTGTTTCAATCAGAGCAGAGTGGAGAGCATACATAATGCTTGTGTTATCATTACTACCAACAGTTCCAGTGTTACAATGTCAAGTTTGTAACAACAAAACAATTTTTTAAATGGGTTCTAAATAAAGGCACATTGAACATCAATCTGAATACCCATCTCACCATGAAACAAGCCATTTAAGCATGCAAAAGCTTTTTGAGTGTTCATGGCTCTACATAGAACCATTGTCTTTACTAAAGAAAGCCTTTGTAAAAGAAGTTAGTTTTAAGGCTCTAAATGGCTTACCCACTGATATGACTGAATTTTTGTCTGCATATGTTGCAACTCATTATCTTAGATGTGCACATACAGGAGGCCTCTTTCCGTTATTATGCTTGAACTAAACCCATGTAATATACTTTTATTAAACTTAGATTTATCTTATTATATTTCTCTTTTTATTTAATCTGTCATTGTCTTAGATATAGTTTCTCCTATGATCGTCAAGCTTTATCACATCTGTACTTTTAAGTACTTTAAACTGACACCAGTATGAGCAGTGCTCCATAAATAAGCATATTATTATTGTTGTTATTATTATTATTCACCCCTATAGAGGATATTTGGAATATGTAGGATCATGACTGCACAGCACTGTGTGGAAAATGCATTGTTTGTCAGCTTAGTGTTTTTATGTATTCAGGTCAGGTCAACACAGTTCTTCTAAATTACAACAAATACATTATAAATAATTAATCTTTACATTAATACTTAACAGAAATATTTATCTAGAGGTATACTTCTAGATTTTCTTAGATAACCTAATTTCAGATTTGTATCCCGTGAGCCCCAAATGCAGCATAGTCAGAACATTAAAAACTTTTTTTTTTTTTCAAATAATTTCATTAATAAACACTTAAACAGAGAATATATGGGTTGGCTCTACTCTTGCAATTACTACCTCCTGGAGAAATCAGGAACTATCTAATTGATGTTCCAAGCTCCTTTTCCTGTTAGATTTGTCCTTCTCTCTTCAACTGGGATTGACTTGAGGGTTCCCCCCTTGAGCCTGGTTCCTCTTGAGGTTTCTCCCTTACTCTAAGGGAGATTTTCCTTGCCACTGTTGCCTCTGGCTTGCACACGAGGGGCTTGGACCCGGATTTCCGTTCCCTACATGGACATGGACTCTGTGTTTTTCTTTTCCTTTATATAAACTGCTTCTCTGTAAAGCTGCTTTGTAAGGTGGCTAAGATGAGTGCAAAACAAATGAACTTTTCAGAAAACAGAAAATGAAATTACAAAAGTAAAAACAAATTCACAAGACGTGAAACACTTNAGGTCTAACACACAGGAAGTGCTTGTTGTGGACCCTTGTCAATCAAACTGTTTTGTGGTGGTGGAGTGAGTGGAAGAAAGAGACTAACAGGCGATGTCTAAACCACTTAGAGTTGAAAATGTTAACAAAAGTAAGTGGGCTGTAATGCTAGCTATAGTGGATAACCAGCTAGCTAGCTTAAAATGGCTGACAGTTTTTGCAAAACAGCCCATGTCGTTTAGACGTCGCCTGTTCGTCTCTTTCTTTCGTCTGCTCTTTTAAAAATTCTAAAGACCTTCCACAGGAAAAACAAAAGCGTGCCAGCTGGCTAAAATGCGTGCCACAAATGGACAAAAACATGCTTTAGTGTTGTGACAGTCCTAAACTCCACTCACTCTACCACCGTGAATAGTTTGATTGACAAGGGTCTACCACAAGCACTTTCTGTGCTAGACCTACCTACTAGTAAAAGTGTTTCATGTCTTATAAAATTGTTTTTGCTTTTGTAATTTTGTTTTCTGAAATGTAATATTTTTTTGCCCTTGTAAAATTGTTTTTGCTTTTGTAATTTTGTTTTCTTGAATGCAGTTTTTTTTCGTTTGTAAATTTGTTTTTATTTTTGTAATTTTGTTTTCTGTAATGTTCATTTGTTTTGCACTTCTCGGCCACCGTAGCTTTGAGACAACATTAGTTGTAAAAAGCGCTATACAAATAAATATTGATTGATTGATTAATAAAACTATATGTTCATAGCAGTGAAGTACCTAGCATCGTGATTAGTTGTCACTGTGCAATCCCTGACTATCTAAAAAGTTGGCCTGGTAGGAGTCCACCAAAGCCTTGTAACCAAAAGCCTATAACTTGATGACCCAGGCCTGTGCACACCACACATGCACTTGTTGAGAATACGGTGAAAGGTGACTCATCTGACCACATAATTGTTTCTCTGTAGATCAGTGCATTAGCTTTTTGCACCACTCAACTCTCAGATATGCATTTGTCATTGTAAGGCGTGTTTTATGGACTGCAACATTACTATAATGTCCCTTTCTGTGTAGCTTGGATGGACTGTTGCTGCTGACAGCTACTATGCTGCTCTTAAATGGACTCAGTTGACAGAGAGCATTAGGAGAGTTCTGACACTACGCATGTTTAAATCCTGGCTGAAAACTAGTTGAGCAGCTTTCAGATCGGTTTAAAACACTATTAGCTCTATGACACTTCTCCTCTTTAATGGCAGCTATTTCTTATCCTAATTTAATTTTTAATTTAACTTTTTAATGTAATGTTAAATTTGTTCTATTTTAAATCTACTGTTTAATCATGTTTTAATAGTGTCTTAATTATACTTTCATTTCTACTCTCCAATATCCTTTTCATTTTAAATTATGTTTGTATCTTCTCATTTGTAAAGCAGTTTAAATGACTGCGGTATATGAAACGTGCTGTATAAATTAATTTGTTTTGTCTTTTGTCTTGCCTTTAATACTGGCCTTTAATGTGCTTGATATATGATCTGTGTACAGAGGTATAGTATTTAAGTAATAAATTATCTTTTGTTTATTACAATATGTAGAAATACATCTTCTGTTTGCCAACTTGAACACACAGCCATATTTTGATACTTTGTTTACCATTTACTACTCTAAAAGTTCATGATAAAAAAGCATAATTTGGTGCTATTAAAAACCACTATTTCCTTTGCGGAGCTTTCCCCCCTGCGCTTCGTGTATCTACAGTCATTGCCTATTTTATCAGTTCCACTTATAGGAGGATTTTGTAGGTCTACAATTACAGGCTTAGTCCATTTGATTCACTGCATACTCTTCAGTGGTCAGGACCCCCATGGGACCACCACAGAGCAGATGTTATTTGGGTGGTGGATCATTCTCAGCAGTGCAGTGACGCTGATGTGGTGGTGGCGTGTTAGTGTGTATTGGACACAGCAGTGCTGCTGGAGTTTTTAAACCCCTCAGTGTCACTGCTGAACTATAGCCTATGTAACAGAGTTAAAAAGTTATAATATATTACCCTTATTTTTGTGAATTCTATCAAAATTATTTGCTACAAAAGCTCATTTGTTGTATTATTGTCCTTGTTGAAAGCTAATCTGTTTTTATATTTCTTATTTTTCAAAAAATTCCAGTTTGTACTCTTTAGATATTGCATATAAGTTCAGTGGGTTATTTTGGATTACAATTCCCTGCTGTACACACGCACAACTGCAAAATTTAGTTTCTTTACTATTTTGTCCCTTCGCGTTTTCTTTGCCCCCCGTGGCACTAAGCACCTTGCTGGAGGTAAGCTGTTTTGGGAAAGCTATACTATATTAACTAACTAACTATATTTTTAATTATATTTTAAAGACATATATGTGCTCACAAAGTGGATTGCTGCAAGTATTGTCTATAATACGACTCATAGCATCTAATTGTTGTATTTTCTTTCACATATTAGTGCATATTCTGCCAAATTTGCTGCTGTAATTCATTACAGAGCAGCAAGTAGTTCTAAGCAGACGGCAGCAGCATTTTTTTTGGCACCAACCGCATTGTGCAGGGGAATGAGCTAGAAACCTGCTTAATATTCTATCTTTCTTCCTTTTCTTACCTTCATAGAGCTTGTGCAGTTGCAAAACACAATCAGGGAAAGGGATTGTGTATGTGTGTATGCAGGTACGTTGTAGTTATTTTCTCAAATAAATTGTAAAATACATGTGTTCAGCTTCAAAAAAAAAAGGAAAAACAAAACTCTATCTCTACCTCTCTGTGAAGCCACTGTCATTGGTATAGAGACTGAAGAGATGGGTGAGCGCATGCAATCTTGTGGAACTTCAGTACTGAGGGTCCTAAGGTTCTGATGTGTTTTGCATACTGCACATGCTATCACCTGTTCAACAGGAATGTGTATAAAACCCACATATATCCGTTGTTGGACAGTTTGGTTTACAAATTACAAATTGGTTCACACTTGCCTAATGGGCCAACCTTCTCTCCCAGCCTGATCTTAACTTTAACCAGTCACGAGACTCCACATTGGAAGGCAGGGGTAAATTTTTCTCTTGCCGTTTTTCATTGTCTTCAAGTAATTACTTGGATTGTGCAAAGAATATATTTTCTGCAACCTCCCTGCATCCCACCCAATCCCTGCGGTTCACTGCTCACAGCTTGACAATAAAATCACATATCTGTAAATAATACTTCATGAGCCGTCATTGAATTTCCTTCCTATTGTAGTCCATAATTTGCAAGATTTAGACCAAACAATGCCAGCTGAATTTAATGCAATTAAAGCATATGAAATAATTAAATTATACAATCACACGTCTCCTCTAATTTTGCTTCAGTATTGTAAGTTTTAAGCAGATGAATATATATATATAACGGTTTAGCAATAATGTTTAATGTATTTAACAATAGAACCTAGAACAACAGAACCTAGAACACATTTTACCATTCATGAAAATTATTAACTCATTTAGAAAACAAAACAACAACAACAACAACAACAACAACAACAACAACAACAAAAACTGTCAAAGAAGAAGTTGATAGGCTAGTATCCTACATCAGACAAGAATAGGACAACATTCCTCTCCCAAAACCCCAGCAGTTGCTCTCCTCACCTCCCAGACATTTACAGACTGTTGTTGTTGACATGGTGGTTGGTGTAGCTCAGCGGGTAACATCGCTACCCACCAGGGAGCCACCACATGTGGGAGATTGGGGTTCGAATCCCGGTCTGGGTGACTGTGCTGTGCTACACCAATAAGAGACTCCTAACACTACATTGGCCTACCTGTAATATGATTAACCTTGTAAGTCGCTCTGGATAAGAGCGTCAGCTAAATGCCGTAAACGTAACTGTTGATGTGTTGCTGCCATCAAGTTGGTGAAATACCTCACTTTCAACGTCTGATATGTGTTCTACTGTGAATAAAATATGGTTCTATGAGATTTGTAAATCATTGCATTCTGTTTTTATTTACAACAATTTACAACAGCTCTTGTCTGACAAGTGACCATATTTTACATTCTTGATCGTGGATCAAAAACAACTTTGTCAGAACTCATAATGAACTCTGTGCCTAAAAGCCTCAAAAAGTCGGAACAGGTTTGTTTGTACTCCAGAAGGCTTGCTTGCCAGCACCTTCCCATGTATTCTCAATAAATGCAAGGATCAATGAGAGCATGATGGCTGGCTAGCAATTCGAAGCAGTGGGAAACTTATATGGGCTGGCAATTATTATTCATTTAGAACTCTAAAACAAACATTCAGGAATTTTATATGCATATGTTAACAGTTAGCAGGTAGATTATTGAAATACACTGCTGCGGGTGATTAGCTAGCATGCGGAGTGCTAAGCAAAGCTTTTTTCCGTCAGACTGATAAAAGCCAGTGCACAGAAGTGTGTTTTAATAAATGAGGTGAAAGTATTGCCTATGTGAATGGCTGTTTTGTTTTTTATTAATAATAAAATGTATTATTAAATTTTATATGTATTTAATATTACCAGAAAACCTAGTCATGAAGATCATAATTCAAATAGAACTTCGTGCTTCTGACAACGCTGGTTGCAAAGCTTGAAATGCTGTACTCAGTAAAGCATTTTCATTTGCTTTCTAAGCTTTACATACTTTATCCTTCTCTATAATTTGTGCAAATAAACTATGACTGCGAGCCCTGTATCATTAGCATGCATGCTCCATATCTGCCCTTTTGCATAGCTGCTGTGGTCTGCTGCACCTTGAAGGGTCCTGGTTGTTTTTGGTCCCTGTTTAATGGTATTCTGTGCCTGGACTTCTGACAAACCAAGTAGGGTTCAGTGCACAGATGTAGTGAATGGGCAGATGGACCTTGTCAGCCCATACCAGGACCATGCTTCTGTGGTTTCTGAATACACTTCACCTCACCTTGTAGGACACTGTGACATCACTTTGAGCAACTAAAGCATTTGGTCAGTGATGATGAAAGGAAAAGTGAGGTCAGCGGCACTGTTCGCTATTACTATTCCTCTTTTTCCTCTATTCAAGTAAATTCAGTAATTAATTTCAACTTTTTGAAACATTCATTTCAATTTTTTCCAGCACGATTAAGCATCATTATTGGCTGGAATGTGAAGAAGTTGCACTGATATGTTTACACATTTTGTTAGCATTGTAAGCGAGTGGTCTGTCTGTTCATGACAACAAATATTGAAAACCAAATGTTTGAACTGGCAAGTTGGAATCCTGGTGGCATGGAAGATGAGGCATGATAGACTTAATTAAAGCACACACACACACATATACACACACATAATCCAACAATTGCAAAGTACCGCAACATTTATTATCCACACTTCATGCAGACTTCAAAGTGAGTCTCCAGACTGTTTGCCCCAAGTATAAGAACAGTTTGGCTTATTAACAAGGTCACAGATAGGGCTAATTTTCAATCTGTTCTGAGTGTTTGCTTTTCAAGTGCACAACTGACTCAAGAAGGGAGCAGACTTGTTTTTGTATGTAGCGAGACATAAGTGAATACCTGAAATGCTGAGCCAGTTTCCTTGACATTGATACTGAAACTTCACTACTTACTACTGAGCATCTACAGTAGCCTATAATGCTTTTTGCATTCAATCACGACATAATACAAAGTGAACAAGTGATCTTTCAAGCTAGGTTTGTTATAATCAGCTGTTTGCTGCAAACTGTTGTTTTCTCTGTCTCTACAAATATCCAATCCAACATTGTTGCGAGATGTCACTTTAGGAGAGATAGCACCCATAAGGTAGACGACTGGACGAGTGTATTGGAGGTCCCATGTGCATGCAACAAACACTTGAAGCAAGTTCCCCAGAGTGCTCTTTATTTATTGACTTTCACACACAGTTAATATTTATAGTTATGAGAAAACAAAAAAAACAAAAGCTTTAAAGGATCTAGTTTGGTTAAGAATTGTTGTTTCTTTTCTTGCTTGCACAGAAAGGTAGAGTCAGGAGACTGGAGGCTGGGGATGTTGGAGTAGTTTATTTCATGGCGATCGCAGTTCACTCACAGCTACTGTCCAAAGACAGTCCCATCCAGTCCAACTCAGTGCAGTCCAGTCCAGTCCAGTCCAGTCCAGTCCAGTCTAAAGACAGTCCCTTGTCCCACAGGCTTTATACCCTGTTTCACCACCCCCCTTAAGGCACACAGAGGGTGTGTCCTTATCTAGTGTTAACAGATAGTCAACTATCCTTCAGGTGGTGACCATTCTCTCAGGGACTCCATCCTGTCGTAAAGTTCTCCTGAAGGCAACATTCTCCCAGGGACTCCTCCTGTCGTAAATACCTAAAGCTTTGTTCTGGTAATGCAGCTGTTCCCCACATGGTAAACGTATACACACATACAAAACAGTGATATCCAACAGAATCAAAATTCAGGCATTATTCTATACACTTGGAACTCAGGCTGTCCAAGAACTCTGGGGTTGCAAAGCCACAAAGCACTCTTCCAATTTGTCCTCTGCTAGTTCACCGTCTCTACCCCTTCAAAAGGTAGCTCCTTCGACTAAAGTATATGGTAACATACGTCAAAAAAAACAACAACAGTTGTACCCAGAATAAAGTGTGGGATTGCAGTGCTAAATGATGATAAATTTAGACTAATATGGGCAATATGTATTGAGCTACACATACAGAAGTAGTGTCTCTCAGTATGGTGTCGGGCCGCATTGTTTGCTAACACAACATGCCAGACGTCTCGGCATGGAGTTGTAGAGGTTCCTAATACAGTTCCTGCAGATATTTCGGTAGGGGTGGAGGTGGAGTGATACCAGGCCTTCTGAAGATGTGACATGTGACATTAACCACTTATCTTGATGCTGTCTACGGTGACAGTACGTGACCACGGTTCGTTGGTCGTCACTACCAAGACAAAAGTGTGTGCTCCTTGTGCGTTTAGTTATTACACTGATTACTTACAATGTATACATATTCTTACAAGTTTAATATTAACATTAAAGTAAGGTGTATAAATCAGGACTGACAGACATCATCCCAATCATTTTTTGCTGGTATTGGATTAGTGCCATTTCTGGTTTGCATCAGTTAGTGACACTGGCTGTGTCTGAGGTCTCTATAGTTGACTTAGGACATGCAGATACCTGTCCATAAACTGCATACATTACATTTGGACAAAAGGAAAAAAAAAACAATGACAAAATTATAAATCGCATCATGTCATTTACAGAGAGTTTCGCAGAGCCGAGTGGTCTGCCTTGGCATGTGTGTCGCACTGCAGATGGCAGTGGGCTGATCGCCTCACGGAGGTGGCCTGCAGGGTCCTAGCCGACCCCCTTTGGAAGATCATAGGGCTCTGCCAAGGCCCCCAGGGTTTACTAAGGGTTACAGGGGAGCAGCTGTCAATGAACTGGAACAGAAGTCATTGAGAAAGAGGATCCCACTTGAAGGAAAGATGCTACATGCATCAGAGGAGAAAAGGGGAAGACTTTATGCTGAAGTAGTATGGAAGGATCGCTTCTTTACGGTACTAATGTGGGGTGGTAGTGGATTGATTTGCAAGAAATCTAAGCATTTAAGCCTCAGTCTCCACACACATGCGCTCATACAAAACATTCAGAGTAGAATTGTGCATGAATGCTTTGCTGCAAGAGATGTTATCCACTGCAGGGAATGCTTTTAAATATGGTTCATTTACATAAACAACACACTTCAGTCTATTGGACTTATCCACATTAGTGGATTATAACAAGATTTACCTAAGTAACTAAGGATCACTTCAGAAATAGTATGATTTACTAGATTTGTATTAGTAATATTAATAAATTAACAGGTAATTAACAAAGTAAACCAAAACAAATTAAAGTACTACAATTATTGCATTTTACTGTTTATATACAACAAAACACGACTTTCATTAAGAATTAAAAACATATGTACGCTGTAGGTGGGCATGTGTGTGTGAGTGTGTAGCTGTTACTGAAGAACTATGACCCCTGCTGGGGCATGCATGATAAATGTCCTATAGAAGCCACAGCATTGTGGTGATGTGTAGTTCTCCTGGGTGGCCTGCTGAGGGACTTCTACAGCCCTACTAAAGGTCAAGATCTTTTTATGCAATGCACATCAACCAACAGAACAAACAGCAAGTCCAAACACTATAGTTTACCCTTTTCACTTTGTTGTACTGTGTAGCTTTTTTGTTAATATGTTATATTTCATAAATTGGTAAAGATTGGTAAATAATACATAACTGCTTGTAGATACGGTGAGAATTTATAAAACTGCACATTTTATGCATGCAATGATTCATCACTGATATAGCACAATATCTTGGGGAATGCAACTGCCAGAACATTCTGTAACATAACTTAACATTCTGTAACTAATCAAACAGGAAATGAAAAAACTGTGCTTTTGATTTCTGCCTTTTTTTTAATATAATGCATGTAATAAATTGTAAAAGGTGTGCTATATACAGAACTGTAGAACATGATATTAAGCACTATATTACCATATGTACTTTATATTCTAATCATTTACAGTTTTTGGAATGTGATTTTTTTTAAACATTCTAACTTGTATTGGATATCTTAAATAATTAAATAACATATTTTATTAGGATTTAAGTTTTTTTTTTAATTTGCTTTATCATGTCTAAAATTATGTTTAAAAAAAAAAGTATTTTAGTATTTTGATGCTGTGTGAATGAATTACAAGGAATCCCATACAGCGATTAGATGAAAACTGAAATATTATAACTTATACAATATTTACTTAGAACTTAAAATTATAACATCTTTATAAATAATGGTCCTCTTTAAAATGTCAGTCATACATTAGAATGTTAAAATGTATTTTGTATTATATGATTTTATTATTATTCATTATTAATTTCATTTGTAATGACTAACAATTATTTACTCATATTTTAATATATATTTGTAATGAAACAATATATACATAGTATATTTTAACCACTTACTAAATAATTAATTACTCATTTTAGATATATAAACAATGGATGTGATTTTTGGAGAATCAGTTAATTTATTTAACCTATTTCACTGTGGAATTGATAAACATTTAATTTCTACAAAAAAAAAAAAAAAAAAAAAAATGACAAGCAATTCTGCACATATCTACTTGTATGTTTTATAGAAGTATTTTTATAGAAGTTTTGATGATTCTCTAAGTTGGTTCCCTAATTGAAGATAATAATTACACATCCTCAATGGAGAACGCACTCCTGCACCTTTTAGTGCAATTACTGTTTATGCCATTGCTGATTTTAACAGATTAGAAAAAATGCACATTTTATATTTTGCTGTTTTACCAATATGTTAAATTGTGTAATACAATTTGCAGAAAAATTTGATATTTTAGTGTGTAGAGGATATGCTAGTATATTTTCATTAAGAAAATAAACTAAACCATTTAAATGTGTGTTTTCAAACTTTTGCATAAGACTATATGTAATGTTTATCATGGTGAAATTATGTTAGATCTGATACGAATATTCCCTATAGCAGGCACTGGGCAACATATTTGCAATAACATTTATTTTTTAAGTAGATTTTTATTTTAGGTTAAACTCTTCAGCCAGCTGGTTCCTATCCCCACCTGTGTGAACGATTCTCACAGGCTATGTTTCTCTAAAATGGTGCCTTTTATTTCAAACCACTCTGTAGAATTTTGTTCATATTATGTACAGTAATTTAATTATGCAGAGAGTTTTTATAAAAATGTAAAAATAAATAGTGAAATTCCCTTTTAACTCACATTCCATCTGCAAGTTCCTCGTCATTAATTCAATTTAATATATTCAAAAGGTGTCAAATTATACTCCTTTTACACAAGTTCTCCCTGGTGTCTTCGTGAAATGTCTGTGCCATGCTTTGATCAAAATACCACAAGGGTCAGGCACTCCTACCCTGTCTAAACAGCCCTGTTTAAAAGGGACAGTTTAAATGCCTGTTCCTTTTAGTGATAATGAGCCACTTCTCATTCCAAACCCTCTTTTGTGGGGTGCTGCCATAGCAAGAAGCAGTCTGGAGACTGTACTCCCATATTACCCTCACGCCATTGATGTGTTGATAAGATGACAAACTGATAACATCAGCATTATTGTTCATCAAAAAAACTTTACCATTCTGGTGCAGCCAACAAGCTTCCACATAAAGCTAGCGGGTATCACATTTGCAAAGGTACCTGTTAAGCTGTGAAGCTCAGGGGTGAGGCACGCAGGGGTGGGGGAGTGGTTAGCCTGTAACTGATGAAAACTGGGTTGTACTACTTCACACTTTGTGGATAGGTAGGTACTCCAAATCCTCAAATACATGTGCACAAAAACTGAAAAAAAAAAAAAAAAACGAGTTCAGCGTGGACACGGCCCTCACCTCTCCCTATAATGAGGCTTTTGTGCATAACAAGATAGGTAATAATAAGAGGTTTGATTGTGTAGTGCAGGTACTTCACGCTAGCCCTCACATTCAATTAATAAAGCAATGCAGTACTACTTTCACACTCGTTCCATAATTATATGTCAATTTGCTCATATTTATTTATTTATTTACATCGCCATCCATAGAGAATTATTAATAAACAAGTTGCCTGATATGTTAATTGACACTCTAGTCTTGCGGGAGTGAAAGACAAGTTGGAGGGGAACTGGTGATTTATGATCTCACTACGATGTAATAATGATTTCATTAGGCCAGAATTCAATCAGGACACATTGGCATTTTCATCTATTTTTAATTGCCTTATTTGAAGCTCACATAAGCTCCAGTCTGGCATGGAAAAGGAAGTGCGGAGTGTGTCCTGCGATGTCATGAGCGGACGCTGCGTTACCACGATATGATTTTAATGAAAGGTCATCTTAATTTCCTCGACCTGTCAGTGAGCTCCACCTGTTCATGTTTAGAAGTGAGTAAGCTAGCTTGTATGCAGAGAGATCGGAGTTGTACACATCCCGCTTCTAAAGCCGCAGTGCTTCTCATTAAGACTGCAATACGATTGCAAAAGTGTGTTAATGCAAGACAATAACGTTATATTTCCACTACAAGGATCGCATTCATTCCGGAACCTTACTTAACCTCGTCTCTATGTTGAATCTTTTATTTCCCCACCATCATCTAAGCTCTTCAATCATGCAAAAGCCTATTATAAATGTTTAAGTGTGCACCCTGCTTATTAAAATATGCAAGTACATGGTGGAAGAACACAGCACTGGCGTAACAGAATTGCCATGAGGGCTGTACATATAGAAGTTGAATTCCTTAGGTCTGACACTTGAAATTGTTCACAAATCACCGCAGTGCCAGTGAAACCGTGAAGCGCATGTGCCTGTATATGTGCACTGCAGGGAGCTGCCAAAACACACATGACAGTAATTTAAATGGGAAAAATGTTCAATGCCTCATCAGGGCCTTTCTCTCAGCATGTGCCCAACAAGCTTCTATATGTTTAGCTTCTTCTCCTTCTTATGCTTCTTCTTCCTCTTTTTCTTCTTTTCCTCTACTTCTAAATCTCTTTCAAGAAGACAGCGTTCTTTCTGCATGCTATTCTCTTAGGTCACGTTTAACTTACAGAGCGCTGTGCAGCTCATCAACTGGATTATTTATGTGTTTGTTCTTTCACACTGCCCTTAATTATGGCATTGCTCCATTCTTATCAGGGTTAATTAAAGGGAGAAGATGAGGACTGTTCTCCAACTATGTCCTCCAACTTTGCTCCTCTCACTGTTCAGAGGTACTGGAGGGAATTCCCTTGTTGATTAGTGTTTGTTTCTCTAGATGTTTGAATCGGTTATTTCTATTACATTTTCCCAAAGACAACTCTGATAACACAGTACCATTCTAAACACTGGAATTGTATATAATAACAAATAATGGAATATGTAATAATAACAATGATCTCACAACCCAAGTACCCCTTGAAATAATAGGCATTGTGGACATTTATTTATTAATGAGTTATATAATATATGATTTCATTCTTGATTTTATACAACGTTCTGTGCCACGTTCATAGATACAGGCCTTTTCCCCAGCTGGCTGACTCACCTGTAGTGCGCCTGTAGTGCACCCTGTGCAATTACACTGTACAGCAGGTTGTTGTATATTTGGCATTCCTGCTACCGCACCATAATGTTCATTGCTCCTATATTTACATTTTGTTCGTGTTGAGGACAAGAGTCAGCCTAACAAAGTCACTGACTGCATGGGGAAACAAAGTGCTTTGTTGGCCTGAGACCAGGACCCGTATTCATAAACTTCTCAAAGTAGCAATGTTGTTCTAAGAGCAGATTCTTCAGTTACTATTGATGATCTTACTTAACTTGCCTGGTCGTATTCTCAGACAAATGAAAATGCCAGCTTATTTGTCATTGATAAAGTGTCACTATAATAATATTTTGAACAGACTTTGAATGTAAATTAATTTACTAGTCCAGAACAAGCTCTGGTTCATGTTATGCAAAAAGCAAATGGATCATGAATACACAATTATGAGCTGTAGTCAAATTAAAATATTGGGTCCAAACTGGTCGATCCCTTTTCATTTGCTTTATCTTCATGCAGTGCCTTGCAAATGGGCAAAGTGTGTTTCTGTAACTTTCTGTCTGGCTGTTGCTGAAGAGCTCCCACCTTATATAATTAACCTCACTTTTTGCCTCAACAGCTATACTCCTGATTATGCATTATCTGTAGTAGACATGAAAGATAATTGCTTAATTGGTGGGGGTACGTTGAGGCGTTGGAGTGCCTGGCTCCCAAGGTGTCCGTTGCTAACATTAGGGAGCATGTAATCGTGTACCTATGGATTCACATGCCCATCCTTGGTGTGTCCGAACAGGACCAAAGCTATGTCACATCTGTGCAGGCCTCATGCATGTCCAGTGGAGAATTTGTCCGCTATGCTAGATTAATGAAATAACTTGTTTTTCTGTGTTTTAAGAAGCTAGTAGCCTATTTTATTGTTTATGAACATTTGAAAAATGGCCCAATAGCAATTTTCTAACTTTACTTAAAATAAAACATCAATGTTAAGAATGGTTTTTGCTTCTTCCAAAAGGGCTTACATTTTGGAGATACAAGATTTTATAGCAACATGCAGCAATATCACCGGAAGTCGGAAATCCATCAGATTATCCCTCAATATCAGGGTACACTGGCCTATAAAAAATCTTAATCTTCAAACAAACGTCAATAGAACTACTGTAGTTGAAGAGGTGGATGGTTACTCCCAGCTATAAGTAAGGGCAGCCAGTCCAGCCTCTGGAGATCCAGGACCTGTTAAGTTCTAAGCTTAACACCTGGGGCTGAAATACGTCCAACTTAGATAGGGTTCCTGATTTAGTTTTAGCTTCACCAAACCTAGCCCAACCCATTTTACAATAACGGTTATTTCCTCTATTAACCCAGGTCTAGACACTCAAACTATCATTAATCATTTATCTGTGGGAGCTGAACATTTAAGACAAACAGTCAATCATGTGAAGGTAAAATAAGTCATGCTATGTAAACTGTAATGCTTTTTGGAATAGTAATTGTCTTGTAGTTTTGAAATCAATGTAGTATTTTAAGTTTCTTACATTGAAACACATTATTTTATACATGGTTCATGGCGCAATCGTCAATCATCACAGATAATAAAAGTGACCTGAAAAGGACCGGAGGGTCCACCTCTGTCAGAATACTGTTTGGTCAGAAGCTTGCCTGGTGAATGTGAATTTAACCTGCCCATGTAGCATAAACTGTCACGGCTAACCCCATAAAACGCAACCCAAAAAGACAGAGAAAGCATAGTTAGGTTGAAATAAGCTCACTTGGTCAAGCAAAAAGACTGCAATGGTGTCATGCCAGACTGTCATGGAGTGACTCAGAATGGCAGGGGGTCATCTTCAGTGACGAGTCACGCTTTAGTTATGGTGGAGACGACCAACAAATCTGTGTGTGGAGGCACCGTGGTCAGCACCAAGATAAACGGTATAGCCCCATCAAACGTAACCCATCATCAGAAGATAGACAATTCATAGTTAGATCGAAATAAGCTTAAAGTCACCTGGCCAAACAAGAACGCCAGTTTGGTGAGCCAGGCCCCGTAATTGACAATGTAATCTATATCATTATGTGCATCTGAATATCATAGTGAGGTATTTTTCATTTGAACTGGCGGCAAATCATACAAGCTTACATAACTCTCAATGTGTGTATGGTCTAGCTTAGTGCACCTTTCATCGCCACACTTGAATGTATTAATGCGACCTTTTTAATCCAAATCAAGCGAGCTAAATCACAGTATTCCATCTGATCTCTAAACCTGTGTAAATACAAAGCAGTTTTCATCAAAACAGGATAAAATATTGTCTCCTTCGAATTACAGCTACAGCAGCAATTCCCACTGTCTCCTGTGTATTCTCGTCACTGCCGCGTGTTCTCCACACATCAGTCCTTATAGCACTCTGCCATAATTAAGCTTTATATCCAGTCTTGGCAGCCCGATGCACCCACAAATTGTGCACTGAGACAAAAAGCTGTTGTTTACCATTTTAAGAAGCGCTGCCTCATCCCGTTAGTGAATCAGACGGTGGTGTCTGCCTCGCTTTCCTGGCAGCATGAATCAGTTTTATTCAGGCACCGCAGACAGGCAGTGACGTGCGTTATGTGCCATCCCCATCTGGAGCGAAACAGGCCATTTGTCCCCCGCTCATTAGATGCAACGAAAGAGCTCCACTGGGTGAGGCAAACTTGAAGAGTCACAAAAACACTCACACCAGTTGAAGAATGAGATTAAGTGCTGACGAGTGGGGAGTGCCACATTATGCTAGTGATTGCCTGCATTGAGATGGAGCAATGTGAGAGTAGTGCTGGTGCTGCAGTTATTTGCAGGGCCTATATACATCGAATGCGACGAAATTGACCAACATCTGGCATATGCAAAAGACTCAAATCAGAAAATACTAAAACACAACATACCTGAAAAACTCTTGACTTCTGTTTTTAAGCCTTCTGATTCTGAAGAAAGCGATGAGGAGAGATGGAAACAATTCCAAAGAGTAAACAAATTCAAATGGGAGATGACATTTCTCTCTTTGATGAAAATGCACAGCCCTTTATGAGTTATAACTTGGCTGAGCTTCAGATGAGGCAAACATTGAATCATTGCACTTCAAACAAGATTTAGGAGCATCTGTAATTCCTGGGAGTTTGATATTTGGCTTCGATGCTATACCCTTGAAAAGTGGAGATGAAAGATGCTCTTGTTTCCTTCTGGTATCTTTGCTTCCCTCTCTCCCCCACTCTCTCGTTCTCTCTCTCTCGTTCTCCCTCTCCTTTTCTCTTTTCCATTAACTTATGCATTACCTTGAGTAACAAACATTGAGTGTTAATATAGCGTATAATTTGACACTAAATATGCAGATTTGTTTGGGCGAACAGCTGATTTTGTATACCCGTGTCACAACACCATCTGTGCAGGGTCAGATGGTAGGTCTGTGTTTATGGCAGTGGAGAGAGAGAGAGAGGGGGACGAGAAAGAGAAAGCTAGGATCTATGAGAGATGTCTAAGGATGTGGGGATGGAGTTATTGTATCCATAAGAAAGTACCGTGTGGGTGTCTGCTTTTCTGGATGTGATGAGGGGATCTGCAGTTTCTACAGGCGATGGTAAGTTGTTAAACTCCTCCAGTTGAGCATGCACCCCTCATGCCCCAACACCCACCCAAACCCCCCAACCAAACACACACACATACAGACACGCACGATAAGAAGTTCCAAACAGAAATAGATGAATGCATAATGCTTGAAGATGATTTCTGTAGGCAGCGCTTCCTCAGCCTTCCTTCCCTCTCCCACTCAGTTCAGCACTGGTCAGGTTTGTGTGTATCCCGCTGGAAATCCAGCAGCTAAAATTACTGCCTCTGACACACACACGCACGCACGCACACTCTTGCTACCACCAGCGCCGCTGCCTGACAATGTGGCATTCTCCACTCTAAGCAACTTGTCAAAAGAAGTGTGTAGGTAGAAAGTGTGTGTGTGTGTGTGTAGCTTGCTGTGGGATTGTAGGAATGTACAGCAAGGAAACACACAGAGGTAAGCTCAACTGCAGGAAGAAATGAGAATGAAACAGAGAAATAGAAGAAAGCAGAAAGGAGGCTGGAGCTTTTTCCATCTCTTTATTAAGCCCTAAACTTGTGGCTCTCAGGCCCCTTAATAGAAAGGATTCGCCTAGCTTTGTGCTCTTCTTTGTGGGCTCCCACAGGAGAGAGACAGCACCAACAGTCTTACTCTGGGTGGGTGAAGAAAGCATCCAAAGTTCAGTAAACATAAAATTAGAGATTTTCTTCATAGCACTTTTTTTATACATGCGTTTACTCAATGGAATGCTCAGAAGTGCTAAGCTCAAGTAGAGAAGGATATATTTACATGTAATGTCAAGCGTGAGAAACGTCCTAGGAAGAGACACACTGGATCTTGCTGTAAAATGCATTTGTAACCTTACATAAGGGGATTACAGAGAATTCTTCACAGCAATAGAAGAACTGCACAGCTACAAGAGTGTCAGGACATACTGTTTGTGAATATTAGTGAAATCTATAGGATGAACCTAGCTGACACTGTATTATCATATCCACAAATGCACAATGCATAGCAGCTGCTCTGAGGTTGGACAAACTTTGCAGAAAGCAGGAGAAAATCCCATTTGACTTAATGAAACATTAAAATGATTGTTATTCAGAGATACTTCACAATAATGTTGAGTTTTGAATTTAACACGCTATGTTGTTCACTAACTGTTAGAGTACAAACGTTGTCACTAGGGTGGTATGCTTGAGGGTATACCTTTAGTAGCTTTATTTTAGGGAGTGGGGGGTTGTAATTGTACAGTTGTACTACACTGGGAAACTTGAAATGTAGCAGATATCAATATTTTCAAGATACCACTACAGTGTATAAGTTCAACAACTATATATATATATGTTCTTATATATTGTTGGTGGGTTTATGCCATTTGCATTTTACGCATTTACGACAGGACCTGAATCCTGGGAAAGGATTATCATCGGGGTATATAACTGTAGGTTAAAGGTAAAATACCTTTAGGCTATTATTGGATAGGAGAGTTGACCATCTGGTGAAACTACACATACCTAGTTCCAAGACCCCTCGTGTATAATCTTTGTCTTAAGGAGGGGTGACATGGCTTATAAAAACTGTGTCCAGAGACTGTTTTCAGACAAGAGCTGAGACTCAACTGTGATCACCTTGTTTAAACAACCTTGAAATAAACAATGTAACTCTTGGACGTATCTCTTGGATCTCCCTTCGGTGCAAGAAAGAAAGAATCAACTTCAAAACTTAGAACTAGATCTTAAATACATTATTAAGCCTTTAAGTGTGCGTTTATGTTTGTACATTGAAAGGGTAAAATCAATCGAATTCAAGGAAAAAAACATCCTTACTGTGAATGACATTGAATGTATGCAGTTCTCATTAGTGCAGGGATCCTTAGCTGTCCAACCAGTTTGATTTAGGTCTTGTCCACATACAAACACAAGTTTTTTTTTCTTAAGTAGCTTTTTCTGTGGATTTTGGCCTTTCGTGCACATGCAAACAGTATTTTAGGACACTGAAACTGGAGCCTTTGCTAAATTCCTTCCAGGGTGAAGATATTCAGAAACTTTGTTTTCAGTGTTGGTATGTAGACAGGGAAAACAGAGTTGTTGGCTTGTAATGTCGAGTGTGTGCTGTTGTCTAGTTTCTTTGATGTCAGAGTGTACACTGTTTTCTCCTTTGTTTACATGAGGCCAAGCTAAATAGTAGCCAAAATAATGCTAATTTTAACATTGCTAACAGGACATGCTACATTTTACATAGAAATATACATTTGCTCTTACACTATATTGAGGAACCGAAGTGTCAGAATGTCAGGGGCCACTGGTATATCCAGCACTCCCACAACACAGGGGCTATGTCCCAAACTGCACACTACAGCACTAAATAATGTATAAAGTAGTGCAGTACCCTTACAAGTGCATTAATTAATATAGCAAGCATATACAGGGATTGGACAATGAAACTGAAACACCTGTCATTTTAGTGTGGGAGGTTTCATGGCTAAATTGGACCAGCCTGGTGGCCAATCTTCATTAACTGCACATTGCACCAGTAAGAGCAGAGTGTGAAGGTTCAATTAGCAGGTAAGAGCACAGTTTTGCTCAAAATATTGCAATGCACACAACATTATGGGTGACATACCAGAGTTCAAAAGAGGACAAATTGTTGGTGCACGTCTTGCTGGCGCATCTGTGACCAAGACAGCAAGTCTTTGTGATGTATCAAGAGCCACGGTATCCAGGGTAATGTCAGCATACCACCAAGAAGGACGTTTTCCTCCACCAGCATCACGTAGTGACCTGGCCACTATCCTGCAAGAAGAATGGCTTAAAATCCCTCTGACCACTGTGCAGGACTTGTATATGTCATTCCCAAGACGAACTGACGCTGTATTGGCCGCAAAAGGAGGAGGAGGCCCTACACCATACTAATAAATGATTGTGGTCTAAAACCAGGTGTTTCAGTTTCATTGTCCATCCTCTGTAAGTGTGTGGTTTAGGATGCAGCAAAAGCTTCTGATTGGCCAAAAAGGCTTCATGATTAGGGTTATATTGCTGTTATATCACACGCTCTTGACAGTTTTAAAAATACTTGTGTGTGTGGATACGGTGTTGTAAAGAAGAATTCTAAAGAAGAATTGCATTTTTGAAATCTCTGTAAAAATGAATCACCAAAGTCCTTCTCAGTGTTTGAGGTGTGAAAGGTTGCATAGTAGAGAAACTTGCTGATTCAGTATGACGGTGGTGATAGAAACCAACAATGTCTACAAAGTAAGTATAGCAAACTCATTTACTATCCAAAATGGCACAGTTACGACAGGACCCGAATCCTGGGAAAGGACTTTTATAGGATTACCCAGTGAACCTACATGGCTGGGTAATCCTATAAAAGTTTGATATTAGTACAGACCATATTTATGGAGTTGCTGTCGACATCTCCTAAGTGGGCTGGTTCTGCCCTGGGGGGGCACCAAAAGCATTAAGGCACAATCATTATACACGCCAACCAAAAGGACACTTATACAGTCTGAGGGTAAAAGGACTCAATACCCCACCACTCCTTGGGGCCGGTCTATGGGTCAAAACTACTCTGACTAAATTTATCTAGACCCAACATTCAGATGAAAATTGTTTACAAGATGCCACTGCTTTGCAGGAAAGTAAACCTAAATGCTTACAGTCTCTGCATGAGGTTAGCTGCTCGCCTGTGGATAAGGCCCTCTTTTAGAGAGTTGTTTTGAATTAGAGCACCCACAGAGCAGAGCAGGACAGAAAGCAGGAAAAAAACAAAGACACATTTCTAATCACATCAACAGGAGGCCAGAGAGGCTGAGCTGTGACTGCTTCTGGCTGGCTGGCACACACTGCTGGGGGCTTGCAGCTGGTTGACTTTCTAATGGCTGAGTACACACACACACACACACACACACACACACACACACACAAACAGAGTTACATGGCACATGCAGGTTACACACAATGACTGCTTCCCAGGGAGGTGTTTTTCTCTGGCTCTAATCCAAATGCTAAAAATCTGAAACATTTGACATTACTATTTCATAGACAAAAACTACTATTATTTTTGGATTTTTCCTTTTTTGCCTTTTCATATGTGGATTTGAAATACACTGTAGCACACTATGCTGCATAAACATAATTTAAATTATATTGTAAGTAGTTTTAATATTATACAGTAATAAACAGTATTATTATTATAGTAGTATATTAATATACTCCAAGGGCTGCCACCCCAAAGCCAAGCACTCAACATTGTTTGGGATTTCTTGGATTATGAGAAGCAGAATATGCAACCAAATGCATTGTGTTGGAGGTATATATACAGTCATGGCCGAAAGTGTTGGTCTGCGTCCTGCTGACCCATACGATGACCCAACTACTTAATTACAGACTAATCAGACATTTATTCCTCCACCTTATAAACACTGAACGCTCCTTTTCTTTGCTTATCTTGTTATCTGGTGTTGACCCGAGGAGGATGGGTTCCTCTTTTGAGTCTTGGTTCCTCTCGAGGTTTCTTCCTTGAACTGAGGGAGTTTTTCCTTGCCTATGTCGCCCNGATGACCCAACTACTTAATTACAGAATAATCAGACTTTTATTCCTCCACCTTACAAACACTGAACGCTTCTCTCCTTTGCTTGTCCTGCTATCTGGTGTTGACCTGAGGAGGATGGGTTGCCCTTTTGAGTCTTGGTTCCTCTCAAGGTTTCCTCCTTTTGAACTGAGGGAGTTTTTCCTTGCCTATGTCGCCCCTGGCTTGCTCACTGGGGGCTTGTACGCCAGATTCTTTGTAAAGCAGCTTTGTGACAACATCTGTTGTAAAAAGAGCTATATAAATAAATGTTGACTTGACTTGACTTGACTTGACGCCCCTGAAATTTTTTATTTCGTATTTCATATCATATTTAGTATTTCTCCCAGGAAATTATTACATGTTTTGTTATAAACATGTTTATTTCCTTTGTGTGTATTGGAACAACACCAAAAAAACAACAGAGAAAAAAGGCAAAATTGACATAATTTCACACAAAACTCCAAAAATGGGCCGGACAAATTTATTGGCACCTTTTTAAAATTGTGGGTAAAGCATGTGATGCTTGTTCAAACTCAACTGTGGCAAGTAACAGGTGTGGGCAATATAAAAATCACACTTGAAACCAGATAAAAAGGAGAGAAGTTGACTCAATCTTTGCATGGTGTGTCTGTGTGTGCCACACTAAGCATGGAGAACAGAAAGAGGAGAAGAGAACTGTCTGAGGACCAAAATTGTGGAAAAATATCAACAATCTCAAGGTTACAAGTCCATCTCCAGAGATCTTGATGTTCCTTTGTCCATGTTGCGCAACATAATCAAGAAGTTTACAACCCATGGCACTGTAGCTAATCTCCCTGGATGTGGATGGAGGAGAAAAATTGATGAAAGGTTGCAACTCAGGATAGATGGTGGATAAGTAGCCCCAATCGAGTTCCAAAGAAATTCAAGCTGTCCTGCAGGCTCAGGGTGCATCAGGGTCAGCGCAAACTATCCATTCACATTTGAATGAAATGAAACGCTATGGCAGGAGACCCAGGAAGACCCCACTGCTGACACAGAGACATAAAAAAGCCAGACTGCAGTTTGCCAAAATGTACTTGAGTAAGCCAAAATCCTTCTGGGAAAACATCTTGTGGACAGATGATAACAAGATACAGCTTTTTGGTAAAACAAAAGAAGAGTGGTCCAAAATTCCAGTTGAGAGGTGTAAGAAGCGTGTTGATGGTTATAGGAAGCAATTGATTTCATTTTTTCCAAAGGGTGTACGATCAAATATTAAGTTGAGGGTGCCAATAACTTTGTCCGGCCCATTTTTGGAGTTTTGCATGAAATTA
>CM067498.1:18051936-18063180 GCA_034552555.1 Semaprochilodus insignis
GAGAGAGAGAGAGAGAGAGAGAGAGAGAGAAAAGTTATTGTGCTAAACTAAATGAAGCAAAACTTCAAAACAAATTTAAACTATTCATTTAAATGCAGCCCTTTACACCTGGGCCATCTGTGTCATTGAGAAGTCACCCTGCCTCATTTAAAACCATGGCTTCGTCTCAGACCAACCTTAATCATACACAAAACAGAGTATGTGTCTGCTTGTGCTGAACCTAAAGTCAAAATCGACCTTTTTGGTCATATTAGGCACAAACCACCATATCATATAATTTAAAAGACAAAATGCGTCTCTTCCTGTAATCTTCTATCAAAATAATAGTTACTGGTATGAGCAATCTTTATTGAGCTACACATACAAAAGTAGTGTCTCTCAGTATGGCGTACGCGACACACCAGATGTCTCAGCATGGAGTTCCTAATGGTGTCCTGTGATTATCCATCCCATGCATCTTGAATATTCTCACACAGATCCTGCAGATTTTGAGGTAGGGGTGGAGGTGGAGTTCTTCACATGTGACGCTGACCACAGTGCCTCCACACACGGATTCGTTGGTCGTCTCCACTAAGACAAAAGCGGGGCACTGCCATTCTGAGTCACTCCATGACAGTCTGGCACGACACCATTGCAGTCTTTGGCGACGTTGATGTGGTGTTAAGGGCAGTCATTGTAACGGTCTGTGTGCATGTAGTCTGTACTTGTGTAGCCATCTACCAATGGTGCTGGCACTAACAGGGTATCACTGCGTGCTGAATGCTGGGTCAGTTAGGTACAGCGATAAGGCTCGTCCTTACTTACGTCACGTGCTTGTTCTTGCTTAGTCACATTCACATGTCTCACAATATCAAACCTACCCACCAAGTATCATTCCTGTTGGCTGATTGCTTCTGGGTGCAACTATTTATGCAACTATTCTTCTGAAGATGAGTGTGTATATTAGAGGTATTGTGATATATCAGGAGTATATGTGGTATATCAGGATATTTGTGTTTTCAGACACTTATCAGTTGGGACCGTTAAGCTTAAGAGTCTGTAAGGTAAACAAAAACATCCATTTATTTGGGTGTATCTAAACTTTTGACTGGTACTGTACTACCCTATTATTGACATGTTGGACCTCACTTGAGATTAGCATTCATACAATTCTCCACAAGGGGATGCTAAAAAGCTTTTCACATCACTGATGCTGTAAATCCTTTTGACTCTAAAAACACAAGTGATCAAAGAGAATGCCCAAAATGTTGCACGGATAATATGACAGACTTTGCTCTGGCTGGTATTATTTGTATTGCTGTTTGTGGAAAGCTGCTCAAAAGCACCATGCATATCTACAGTTTTGCCGTAACCAATGCTCAAGCTGTCCTTCTGCTTAGCTCTGAAAAACTGGAAAGTGAACTTAATTAAGTCGAGGACGAGTTACTAGGGAACATCGTCCCTGAACTCACAGACCTTGTCATTCCGCTCCTGGCAAGGTTTGTTGTTCTAGTGGCATTTTTTCCCCTTTTAATGTATTTTTCATCTTTAATCACACTTCCAGGAACTCTGCCATGAATTTAATATGCAGCAAACATTCAGCCATATTAATACTAATATAATCAATTAGATTATAATTGTAGAACCTGGGAAAAAATAAGTGCAACTGCACTACAAACTCAAAAAACAAGTTTTTTATTACTCTTTCTCTGACCTTATGTACAGTATACAGGCCAATTATTTCAGATCATAGTTTAATTGCAGGGAATGTTCCCACTATAGAGGATCATCAAACCCAGTATGTAATATGCAATTATTCATAATTTTCTCTTTTATCTAATACAAGATCTTGATTTCTGCTTTGGACAGAGTCTGATACTAGAAGATGCTTAAATGGACAGCATTGGAGAGGACGTGCGAAGAGACACTTATCATGGTGCATTTTCAAATGTAAATAGTTTAGGTTTTTATAATGTCATTTTTTATTTGTTTATTTATTATTTATACTTTGAAAAAAAATGTCATTATTACTTCTGTCCACTGTAGTATATTCTGACAGTGCCCCCCTAAAATGTTGGATATAGTAAATTAAGTTTTATTAGATTTAGATTTTTCAGCATAAACCTGAAGAGGTCAGGTCTAACACATTATTCACCTTTTTATATGGAACCAGTTGCTGCAAACACGCATCCCCGCAAACACATCACACAACAGATCGATGCACTTGGAAGTAACAAAGGCACAGCTCTGACCTAACAGACACTCTTAGTTGGTTAGCATTGCTCTGTCATCACGAATAGAGGAACTCAACCATTCTATGTGAGATATGGCTAATTGTCCAGTCATGGACTTCCAGCCATGGATTGCTCAGGCACACTGGGAATTAAACTCAGCTCTCTAGGAAAGTACATGACCTTCATAGCTGGGAGTTTTCAGGAGCTTCAGCAAGGCCTTATTGGGTTGATTTACAGAAATATCTTTCCTTGTTATCCAGCAAGGCTTTAATCTGCATATGCGGTGATATATATTAGAACATTAGATTCCATGTAGCTAAGTGTTCTAACAAGCTTTCCAAGCTTCTTTGGAAACAAAATAGTATTTAGAGGTACATCTCTTCTAGTTCCCCAGTATTGATGCTGTGATTGTGCCACATACTGCTGTCTTAAAAAAGTAGGTTTCTGAATTGTTCTTAACGTCTTGATGTGGTTATAAGAACAATAATGTTATATTATGTTCTAGAAATATTGAAATGACCATCCACTAAAATGCCATTACTATATTTTAATAGCAGTAGTTTCGGGTCATTCTATGACGGTTCCTTCCCATTTACAAATAGGCTAGCACCTGGGTTTCCCTAATTTGTCTGCTTCTTTGTTGGTTTCTTTCCAGTTCCATGTGCTTTTGTTTTATTTTGGTTTCAGCGCCATCCCTTGTCATGCCTATTTACAGGCTGGTTATGGTGTTTCGTCGCAGTTCAAGGCCTTCCAGTCCAGTGCAAACCAGGTGCAAACCAAATCTTCCTTCTTGGTTACATTTGAACACATCATCAGAATCAGATCCCGCCTTGCTTGAGGCATCAGGACATCTGTATTGCCCTGTCTGCAGTCTCTGTCTCTGTTTGTCCAGTCTCTCGCCCATCTTAATCTACAGTCAGGTGTCACATCTCCTGTCCAGTCTGGTGTCCAGTCGCATCTAGTCACTTGTTCAACCCTTTGTCCAGTTTCCTGTCTTTTTCCCTCCTCAATCTTTGCTTTGTCTTACTGCTCAATCTTGGTTTTGTTCTTCTGTTCAGTCCTTAGTTCAGCCTCCTGACCAATATCTTGTCCGGTTCCCTGTTCCACCCTCCACCCTTCTGTGTCTTATCCTGTCGAGTTACTTGTTCAGTCTCATGTCCTGTCCCTTGTTCTCTCAAATTCCCAGATTTCTGTATGTTACCCTGCCCAAGTGCCTGTTTATTCTTAAGCCCAGTCTCCTACATGCTCCTCAGTTCAATCTCTTGTATGTTCTCCTGTCCACTTTCCTGTTCAGTCTTACATTCAGCCCTTTTGTTAGACCACATGTCCAGTCACCAGTTCTTTAATAAGACTTTAATTAAACCTGCTCATATTTATACACTTGTCTACTTTGCCAGCTTTCACATTACAAGTAGAGAGCAATTGCATGTGGCAAAAGATGGGCTCCAGTCTGTAACTGTGCACCCACAAAATGAAGCTATATGAATCTTACACCTACCGGCCTCTTCATTAGGTACACTTCTTTGTATCTACATTCAATGTCTATTACATTAGCTCCACTTCTACAATTACAGATTGGAGTCCATCTGCTTCTCTGCATACTTTTTTTTATCCCCTATTCACCCTGTTCTTCAATGCCAAGAACCCCCACAGAACCATCATAGGGCAGGTATTATTTGGGTGGTGAATCATTCTCAGCACTCCAGTGACACTGACGTGGTGATGATGTGTTAGTGTGTGTTGTGTTGTTGTCAGTGGATCGGAGACAGCAGCGCTGCTGGAGTGTTTAAACACCTCAGTGTCACTGCTGGACTGAGACTAGTCCAACCAAAACTATCCAAACTGTGTAACAACCGATAATTTAAACACTCCAACAGTGCTGCTGTGTCTGGTCCACTCACACCAGCACAACTCACACTAACACACCACCACCACGTCAGTGTCAATGCAGTGCTGAAAATGATCCTCTGCCCACATAATAGCTGCTCTACGATCGTCCTGTGGGGGTCCTGACCATTAAAGAATAGAGTGAAACGAGCTAATAAATTATGCAGATGAGCTACAAAGTGCATCTATATGGTAAGTGGAGCTGATAAAATGGACTGTGAGTGTAGATACAAGGAGGTGTATCCAGTGAAGCAACTGGTGGGTGTAGGTGTTCCTGGTAAAATGGCCAATAAGTGTACTTTTTTCTGCAAAGGTCTAGAATGTATTACCACAAAGCTGCAGTTTGTTGCTGCCTCTATGCAAAAGCTGTTTCCAGTTAAACTTTTAATCATGTTTTAATGTCTCAAATAGCTTGATGTCCTAAAGGTGTGATCTAAAGAAATGTCTAGACTTGGTAACACAAGATGCATTCCTTTAACTATGATCCATGGAAGGTTGGTCTCCACAACCATTCTCTTTGTTGTAATTGAATAAACATGGCCAAGAAGCTTCCAGCTTGTGCACAGTTGTTTTGACCTTTTTTATCTTTCCCCTATGACTGAGATGGCTATACATTTTTATAAGTGTTGCCTGATTCATGAAGGTCATTAACCTTTTATCTAATTTAATTTGTGCGTTCTCTAAGTCTCTTTTAGATGAGTAGGGGCATGTGTGTCACTTTATATTTATACTCCAATGAAATAAGAAGTCATGGAACGCTATAAGTCTTCCAAAAGACTTAGAGGGCAAAATAATTCAGCTCTTAATTGAACTGAGGAGAGCCAGAGACCACAGGAAATAAACATTGAGTAACTTCAATTTGGCATATCCAGTCATCATGAGGAAAGAACCACAGTGCAGGTGGCCATGGAAACCACATCAGTCATGACTGCTTGCAGAGGGGCTGAAGAATGAGGTAGTATAAAGACTTATTATTGACTGATGATTCAGATAGGTGCTAGCGTGAGCAAGTGTTACCCTGAAGATGAAGGCAGGTGACAAGATATGATTAGACATGGACAGGTTATATTGGAGTGATTTTAATTCTAGGGCATTCAGTAACTATCCATGCTTGTCAGGCAATGTTTCTTAATTAATATATCATTAAAATTGTGCATTATCAATTTATTCTTGGGGATTTGTTCACATGTTTTTTGAAAAAGCACATTCACATTAAAATAAATGTGTTTTATTTCAACATATTTGTTGAATGTTAGACCTTATGCAAGTTGGCAAACAACAATAACATTTTTGACATTTATCACAAATATGAAGGGCATTGTTTCTGTAGGGTACTGTAAGTGCCCTGTGGCAATGCTGTGGCATTGTTCTGAGTTTGTTCTGAGAACAGGCAGCACACCCAGCCCAAGTTCATGTCACTGACAAAAACTAAAAGAGGCATGGCACACAAACTATGCTTGCCTGTGTCTGCCAGTCCATAGAAATTGCTCTTTTACTGCTGATGTTGTTGGTGTTGTTATTGTTTGTTAGTTTAAAATGTGTTGCTGGTGTTAACCAAGGAGTGGGATTCTATGGCAATTACCCTCCTATCTGTTCCATCTGTGTTCCATTGCCTGTCTGTGTTGTTTCCATAAAGAGCAAAGTCCAGGTTAAACATGATGCCAACCTCTTGTTCTTTTCCATGACACATTTGGTGTCAAAAGTGGATTTCACTGCTAAATAAGAATAAATTTTGCATCAGTTCCACAAACTCAATGGTAAAGCTACAGTGAAGATAGCAGTCGGTGGATGGCAGCACCAAAAGAGAGAGGAGGCCACAGGCAGAGGCACAACATGGCCTAGAAGACATTAAAGACTAGATGTTAAGAAACTTCCTCTTACTCAAAAAAATGGAAGTTGGCCCAAAAGCTGCTATAAAAAACTGTCTGCATTAATGCTTAATCTTAAAAGCTTCTTAGCTTTATCAGGCACATCTGTAAAAAGTCTTGGTGTCATGATTTATCATATGACTAATATTATTGAATAGCTTTCATCTTTTCAATATTGCTAAACTAAGAAATGCAAATCGACAGGATGCAGAAAAGCTAGTTCACTTCTTTATTACCTCAAGGTTGGATTACTGTAACTCCCTGCTGTCTGAATGATCTAGTATTTTGAAAGTTTGACATATTATCCCAGATGTATCTACTTTACATTGGTTGGCAACTAAATTCTGCATTGAGTACACAATTCTTTCACTGACATATAAAACTCTAAATGGCTTCGTACCTCAGTAACTGCATGAACCTATCACATATTATGAGTCTTTTCAAACCAGCTTTGGATTAACCTTCCAATCAGTGTCTGGGACTCAAACACAGCCCAAGTTTTTAAGTCTAGGCTAAAAACCTACCTGTTCAGTCAAGGCTTTGGTAATTAGTTTTCTGAATGTTGCTGATGTCGTCCCACTGCTCTCATGCCTTCACACAAGTTTGTTAACAGTGGAGCAGAGGGGCGCCGTTGTGTCTTTGTTACCTTCTGGCTCTCCCTTTTAGTGAGGCTGTAATAGTTCAGCCTGCTGAAGTTACTGCTCCTCTGTGTTACAGAACTATCTGTGAGTTTCTCTGTCAAGCTGAACAATTGCCCATCCAGTGCAGTCGAAAGCTGCGGTGCCCCTGCTTGCATACCCACTGGACCGGTTTACCCACCAAGGAACTTCCTGCTGTCCAATGCTGTGTAGAAAGCTTCACCTGCATGCATGCATACCCCTGGCTCTCCTGAAGATCCTGCTGCCTACACCGACTCACACTACTGAATCATAGGGATTGCTTCACCTGCCTCACAAACATGTCAGATATTTCCCCCTGCCTCAAAAGTACACTGAGCTCTAACAGATCATCACTGTACACTTCTAACAACAGTCGTCAGCATTCATGGTTTTTCACTGTGATACACTCCTAATTGCAGTCACTGGTTTTCTCACTTAACACAGACTTACTTATCACTGTTACTCTGGTAGGCCACTAACAGTACTGATCGGTTTCTTATTGGTTAATGTAAATATTTTTGTTCAATCCTAGACTGCTTCCCTTTTCTTTTCCCTATATCCAGTTCTGTATATTAAGTGTAGAATTGTATCCTCTTCGTATTGCTGTTGTGTTTTTGCTTTTCCAGAGGAGAATAGGTTCTCCTTTTGAGTGTTGGTTCCTCTCTAGGTTTCTTGCTCTTACGGAGTTTTCCACTGTCGCCCTGTTCAAGTCATAATTAGTATTACTCATTTTTACTATTAATACAGTTTTACTAGACTTAGAATCAAATATCTCTGGTGAGGGTGATACCAGAAAGCTCCTCAAACCTTTTTGCTTTGGTCAGTTCTGGAAGCAGCTGTGGAGGGGAACACTCTAGTTACTGCTGGGGTGGATGCTACCAAGCAGAGGTGTCTTGCAGGTTTAGCCTTTTAGACCTTTTAGGCCATGGGCTGACACCAGCTAGCGGGATACCTGTTGAGCTCTTGTGGTTCTCCTTGTGTTCAAAAGTTCCTAATCCTCTACTCAGTTCAGTGTAGCTTTACTACGACTTTCCAACACTATCCCTAATAAGGCAACAAACTAAAAGTAAAATCGTAATAGTGCTAAAATGATCAGTCGTTCTAACTTGTTATACCTATAGTGTCTGTGTTACGCTAGTTGAATGAGAGCGCGAGAGATCACCTGGCACATGAGCTAACCAGACAAAAAAATTAGTCACCTGTGACTAAAATGTACCTAATATCATGTCACTTTTGCAACAAAGAATTGTGCAGTTGGACCAGATTTTGTGAATGCCTTCCCTGGCACAATTCTGTGGAGAATTTCCTGTAGACTGGTATTTTTGCCAATGCTGGTAGACACGTATGACCGTACACTTCCATATACCTGCAAACTCAGCTACTTCCTTCACACTACGACCCATTTTCTACACATTGAATAAGACATTCACTGCACTGTACCACCTCTTTACAATCTGTGAATACCGTCACACACCCTGCAGTTTATATTTATAGCCCCATCATCCTCATGCAACACCATCTGCAGGAGCCTGAAGTTACTACCACCATACCACAGAAAATCCAAGACTATAGTATAAGCCAGCCATAGTTGCATGTTATTCTTGTAGAAACACTATGCCAGGGTCATTCATCTGGACTTGGAGAGGTTATACAAGCAAATAGTATGTGATGTTATATAATATAATGTATGTTGTATAACGTTCTGATTAATTTCACTCAAATGTGTGTGTGTGCATGTGTGTGTTTGCATGTGTGCGTAGTGTGTGTGCATGTATGTGTGCAAATGTCTGTGGGGGAGGTGTATGGTGGCCAGTATATAGAAAATGAAAAAGTAATGTTCATTATACACTGTGCTGATATGCTCATACTATACCTAATCGGCCTTAATAGCTCCTTATAAATCCATTCAGTGTTAGATCTTGCCTGATCTTACTGTTTCCACAAATACTCCACTTTATGAGGCTCTCTGATGAATGAGCACACCTTTCCTGTGTTTTATCTTGCCTTGTTATTTTATTTCATTTATTATTTATTTGTTATATAATGGCTGTAGGCAGTGCTGATCATGTGTTGTCTGGTCGTGGGAGGCTGTTAAAAACGCTGCATAATTTCTGTCGCTGAGTGTGCTCCTGACAAGGTCACTGAATCAGTGCTCGCTGCTTGGTTGTCTGTATATTCTTTAAAAAGCCCTGCAGGATTGGACCTCCTTCTCAAAAAACAAAAATGTGCAACAATTTTGGGGAGTTTTATTGCATCTGTATGATTCTGGTAGACCACTGAAAAGCGTCTCCTTTTCTTGCCTGTTTTTCCACCCCTCGTTTGATATGGCATCTGGTATATGGAAATTAGTCAAGTTTTGCTAAAGGGATAATTTCCTGACCTTTTCATCATCTTCCTCTGAGGGGCGAAGGAGGAAAAACCCATCATCTTCAATTGCTTGTCGTAATCTTCAATTTATGCAAACAGCTTTTGGCCAGTAATTAAATGAT
Source organism: Semaprochilodus insignis (assembly GCA_034552555.1). Lineage (NCBI taxonomy): Eukaryota > Metazoa > Chordata > Actinopteri > Characiformes > Prochilodontidae > Semaprochilodus > Semaprochilodus insignis. Next base: position 18,061,053 of record CM067498.1, read on the forward strand.
TAAAAAAAGGGAAGGTGTTGGATATCAACGATAGCAAGCGTCACTTTACTTTTCTCCTTGGCCTCAGAGGCCTGGTGACCTCTGGCTGATGGATCAACTCATCTATATTGTTGAACACGAATCCTCTCGTCTTTCATTAAAAGCCTAATTAACAGCAGATGACGCGCTTTAGCTGAGCAGCCAGGCAGGCTTGGTCATGTTGTCTCTGGTGCAGACGTTCCAACAGGCCTGGTTTGTTTATCTTCTTTCCATAGGCTTGTTAAAATTTGTTAACACGTAATACTGATTCAGCATGGATGAACCTGAATTTTGCCCAAGGAGGTCTACCATTACCTCTATTCAGCTCTTTGGACTGAACTCCATGGCACTCCATAGCATTACAGGTTTTCTAATTCTGGATTCGTACACTTGAACAGCAATAGTAGTGCTGTATATTATTCCAACCCTTCTCTTGGAGATCTGCTTTGCTTTCCTGCAGACTTTAGTTCCAACCCTGTTCTAGCAACACATCTATCTAACAACACATCTGAACCATATCTAAGCTGTAATCTTACTCTGTATGTAAGCTTACAACATGTGATTGAATACTTCATTATTAGATCTACATTTGAGTGCAATTGTAACCCAGTCATCCAGACCCAGTGGTGAAGAGATATTCTATAGGAGATCTTATCTCCTGAGAAAAAACCTTACTAGTTTCCTTCTTCACATGTAAAAGAGTAACATACAAATGTATTATTCATCAGCAGAACTTGCACAATGAAATGCTGATGCTTTCTCCTCGTTTCTCTTAAGGAAGATTTAGGACAACCGGAAATCACTTGTGCTTCATTAATATCATGCTGCAGTCTATTTTATTTCTTCTGAGACAATCTTAAGAAAGACATACTGTTTCTTTGGGGAGTTAATCTTTTCAGTTTGTTGTACTACTCACATTGTAAGCTCAGTGGACAAAAAATGAGTCACCTTGCATATTTAAGGTGATAGTAACTTTAGGTTCCTGTAGAGGATGATGGGACTGTAATTACCTGTAGTTTGTGTGACGGGATTCATAGACTGAGAAGTGTTGCAGTGTAGTGAATGTCTCAATGATGTGTGGAAAATGGGTCACAAAGCAGATTTTAATGGTTGGCTGAAAGGAGTGATTGCATTTGAGTGTGCCAAAGACCATAGTGTAAAGGAAGTAGCTGTATTTGCAGGTGTATGGAAACATACAGGTCTACCACCAGTGGCAAAAATCCCAGTCTACAGGAAATTCTCCTCAGAATTGTGCCAGGGAAGACATCCACCAAATCTGGCCCAACTGCACAATTCTTCAATTGGACAAGGATGACCAATTGAAAAAAAACAACAAAGTCTTTGGCGTAGGCCCTGTCCTGGGCCTGGGTCTTGAATCGTTCGGACCGACCCTTGCAGATTATGCTGGATATGGACGGCAGGGGCAGAGCCTACTCCCTGGACAACAGGACCGGGGCCAAACTGGTTGTCGGGGGGTGGAAGGAGGAGAATGTAGAAACGTCGGCACCTGAAAGTGGCAAAACATGAGTGCAAGTTGAATCCTTTTAAAGACAGGTGGCGCATTGCAATTGGTCAGAGGAATGAAAGAATGAGTGACATAGCATTGGAGTCTTCATGGCAGAACTTGATTTCTTTGATGCAAGAGTGACTTTTTTGTTGCCTACATCCAGAAACTTTTCCAGTCCATGTCAATTCAAATTGTATTCATGCTCTTCACATTATTTGTATTCCAGATTAGCATGAACCTGAAGTACTAATTGTTAGTATTTATTTCTGTGTAATATTTACCTACAAGAAAAAGAAACGCTGAAGAAATCCTTGATTGAAGAACTTATTGAACTTACTGGATTATGAACTTCAGCGCATTGAGTTTGGAAGCATTTGTTTGGGTGTCAGGCAGACATATGGACTATAACTCCACGGTCTGTGTTGTTTCTACCTATGAGCAAATATCTGCACTTTGAAGTTTCAACATTTACAGTTATTTTTAAAAAGAACCAACCAAAATTGCAGATATAAATTTGTGGCGCCCACATGCCGTGCATGCATGCAAAGAGTTGGAATTTGGCACAACACCTGTTGTCTAAAATAGTTGTCCACTTTGTTTAGC
>CM067498.1:18064647-18104036 GCA_034552555.1 Semaprochilodus insignis
AATTTGTGGCGCCCACATGCCGTGCATGCATGCAAAGAGTTGGAATTTGGCACAACACCTGTTGTCTAAAATAGTTGTCCACTTTGTTTAGCTGCAAGATCCAAACTGTGCTCTAGACCACATTGACAAGTCTGAGCAAAATGGATGTGGTTTGAGGTGGTTGAGAAAGTTTTGGGCATGCATTCACCGAAAATATTAGGGCACCTAGGGTGTCTGTTAGCAATAGTAGCCTCAAGCACTAATCAGATAAGCAAAAGTCTGCCTACATCTGGAAAAGTGGAAAGCCAAGTACATTTGATGTTTTCCTCTAACTATCGCTATAAGACAGTTCTCAACTTTTTCCGCCCCAAGGCTCACCTGAAAGTAACTACAAAGCACAGCGCCCCACCAGAAAACTACAATTAATTTTCATAACTAATAATAGATATGTGAAGGAAGCTGTGAAAGCTGAACACGCCCCTCTCCTCCAGTGGCTAGTCAGCGGTTAGTCAGTGGCTATGTTGTCTCAAACTGAAGATACTTAATTAGCCTGTACACTGGTATTTTCATTTGTACATGTATACATTCATACACATAATATTTATATTATATAATTAATATAACAATAATAAGGTTATATATGATGATTCTGACTCACTACAAACTACTGCCTCCACCTAAGTACAAGTCAACAAACCACTAGAGGGTGCCTGACGATCCGCAGCCCACAGGGCCCAACCTGGTTTCTTTCATGTCTCGCTTTTACTGTTTTTCACAGTCTCTAAGAAGACTTTTCAAGTTCACTTCTTAAAAACTCTTCACACTTTCTGCTGAAGGACAGCAGTTCATTTTATGCCCAAAATGCTGTACAACTATAAAAACGTCATCTCAAAATAAATGTATTCCATCAAAACACTGACACTAGCATAGTCACCTAAAAACAGTAACATCTAGTTATCATTAACTTAGATTCACCATGTTATGTGAATCCAAAAGGTTATTAGTAGTAATTATAGTAGACTTATTATAAGTAGACTTATTTGTGGTGCGGTCTTGTTTCATATTTAATTTGTTTATCATTCATATATGACTATATAAACAACACAGTAATAAGTAGAACAGGACAGAAGCTGGTTTAAAGTGTTACTAAGCTTTGAATTGATCTAAAACATTGATTTTGTCTTCATTTAAATTAAGATGGATAAAAACAGTTGTATTTTTGCTACCACAGCTTAATCTGATCTGCACATTTGGCACACTTGCTTATAAGAGATTGCACAACACTATTGTTTTCCAATGCATATTTTTCTCGTCTTTTATTATTAGTGATTGCTGAATGCCTTTGTTACCCAATGATATATTGTTCTTCCTCCAAGGTCACCTTCTACTTTTTGTTCTTTTTGGTACCGAATTTTTATATTCTAACTCATCCTGCAGTTTTCATGATATTGGCACCGTTCCAACTCTGCAATGTTCAATCTGAACCGGAATGGTGTGCTTGTTGAGCTTTTTGATCCGCCGTACAGTTTTCGTAATTTGTAAATTTAGAATTTTTTCCCATTAAGAATGAATGAAGTGCAAAGCTGCCTACCCATCTGCTGTTTCACATACGCTATCTCAGGGCAGAGCCCTGAGCACAAATTCAGTGTTGGTTTGTCATTGTTTCCTCCATTGCTTTTTTCTTCCCTTAGACTCCCATTCATTTTTAGCCCTATCAAATCATTATTGTTACCTTTAATCTACAGCCACCAATCTGTATGTGCTCACTCAGGGTAGATCCATAACTCTAATGCACAGCTCTATTCATCCCTCATTCTGCTCATAGACTCTCACTCATTTTGAGCAACATCTAGCAAACACTTAGCAACCCAGAATAACCACTCAGTAAACAACCCTAACAGCATTGTAGCTGCCTGGCCACATCTTAGCAACCAACTGGGATATCATAGCAACTGTCTAGCAACACCATAGCAACCGCCTGGGATACTATGTCAACTGCCTAGCAACACCTTAGCAACCACATGGAATGGCATGGGAACCACCTAGCAACACTTTAGCTACCATTTGGTATATTATAGCAACTGACTAGCAACACCATAGCAGCCACCTGGGATATCATAGCAACTGCATAGGAACACCATAGCAACCACATGGGATACCATAGCAACTGCCTAGGAACCCCATAGCAACCACCTGGAATATCATAGCAACCACCTAGCAGCACCTTAGCAACCCCTGGAATGCTATAGCCACCATCTAGCAACACCTTAACAACCACTTAGTGCATCATAGCAACCATCTAGCAATACCATCCTAAACAAAACAGTTGCAGAAGTGATCCATTTTTAAAGCTTCCCAACATCTGGGTACGACTTCAGCTTCACATTCAACTAATGCTCAGTCTTCAGCAATCAATACTTTGTCTTCTTACAAACTGTGAGCTTTGGTTGTCCAACATGGAATTGGTGATTTAGCAAACATGCACTTGACTTTATTACGGGGTATCAGCCCAATACCATGCTCATTTAGTCATACTCAACCCAACCCTCAACTAAAATTCATCAACACCTGATACCCGCTGCCATGCACACACAAACACCATCACAACGTCTTCCTCAATGTGGGCGTAGACACACATGCAGACAACAAGGAGGCAGACACATTTGCTCCCAATGCCTTTATATGCTGACTTTATTTGACTGAGTACAATATATTAAGGAATAAACATCAATAAACATTATTTTTGTAAAATAGGTTGTAGATAGACCTACATCACCACCTGCTTTTAGCTTCAGCACCCAGTGTTAGCTATGCTCTTGTAGCTCAGTTACTTAGCATGTTGCTAACTCAGTACACATGCACAGCATGTTATTTTGAATGAAACAGCTTTATTTGAAACTGTTTATAAACAGAGCTGTCTGTACAGGCTGTGGTTAATGTAGCATGGCCAGAGTACTTTTGTACAATGTGCAGATATAAACTGTAGGCCGTCCATACGCGGTGGTCTATTCAAATGCACAGTTTGATTCACCTAACGGCACCTACAGTGCCAAGAAATCAAACAAAAGACTCAGAAAAGATCTAAATAAAGCTCCACAAGTGAGTTCCTTGGATGCATTAGGTTTGGTGGTGATTCCTGCTGTCACTGTGCTACAGAGACTGTTGTTGAAGGAGACAGCTCTGCAGACAATAGAGCAGGCTCCAGTGTAAAACATTACCCAGCTTCGCTGTTCATCAGCTTCAGGCTTAATATGAAACACAGCATTAATACCCGTGTGTTCATTTTCAGAAGCTAATGGGTGTTTTTCCTTTTCCGACTAGGCCTTTAAAATGTGCCAGCAATGCACTTCAGCAATACTGCCAAGCTCTATACCTGGGTATACATCAGTCAAGGATTAGAACTGCATCAGAGGGGCCCAAAGAAGGCATTACATACAGTACATACCTTACTGAGATGAAAACGCAGACAAAAACGTTTACTTACTGTGTATGTGCATTTGTGTGCATATGCATGTTTGTGTGTTTACATGTATGCATGGTTGTGTCACTGTGTTTATACATGTACTTGCATGTGTGTATGCTGGGTGTGTGTTTACATGTGTGCATTGCTCTGTGTCATGATATTTCTTTGTTTACTTGTGCATGCATGTATGTGTGTGTGTGTGTTTACATGTGTTCATTGTTGTTTTGGGATATTTCTGTGTTTTTACTTGTGTGTGTGTGTTACCTATGTGCACCGTTTTGTCAGTGTATGTCTATTCATGTGTGCGTGCTTGTGTGGAATAATGGGTAATCCCTGCCGCTACACTATAGTAGCATATATATATAGATGAGATACTGTAGAAAAGGTTACAAAAGATGCTGCACTGGAACAATGGCAGTGCAAATAGGCCCAGCATGTAGCTGTGTGTATCAGGCTGATGATCATTGCCAGATTAGGTCTATTGGAAGCAGAGGGGAAGTTTAGCCGGGTTGGGTTTATCTCCTCCATCGGAGTGGGGAAAGTGATGTATTTCTCCTTCAGCCGCCTTTAATCTGAGCTCAATCTCCCCCAGTCGACTCTTTATCACCCTCTCTGATTCATCACGGACTAACCGTTCCCTACGCCACCCAGCTCTAGGCTCCTCAGAGAGCCAGTGAGTTGGAGACACTCCTTTTCTGTTTCTCTTGCGGTTCCTGTTTCTTTTTCACTCTTGTTGCTTATTCTTAGAATAAAGGTTCCCACATTTTTCTTGGCTTGGAAATATTGTCCTGGAAAAAAACCTCAAATCAATACATACTTGCGCGTCTCATTTACAAAAATGTTTCTTTAAAGAACCGTCTACTGAAAGATTCTTTAGGGAACCAAATGTGATTATTATATGCCATTGCTCCATAAAGTCATGGCCTTTTTTAAGAGTGCAGCTGGGTCAAGCACTGAAAGAGTTCACCTTAAATCATGGGACAGAAAATGTTTTCAAATGCTGGACAGTCATGAGCAACGAAACAATGACGAAACGAAACAATTCAAACAATGACGATGAACCTTCTGTTCCTAATGTAAATTAAGAAAGTAAATAAGAGTACTTTCTCATTCAAGACTTTTATTTTCATTGACTGTCTCTGTCTCCTCTCTTTTCTTGTTCTTTCTCTATTGACTCCCCTTTGCACATTTCCATTTCTGGAAAGCTTCACTGATATTTATCTGTACAGTTTTTATACATTTACGGCATTTAGCTGACGCCCTTATCCAGGGAGACTTACAAGGGTAATCATATTGCAGGCAGGCCAATATAGTGTTAGGAGTCTTGCGCAAGGACTCTTATTGGTATAGCACAGCATAGTCACCCAGACCAGGAATCAAACCCCGGTCTCTCACACCGGGCGGTAGGTCTCTGGCGGGTAGTGGCGTTATCTGTCGTACCATACCTGGTACATATTTTTGTCCTGCAATCCAGCTAATGCTAGCATGGTGATAAAGTCTTCATTGTGGTTTCCAGCCCATGTAGTTTTGATTAGCTACAGCACAGTCCAGCTTCGTAGCATAATATTGTATACTGGAAAATCAATGTTATATACTGACTTTAAGCAAAAGTAGGAACGTTTCTAATTAGGCTATATGGGAATTTTTTCAACCTTCTGTAAAGCATCTACCTGCAACAATTGTAACTAAAGAATGCATTTGTAGGCGGAGCTTAGAGCTTAACAGGTGCACCAGAGCATCATGTCATTCTAATGAGGAACCACTATTTTGATTGACAAACCACGGAAAATGGACAAACATACTGGTTCCACATCTGCAAAAGTGTTAGACAAGGCTGTATTCCATCACTTGTTCAAACTGCATGCTGAGGCAATACTGGAGGAAGACGACTGATGAATCAAAATCAGTACCAGTAACCATTAATATGTGGATGACACGACACAATAATGGAAAATCATGAAGACCTGAAGGCCCACATTAGGAACTTGAAAGAGCAGAATGAAAAAATGGAATTTCACTTCATATGAATATATGCTTTTGTCACATAAGTGTGAAGTGCACAGTGGATAGACAGTCATTCATGTGGATAAAAATGATAACTCTTGATTTTTATTAAAACTCCTCCACTCTTCTTGACAACTGTCCCTAGTACACTACCTGCTAGGTAACATTAATTAATTGAACTGTGGCTAACTATGGACCGAGCACACATTTTTGTAAGTAAATGAATAAAGCCACAATAGCTACAAATGCATTTATGCCACAGTATGTCCTCTTACCCATACATTTAATGTAAGCTATTACAGTAACATGTGTAGCGGCCTGCAGGAATTGTTCACATTGGTGATTTTGATTTTTTGGAAATTTAAACGTTTATATAAAAAAAGTACGAATAACAGTTGTAATTCAATTTTAACATGGTCTGTACAAGTTTCTGGATGTAGGCCACATCAATGTTCAACTACTTCTCAAAGAATTGTGCAGTTGGCCAGATTTGGTGGATGCCTTCCCTGGCACAATTCTGAGGAGAGTTTCCTGTAGACTGTGATTTTAGCCTGCTGGTAGACCCGTATGACCGAACACTGCCATATACCATATACCGGCCAAATGCACTCATGAAATGAGAAATTCACTGCACTGTACCACCTTTTCTCAATCTATGAATCACACACCCCGCAGGTGTTTATAGCTTGCTATATATACTTTACATTGCATTAAATTAAAAATCCAAATTCTCAAAAAAAAAAAAAAAAATCACAAACATAGTTTTTTACATTTACGTTTATTACAGTGAGAGTAGCTAAGTTTTAACCTTTCTTTAGTTTAGGAGACAAGTAGAGTTTTTAAATGAGGTGGTAACCAGTTCTAAATTAAAGGCTCTTTGATGGCAGATTGTAAACTGTCCAAATGACGTTCTAAAGAATGCTGTATACAGGGCGGTGAAAAAGTATGTGCCCTCACCCAGTTTCTTTTGTGTTTGTAATTTGTCACATTTAAATATTTCAGGTCATCCAACACAAGGAAACACAAAATGCAACTTTAAATGATCATTGCATTTAAAGTAATAGTCCCCTCAAACTTGATAACTGCTTGTTCCACCCTTGGCAGTAACAACTGCAATCAAACCTTTGCAATAACTAGCGTCTTTACATCACTATTCAGGAATTCTGGTTCATTCTCTTTGCAGGATTGTTCATTAAGCTTCAGATCGTTGTTGCAAAACTCAAATGTGCTTGAGCTTCAGGTCATAAACTGACACGCAGACACGTTCCTTTAGAATGACAAGTGGTCCAGGTCCTGCAGAAGCAAAGCAGCTCCAGGCAATCACACTACCACCACCATGTTTCACTGTTGGCATGATGTTCTTATGGTGGAATACGGTGTTGGCTTTACATTAGATGTACAACAGATGGATGCAATGTAATGGATGGATGTAATGGACCCTAGAGGACTGGCAACACATGGCGTGGTTCAATGAGTCATGGTACCAATTTGTTTCATGCTCATGGTAGGGTTTGTGTGTGCCCCAGACCCCATGAATGCCTGGACCCCATTTGTCAACAAGGTACTGTGCAGGCTCCATACTGGTGTGGGGTTGTCATGTTGCCATGTTGTCATGGCATGGGTTTGGTCCACTGTGTCCACCTTAACATGCCATTGACCAGTGCATGCTATGTTTCTCTGATTTTCTGTGACCATTTGCAGCCCTTCATGGACTTCATGTACCCCAACACTGATGGGATATTCCAGCAGGATAATGCGGCGTGACATAAGGCATAAAAAAATCCCACGCGTATCCCACGACTTTTGGTATATCCATGTCCATGACGACGAGGGTATGGAGTGGGTTTTTGAGCCTGTAGAGTTTAATAACACAGAGTTGCGGACCACTAACTGCCTCCTGACCCTAGCAGGTGCTGCTTTTCTTCCTCTCTTAGATGAGGGCCATGGCACTTGCCTTCTTCTTAGTCCACCTGATCCCATGACATCTGCTGACTACAGGCCAGGTTCAGAGGGGTAGAGTGGTCAGTCTGGAGAGTACATTCCCCTGCTGGAGGACAAGGGCCATACACGTGGGTACTGCCAATTGTTCCGGAGGACCCTCCAGAACCACCGTCCTTGTAGACAATGCTGCCTGGGTACCCAGAGGGCACTCCAGAGCCACACCTTTTGTTGACAGCATTCCCATGTCCCAGAAAACACCCCAGAGCTGCCAAGCTTGTCAACAATGCCTCCTGGCGACCTCAATGACACCCCAGAGCCTCTCGTCGACAACACCAACAGGTGCTCTGACAAGCTCCTCTGAATTGCTATGTGCCCCCTGCTGCCCTCGGCCAGGGGCAGCCACCATGACAACACCTTTTGGGGTCATGCAGGACACCAAGGAGCCTCCTTCCATGCTGACAGCACCAAAAGGTGCCATGGAGGGTGCCTTGCAGGAATCACCACCATCAACAGCACCACCTTTCATGCTTGACAGTGCTGCCAGGTGCCCGGAGGGTGTCCTGGAACAACTGCCTCCAGGCACCCTGGCAGGTACCTTGGAACAGTTGCATCCATCAACAGCACCACCTGGTGTCCTGGAGGGAACTGTCTTATCTGTTGTCAGCGCTGTCTGGTGCTCCAAGGGGTGTCAAGAAGCAACCGTCTCTGTCAACAGCTCCACCTGTCATCCCAAAGGATGCTAGAAATCTGTCTAACATCTGGGAAGACCCCAGGGTACTTCAGGTGAGACCTACAAAGCTGCCTAGGGATTCCACTGACTGAACGAAGCCAGCCCCACTATGAACAGTTTTCTTCGTGGCAGTACCGCTTCTCTTGCTCTCCCTCCTTGGCTTGGACCCAGCCACCAGACCTTAACTCACTTTTGACCTGGGAGGCAGTGCTCTAAGGGTAAAAGGGTGGCGGTGGAGAGCCGAAACCACCACCTAGTCCCGAGCATATGATGTGTGCCCCTCCTTTTATCACCCACACCCGTGCTGAATTAGAGAAGGAGCATGGACTCTTTAAATACTGGCTCTCTCCAGCATGAGGATATTGGCGCCCTAAGTATTGTGGCATCTGCTCCTAACTGCACTTCACAGAAGGGTCTCTGGAGGCATGGCATGAAGAGCTGCGGTGCACCCCATGCCCCCTCCACAAAAGAAATATTAAATGTTCTTGTTTTATGTTGCTGATGATGCTGTTCTTCAGTTAAAGCATGGGTATGTGTTCATTGGGTTATTTTGCATGGGGTATAGTCAAGTGAACTGATTGTCTACTGTAGACAGAGAGCATATGGCTGGTGGTGACCTCCCCCATTGGGTTTGCTTTAGTTATGAGCCTTTTCTGTTGTTATTAATGATGAGCACTACTTGTAGCAGAAACCTTGGCCTCTCCTGTGTCGTCTTCACCAAGATGCTTCAATATTTTACTGAATACAGCACAGTGTGCAGCCAGCATAACCAAGTGTTCTGCCTCATGGTGCAGGTTTGCATATAGACACTAGGGACTTGTAGAACTGTCCCTACCAAGATTTTGGCCGCGACTGCATGCAAGGCCAGTGCGAGGGGTTAGAGTTGCTGTGATTGCATCATTTTTGGTACGTGCACCCTCGTCCCACTTACAGTGTCGACTTAAGCTGTAGATCATTCCAATGTGCTTTGAAGAGGCCCTCGTCTCTAATATGACTAATTTAAGCATGCTAGACTGCATGAAAGGGAGGAAGCTATTTAAAGGATAACGTCATGACCTGGGAATATCGTACTTACTGCTAGACATGGAGGAGGTGGGAGCTGATCAGTGTGCAAACAGAAAGTTATCTGTGCTGTTAGTCCATATACCTCAAGCATGGAGAAAATGTAGTCTATCACAGGACTTACTCCCCCTTTTCTCTACTGTCTGCACTGCCAACACGTTTTGTACTTTATAGAATCAGAATCAAGCTTTTTTTTGCCAAGCATGTTCACACATACAAGGAATTTGTCTTTGGTTATAGTAGCTCACAGTGCACAGAGAGTAACAACATTACACACAGTACACACAGACATCCTAACACACACACACACACACACACACACACACACACACAATACCTTACATACCTGTAAACCTTACATTATGTGTAGCTGTATATGTATATTAAAGTGCTGAGTGCAGCAGTCCGGATGTAGGGACTGATTAAGCAGAGGCAGATTAAGGCTTAAAAAGAAGAAACAGCAGTCTGAGACAGTCAGTACAGAGGATGGAGTGATGTGTGAAACTGTTTCTAAGATAAATAAGATAAATTAAAAGTGCAGTACAGCAGAACAGGAAGTGAGAAAAGTGTCCCAAATGTGGATTGTAATGTGCAATTTAATGTTCAGCTGTTCATGAGTGTGAAGGCATGTGGGAAAAAGCTTCTCTGTAGCCTGGTTGTCTTGATCCTCATTTGGCTAAAGCGCCAGCCTGAGGGAAGACGCTGGAACAGGTGATGGCCAGGGTGTGATGGATCAGTGATGATCTTCTCTGCACGCTTCCTGGTTCTGGAAGTATGCAGATCCAGCAGAGTGGGTAGTTTGACTCCAGTGCTCTTCTCTGCAGACCTGATGATACACTGCATGTCTGTGAGTGTCATGTTTGGTGGCTGAGCTGCCCCACACTGTGATGGACGTGGTGATGACAGATTCTATGGTGGCAGTGTAGAACTGTACCATCAGCTCCTGGGACAGGTTGAACTTCTTCAGCTGACGCAGGAAGTACATCCTCTGTTGGGCTTTCTTGATGATGGAGCTGATGTTGCAGTCCCACTTCAGGTCCTTGGTGATTGTCATACCCAGTAATGGTGAGTGCTGGAAGGGCTGGGGGGCTTCTCCTGAAGTCCACTGTCATCTCCAGTGGTTTTTGCTGTGTTCAGCTCCAGGTTGTTCTGGTTGCTCCAGAGGACTACCTGATCAACATCCGTCTGTAGACAGACTCGTCATCGTCCTGGATGAGACCAATGACTGTGGTATCGGAGGTACAGTCGTTTGTATACAGTGAAAAGAGCCATGGGGACAAAACACAACCTTGAGGCACTCCTGTGCTGGTTGTCTTGGTTCCTGAGATGATTTTCCCCAACCTCACCTGCTGCTCTCTGCCAGTGAGGAAGTTTGTGATCCACTGGCAGGTGGAGGCTGGCACATTTGAGTTGGGTCAGTTTGCTGTCTAGCTGTCCTGGAATGATAGTATTGAAGGCTGAGCTGAAGTCCAAGAACAGAATTCTTGCATAAGTGTTTGGATGGTCAAGGTGCTGAAGGATGTATTCACTGTGTCGTCCACCGACCTGTTGGCCCGGTAATGCAAACTGCAGGGGGTCCAGCAAGGGGTTAGTGATGTCCTTCAAGTGACTGAGGACCAGTCTCTCAAAGGTTTAGTCTCTCAAAGGTTTATTAGCCATTATTAGTTCTAGGATGTTCAGCAAATGTAAGTTTTAAAGGTCTAAATATTTTGTCATTCATTTTCTTATTTAATTCACTCAATATTGAAATTTCCCCTTTAAATTAAATGGGAGTTTAATCATATGTTTTAATGCATCTTATTCACCACTGCATTTTTCAGTTACACACCATCCTTACTGATTGGTTTTGTGTCTACAGTGCCGGGTTGTGTTTGTTGGTCCCTACAAATGTTGTGATCAAACCTACGTCCTTGTTCTGCCTAACACTGCATATGAACCTGTTGAGTCAAACATGTAGTCTTTTCATCCTAGTGTAATGAGAACTCTATGGGGCTGTATGACCAATAATATTGCATCATTCATTATGTATGAATTATGTATGAATTGCCCTCTTCTGTCCCAAATTGGCATTTACTCCTTAAGGAGATTCATGTTCTTTTGGGACCTGAAACTTTATCTCTCTAATAATTTTACCAGCCAGCAATTTTTGTAGGTTTGTTGTGATAGTTGTGTTTTATGAACTATATTTGACTATGAAATTTCCAGTTGATGTAGTATTTGTTGCACTGTGCAGCATGCTTTGGCTTTCAAGAAGCATACAATTTCTGTTAGTCATTATACACACACCCAAACATGCCCCCCCGAAACACACACACACACACACACACACACACACACACACACATATATATAAGCCCATTTTTCCTTGATACTTGAATCCAATTGAACTCAGTTATCCTCTTCGGATGTTTTTCTTCCTCTGAGACAAAATGTCAAAGCATTTCACATTTTACCTGTGAAAAAATGAAAGACTTGTGAAAGTCAAATGTATGCAAAGTCATCAGGAAAGCCAGTCTGCTTTGATCATTATAAAAATGGAATGGCATAATGGGACTTGAAAGAGACATCATTACATTAGAATGAGTTGTCGCGACCTCACTTAAATTATTATTGCCATTTAACAGGAACTTGCTCTGTTTATTGTAGTGCCTCAGTGCATGCAATTCCATCTTGGCCATAAATTAATCCAGTTCTGAAAATGTCAGATTGTCACATTGTCAGCAAATGAAAAAAGCCCAAAAAAGCCCATAAAAATGATTACAACAAATAAACTGTATCAGCAAATACAAAATGTGGCCAGCAAGGACCACAAATCACCACAACTGCAAATTATGCATTATTATGACTCCATCTCAACAGCAACAACTGTAATATCACAAAACTGGAATTTCTGGCAGAGCTGTTGTTTGAAAGCCGTTTACAGGGCTAATGCACAATGATGCACAAACAAGTACAAGCAGCGCTGACACCCTTAAACGAATGGGAAAGAGTCTCATGAGTCTTTGATTTCCGCCCTATACGTATATTAGTGCTACAACTTCGAGAGCATATACAGTCATTTGGATTGTTTTTTAATATGTTTATTTAATACTCCAGGCTAAATTACATGTTTGATGATTTATTTAAAAGCAAGCATCCTAAATAACACAACCTGAACTATGTTATGCCTGTTAATATGGCTTTTTTAAGCAAATTTGGGTGCAAAATTTTGATCTATTTTTTACTCATTCATTATTTATAAATTATTAATATACTTTTAATATACACATTTCATAATACTTCTACTTGCACACAAAACTCTTAACAGTCTGACCTTCTCTACAACCCACTCATGTTCTCAGGTCTTTTTCAGCTGGGCAGCTCACCATCATCCTGCCTCATCTCCGGACCTCTTTCCTTCTGTCAGTCTGACAATCTGATCCCCTCCCCACATTCAAATATAAGTATATTCTCCCCCAGCTATTCCTCCATCTATGTTTTCCTATGTGGTCTATCTCTACATTGCTGTTTTTTCTTGTTTGTGGTGTTCTGTGTATTGCTGTAATTGTAAGCAAAGACACAATTAAAGAGCACATCATATACAATAAAAAGACAGTAGTACAGATTGATTATCATAGAGTATTCTTCTTTTTCTAAAACCTTTTTCTTAAACTGAATGACCACCCTGATCCCAACCTTAACCATGGGTAGAATCCTAACCGTAACCCTGCAACTGATAAGAATCAACTCAGTTTCACCGAGTAGGTAGCTATAGTGTGCTATCCAAATAAAGACCCAAGGTTTTCCCCAAGGCTTGTTTACTCTGTTGACATCATATGCTGGAGTGAAATTTCCCATTTGTTTGTTGGTGAAGCATATATATACTATATACAGTATATAATGACCGGAGCGGGGACTTGAGGACAAAAGAAACAATGCAAAATTTGTCAATTAGAAGCAACACTGGCACATACATGACTGTTTGACTGTTTGACTGGTGCCCCTTACAAACACACACACACCCGCTGTTCTGCTACGGTGAAGGTGCCCTGTCGGAGTTTGAGTTGGCACTGCACACGTTCAATGTCACAGTAGTTTTGTTTTGTTTTGGATGCTCCGCCACCTTGAGTTGAAATGCCTTCTTTGCTAGTTCACCGTGTTGCAAGGTCAAGTGAACTCAGCGATGCTACAGGCATTTTTTGTGATCGAAATTTGTCCCATGAATAAACCACAAGCTTGTGTGTTAGTCAGGATTGGATATAGTGAATATTTTTCAGGTTGCCATGGATAGTCAGAAATGAATAAATGAGTATAGGATCTTTGTGTATATTAAGCCTAAAGATTTTACATCTCATTAAAGTTGACTATTACTCAGAAAAAAGTTTAATAAGCTATTCTGTTGTCCAATCTAGTACAAACATGGGTGGAATGAACACTGAATCCCCAATGCACAAATGTTTTTTTAGACCATTTTTAGATGCAAATCCCATGCATTCTGTCCCCATGCTGCTTGAAACTAATGCATGAGCCCGAACGCACAGTTTAAGGTTCATATACTGTACATAAAGTGACCACCCATTGTGTTTATCTGCCTCATTTGAGGGAGGGCTGTAGTAGGACAAAATGTGGTAGGATTGCCTAATAAATGGTAGGAGATACTGGAGCCGTAGCCAATGAGATATTCTGCTATAAGACATAATATATATATACAGTGTATCATTTCACATTCAAACCACATATAAAGACATTTTAAAAAATGAATGGAATATTTTTAACCCTGGTGCAAATGTGGTATGTATGAAGGTATTCTGAGACATCCTTTCGAATCTCTGGGCCAGATGAATGTGTTGAGATAAGATGCAGCACAATTAAGTGTCTTAATGCAGCATTTCTCCAAATATGAGTAACCAACAACTAGCTAAACTTTTGCACTACAAATAGGGCTTAAGTCGGGCATAGCTACATCCATCAAGACATGTTGATATCCCAGAACACATGCTGTATATTCAGCATCAAGAACATTCTGACCCCCAATTTCCTTCCTTGCTCTCGCTCTCTCTTTCTTTCTGTTTCTCTCTCTCTCTCTCTCTCTCTCTCTTTTTTGTCATGGCTAGTTAGACTGTGCTCTGTGTGCGCATATGCTTGTTGTATGCTGAGGATGGAGAGAGGAAGAACACTGCCACAGGGGCATCCCGAAGCAAGCTGGAGCTCAGGGAAAGAGAGACAGAGAAAGTGAGAGAGAATGCTCTGTAGGGATGCAGAAGCCTCTTCTTTCTGCCAAATGTTCCAGGGCCAGACTGACACCCTTAAGAGCATGCAGGACTGATATCTAGGTCATCGCCAATCATGCATCACTAACTGCGAGTGAACTTCAAACAAACCTGGCCCTTCTCTCTGCCAGTCGCTGCTTCTTTAAATCTCGCACACAACTGTCCCCTTGTGGCCTCTTGAGAGCACAAGCTAAAAGTCACTTAATCGTTTCATCTCAATGATGTCATGCCGTGGGGCTCATTTTCTGTCTTATCTGTCTCTCTCTCTGTCTTTGTCGCTTTCTGTTTCTCCCTCTCTATAGCTTTTTCTCTGAACTGATCGTGAGTCGTGATACAGATATTTCTGTGTACAGCAGATTTTTAGGATAGGATTGTTACAGAAAAAAAACTGTTAGAATTTAAATGGAGGAACATTATGAGTTTTGTGATATTATACTTTTATTACTGTTTATTACTATTCATATTAAGCACCACTGTTCAGTAGGTTGAAGGTCACATTGGCTTAAGGTAACACAGATAGATGAGAGGACTAACTGGATTACACATGATAGATTGTCCTCTTCTTCCCTGTGTCCTCTCTGCTGCTCCCCCTTCTTATGACCAAGCTCTTTCCCCTTCTATCTTGACCAAACTACTGTATATCCACAGCACTGACTCAATTCTACTTACTTATTTTTGGTGTCAAAAATACCAAATCCGCTGACCCAATACCATAAGGTGACGTAAAACTGCCACAGACTACTGATCAGTTGGAGAGAATCATCACTATAGCCACTTTTCCACTCTGAACATATATGCTAACGCTAGCTGCCAGTTTAGTATACCCTCATGGTCCGCCTACTGAGCAACCAGAATTATCCCGTCACCTGAACTCTGATGTAGTATTTCACAAACTTTATTCTCTTTCAGCAGCCTTTTGTCCTGTTGCCATGTAAACCTGTATTATAGTCATGTATTTCAAATGTTTATTCATGGAATTCAGAAAGTGCCCAAAGGCTTCCATCATAAGTCTGTTCAGTACAGTTAAAATGCTTGTCTATGGTAATTGTCTATGGCTTCAGATAAAGCTGATTAGGGATTAGGTTGAAAACATTTCATTTCTTGCTCTCCTATGTAAGTCCCCATTATGTATGACACTGACAAACATGAGAGCAATGGTTTAGCTTTACCCATGTATTCATAATTTAATATCCATGTATGTGCAAAATAACCAGACCTTCTAAGACCTGCCTTTATTACATAAACAGGGCATTGACAAAAGAGGTAGAAGTGAAAAGCTGTACAAGTGAAAAGCTGATTATAACAGCGGCAGCACTGTGGAAAATTTAGCTGCCTATTAGATACAGCTATAAGATGGGGTGTATCTAATAAAGCAGAGAGTGAGGTTACATCTGATTACTTATTTGCAGAGCAGATGACCAATCGAAGGTGACGATCCTATCATCGTTGTGTGTTTTATGGAGCCATACGGAGACAGAGACAGCTGGTGTAATTAAGGAGCACCAAGGTCACTTCAAACTTCTGTTTATTCTGTGTTTGTTTTATACAGCTCTGGCCAAACTCAATCAAACCGCCATGAAATGCTTATGCTGAGTTATCCGCTTAAAGACACAGCACTGTATACGCTGGGGTAAACTCATTAGACTCATATACTCAGTGTATTATAGTAGAAGGCAAATATTCTGTACAACTTCTCTCTATCCACCATTTGATTTTAGTCACTTTAAATGACTTCATATTTCCAATTTCTTAATATGTCCAAAACAATGTGCAAAGTGCTCCATCTGTTAAACATGACTATTGATATAACTACTACACTAAAAAATATACTCTGTTAGCTAAAGGCTACACAACTAGAAAACCCTAAAATCTTACAGACAAGCAAATCAATTGTTCACAAAATCTATGTATGCTATAGTCAAACTTCACTTTTTTTTTGCATGGCTAGTTAGAGAGTGTGTTCTAATCGAAAATCCTACTGCAGCCACTTGTGTAACCTGTGTGTGACACATTCCCATTGGAGAGTGAGTTTCAGTTTTTCACCACTCGACTGGCAAGATTCATTACGCTACCAGCAAGAATTTTGTCTATGATGCTGCATGTTTAACTGTTTAATTTGAGTCAGCTTAATCTTCTGCTTTGTATGGATGCCTTAAAGATCAGGCTGACCAACAAGAGCTCCATTGTTAAGGTTGTCCAAGCAAAAGCGGATCAAAATTGTGGCAGAACATATCATTTTGTGTTACCCAATCCCGGGGACACAGTTTTAAATATTTCCTGCCCCAAAACACATAATTGAGCTCACCAGCTAATTGTCAAGACCCTCATAAACTAGATTAAGGGTACAGGTGTTGGGTACAGGGAATGCCTGGAACTGTGCAGGACAACGGATTTCCTGGACTGGATTTTAAAACCACTGGGTTATACAATGAGCAACACGCTGACTGTTGAAATACGGAGGATAAGGAACGTATGGTGGATCACCGCAGAGCCGCATTTGTTCTTCCACTTCTGCTTTCTTTGTGAAGGTCTGATGCATGGAACATTGTGTTAATGTGAAGGTTCCACAACAGTTTATTAAATAGGCCTTTACACTGCTTTCAATCTATTCCAATAAATGCTGGGTGTACTAAAAACGTCCACTGCAGTTCTGTTGATATCAGGTAGATTTGACCCACTATTTGCTCCTGTTTAATTGATGTTTCAGCAGTTCCATCTTCCAAATACTTTGCTTGATTATGTGATTATGTTGCTGCTCTAACCATCTCTGTAGAGTGATTATGGAAAACTGGAATCCAGAGATGAAAGATGTTGCATGGCACCTCTAGAACTGTGGATACTTGATCACGATCAAATCTTAATACGCCTCAGATCCATGATAAGGCTGATGACTCAAGCGAAGTCCTAGGGATATAAAGGCCCTTCTATAACATGCATCATGCAGACTCTGTCTCACAGATTTCTATCACACGTTTTCAACAGCCCTGGGGGGGGTAAAGCAGTGATCTTCCAAGGCGGTTCATCAAAACAGGATGTCCTAATGGTCCATGTGGGATTGCATCATTGTCGTATGATGTGCCTATGAACACCTTGATTGACTTGCTTGATGTTTAATTCAGAATTAATGTGCAGGCCTTGGAGAATGACTGACTAATGATGTTGACAACAGTTTGAAAAATCCTTTGCTAACTGGTTAGTATTTCTAAACCTCCACCCTGACATGTATGCCTGTACGAAATGCTGTTTGGTGGATCTTGGAGATGCTTTCCCATAATTATAGAGAATTTTAATAAGGCAGGGAATTATTATGTATGCCCTATGTCCCTAAACCCATATATCCCAGGCTTTGTAGATATGATAGGACTACATTAGCAATGAAGCACCGATCTTAACTAAAAAATTGACACTTTCAATGTCATATATTCCCTGGAATCAATGCATTCATACCAGTGCCAACCAGCACTCAACCTTGTACTCCTCTGCTAATACACTGTAGCTGTTGTTATGCACAAGTTTGCTCTGGAGTTCATGTAGCGCCTAGGCCCCTGAGTTTCAAACCGATACACTAAAGGTTCTTTGAGTGAGTTAGCACGACTTGCTCTTTACAGTTAACCTAGCCATGCTTCACCCACAAAAACATTCTCTAGTAGCAACATGGTTAGACAAACTTTATAGAGTGTCTGTAAATAATCACATTCAACCTAATGAGAACCTGTAGCATACACCACCTACAGTTTGAGTTTGAGTTTTTGGAAGGACACCCTATTAGAAAAGACCAGATGTCGTTTTTGTCAATAAAACTGTTATGATTAAATATTCTTCATATATTGAAATGGTATTATTTAACTACTATCATATTTTACTTACAAACATCTTTCAAGGACACGGATTAAGAATAAATATAAGATTAATATTAAGATAAAGAATATATACAGTATAATACAGTACAGTATAATACAGTATGAAAGAAGCTGGAAGCATGAAGCATGGAAGATGTTCTTGGAAACTTGTTATAACTGTAATGCAACAACAAGGGACTCCAGCTTGTCCTCAGAAGGGGCTAACTGTGTGCTAGTCTCTGGGGAGCGAGCCACTGTGCTGTGTTAATGATGGGGTGTAATGAGATAGTGTGATGCTTTGTGTATTGGTGCAGAGCTGGTGCCAAGTAGATAAGCGGAAAAGGGGCACAGTTCTGTATAATCATCAAGTGGGTTGTGTCCTGCTATCAGACTAACAGCTGACCCACAGATTAAATAAGCCTGCAATTAGGGTCAAGGGCACTCACTAGCCCTTCGTGTTTCCTCCTGCCATGCATGCATGTGTACATACATGAAAGTACTGTCACTGATATTGTGCATATTCTCGTACGAGAAAGGATACTTGGTTCTTATGGTTCTTATGACTCCACCAGTCTCTTTGTGCTTGTTCCAACACTCCCCCAAACACCAGACCTGACTAATTAAGCAGGTGAGCACAGAAGTGAAAGTTGGATGATGCAGGGTTGGAATGAATTTCTGTAGGAAATTTCATGCATAATTTTTATGGCTACCATGGAATCTTTAATACATTGTGAGCTTTCAGGAAATTCCCAGAAGATCGTAATGCTGTCTGTTTTGTTGTGGGTAGTAAATAAACTGGGTATATTTATGTTGTAGATGTTCAACATTTAGTTCCTATTACCACCACTTTAAAAAACCCAAATCCATCAGTTTCTTTATAATAAATCGTTTCACATTAGACCATTCTGAATTAGTTTGATTACATCCCATTGATTGAGCTGTGTAGATGTTTTTAATCCTTGTAATTTCTCTTTAGGTATTCAGAGCTGCCCTTACTCAGGGGAAAAAATATATAATATAAGGACATTTTTTAGAAGTTATTTTGAACTCATGGTGTTGCTTAATAACTAGTAACGGTTAACAGAAATGGAAGAATGCTACATACCTACAAACTGACTGAACATATCTTCGCTTTAACATGTTTAGACATATAGTGTATACCCTTCAAGACATTAAGCATTGTGAGTTTATTAACATGAATCCAATTAACATAACATGGAATTCCATCAGTTTTTTTTCAGAATTCCTCCATAAAGTGTTAATATGTAACCAAAGTCATTTAAAGTGATGCGCCATTTGTCAGGACAAAAAGACTCCGGAGCGACGCTTGCAGAGCTAAAAGCCAAGGTAGTTTATTAAATAACAATAGCGAACAATCCAATCAACAAAATCAGCAGTAAAGGTAGGGCTTAGGAACGTGGTAAGGGACAGGCAGGGGTCAAAACCAGGAAGAGCAGTCAGCGAGGGCAACCAAGATGAAAGGGTAAGGCGAAAGGGAAAGTCGGAGAGATTATGCAGAGGTCGAGAACCAGAGAAGTAGTAGTTAGGAAGATCCAAAAGGGACAAAAGGAAGTCAAAAAGCCAGAAAGTCAGAAAAACAGAAATAACGCTCAGAATTGCCAATGGGACGACAAAGCTTCGCAGAGAACACACGGAAACATGGGGTATTTAAGAGAACGTTAATTGACTATTAGAATTCAGGTGACCGGGAGCGAACGGGAACTGCCGATTGGGGGCACGTGGATGCGACGTCATCGAGCGTAGCCCTCTGGGAAGAGGAATCCGGAAGAGTGAAAGGACCAGTGAGACCCGGAGGCGTGACATCATTCTAGAAAAACTTCCAAAGTTAGAATTCACAGCAATAATGACGATATACAAAAAGCCTCAAATGCATCTAAAAGCCACCTCATAGAATGTAACGATGTTTCAAATATGATGCCTCATGCCAGAGACATTGTGTCACGATAAGGTTTTATAAGATAATTATGGATCTAAATACGCATGCATGTATGCATCATCAAAAGAATAGTTGCCCAATTAGCTGCACCCAGAAGGAATCAACCAACAGGAATGAAACTTGGTGGGTAGGTTTGACATTGTGAGTGACTCAAGTTTCACGCTCGGATATGATATATGCAAGGAACGAGGCTTATCGCTGTACCAGACTGACCCAACAGCCACGATTGAAGACATTTAGCGAGCAGTGATGTCCTCCATGAGTCCTCCTGTTAGTGCCAGCACCACTGGCAGATTGATGCATGACGCAGGACTACATGCACACAGACTGTTGCGACGACTGCCCCTAACACCATGTCAATGTCACCAAAAACTGCAATGATGTCGTGCCAGACTGCCATGGAGTGACTCAGGATGGCAGCGGGTCATCTTCAGTGATGAGTCCTGCTTTGTCTTGATGGAGACGACCAATGAATCTGCGTGTGGAGGCTACGTGGTCAGCGCCAAGATGAACCATTTCACTGCACCTCCACCCTTACCTCAAAATTTGCAGGAACTATGGGTGAATATTCAAGCAGCATAGGATGGATTATCACGGGACACCATTAGGAACCTATACAACTCCATGCCAAGACATCTGCTGTTTATTGTAGTGTTTATACCAGATTATACCCGGTTGAAATGAGCTATTCATTTTTATTTAATATTTTGCATGTGTTTCAGAACCTGATCGAGTAAGCTTCAACAGTTACTAAGTAGAACATTGCTGCACAGTTTTTAAACTTTGCATTGATGCATTAAGTTTTTGCCTCATGGCTATTCATGATATGACTTGTCAGGCCTTAGATGAGTTTGTGTGTAAGAGCCTGTAACTGGAGCTTCATTAGTAACTTCAATGTGTATCAAGCTCATGGGCTTGTAATCTGCTTTACTCATACAATGCTGACACAGTCTCCCATTGAAAATGCTCAGTTTTTATTACTGTCATTCTGATATGTGTCTGCAATAGCTCAGGCTTCACAGCATGCATATGATGTGCACTCTTTTTGACACATTTCACTTGTCATTTTATTTACTGTTTGAGAAGAGCCAGGCTCAACAGCAGCCAGACTTTTTGAAATCAAAGCCTTGTTTGTATCTATTTCATTCATTAAGGAGTCAAGTTTGTCCTGGGCCTGTGTGACAGAGAGAGTACACAGGGAGGACCCGTACTCTGAGGGACCTTTTCTTCGATGCTGGAGCCCTTCATCAATATTCTCCTCACAGAGGTGAGATTCGGAGGCCACTGCTCTGACAGTCCAGAAATTAAACGAGAGTCTTTCAGGCCCTACTTGAGCGAGTCCTCAACCTTTAAAGCCAATACACAGGCACACATGCCAATAGACGTCGCCACTTCTTCCGCAAATGCCATTTCAATATACCCACTTTTTCCTATGTTCAACTTCTGCAGACACTCTCTGTGCTTCAAAGCACTTCATACCCTCACATTAAGTCAAATTGCATTCATTGATTATTTAACTAATTCCAAATAAGTTAACACATTGCCTATATGGAACACACTTACATATGACATTATTCAGCAAATTGTAGTCCCAATACTGACATGTGGGGTAGCACTGCGGCACAGTGTGTAGCGCTAGCATCTCACAACAAGAAGGGTCTGGGTCTGATTTCCCAGCTGGGTACCCAGTGTCCTTTCTGTGTGGAGTCTGCATGTTCTCCTCATGTCTGTGTGTTTTCCCCCCACAGTCCAAAGACATGTAGTCAGGTCATCATTTATTATTGAAGATCTGACATAGTAGCCTACAGAGCTGCTAGACAATATACTAAGGAGCTATGGAAAAGGCCATGAAGTGTCCAAGAAAGGGTTACTCTATGATGATCCAAAGTCTGGGTAACAGGGCCTCATTAGCTCTCAAGAAGAAGACATGGGACATGGACTGCAATAAGTCATTGGGAGATAAAGAGTGGGTGGGAAGGTATATGTGGGAATATTAAAATAATATTAAAATAATATGTTTTATTGGATTTTAAATTATACGTTTCTATTGGACTCCTTCCAGACTGTTTAGGCTGGACCTAGGTTAAGACACATCCTGCTGGTAGATGCAAATCAGAGGAAGGTCACTTGTAACATGTCTTGTGGTCTTGTGAAAAAGTTCAAGAATTTTGGACCAGGATACATGAAAGTCTCTCTTTCAGATTTCAGAAATTCAGATTTTACTCAGTACCAGGTTGTTCATTTCGGGTGATGGATTATTATTAATAGGGGGTGACAAAAATACTAGAAGCTGGGTACAAAGTAGTAGTAGTGGTGGTGGGTACACAGATTCTGCTGAGAAGATGGAAGCATGAGGTCGTTCTACCAATTAACAGAAGTAGTGTTTCTCATATAATGCAACATGCCAGATGTTTCAGCATGTAGTTGTAGAGGTTCCTAATGGTGTCCTATGATTATCCATCCCATGCAGTTTAGGTGTCTTGTAAACAATCTGGAAGACCGAATGAAAATTAGGACAAATATCTTGCTTTTTTGAAGGGTTCTTGACATTGTTAGAGCTGCTGGGTGTCTCATATGCTCTGTGTTTTTGTATGTATGGAATTTTTTTAATTTAATGAATTGACAATTATTTATTGTATTTTATTTGTTATTTAACTTTCCCAAAACCTATTTACAGCACAAAGATACATGGGTAAAGTGTGTTTATTAATAACCAAGCTATTTTGTAGGTGGTGATGCAATTACAGATACAGCTCCACGTCATCTGCATCATATTTATTAGTCATGCATTTGTGGTATGTGCTCTTTGAGAAATAAAAAGAGTTAAAATCATAAAAACAACACGCAGTCAGGGGAAATGGAGATGCTGAATTGGCCCCCTAGGTGGGAATATGTGTTTCTGTCTGCCATGTCATGGAATGGTGAGCTTTCCAGGGTACTTCTGCCCAATAAGCTCTGGGATGAGTGGTTTAGATTAGATAATTAGTAATTAATTATCTATTAATTATTAGATAATACGTGTTTTTTTTTTGGACAGCAACGATATTCAATTAAGCAGTTATAAAGTGATTGTTCAGTACATAATTTCTGTGAGCAAGCGTGTGCTTCATAGAAGATGTGTCAGTGGAAGTTTGCTTTATGGCCAAACTTCTGACCTGTTTAAATATATAACCTGTGGAGTTAAGACATGTTGTCCTGTTAACTTTAATATGGTGTTTGATGCGGCTGTTTTGACATGAATGTGGCTGAATATGAATATTTTTACTGTACTTCTTTTCCTTCCCATGAGCTTTGTGCTATTTCATGAGTTATAAAGCCTCGTGGTCTATAGTGCTCTCAGCCTAGTTCTGAGAGAGAGAGAGAGCGAGAGAGGGAGAGAGAGAGAGAGAGAGAGAGAGATGCTTTCTCACCTGCGTGAGTGATGGAGGTAGACGGAGCGCGCGCCCTCATCGCCAAAACCCGAGTCGCGAGCCTTCTCCGTTATTTCCATTGGGCGGCAGTGCGGGTATCCTTTATCTCGGACTAAAGCGCTGCCCACCGGTCCTCGCTCACTGACGAGAAGGAGGAGGGGGCGGAGGAGGNACGGCGTATCAATCTTGATTTTTTTTTCTTCATCATCATCTTCATCTTCTTCTTCTTCTTCTCTGCATGCTTCCGTGTTTCACGCTCGCGATGGTGGATGCTGGCTGCAAGCTTTGGCGCCCGCGCGCTTGTTGAGCTAGCGGCGGTGCTTTAGGACCGCGGGGAACCGCACGAGAGGGGCTGCGAGTGTGCACATAGCTCCAGAGGAAAGCCCCCCCGGGGTCGGATGTGCTAGCGCAGGATACTGGTGAAATCTCCATAGAAGCAAGGTGTCGCTAGCCTCAGCGCTGCGCCGCGTCCTGCCGGAGAGCGCCCCATGTGCGCGCGGGAGATGGTGGCTGGCCACTGCGGCCACGGCGGGGGACGTCCGTGACACGCTCCAGACTTCACTGGCGAAGAACCCTCTATCTCCCCCGCTGGCTTCCCTTCAGTTTTCCTTCTTAATATTAGCCTAAGTTTAACCCCCCTCCCCTCCACCCCCCTCAACAAACACACACACACACACACACACACACACATACACACACGCTCATACACTCACACCCCCTCCTAGTCCTCGCTGAGAGACCCTGCGCGCATTTTTGAGCATTTTTACAGGCGGCCAGCATGCGTCTCTGCTTCGGATTAAGCCGTCCTCATGAGAGCCCGAGCTCCAGCCTTGCCTGACTGGGATAGTCTATTGCTCCATCCTTTCATTTTTCCTTGATTTTCCTTTTGCTTTTTTCCTACGGGAAGACGAAGAGGTGCTTTCTGCCTGCTCAGCCGGTGTGATGGTTACTCTCGGTCTGAACTGACGGCGGGGTCTGATCGTTTTTTGGGGCATTTTTTGGGGGGTAAGCTCATTTCTCACTCTTTCCTTTTTTGGTTTTCTTAAAGTTCAATGTAAATAACTCATCCTAGCATCCTATGAGGCAGCTGCTCCTATTCAGCGGCTCTAAGCATTCGCACGGATGGCATATTTCAGAAGTCACCAGCTCCGGCCAGTATAGAAACTGAACGGTGCTCTTTGAATTAATGAAGGCGATCTTGCTTCAGCATTCTGCAATGTCTTTCAAGTTGGCTTCACTGCTTGATGCTAGCAGGCTGTGTAAGTACTGTTTTCACACTGGGCTCTAGATTTGTCTTGATTTCCAGCAGTGCTCCGCATATGCCTCTGCAACTTATAGGCTGTGTCTTATATAGCTAAGATAAAGCAGCTGCTGGTTGTTTGGGATGTTGAAGGGGGAGGCTGCAGTGATTTCCTAGGGCTGCTGGCTTATGAGGAAAACACATCATTAAGAGAGCGTGATACATTTAAACGTACGTGCGTGTGTGTGTGTGTGTGTGTGTAAGAGAGAGAGAGAGAGAGAGAGAGAGCGAGACATACAGGGATGGAGGGAGGGAGGGGACGGGGGTTCTGTCTAAATGAACAGTAGTCTCTCTGCATCATTCTCTGACAGCAGTCTAAATGTGTGGGACTGTTTATGACAGAAATGCCTTCGGCAGCCCAATCCGTGTGTCTGCTTCGCATCGCACTGCAAAACTTAACGCGGCGCACACATAGAGGCGCACGAACGCACTAAAGCGCCCCTTGGAAATACGCAGCTGAGCTTTTCCTCCGACGAGATTTCAGCCAAATCTCCCGTGGCTCCTGTCAGCCCACGTTGGAGCATTCGCGAGGTTAGCCTGCGTTATGGCAAGTCCGACACTTGCCGATGCATTTTAGCGCATTACGCACGTAGCTACAGTAAAACACCAGCAGAGAGCAGAGCAGAAAGAGAGAAGGAGGGAGAGAGAGTCACGACGCTTCTCCCTCTCTCTCTCCCTCTAAATGAGGTGTGCTCTGACGATGAAGATGAGGAATTTATCTGTCAAACCAATATTAAAGTCCAGATCCCATCTGAATAAGAAATTCCAGTCTATTGCTCCAATAACCCTGATCGACGCAAAGGCTGACTGCCATTTAAGTTTGATTTCAGAGACATCTTATAGTGCGGTCTGGTCTGGTGCATTCCTGAGCACTCCTGATCGGATGCTGTGATGAAGATTACAGTAATGAAGATGGAGGAGCAGTACTGCATGCCAGTCAAGGGTTGCGCTCGCTATGGAGGAGAAATTCAGAGACCCCAGCCTGCCAACTTCAGAGCTGCTCATTACAGTACACTTCAGCATATCTTCCCTGGAGACAAAATTCAAACCTGATTCAGTGCTGAACTTTAGTGTCCCACAGGAGCGCGGCTGCGTATAGGCTAGAGACTGACCCCAGAGACTGTCTTTGCTTCAGCACAATTCTTTAGTCTGAACCACTTAGGCCCTTTTATCGCCCGCAGTTCTGGATCTGACAAGCTAATGAAAGGCTTCCTTGCATCTGGAACGAAGCGTTCTTCAAACACAAGTCCCATAACCTTCACTGGGCGAGAAGAATTTAAAGGACGTGCCTCAGGAATAACTCAAAACATCTCTGCCTCAAACCATTTCCATTTTTCTCTAGAGTCTAGCGGAGGCCAAACCTGAGGGAATGTGCGTGTCAGGGCTTAGGTATGTACGTGGGATTTTAAAGCACCCAAGCTTTTCTGAGCCCTGATGAAAGCAGAACCGACTGGATTCTGTTCTCAGAGAATAGAAGGCCAATCTGCAATCTTTGCTAAGACAGCTAGGACCAAGACTTGATCTTTTGCAAAAAAACAGAACGCGTGCAAGACAATTTGTGCACAAAACAAACAGTTCCTGTTTACTAAATAAGCTTTTGACTTATATGACATAATTTTAATCCCATTTGCTTTGTTGGTTTAATAGTGGCTAGATGACAAGACAACGTCTGTCACTTTTATAAAATGAGTTTCATATCAATTTCCAGTGTGTTCACTTATTAACAGTATGCATTTAATTCACAACCAATTTTGTAAAATCTAGATTGCTTCCAAATATGCTAAAATATGACAGATTAAATAAACCTATATATTAGAACAAACACAACCCTATCTGCTCTATATACCCTATCATTTCCTTCTGAGGTATTGCTTTCACTTAATAAAACTGCAATGATATAATGCCCTTTTTCCAGGAGTTATAATATGCCCCAGTATATGGGCATAGCATCCCCAGGGCCTTGGACTGTGACCTCCTTTATAGGCTATATTAACCCCCACTGATATCGGCATGATTTAGTGTCAGCTATAAATGTCATTATGACCAATTTAAGCGTATTTGGGCAATAAGAAGTCACGAAAATGCAAGAATATAAATACAAACAGTCAGAGTGCTTAACAAGTGCATGTACTCAGATGGTTTGTCCAAGTGGAAAAGAGACTTAGAGATAATAGAGGAGCCGTAGAGGTGAACAATGGAGAAGAGGGGAAAAAGGTGTGTACAGCTCATACTAGCCATGAAATCGTTTTGTTTCTGGTGGCGGTAGAATAGATACAATAGAGAGTGTGAGTTTGTATGCGAACAAGAGAAAGAGTAAAAAAAAAAACAGACAGAGAGAGAGAGAAAGAGAGCAAGAGAAAGGGGCAAAAGGACAGCATAATGAAGAGAATATGCTCTGGGAGTGCAGAGCTTAAACAACAGCTTGTTCGCCTTTGGTGCTTAAGCCTGTCTGTTGCATCCCTCAGGCCACTGAAAGATACAGCACCCCAATAACAGCCCACTGATCTCACAACAGGCCTGCCATTTAACAAGCCAAAAAGCCCCTTCTCCGTTACTCTCTGCTGGGGCTGCATGAAAGAAGCCCCAGCCATCGATAGCCTGGCAAAATATGATTATTACGGAGTAGAAACATGATATCAAATCTACCACTGCTCTGTTTAAAGTGGGCTGGGAAAGCAAATCCATGTTGTATACATTCAGTGGCCAGCGTAACGTCAATTTGTATGTACACTGCAAAAAATGGTCCTTTGGCAAGTGCAACTTGTGTCTAGTTGACATTTCTGTATGGTTATCATTTTAAGATTGTTGTAGGCTTTTTAATTATTACTAAACTTATTTGCAGACATTTTTTACTAGTTTTAGGTGTTTTCTCACTATAGTCTTACTGTACTGGCTAATAATTTTACTTATATTATTTGAAATATGCTTAAAACAAGCCAAATTATCGCCAATATCGTGGGAACATCTGGCATGCTATAATCACTTAAAACAGATAAAGAAACATAAGGAAATAAGTTAGTTAGTCTTAACTTTAGCTAAAAACAATCCCAAAATGAGAACTTTAAGATACACTATATTGCCAAAAGTATTCATTCACCCATACAAATCATTGAATTCAGGTGTTCCAATCACTTCCATGGCCACAGGCGTATAAAACCAAGCACCTAGGCATGCAGACTGCTTATACAAACATCTGTGAAAGAATGGGTCAATCTCAGGAGCTCAGTGAATTCCAACTTTGTGGGAGCAGTTTGGGGATGGCCCCGCCCTGTTCCAACATGACTTTGCACCAGTGCACAAAACAAGGTCCATAAAGACCAAAGAATCACACTCCTTAACCTTGTGGAAAGCCTTTCCAGAAGAGTTGAAGCTGCTGCAGCTGCAAAGGGTGGGCCAACATCATATTATGAGATGTCACTCAAGCTCATATGTGTGTGAAGGCAGATGAGCGAATACTTTTGGCAATATAATGTATATCAATTAGATATAAGGTCATTTTACTTGCCAGTATATTGTTATTTGCAGTGTATCACATAATTAAGTTAAAGTTGACCCAACACAACTTTTGGTTTCATGTTCGAGTCTTGAATAACTTTAACGGATGAAGGGTACGGTATTAATTAGTTTACAGCTTTTAGACTGTTACCACTGGCTAACACTGCGTTTTATTACACAATTCAAGTATTACATGTCTTTGTAAAAGTATTAATTAATTCACTATCAACAAATACTGCTTCTGTATTATTATTGCATTATGCTATATATTGAATTTCCTAAAAGGCTGAAGTACAGAAAAAGCTTCCATCATATTCGGTCATGAGTTTGCACGCATGTAATAAAGCAGTATAGAGTTATTAAACTGTTTACCCTTGGACAAAGCTCGGCTGTACCAGAGAAATCTCCTACCTAGTCTATACCTTTAAACAAGTTCATTAGAGGAACTGTAGCAATCGCTTTGTGTGTGTGTGTGTGTGTGCGTGTGTGTGTGTGCGTGTGTGCGCATCTGTATGTTTTTTGTGTATGTATGCTTTTGTGTGCATCTCTGTGTGCAAATGAGGATTTGTGACCCATTGAGGAACACCATGTGTTGAGACTGGAGTGATTTGGACCAATTGCTGTGGATTTGCAAGTGTAGCACCGCCACGGGGACTCTTTAGATGTCTCTTTATCTTCTCCGTTATATTTGTAATTATTGTGAAAGCCGCTGATTGCGCTGGCATTTCATGAAGAGCGTGGGCTTTGGGGATAGGGAAGCCTACCTGCCTGTGCATCATACGGCGAGATGAGATGGAATTTGCAAAGGAGCAAAGCCAAGCCAAGTGCTCTTGATGCTTATATAGATTTGATTTTAAGCTCTCTACAGGAAAGAGGCAGATTTCGAGTGATCATTCTTTGGCTCTATGATGGGCACTTACTGCTGTGTTTAGGATTAATATACATGTTCACTAATAAGGATATAATTACTTCCATGGAGCACAGAAATAATTCAAGAACATTTACAAGGTCTGACGTATATGCTTCTGAAGCTGAACTGATGTCTTATATGCTTACTTAGGTCCCTCCTGTACATTTTTGGTCTGTTAAATGCTCAAATTACCTGTCCAAATCTGTAGTCCATTACACAGTTGTTCGATATGAGGCAGAGGTCTTATAACACCTGTCTACCACCTGCCAGTTCCATAGATGCAGTTGAAATTACAGGGCTGTCTTTTTTATCTCCTGTAGCCTGAACATAGATGACTCATTCTCCTGACTCCTTCTGTCAGAAGGCAATGCAGAGATAATACACAGAAATTGCTCTGATATATTCAGTCTTTTTTAATGAAATGCTGTTAGAGAAAGATACAAAGGCAGGAAGCAGGATGATATCGGAAGCG
The DNA here is from genome assembly GCA_034552555.1 of Semaprochilodus insignis. NCBI lineage: Eukaryota > Metazoa > Chordata > Actinopteri > Characiformes > Prochilodontidae > Semaprochilodus > Semaprochilodus insignis. Next base: position 18,094,459 of record CM067498.1, read on the forward strand.
TACGGGGACAGCAGATAACTGTTTAAAAACATTTATCAGCATTGGACTGATGGTTTAGATGAGAGTGATAATTCAGACTGATATTTGACAATACAGTTATTGTACTCCAGATGGGCACAGATTTTAGGCTGGCTAACATTCTATTTTATTACACAATACAGGTTTACCATTTCTGTGTAATGCCAAACCAGGTTGATTTAGTCCCAGTTTCTAACTGTTGTATGAAATGGCTTTAGCACTGGAATCAACAGATATGCAAAGGAAATGTATCAGGACTAGTCCAGAATTGTTGTATTGGTGGATCCTTATCACATTGTGTAATACACAGTATATATGACATTAGTGGAATGCACACCAAATTGTACTGAAGACTGTTATGACACCCCATTACAGTAGCTCCACTCTACTCCAATCAGAATCACAAAGGATGGAAGCTCAGGCCTGTCTACAGCCATCTTTGGACATAGACAACTACCTTGGCAACTAAATGGTTAGGCCATTATGAATGCACACTGCCTGGGGAAAAAAATGCACACTCTGGTATTTTTTTGGAATGCATTTAGCTATGATTATAGTGTGCAATTGTCATGCCATTATTTTGACAGTGCTATGCAATGTGACAACATATACAGTATTTCCATCCAAAGTTACATTACTTCTTGATTATCTTGTACTGATGTTGGGAGACTTGGTTGAGTCTTCTCCAGCACATCCCAAAGACTTTCAGTTGGGTTAATGTTGGGACTCTGTGATGCCCGATTCATGTATGAAAAAGATTCCTTGAACTACTCCTTCACAAGTTGTGCCCCATGAATCTTGGCGTTGTCCTCCAGGAATATGCCAAGATTCATTGATGGGATAACCTACTCAAAACCTAAACAAAACAAGTGGTTTTTTTTTTTTTGCCACACAGCTTTTTTTAATCCTGTGAGATCTTACTTTCACTATTAAACATAGCCGTGAGTTCTACTGTCCATTTTCTTTGGTAGTCAACTTCCTGAAGTCTTTAAGTGATCTCCAATTACTGTCTTTCAGGAATCTTTCCAGCCACATTTGTTCAGTGAAGTTACCCGTCCAGGTTTTAATAAAGTGTTGGACAGTTTTTAACCCAATTTTAGGCATTTCAGCATCTCTTCAGCTGTTTTCTTTGCTTGATACAGGCCAATAATTCAACTCTTCTAAGAGGTAACCGCAGGATATGTCTTCTGACATGGTTGTTTAAGAAATGAGAAGCCACTCGCTGCCTCAGTTAGGTTAAAAGTATTGTTGGCAGATGGAAGGTTAATTACTGCATTAATAATCCGATCAAATGGTCTTAAATATTTGCTTTATCAAATCCAAACTAAACACCTCTTGGCAAGGCGTTGTAGAAGTACCATTGCAGTTGGAGCGTTAAAGAATGCATTGAAGTTGTTTCAGGGTAACTACCTTGTAATTGACATATGTAGGTTTCTCTTGAGAATCTGCTAAAAAATGAGGTCCAGCTTAGAGGAGGTTTACTGTGGTTTGCGAACTGTTCTGGTAATTACTATATTAATCAGCAAGATCAGGGGTCAGCAGACCAGACAATGGCTCTAATGGGACAAATCAAATGCTTTATCTACGTGATCTCAAAGGCAGTTGAGTAGATATGACCTCACACAGTGCCTATCAGAAGGCTAATTGTCAAAGCCCTTATGGGGTAAGTACAATAACCTATATATATATGCACCAATGGCACTGCTGTATGCTGTAAGAAGTATTAGCATTAGCATATATTAAGAGAAGCTAACATAACATTATTTAATTAGTATTAGTTGTTTGCTACGTGATTCAATTTAGGACAAAGTCTTCAGCACCTCATGTGGAAGCACAGATCGGTTTATTAACAGTGCACAACAGAGACACTTACCTGCTACAAATATAATCCAATAATGGCATGAAGATATACAAATGATATTGTACATAAACATGGATAATATGACCTGAAGGAAGCAAAGAGGGAATATAATCTCAAGATAATGATCTTTGAAAAGCAGTTCTGCTTGAAGAGTCCCTTTATCCTTCACTTGGACAGCTGTCATTGCTTAAACAGAGATTGTCTGGCCCTCACCAATCAAAGAGACCGCATGCTAAGAACCATCCCCTAACCAGAGCCAATCTTGCAATCTCTGCAGGTATTACAACAGTAGGAGGAGACCCAGCAGAATATCCAGACACTGATGGCAACTGTCCATATGTGGTGGGAGTACTGCAAGCTTTCCTGGTGATTTAGAAATCACCGAGCAAATTTTAGCCTACAGTTCATACAATCACCATAAATCAACATATGTATCAACGTTACATGAAGAGGGATCACTTAGTAAGAATTACTTACTTGGACTGCCTCGCTTTTAAAGGGAGCTGAGCTAAAGCTGAGCTGTGAATCCTTCTGTGGAAACCTCTTTGCCTCTAGATTCGATCCATCACATCTATGGTCAAACATCTAGAAGAACAGGCGAGAGAGGCAGTCAAATGGAAAACAAGGGCTCGCGGCATTCTCCTGTACACTTACGCACTGTCCTCTCCTACAGAATAGCATGGATCATTGGAGATGGAGGTGAACGTTTGGGCTCACCTTCGTTCAGAGACTAAGATTTATAAAAATAGCAGGAGGAGCTAGCAGGGAACCTGGTGCTTGTGAACTGCAATAGTAAGAAACACTCTGGTAATGGGTTCTCTCCTCGGTGGCCTCCGGCCCTTCTCTCAAAACCTCTCACTGACCGTCATTTAGAGAAGCCTGCAAAATGCACTCTGTCTCTCTCTCTCTCTCTCTCTCTCTCTCTTTTACCAATCCATTTTCATGGACCAGTTGTTTTTTAGTTCTGAGCATCAGAAGGGAAATATAGGCCAATAGTGTCATCTTGATTGCATATATTAATTTGTTTCATAGTCTAAATTGCTTAGGAATATACATACACATGTTATACTTAGTGTACATAGTATGAATAAGATTTCATAGCAGCCAGTATTTGGATAGGAGCATTCCGTAACATGGACTTGACTGTTCCCCCCCCCCCTCTTTTTCATGGTACTATTCTGACAGAAGCAAGGTAATGTTGTGGCATACGAGAATCACACAATCGTTTTTCCGCTGTTGACTTATATTGTGCTTCAGAGAAACATATGGGAGCATCCCAAGGGAGTGGAAAGATGAAATGCTGGTCAATTGTTTCACACACAGAAATAAAGATTGAGGCGATGAAAGCATTGTCCTACTGCCCAGATGAAATTGCATTCAAAGGTGTAATCAAATTTTTTTCCTTTTTTTGCGTGTTTCTTTTCCCTAAGGCAAGGCGGACTAGCGGGTGGTTCTGTCAGTGACGGTGCAAGTGAGCCGCAGCTCAGCGGAACGAGAGAATTATCATTTTCAGTCTTTTTACTGCCATCTGAAGCCCTGTTTTTGTTACTTCCTCCTGCTTGAAAATTTGCAAATTCAAGTCAGTGTGTGTGTGTGAGTGTGTTGTAAACTGGTAGACTCACAGCACATATGTGCAAATGGTAATGAGTATGTTTTTATGCTCTGGCTTAAAAAAAATGAAAATCTATTGAAGATTTTTTTCCTGCCTGCTCACTGTTGCCAGTGGTGGTTCTGGTTACTCATTCATGAAGGTTTCCTGTGTGATACAGAGCACATTACAAGAGAGAGATAAACCTCCTCCCTTCACAATCCAGCAGCTTTTGGAAAGAGACCTTGGATTTATTGTAGTATCAGTTGAAGGCTATAGCTGCCTCTGCAGCACAGATAACTCAACATTGACCAACACTTCTTGTCTTTGGAAGTGATGTCTCACAACAGAGAAAGAGTTGGAGAGAGAGAGAGAGAGATGATCAATTAGCAAGCCTCCAAATTCCCTGTGTAAATCATTAGGGCCTTCTTGGATGCAGTGGAACCCATGAATAATAAATTCTGCAATCTCTTGTTTGCTGTGTGGACTTGAAGAACATTTTATAAATGGTAAGGCATGAAGTAACACCAGTGGCAGCCTCGGTTTGATGTTTGGTAACGCTGTAGATGGTTTGTAGATGTTTACCTTTAACCCTTCCTGGAAACTTTGCCGATTCATTAGAATCTGCCACCAGCAGCGGGGCACCCTCAGGGCCTTCTAGGCCTTCAGAATAGGCCTAATGATGTCTGGGAACTAAAAATATGTGTCTGTAATTTTAGGATTCATTTTTATTTAATATAATCATTATATCTCTTGTATTTAAACTCCACACAGCATTGCAGTTCTGCTGTTATTTTATTATTACATTTTATTTGGAAACAAAAGGGTAATAAAAATCTCAAAACCTCCTATTAAAAATGGTCTAATCATGATTTTTATTAATATAGCCAAGCTGGCTATTCTATTGGTTAGGACTCCATGAGCTGACCAGGAGTAATAACACTAATAGTAAAGTGCAGCTTCCCTACTTTTAAATGAGATTTTAATAGCATCCGTGTTTTTCTCACTTCATAGCTCAAAAAATGACATAATTCTGGTCTCTGACTTCTGAGTTAAATGCAGCATAACTACCAACATACACTCAAATGTTTACATACACAGATTTGACTCTGCAGTTGAGGCATCTGTGTTTCTCAAAACTTCTGTCCTCCCAATTTTGAAAGCTACAGTAAGTCCTTCTACTTAACTCTGTTAGTTTGATTACGGTTTTACTCAAGGGGATGCGGTTTTCCGCCCTTTGGTCTATTTTATAGAGTGTGTATTGTACAATGGTTGTGTAGAAGGTGGACCATCTTTGGGGCTGTTAAACTTTAGCTTCTATATGGAATTGACTTGCGATACCTAGTCCTAACGAGTCATGTAGACGGCTGCCGGATATGTGTGGACTCCATTGATTTTTATTTTTTATTTTTGCACCCGTGTCCCTTTTACCTGTAGTAATAATTGGTTCAACTGTTAATTGTTCTTGCTGCAGTTGTCTGTGTCATAGTTGAATAAGGTCGCATTATTTACTATCAACACACTTTGTGTGATCTGTGCCGGTGGGCCGAGGGTTTTAATTAGTTTAATTTTACAATTTTTAAAATTATTTTTGTATAGGTGTGCGTGTATGTATACATGTATTTATGTATATCGACGCTGTCCTAAGAAAAACAAGTATCTCAAAAATAGCAACTTTACAGGAGAGGCCAAAACCCAATTTAATTCTAATGTAAGTCAATGGAACCAGACTTTTTCCAAGCGATTATTGGGCCATTTCTGTTGGTCCATCCATCATGAAATTCACACATAGTGTAAACAGCAGCTCATGTGATCAAATGATACATAAAAGTAAAAATTGTCAGAAATGGAGATACATGTTTTTCATTGGACAGCGACGATATATGCTTGCAGGCACATTGTTATAGTATACTCACATACAGTTTGTCATGGTGCTTCCTCGCCACAGGCAAGGAGAGTGTTAATGGGTCGAGCCACCTGAAAGCGTCGCCATGTTTATTTTGATACATTTTTTAGGTTTGTACTTCATCAGCCATGTCTCTATTCCTTCCTTTTTCGTGCTGGTGTTTCTTTTGCGGTTGATTTCTTTTAATCCCCTTTTCTTCCTAAGGGATATACTGATACTACTTCTTTCCCCCCCTTTTTGCAGTATGGCTGGTACTGGTGGTGGTGTAATTAACTTTGTTAGTTGGAATGTTAGGGGGCTGAATTCACTTATCAAAAGGAACAAGGTTTTGTCTCATCTCGAGGGCTTATATACCAACATAGCTTTTCTACAAGAGTAGTTCTAGTTAATGTCTATGCACCAAATTGAGATGATTCTAGTCTATCACTTCTCCCAGATCTAAACTGTTATCGAAACTTTCGACCGCGTGGAATGGGATTACATTTTTCACACATTGCATAAATTTGGCTTTGGCCCCATATATATTTCTTGGATTAAGCTCTTGTATACATACCCTTTAGCTTCGGTACGCACCAATGGTCTCTGTTCTAGATTTTTTCCTCTCTCTCGGGGTATACGTCAGGGCGATCCCCTGTCACCTTTGATCTTTGTTATCGCAATAGAACCTTTGGCAATTCCTTTTCGCACAGATCCTGGAATTCGGAGGGTCAGTCATGGTGGTCTCAAACATAAAATCTCCTTGTATGCGGATGACGTGGTTTTATATGTTACTGAACCTGAGGTTTCTTTACCACACGTTCTTCATCCCATTAATAGTTACAGTTAATTTTCAGGTTATAAATTGAACACCACTAAAAGTGAATTATTCCCTGTAAATATTACAGCCAATGACCTTCTTCAGAGTGCCTCGTCCTTCTGTATTATCTCACACAGTTTCAAATATCTTGGGGCCACTCTGACCCGTAAACACTCTGAACTTTTCAAATGTAATATCCTAGCATTATTGTCTCAGGTGAAAGAGGATTTATCTCGCTGGTCCTCCCTTCCTCTGTCACTAATCGGTCGGGTCAATTCGGTCAAAATGAGTGTACTTCCCAAATTCCTATATCTCTTTCAATCAATTCAATTGTTCTTGTCTAAATCATTTTTTTAAAAGCCATTGATCAACATATATCATATTTTATTTGGAACAATAAGCTCCCCAAAATTCATAAAGTGATCATTTAAAGCCCTAAGCTATTAGGTGGCCTCACGTCTCCAAAGTTTTTTATTTTACTACTGTGCTTCGAACATCCGCAGTATCTTGTATTGGGGTGAAGGTTATTATGGGCTGAGTGACTGGGTTCCTGCATGGACAGCGATGGAGACTGACGCTGCTAGGCTTTTATGTGCTCACCTGGCATCAAGCTCTTAATCGATCTTTGGCTAACCCTGTTTTGAATGCCTCAATTCGTATTTGGCGCCAATTTCGACATCATTTTGGCATAGAGCTGGTACTAAAAAGATCAATGATTTATATGTCAAGGGCATTTTGAGTAGTTTCTCACAGCTTGCTACCCAATTTCCTCTTCTCAAAACTGAATTTTTTAAATTTAGAAATGAATGTTAGAAATGCTTTTGCAAACTTCCCTAATACTCCCTCAAAATCACCCATTGATGATATTTTGGGAATTGATGCTAATGCCAAAAGCATTATTTCTAAATTATGTAACCTCCTATTCTCCTTAACCCCCACTCGTGTTACTGTTACTAAACAACAGTGGGAATGGTAATTGCAGTTCATTTTTGAGGATGATGATTGGGACAAGATAATTCGCCGCATCCATACCTCCTCAATTATTCAGTAAAAGTTGGTTCATCGAGTATACTGGACAAAGGTTAAACTCTCTAAGCGTAACCCAGATCTCGACATGTCGCCAAGCCTCAGCCACCTTCTTTCATGTGATCTGGTCATGCCCTGCACTAAAATCTTTATACTCAGTTTGAAAATTGAACCTTGTCCCTTCGTTGCTCTATTTTGTTTATCACCCAGAGACTCTGCATTCTCGGCCACATATTCTGACGTTTTTGCTTTTTGCACCCTTTTAACAAGACGTCTTATTCTGATTCAGTGGAAAAGTTCCACTCCACCTTCATTTGTACGCTGGCTTAAAGATATTGCCTTATCTCTCAATCTGGAAAAAATTAGACACACACTCAAAGGTAACACACATCAATACCTTCGTATTTGGGCTCCCTTTTTCTCCTTTTTTTCTGGGACCAGTCAGTCTGATGTTTCACGTATATCACAGTAATAAAGGGATTTTAATTGACTAATTACTTTTATTATTCTTATTCTTATTATTATTTATTTTTATTTTTATTTTTTTCTCCCCAAATTTGATCAATTATTTACCTTCTTTGCCTTCGTACTGAATAACATTGAACAGTTTTCCATGTGTAAACTTTTGATTGTTTTTCTTGTACTGTACACATTTGGTATAGCGACGGCGGGTGGGGGCGTTGTATGGAGTTGGTTTGGGAGGGTAGGGATGACTTATTTGGTAAAATTGATCGGTATAGCATAATCTATGTATGTATTCTGTTTCTGTTTTGTTAACCCTTTCCTTTGTGTACCCAACAAACAGAATGTTTAAAAAAATGTTTACATACAGCTACTCATAGAAGGTTTCCTTGTTTATAACTTAATGCTTTACTTTACAATAAAAGTGAAGACATCAAACTATAAAATAGCACACATGGAATTATGCAGTGCACCTTAAAAACCTCCAAAATGGAACATTACAGGAGGATAAAACACCTTTCTTAACTTGCAATTTGTTTTTAAACAATTTTTGACAAATTCTATTGGTCTGTCCATCATGAATATTCACAAAGGGTAACTAGAACTGTTAAACTGTGTGAAAAAGAGATTTAGTTGAGTGTGTCTATACTTTTGACTGATAATTTGGAAGTTACAGTGAATTCAAGAAATCATGTTATTCAGATTAACAGGGAGAAAATAACTTTTTGTTTTGCATAAACTCTTGATGCATCACAATATTATATTTCTGCCATTTTATCCACCTCTAATATATATTTTGTTGCTCAAAAAAACTTTTATCTCTTTTCTTTATTTTCTTTATCTATACAATTTAAGGACTCTAGTGACCCTTTCAATTTTGTGAATATTCATGATGGACAGACCAAACAAAAATTGGTCCAAAATTGCTTAGATATCATATGCTTAGATATATTTGTTATCAGTCTCCACTGCAAGTTAGAAAAGGCATTTTATCTTCCTGTAACTTCATGTAAAGTTCCATTATGGAGATTTTTAAGGTGGACTGCATAATTCCATGAGTGCTATTTAGCATTAAGCTCAAAATAAGGAAACCTTTTATGAGTAGATGTGTCTAAACTTTTAAATCTCTGTACTGCATCTTACCAATACCTGGCCGTAACCCTGTTCTTAACCTTAACTCTTAGGCATAAAATAATAAACACAGTTCAATAACAGTTTGAGCAGTTGTAGAAAAGCTGCAGGGGAGTATCAAAAAAACGGGTGACCCAATTTTACAGTGAATGTACTGCCTGAACAAGTAATGTCGGTGCAATCATGCTTCCCCACTGGAAATGGAGGGTGGGGGGTGTATTTTAAATACAGGCTAGTCATTTTCTGCTAGTGAATCAAATAACCAGAGGTGAAACAAATAACCAGATTTACTACTGTGAGTCATGCCTTCTTTCTGATTTATCATGCACAGAACACACAACCAATCAGACACCACTTAATTCTACAGTGAAGCTTTACCTAATCCAGCCATAATTGGCTGGAATTGTTGAAAGAGAGAATGACAGATGGATTCGATGCTTGTATTTCTAGCTGGGATTTTGAGAATTCCATCCTGCATGTATACAGTGATCTCCTTTTTAAGGTTATGGCCTCACTCTAGCATGCTATCTGTAGATTTCCCTCCAGCTGCCTCTCAGTAGCCCACATTTATGAACAGTTTTATATGTAGCATACTGAGAACCTTGACAGTTCAGTTGTTGATGCTTGGCAAATATGACTTTTGTTCTCATCTGCATCCCTGGACAGGGTCCCTCAATAACATTAATTGGTCTTTTGATATATATATATATATATATATATATATATATATATATATATATATATATATATACACACACACACACACACACACACACACACACACACACAC
>CM067498.1:18104097-18115592 GCA_034552555.1 Semaprochilodus insignis
TATATATATATATATATATATATATATATATATATATATATATATATATATATATTTCAAACACTGGTTTTAAATGCTTCCTGGTCATTACTTTGCATTAAAACTTCATAGTAATTTGACCTATAATAATATGAAACTATACTACTACTACTACTACTATTACTACTACTACTACTAATAATAATAAACTATTTAAATTATTTGGAATTAAATCTTATGTTGACACACAGTGATATTAAGAATAGTTTTTTTTTCCTTCTCCTGTAATGTCACCTTTTCAGAGATCTATAGCTCCCATTACCATATAGCTATACACATACCTACAGTCATATGCAAAAGTTTTGTTTTCCTTGGCCCTTTTTTTTTGTTTGCCAATTTTCTGAGAATGAGTACACAAGTACACAGCCTTTACAGAGAAAACTCTTCCACACATTTTAAGTAGTGGTGTGATTAAAAAATGTAATTAATCATAATTATTGCCATGATTAATCACTAAGATTTACTTGTATTTTCAGCAGGAATAAAATAATAAAATAATGCAAGAAATATTTATTATAACATCTCAGCTTAGTTTTGATGATTTCTGAATTAATATACCCTCATCAGCAAAACAACAGGAATGAAACTTGGTGGGCAGGCATGATATTGTTAGACATGCAAATGATTCCAGTTTCAGGCTCGACTGTGCATGTGCAAGGACGGGCCATGTCGCTGCACCTGACTGACCCAACAGGCAAGATTGTGGTCATTCAGCAAATGCCTTTCCTTTGTTTTCACCACACCTAAAGCGAATGAGTGCAGTTGCCATTTGTGTTGAATAGGTGTGCTGTTACACCCCCCTCGAGGGTGGCTTGGGTGATGGGTCACCTGAGGCAAGCTGGATGATACCTTGAAGCCTCTGGTCTTCAACAATGTTGATGGGCCTCCAGTCCATAGTGATTCTTTTAGCAATTGCATTGGTTAGCTTAGTTGCTGTCACTTTGTTGACAGACTTGCCCTGGCTGCACCCAGGTTGAAACTGTCTCAATGCTAGCGTCTTTGCTAATGTCAGCAAAGAGGTGCTTTGCCTGAAGATACTTGCTGTATTTCGGTGGAAAGACAGTTGATCAGTGTGTCATGTACAACAGTATGTACACGCGACTTTGATTTTACCTAAATGTCCATCTGGAAGCTTTTTAAAATGATTTACTGTGCAATGTCCTCTCAGTCATTGTGTTATCTTAGTTCGTGCTTTGCAGTATATCAGCCTGGCAAAGTACAGTCGTGATTTACTGGAGGGAGTTGGGGCCAAACTTGGCAATATGATTAATTTTCAATACAAAAGTAACGTGTTAAAGTTTTTAGATTAATAGTGAGAGTTTACGTTGACAGCCCTAATTTAAAGGCATGGATTTTTTCCAGCATCTTAAAAATATACTAATCATAGTTTCTTGTTCCATGTAGAAAATCAACTAAAAATGTCATTGGAGAGTTGTTTATATGAGTGTTACCAAACCCAATCTGAGGGACCCTGAAGACGAGATTAGAAAACACTGGTGCTAGTCCTGCATTTATGTTAGTAAAAAAATGGTTTTACACTTTCAGTTTCAAAATGAAACTTGTAGCTTTTCACCAAGAACCACTTCACAACCAAAAGGCTTTTTTCTGCCCCGATTTTGTTGGTTACTCACGTTTCTCCCTTCACACACACACACACACACACACGGTGAACAAGCTCACACATGAGCATAAAACAAAACACAAATGCCCAGCTCTCTTGAGTGCAGAAGCAGTACAAGAGAAGGTGCATAAGAGAAACAACATCTGTTGGGTGCTGCTTTCAAAGGGAGAAGGACTAGTCGCATCAGCAGCCCCACACAACCGCCGTTTGACACCTTTCTATCCTGCAGGGAAAGCATGCTGACTGAAAAGAGGTGGCCTGGAAGAGGAGTGCTGAGGCATTGATGCGGAATGTCTGGTGTTAGGAAGAGTGAGGAATCGTTTTGTGCAGGGGAGAGGGGAGTGACCATGACCATTTGTTTTTGGTCATAAAATACTTTAATCAATGATTTTATCACCGGTGCATGCATGGGTAATGTTAGATCCATGCATATAACCAATTATTACACTTTAGCTTCCTGAATCGAGAATTAGTGCATGCAGGACTCTTTGTGAGAGTAAGGATAGCATGCAGTTAGCTATACCTTTATACACTCCACTGGTTTATAAGGTACACAGACCTTGTACTGATGGAGCGTTTCATTATACCAAACTAGTTCTTTCTCAGTGAACTAAATATCTGTTTTGGCTAGTTTATTTTTAACGCTCTGGTGCTGTGGAGTGGACTAACATAATATTAAAGCGATTCTGTGTAGAAACACAGGGCTACATGACGGTGTAAATTAAACCCAGTGTAGTAAACAAACCAGTTTTGGCTGGTTGTATACACACTGCACAAACACATACCTGTAAGCTACAGGGTAGGCTGTGTAAAAAAAGGCATGCAGATTTCAGAGCAATAATTCGATGCAGTGTTTTGTGTTACCTATTTTACTCCTGCAATAGGTGCAATTTGTATTTCTACTATCACTGGCTGTAGCTCATCTGCACAGTTTATCAGTCACCCTCTATCAATGAAAAGAGGCCATCTTGGGACCGCTACCGACCAGATGTTAATTAGGCAGTGGACCATGCTCGAATGTCATAATCTGGACACACATAGCTTGATCCTGTTCCAGGATTAAATGGAAATTTCTTTCTCAGTCAAGAAGTGTTAAGATCTGTTAGTGGTACCGCTAATTCTGGTCAAGTGCTCGTAGCGCTGTAGTTCACACAGCACATTTCCTGTCGTATGAAAGCCAGAGATTTAAAAGGGATATGTATTTAAATAATGATGAATTGAACTGAATCTCATACCAGTAGGGTTGACAGAGAGGCCACTTGGTGGCCCAAAATGAGACCCCTTCTTTGACTCTATGAAAGCAGTCTAGACTGGTAAATTTGAACACAAATCACTGTCAAAGCTAAAACAACCAAAACTTGAAAATATGACCTGATATTATTGGTTACTACTCCACAGAGTCCATAGAGATCTGTTGACAAATTAGGAGGAGGGAGCTAAATGCACTGCTGTCCGTGCACTGCTATCACTAAGGCCTCAATCATAATAAGTCAGAGGTGTCCTTTTTGGACCACGTTGTACATGGCATGAATACACTCACAGACTTAGTGTTTAGGTCCCAATTGCAGAATCAACTGATGTAGATATGATGACAGTGGTAGATAATACATTTACATCATCTGAAGACATTTTATTCACGTTAGGGCCGAGTTCACCTTGCGTACTCTTTCAATGCACTAGTAATCAGCACATTCATCATATACCCCTCAGAAAGGGTATAGAGCACAACTGACATTATGCTCTTCCACACATTTCAAGCACTTAACACATTTTCATGGAGGTTGCCAAATCCCCAAATCTTAAATAGTGGAGCATTGAAACTGGTATTGGTATTGGCCACATAATTCCCATATCAGTCAGGCTCTAGCTTGTATATTATATCCAGTATTACTAAGGAAGCAGAGAAATCCTTTGTGATTGCAAGTGGAAATGTGTACACTATTTTCACATTAATAAACATTATTGAAACATAATAATATAAGAGCATAATTGATGCAATTTTTGAGGAGAATTGATTGATTTCATTCATATGGAAATTATGTACAAATTTGAATTTAAGCTGAACTAATAATATCACCTCATACTGATGACAGAATAGGGTGAACTCTTACGTCACTCGAGAGCCTGATATGAGACACACTTTCTTTATGGCAGCACAAAAAGCACTATAATAAGCTCACCGGACCAAAAATGTGTCACCTGTGACTGAAACGTACCTAATAATATGTAATGCCTCCACAAGCATGAGTAATAGCTGCAATTTGGCATGGACTGGACAAATTACTGGATGTAGGCCACGTCAATGTTCAGCCACCCTTGCATCAAAGAATTTCACAGTAGGGACAGATTTGGTGGATGCCTTCCCTGGCACAGTTCTGAGGAGAATTTCCTGTAGACTGTGATTTTAGCCACTGCTAGTAGACCTGTATAACCATACGCTTCCATACACCTGCAGATTCAGCTACTTCCTTCACACTATGGCCTTTGGTACACCCAAGTGCAATCACCCCTTTCAGCCAATCATTGCATTTCCCCCCATGTATTTATAGGCCCATCATCCTTGTGCAGCCTCAAGTTACTACAACCTTAAACACACAGAGTGATTCATTTTTTTGTCTGGTTGGCTTAGTTCAAATAACAAACATAAGTAAAATGCATCCAAACTTCATCTTTTGCTTAAGACTAACATAATAATCTCTCTCTCTCTCTCTCTCTCTCTCTCTCACACACACACACACACACACACACACACACACACACACAAACATTTCTAATTCTCCATCATGGACTGATCACACAGTGTAAAGACCAACTGGCCTTTTGTAAGTGGTGAATTAACTAAATGTTTCTAATACAGGGACAGGGATATATATATGGGACATATGTGTGAAACCACATCCTCAGGAGGCTTAAAAAATGCATGTTGTTCTCTCTTCTGTCTCTGCTGAGTTGACCTCCTTTGGTCATGGATGTGTGAATTCCACTAGCCTTACTCCTTTTCAATGAAAGCTGCAGCCTGCTTGCTTGTAGGGAGAAAAGGTGTTTCCTCTCCCATGTGCTCTTGGGACAGCGCAATACAACGCATTGTTGTTTCAGAAATTATTTGGCTGATTAAACCTGAGTGCCACAGTGGCAGTTCATCCAGGCTCTGCTGCTCCTCAGAGCATTCTCTCTCGCTCTGGGAGCTGTTTTTGTGCTCACATGTTTGTATAGAAACCTTCAGCTTTATTTACCATCTAATAAAGACCAGGGAGCCAGAGCTGTCAATCAAATCACCCAGAGAGGGACGCCAAGATGAAAAATGTGTGGTGACATTTCTCTTCTCTTTTATTATTTTCCTTCGTCTCCATTATTTTTCCAACTCGAGGTTTTAGCAGGGAAAGCTGCCCACCCTGCTAATAAGGAAGGGTGGACTGGTTGAAATGGCCACATGCTTTCCAGCAGCATTTGTTAGTATTAGGTCCCCTTGTAATTCTAATAACGAATTCTCATCTTCTGCAACAAGCTGAGCTGCAATCTTCCGCAGCCATTGACATGAGCACCGTTTGTACTAATAGTACGAGAGGGAGTCCGTTGACTGATGTGGTTAACTTCTCCCAGATTTAGCCCTGCCATGATGGATTATGGAATAACGCAACAGTTCTGCAAGTGCCGCCGTTATAAATCAGAGGAGCTCCATATCCTGCATGGTGCCAGGCCTCCATGCAGCCGTACCTGTGTGTGTGTGAGCCTGTGTGGCAGACATGCACCAGGCCTCTCTGTCACTCTGTACTAATGAGTCAATGGGAGTCTGTCTGCTTGACTGGCTCTCAGCAGGGGATTGGTGTTAAGTCCCACTTGCAGTGGTGTAGGAAGTTGCACTGAGTAGATTTAAATGAGGAGGTCTTCTTGGCTTTGGCTTGTGAACCAGAAGGTGATCGAAAAAAGGAAATCTGCATAATTTAGTCATTCAGAGCAGTTTAATGTGTAAATGGTGCATTCTAGAGAAACTTACCAACATAAATAAGAGTATTCATTCAAAATCATATAGTGAATTGATTTAAATTTAGAAGGAACCTCTCCATGTTTTCTGTATTTTGCGGAAGGTATTTGCAGCATGCCAGTATCTGCAGATCTAAGAGCTTTGAAAACTAGTAGTGGACCTCAAACGTCTATCCTTAAAAGATACAGGTAGCCAGTGCAGTTCTCTCAGAGAAGGAGTGATATGAACTCTCTGTTTTGTGTTTGTTAGGATCCAGGCTGCTGCGTTTTGTATGAGTTACATGGGATGGATTGTTTTCATAGGAGCCCCACTAAGAAGTGCATTACAGTAGTGAACTCTGCTTGTAACCAGTACATAAACAAGTTTCTCTACTTCGCTCTGAGATCAAAAAGGTCGAACTATAGTAATAGTTCACAAAAGATAAAAAGCTACATTCCTGGCTGTGTTTACAGGCCAGATAAAACAGAGCTCAGAATCTAAGATCACACCCAAGTTTTATACTTCACTCTATGGAATATGAAGCAAAAGAACTATTCTGGTCTTATTGGTACATTCTAATCCACAGTCTTGAATATACATATCTCACCGGACAAAACTTATGTATCTAAAACTTAATGTATCTAATAGCGTGTAATACCAGCACGAATTCTGGATGTAGGCCACATCAATGTTCAGCCACTCTTGCATCAAAGAATTGCACAGTTGGACCAGATTTGGTGGATGCCTTTCCTGACACAATTCTGAGGAGAGTTTCCTGTAGACTGGGGTTCTTGCCACTGCTGGTAGACCCCTATGACTGTATGCTTCCATACACCTGCTAATTCAGCTACTTCCTTCACACTATGGCCTTTGGCACTCCCACATGCAATCACTCCTTTTAGCCAATCATTAACATCTGCTTTGGAGCCATATTCCATGCATCAAACTAGACATTCACGGCACTGTACCACCTCTTCTGAATCTTTGAATCTTGTCACTCACCCCACAGCTATTTATTGCCCCATCATCCTCATGCAGTGCCATCTGCAGGAGCCTAAAGTTACTAGCAGCTTAAACACGCAAGGTGACTAATGTAGTTTGTCTGGTGAGCTTATATATACTGAAAAATACTGTGTATATCAATGCGTTTTCACAGCACATATGTACATACGTATGTATATACAGAGCTGTGACAAAGTATTTGCCCCCACCCAATTTCTTCTATTTTTGCAATTTTTTCACATTTTAATGTTTCAGATCATCCACTTCATTTTATTATAAGACACAGACAACAAAATGTAAATGTAGTCACATATTTGCAATAACTTGCATTGAGTATTTTACATCACTGTAGAATTGTTTCATTTTGGCTACATTGGACGTTTTTGAGCATGAACTGCCAAAAAAAAACTTAATTTAGTTTCTTTTTAGACACTTGTGCTTTAGCTCACAAATAGGCAGGCAGACATTCACCGTCAGAATTTTCTGATACAGAGCAGAATTCATAGTTTCATCAATTACAAGTCCTTCAGGTCCTGTAGAAACAAATCAGCCCCAGATCATCACACTACCGCCACCATGTTTAAATGCTGGTATGATGTTCTTTTGGTGGAATGTGGTGTAGGATTTAGGCTGGATGTAACAAGACTACAAATTCTACCCTGATCAGTCCACAGAGTATTATCCCAAAGGTCTTGGGGTCATCAAGATGTTTTTGGCAAATGCAAGATGAGCCTTTGTGCTGTTTTTGGTCAGCAGTGGTCTGTGTTTTGCAACACTTCCATGCATAATGTTTTTGCCCTGAGTCTTTCTTCTTGTAGAATCGTGTATGTGGACCTCAACTGAGGCAAGTGAGGCAATAATTCCTCCTGCAAGGTAATTTAAAGTCTAGTATTAGAAAGCTAGGTAAAAAGCAATTTTTTAGACAGGACTGCTTTTAGAGCTTTGTGCCTCCCTGGACACTCAGAGCCCTGCCTTGTCAAAATATGCATTTTGGGTTTTATTTTGGGTTCATGTTTCTTGAGGAACACTGTTATAGTCCTCTAGTGAGTGCCAGGAAACATTTCAGCCCTCCTGATAAAAAAGTGAATGGCAGGAAAAAGAGGGAAACCAATGTCATCCATGTGCAAGATGTCGGGCAGAGTCTTGCTCAACAAGGGGGCATAATGGGCCATAAAACAGAGAATGGACTGAATAATTCAGGTATTGAATTTCAATGGTGCAGTGGTTGTTTGGAGAGATTTGGGCTGGATTCGCTTATCTTTTATTAAATACACGTTGGGTAGCGGTGGAGAGACTCCCTCTGTCCCCCAGTGGCTTGTTGCTGCTGCACATTTGGCTCTCTAATAGCACTGAGTAGTTTTGGGGCTGTAGCTGATGGCCTCCCTCTCACCCTCCTCCTGGAGTAGGCCTGGAGTACATATCGAATCAGCACTCCTGATTAGGTTCAACTTTATTTCTACCCTGCTCAGATACCATGCTGAGAAGAGCACAGGCTAGGGCAGCCCTTGTGATGAGAACTGAACTGGGCTTGTGTGCACTGACTGCACGTGTGCATGTGTGTCTGGTTTTTGGCTTTATTGTGTCAGAATTATGAGCCAGTTGAGGTGAAAATAGACTGATGGAAGTTGTCTGGCTCCTCCAAAAGCAAATCCCACCTTCATGAAAGAGAGTGGCAAAACAGGCCAGTTCCAAAATCCTACTGTTATGTAACAGCCTTGACTCATTAATGTTTACATTGCCAGCATTTACATACACCAGTCCACGTTTTAGCCCAGTAGATATTGTGTAAAACTAAACAGCAGCAACAGAGCAACAGCAATGTGCAGAAATGTACCAATCTGGGCTGGGGAGGGGATGCTGGCACTATTCATACTCTTCCCAAGAAATAGAAGTAAGCTGCGAACGTGCATGGTTGATGTTCATCTTTAAACAACTCTGAAGTTGGCTTGCTATTCAGTTGATCCACCTTAAGTGCTACAACTTGTACAGGTGTCACAATGGGCACAACGAGCTGGTGGATAGGAAGCCAGCTTAAGCTCCCACATCTTTTAACAGGATCCAGGACAACTTGTTCAAAGTTGTTAGTTTGCTCTGTACATGTCACTCCAGGCATGTTTCTCAAACTTTCACTGCAAAAAAAATATTATATTATTAATTATTATAATTGATATATCTTAAAATTCTCATTTTGAGATTGTTGTAAGCCAATTTTAAAATTATTACCCAAGAGGTCACAAGAGTGGTCACATTGGCAGCGCCTACCAGGACATGACTACAGCACTATAGACTGTTACTGATCTAGCCCTGATCACCCCAGCCCACACACTAGCCCATGGGACTATATGCACTGCACTTTAACTAGAGCTCTATACTTGAACATCTGAGCTGGGTATTTTATTTATCTATATATTTTATTATCTATATACTGCACATTTGTACTGTAAGCTAAACATTAATCTGCTATTCTCACTACCTGCACTGTACGGCTTTTCAGTCTTTAATTGTTTTGCCTTTTTTTTTTTTTTTTTGTCTTGGTTTTCAAAGAAATTATTTATTCAACACTGAACATTTTAACATCTCAGCAGACATACCAACAAAGCACGATATGACTTATATATATATATATAAGCAATAAAAAAATATATAAGCAAAATTATATATAAGCAATAAAAAAAATTTCCAACCGAAATGTCGGCTGGGTTTACACTCTACGTTGGTCATGATTTTATCACAAAGTTGTAAAATTGGGGTTTATGTTTCTTTACGGAGGATGCGAGCATGAGAAAGAAAAAGCGCATGCAAAATTGAGTGCGTGAGTTATTTTAGTAAGGCAAATTTTCTCACTATATTGGTATATAGACTTGCTTATTTTAAGACGTGCTTGAAACAAGACAAATAATACCTGCCACTATAGTGAAACAAATTTGGCTTACAAAAATCACTTAAAACAAGAAAAAACAATGGTATGGAAACAGGTTAATCATAAAATTAGCTTACTAATTAGCTTTCTTAAGATGTATGAAGTAGATATAAGATCATTTTATATGAAAATAATAATAAGATATTCTTTTTTGCAGTGTAAGTGATGTTGAAAGCTTTCTTTAATTCAATATGAGTAGAGTGTAACAATGAACTTGAGCCTAACTTTTATCAGCCCTCCCTGCTACCATAATACAGGGGGCGATCTGTGATGTCCCTACTGAACAAACAGCAAATATTGGTTGTAAATGTTGGCCAAGTCTAAGTATCTTGTTTGGTTGGTGCAGATGAAGCATGCATCTCATAATTTCTTGGAATTATCCTGAACAATGTTTTAATGAATGTGGGGATATGTGAGTTATTATATTTGATAATTTTGTACACTATGGCCTTTGGCACGCCCAAATGCAACCACTCCTTTATGGCAATCAGTAACATCTGCTTTGTGACCCATTTTCCACACATCCAACAAGACCTCCACTGTACTGTACCACCTCTTCTACATCTATGAACCCGGTCACTCACACCCCACAGGTATTTATAGCCCCATCATCCTCCTGCAGTGCCATCAGCAGGAGCCTAAAGTCTTGAACTACCAGGTTGTTGTAAGCTTAAGATTATTTATTTATTTCTAGTCATTATTATTTATTTTGAATTATTTTTAGCCATATTATCTCACAATATTACAAATAATTACAGATAATAATTTGGCCTATTTCAAGTATTTTTCTTAAAATAATAATTACAATTATCTGCCAATATAGTGAGATCATTTGACTTTTTAAAAAAACACAAGATATACCGACTAGATATATTTTAATTCAACTTGGCAGGAGATCTTTTTTTGCAGTGTGAGGAAATCTTTGCTACACTAGGGCTCATTTGAGTGGTCTGGTCTAGTTCCGATCTACAATCCTAACCGTGAAGGCTCTTTAAGGTTTCATGAAATCAACATGTAGTTCTAGAAAAAAAATATGGACTGTTATAGAATGCAGAAGGTTCTCTAAACTTCACAGCTATATATTTTTCACACTTGTATGTTTAGAGAAAAATGGTTCTATTGAATCTACAATGGTTCTGTGAATTTATTAAAAGCTTCTTAATGGAACCAAACATTCTATAACATCATTCCAAAAGAAATGATTTTTAGTACCTTTATTTTTCTCCCCAATTCTCCCTTAATAAATAATCTGCTTTATGAACAAAAATCTAATCCTCAGAGGCAAGATAGATGATCCATTGATTAGCTGACCAGTCTGTCAGAACATTATCTGACCTTCACCAGTCAGGAAAAGAATAATTTCAGCACCCTGGGGTGCTGGGAGATAGATATAATTGGACTTTTTGGACTTTGAACTAGCATTTCATTGGACCTTGGAACAGCTTGTGAACAAATGGTATTCTGTTCTTCTCTTCAGTTTTTGTAGTGTGAGGCAGTGTTGCTCTTGGTGCTGAATATCCTCACTGTCTAAAGAAAAATGGCAATTTTACAGGAGAGGGCTAAAACAGAATCCAAGTTAAATGTAAGTCAATGGAACCAGAATTTTTTCCAAGTAACATTGGGTCATTTCTGGTGGTCCATTCGTCATGATGTTTTCAAACAATGTGAAAGTCAACTCATGGTGCTTAGAAAAGACCTCGGTTCAGCTGGAGGTTTTGAAATTGCAATTTAGTTTTCAGTGATGTCTTGGTAAAGATTAGCATTTCTATGAAGCAGGTGGAGTATATGGCATGGTTCAGAATTCAGATTTATTGACTGTTTCAAGCAATTAGATTGTAGTATCTCTCTCTCTCGCGCTGTCTCTCTCTCTCTCTCTCTCTCTCTCTCTCTCTCTCTCTATATATATATATATATATATAGAGAGAGAGAGAGAGAGAGAGAGAGAGAGAGAG
>CM067498.1:18130571-18174475 GCA_034552555.1 Semaprochilodus insignis
CTTGTATATATTTCTTGCCTTATTGTAAAGTGAGATATATTTATCCATAGCGATCTGTACTGTTTATAATTTATAGTTTAATAGTTAATAATATTGCTGAGTCAGTACCTACCCACTTAGGTTTCATACTGTACAGCACTTTTTGTTTTGTTTTACTGTGCTGTATTGTGAAACTGCTACTGGCTGCTAAATTTCCTTCAGGATCAATAAAGTATCTATCTATCTATCTATCTATCTATCTATCTATCTATCTCATAGGAGCTGGCTGAACAGAAGAGCTGGAGTCTGGGGAGAGGACTAGGGAGCTGGTCTGTAATGAAAGAGAGAGGAGAGCAGAAAAAATTAGATGAAAAAAGAAAGAGGGAGAGGAATAGAACAGAAGATGGCATCACAGTAAGGCAGGTAGTGCAGAAGGAGTAGTGGAGAGAGGAGGAGAGATGAAGAAAAAAGAGCCAGTAAGACATACTGCAAGGAGAAAGTGGGGAAAATTAGACCAAGACAGGCAGAAAGAATGTGAGAGTGGTAGGGCAAGAGGAGGAAAGAGAGATGGAAGTTAGTGAGGGGTAGACAGAGAGTGGTAGATAGAGAATAACACTGGGACAGAGAGTGGACGATGAAACAGAAAGAGATAGAGGCAGAGAGAGTGCGTTCTGCTTTAGACCAGTTTTGTGGTCTCTCTATTGTTCTTGCCCCTATTAGAGCCCACTGTGTGGTCTTCCATAAATCAGCAGGGTCGGTAATGTACCATAAATCCCTGTTGGACTCCAGGGATTCATCATTTACTCATATTTTCATTATGATTATTCGAGCAAGGCAAGGGCCTGATACTAAATCTACCATTTTTTAAACCCTGTTCTTCCCCCCATCGTCCACCCCCCTCCCCCTTTAAAGTGTTTGTGCACTCTTACTGTCAGCCAGAAAGGGGAGAGCACAAAACAGTGAGTGGCTGCCTCTGAAAGCTCACCAAGCACTGCCAGCTCACAGTGAAAATGCAGTTTTTCTTCTAATTTGATGATGTGAAATGGCGCAGTGGAGGCTGTGAACAAGGCATGTTTTTTTTACATAAGCGTTCACTTTTCTGAATCACAGTGGTATGCAGCAAAACTGTTTTGAAAGGCCTTGTCTATATGAGAAATGGTTCACATGAAGGCACAGTAAATTAGGAGCCAATGGGGATCTGCAATCTCAAGCTCTTAACATAGACAAACTGGGCTTTTGTAGTTGTTATTCAGTGCTTCACCTTACTTGGCAAATAGTATTTGGTAACATATTATTTAGAGGTTTCTGCTTAAGGGAATAGTTCAGCAAAAAATACTTATTGGAAGACTTTTACACTTGCCCTAGATGTAGTCTGTCGGCTAGGATATAACTGAAGTGCAAATACTGCTTCTTTCCGGTTGCTGGCATTTCAGATGGTATAAAGCAGTAGTAAATTACACAACTTTTAATCAGATTCTTATATATTAACAACAATCGCAGTAACAAAAACTGATTCTAGGTCAGCCCTGATATGTCTGAAGTGGTTTGTGAGTGCAGACCCTGCTGTCTACAAAGGATTCAGCTCACAGTAACTCATATTGTGTCCTAACCGCATCAACAATTCTGCATAAGTTTAATTAACTTAAGAGGTTTGAGCAGGTTGGGTATGTTTTTAATGGAAGTTTGATTTTTTTGAGCTCTAGTGTTTGTCAGTTGCATTTGTTCTCAAATATGACTTGTCTGATTGACCACTTCTGGGGTAAATGGACGTTTGTGTAAACCTGTTTTATTAAGAACTTGAAAAACGGCTATAAAAATTGGTGATTGGGAAAAAACAGCAAAGTATATTATGCCAATATTTTTCATCCCAATATTGTATTGGCACACAGATGCCAAGTATTGGTGTTTTATTGTGTACTTTGCAAATATGAATCAAACTTTTTGGTATTAGAATAATTAAATCAATTAGAACTGTATTTGACTACAATAATATTGACTGAAGTGAGATGAAAAGACTAAAAAAATACATCTTATTAGATAAAACTGATATTTTCCTTTGGGGACTTAATTTGCAATTGCAGAAAGCTAATGAATTGAAATAGATGCAATACACAGCATATCACAAAATGTTTGCAATAGTATCATATTGTTATTTATGTATTGTGATAATATCATATCCTGGGGCCTTTGGTGATTCTAACCCCTATATGAAACATGAATCATTCATAACACATGCATGTATAACTCTGTCTTGCACAGTATATAGGCCTTTCTGAATGCAGTGGTATCAGATATTGTGATATTGTTCTAGTTAACATTGCCTTATATCATATTGTTAGGTTTATTTTATTAGTGAAATGTTTGTCAGTTGACTTTTCAGACTTCATTTAGATTTCATTGAAAGATTCCATTCTGGTTTTCCAATAACTGGCAATGGTGACTCAAAATGCAAGGCTGGTGATTGAATATACCAAGTTCCTTTAAAACCTCCTGTGGCTATAGCATGACATAGAGGAAACTGCAGTGTACTATACTGAGGGCTGCATCATCATATACTATGTTACAGCTTATTCATTTTTACAAAGACCCAACAAGCCTTAATGGCTATCACTTCGTTAGAGAAATGCCTTTAGCTGTTGGGCTTACTAGTGATGTAATCAATGTTTTCCAGAGCACTTTAGAACATTCTTAAAAAAAAATTTTCTTCAGATTTATCGTTAGTTTGTTAGTCCCTCCTTCTTTCTCTTCCAGTCTTCTCCCCTCCTCTTTCTCCATCCCTCCACCTTGTCAATTGTTTGGAATGCTGATACTGAATAAATGCTTGACCAAGCAGCACTGTAATTTTTGTGCTTAATACGGCAAAGACCACCTAAGAAGAGAAGGAAAAGATGCATTTCCCTCCTCATTGATGCTGATTCCCTGAGAGAGAGAAAGAGAGAGAGCGAAAGAGGGAGGGAGAGAGAGAGAGACAGAGAAAGAGAGAAAGAGCACTTTATGCTTATTGCATGTAATAAGTAACACACTGGGAAAACAGTATGGAGATCGTGCTATGATTTATGCTGCAGTTGTGTATTTGTGGCCACGCAGAGCTTGGACAGCACTTGCTGTTCAAAATCCAAATTACCTTTGAGCCCAGTGGATAAGAGGAAAGCTGTGAGAGTACTGAGCTCATGCCCATGGGTAGCCAAGCAATCACATGAAAGGGAGGCACTCCTTTGACACCAGAACAAAGAGCACTTTTTTGCAACTTAGTATGAGAAGGGCCAACAAACTTCAATCTTACACAGGATTTTTAGACGACATTATCTCTACAAAAGCATTGGTGAAGATATGATTCTGTCCTTCTTTGGCTTATAAAATTGAGATTGTTGGGCATTGGGCATCGGTAAAAGTAGAACAAGTTTACTTGATAGAAAGTGGGATGCAGCAAAATAAAAAAAAATTGTCCGAAGCCGAAACCGAACAAAAGGAAACATTTGGGCGAAGGCCAAATACCGAACACGGTTTNAGAACAAGTTTACTTGATAGAAAGTGGGATGCAGCAAAATAAAAAAAAATTGTCCGAAGCCGAAACCGAACAAAAGGAAACATTTGGGCGAAGGCCAAATACCGAACACGGTTTTTGACACTTTTTCACCATTGCATAAATTAAATAGGCTAAATCCCAGATAGCAAGCGGATGTGGGCCCACTGTCGGCACTGGCTATCAGCTCTGAGCCAAAACTACATATTTACAACATGCATTTGGTCCACCTGTCCCAAAACAGATCTGGTCCACTTCTGGCACAGATACAGCAGAGTTGCCTACTTTTGACTGCTTCATGTCCCTAATGTGGGACGTATGTGGCCCACATCTTGCTACCGGGAGCGGTCCACCCAAAGCCCACTTGCCAGATAGGCAAACGGGCAGAAAGTAATAGGGAATTGTCTTGGTTTTCTTGCCTCACTCCACGCTGGCTGCGATTTTATTGCATTGTGTTAAAATTGGGGTTTGTGTTTCTTTAAGGAGGATGCGGGCATGCGCACCGAGAACATGCGAGAGAGAAAAAGCGAGAGAGTGTGCTGAGAAGCTGCTGTCTGTCTTCCTTGCTGTAGCGGCTCGATTCTGTTCTTTACTCTTTCTGGAGTTCCGTTTGGCTCGAATGCTTGAAGCTAAATAACACTCTGGCTCTGTCTACATCCAGGAACTAGTAAAAGGTAACAGCGTCATTAAAATGTCATTGTTTGGTCTAAATTCTTTGGTCTTTTCACACCGAAAGTGTTTTTTCTGCCATTTTCAGGCCAAATTATTTTGGTTGCCGAACAGTCGCTGCATCCCTAACAGAAATACTATATGTAGATGATTTT
The DNA here is from genome assembly GCA_034552555.1 of Semaprochilodus insignis. Lineage (NCBI taxonomy): Eukaryota > Metazoa > Chordata > Actinopteri > Characiformes > Prochilodontidae > Semaprochilodus > Semaprochilodus insignis. The sequence goes on from CM067498.1 coordinate 18,134,898, forward strand.
ATCTTTTTATCAAGACCCTGAACAATTGTTTTCATTTACAGAGCAGTAAATTTAGTGAACAAAAATGCTTCATCAGTGTATTTATTGCTTTCATTATTTTCATTATGTGAATACAGGGTTCAAATGACCTGAACATCAAAATCGTGATTGCCACAGAATGAACAGCTTCATATTTCATCGGATGTCCAGGAAGAGCAACAGTAGAAGCATGTTTCAGCTCCTCTCTAATAGTCTGCCTATGACTTATCTTCAAGGGAGCCACTGTAGCTTTCTGCTTTGCGACTGTTTTTTGAGATTGGTGCTTGTTGGCTTATCCATAGCTCTCCATCCAGTGTAGTCAGCCAAATTACTGACAAACAAATTCAAGGCATTGTAGTAGCTGGAATAATTTAATTATAGTTATTAAACTAAAAAAGTGACATTAATTAGACGCATCGTTAATGCATTAACTTTGACACCACTAATGTCTACAGATTTTGTCAGATTATATACTTCTTTCCCATGTGTTTTCCAATACAAACACTACTTTCAAGGCTGAAAATGCATGCTATGCAGTACACATTATGGACTATATGACACACACACACCGTCACAGTCATTTGAATAGCTTGGTGTACTTTAGAAGGTATAGCACTCTGTCCCATTTATGTGAATGCATTGGAAATTGATATGCACACAATAGCCCTTTTCCCACAATAGCCCCTGTATTGGAACATTACGCTGTAGTCTAGCCAGAGCAACAACACAGACCCATTTATCTTCTTAATCAGCTCCGATCCATATTCAGAAAGATTGCATCATTCAGCAGAACAACAACTAAACACCACACAGTGAGCTCTCAAAGGTTTCTCTGCTGGGCATGCAATTACAACTACAGTCTGTACCTTTAAAGGTTATTTCGTTTACATGAACTACACGAACGTGGTGGTGTGTTAGTGTGTGTTGCACTCTTGCACTGTACGTGTGGATCAGACACAGCAATGCTGCTGGAGTGTTTAAACAATGTGTCCACTCACTGTCCACTCTGTTAGATACTGCTACCTTGTAGACGTAAAGTCAGAGATGATAGCTCATTTGCTGCTGCACGATTTGTGTTGGTCATCCTCTAGTCCTTCATCAATGGTCACAGGACGCTGCCCACAGGACGCTGTTGGCTGAATAGTTATGGTTGATGGACGATTCTCAGTCCAGCAGTGACACTGAGAAACTGAGGTGTTTAAAACTCCAGCAGCATTGTCTGATGTGTCTGATACATTCACACTAACACACCACCACCCTGTCTGTCACTGCAGTTCTGAGAATGATCCACCACTCAACTAATACACAGTAGTGGTTGGTGTAGCTCAGCGGATAACACCACTACCCGCCAGGGAGCCATCACGACATGTGGCAGACTGGGGTTTGAATCCTGGGCTGGGTGACTATGCCGTGCTACACCAATAAGAGTCCTTGGGCAAGACTCCTAATACTACGTTGGCCTACCTGTAATATGAATACCCTTGTAAGTCGCTCTGGATAAGAGTGTCAGCTAAATGCTGTAAATGTAAATATCTGTTCTGTGGGGTGTTATAAAGTATGCAGCTCATCAGATGGGCTACAGTCTGAAATTGTAGAACTGCTAAGTGCATCTATATGGTAAGTGGAGCTGATAAAATGGACAATGAATGTAGATTCATTAGGTGTATCTAATGAAGTGGGTGTATATAGTGCATTATTATATGCATTTAGATACTGTATGTATCTGGGGTATGATGTGGTTAGCTTTTAGGATATTGTGGGTTGTCCCCTGGTGTATCGGAGAGAATAATGCGAACTTTTGTGATACTGAATTTTAGCAATACCGCTCACCACAATACAGTACTGTTCCAAAGTCAGAGAAGATCCTTCATTCATTTAATTATCAGCTTAATGGCCACAAATTAGGTTTACGTTTTGCCAGTATTAAACTACTTGACTTGAATGGCTATTACAGCTCCTGCAGATGTTCTTCCACACCTCAAAGTTCAGTAATAGAAGTTTGCTGCTTTGTTCCATCTCATAGTCCAAGTAATCCCAAACACATTCAATGATGTTGATGTCTTGGCTCTAGGGTGGTCAGTCCACTGTTCTGAAAACACCTACATGTTTGATTTGATTTCCTGTCCTCACTAATGGTTTCTTGACTGCTATACATCTTCTCAGACCCGCTGATTAAATTCCTGTTGAATGGGTTGTAAGTGGAATTTAATCATAAGACTGAGTTTGCCTAAAAAAGGCCTTCTCTGATGTCTCCAGAGACGCTGGGGGAAGGCCTTTGATTCTTTAACATCTTCATCTCTGTCTGTCTCCCAGTTCAGGATATGACCCCTGTAAAGTCAACAAATTAATTGGCAATTTGATTAAAATTCATTATCTGGTCTAATAGCAACCTGCAGTATTCATCTCTTGTCCAGCCTCAGTGATAATTTGTGACACCACTTTTAGATGAAAGCACTTTCATGTGCAGGGTCAAAGCCTCCCTGCTTCACATTGTGAAAATAAATCAGACTTTAAGAGAGAAAGAGAGAGAGAGAAGCAATGGACTCTTAGCCTTCTCTATGCATATGTTTTAGTACCTCATTTCAAAACTGCATATCTGAAAACCTTTCCTTTCATTGTTTTAGGTCCCAAGGTCTCCCTTCTGAAGTCAGCATCCCACATGAATCTTGAATACAAACACTGATCAAGCTTTGTTTGATTATCTTTATTACAGCAAGTGAGCACACTCGCTCCAACCCACACACCCAGATATGAATTAAGTTATCCCAAGATGCGGGCAACATGCAAACTCCAGACGGAAAATACTCTGGATGGGAAGTGAACCCAGACCCCTTCATGCTGTGATGCCGCAGCGCTACCCACTGTGCCAACATGCTGCCTACGTTACTAGTATTTTCAAAATATAAACAACAGTAAAAAACAATCAATTCAAAAATATCAGTATATATAAATGAGATCCAATCAATATCTGGAAGCCAAAGCTGCATTTGCATACAGCAGAACAGTGAATGTGCTTCAACTGGTGATGATCTGAACACCACATTCTACTTAACGCTGATTGGCTGTTAACGGCAAGGGTAAACACTCACTCATACTCTGCATATACCACAGTATAATACAGATCATCAATGTCATATTTTGTAGCTTTTGTCTTTTACACTGTGTGAACATAATATGGCAAATAGGCCAATGCAAAGGACTGGAAGTAACATATTTATTCTTTCACCTATAAAACTTCCATTTCAGATATACAGGATTTTGTTATGACAGCGACGATACGCTATGCCTGTATCTCTGCTCGTGATGTCATAAAAATCTTCCTTTTAGGCTATTGCAATTTAATCAAAGACGCGACCTCCATTATACTCGCAAAGCGAGGTCCAGGTTAGTGTTTGATCGAGTATTCTTCTGTCCTGATCCCATCTTACAGCGTTCACCATACCCACAGCTCTTCATATTACATTTACTAGTCTGTGGTGATGCCGCAGGCCAGATCATGTTGCGGCTGCTCAAATGTCATTTACTTTTCCGCCGCAATATTTACCCTCTCTGTTCAAATAGTGTTTCCAGCGGGCTGTAATGCTCCAGGTTACAGCGTCGGCTCTGTCACGCCTGATGGAGAGGCGCTCTCAGCACCGCTGATGGGAAGAGCAAGGCCTGCTTCCCATTAGAGCGTTTGGAAATAGAGCTCCTGACCATCTATTCATTCAGCCTCGCTGTTGGCTGCTTTCTGATTTTTATGCTCCGCCATAATTTTGCAGGAACTGACAAGGGCGCCACTGACACTCTATTCAAAATGACAGCGTTCCCGTGGCATAGGTTTTTTTTTTTTTTCTTCCCCCTTTTTCATGGCGGGAGTGAATGTCAGGATCAATACTTCAGTTAAAAATGGATTCCACTCCTGACCAAAATAGGGCCACTCCTGGTCCGAGCAATAAAACGGCAGGCGCTAATTGGAGGAGACAGTGATTTTTAACAAGGGGCATCAGCAGCACACAAATTCAATTAGGGCTGTTCACTTGACTTTGTAATTGATATTAAAGGATGTTAAATATGGCGCCGAACTGTCAGCAGTGAGAAGGGGACATTATTTCCCGTGAGGAGGGGAGATGCCCTTGGTGTAAGGTCCGTAGCTGTGGATGCGGCTGTAGTGCTCTATGTGTTTTTTGCCTGGGTGTGTGAGAGAGAGAGAGAGAGAGAGTGAGAAAATGGAAACTCCAGTATTACTTCACTGCTCTTGGTTACATGATTTCAGGGAAAAACAAGCTGGAACTGCAGCAGTGGCTGCGTAACTGTTTAAAGGGATTAAAGCAATGACTTCACACATCTGCCCACCAAGTACATTGTCACCATGCTGATACTATGGAAATTATCCAGCGTCCACAAACATGGAAAAAGTTGTGAAAGAGTTATTAAATTTGGCTGGAAGTTTAAATAGTACAGGGTTTCTCCACCCGCCAACCCCCCCATCCCCCCAACTGGTGCACTTCTAGCTTTTTTGGGGATGGAAAAATAAGAAGCCCTGAGGAATGGCACAGAATATGCTTGCCTGTAACCCACATACTGCAGCCTGTACTGAGACAGTGCAGGAGAGGGTGTTGCAAGCATATGGTGACACAATTGGAACAAATAAAATTTGTGTGCGCCAGTTTCAGAAGCTGGGAGATCTATTCCGCAAATTAATTTATAATTAGATTTCCCCCCCGGGTCAATTCTTTCAATTCCCCACCAGTTGCAGTATTGATTGCATCTTTGCACGGGAGTCGCCTATATGCTGTCCTTTATGGAGCACTGTAATTTTGAGGCTTTACTTCAGTAGCCGATTTGGAGGACTCTAAGGGGATGGATGCCCAGGGGTAGTTTTTTGTGCTGTGATGCATTTGACTTAGGCTGTGTTAGACTTACAGTGTCTCCCTGTGTCCTATTGATTAGCACTGTCTGGATGCTAGCTGCAGGTAATGATAATGGCTGTAATGGTAATAATTAGTAAATAGGATCAGGGGAAATCACTCTGAATCACCTGTTTGGGGCTTTAGCTGTGATCAATTATATACTGTCACATGCAAGTGAAAGCAGTTACACTGGCAAACATACCCGCACACGTACATCCACTCACGCACACACACAGAGTATGTCCTCTCCCATTCTCTCTCAGTAAATATTGCCGATTCTCTCTGTGGTGGCCATTGGGCGTTGACTGTGGAGAGAGATGGGAATGAAATGAATGAGAAAAGAAAGAGAGACAGGGACAGAAGAAAGAGGGCAATATATATATATATATATATATATATATATATATATATATATACATACATACACACACACACACACACACACACACACACACACACGTATATAGGTATATGAAGAAATGTTTGTGTCCGGCTGTCTTAGGTTCGCTTTTGAAAGGCCTTGAGCCTCAGTACAGGTGGATTTTCCAAGAGCAGAGAGGGTTTTGTTTGCATTTAGCTTCAAGCTAAGGGAGGCTGTGAAAAGACACACATCAGTGGTGAAGCTTAGCTTTGCAGCATAAACTCTATACTGAGTTTTTAAAAATGTTTATTTTATTTTCTTGTTCAACCAAAAATGAATTTCAGTCGACAACAAGCAGTAGCTGAACATGTTCTGACTGGCTCTTCAAAGTGGGCTGTAGGATTTTCAGACAGGTGGCAGTAGCACGCTGCAGCTACCTGTCCTTACAATTAGTGAAAATAGGAATAAGAATGACTCAAATGGTGTTTTATCTTAAATGGAAAAGGAAAAGTTATAATATAAGGGGCAGTGTGGGTCTAAAACCTCACTCTTACCAAACAAATGTGATGTTTTGGGCAGTGCTTGAACTGCATGCACAGGTCCTGTTTGTCTGACTAGAGTGAACAAATGCCTTGTGCTTTTTGACAACTGCATTCATTTTAAGCAATACAGTAACCTTGCGTTGTGTTGTTATGTATTTACATACTGGTATCAGCAAGGAAGCAAGTTCAAGCTCTGATTACGATAATTGGAAAAATGCTGAATATCGGCTCTGATTATCCCTTAGGGGTGATAATCAGTCGACTCCTAATATACATCAAAGAGACGTACAGTAGAGAGAGCAAGAGCTTGGGTTTTCATTGCTGCAAAAACGGTGATCAGTCTGTAGATTTACTGCAGTGTGGTGGTCCCAGAGGACTGGTTTTGTGCATTCCAGCACAGACGCCTTGCTAATTTGGTTGGGAAGAGGCCTACAGGGAGCACTGTAACAGACTGGCAAAGATTATCTGTAAACTTGTGAAGAGAAGATGTTGTTAGGCACTCCACACACACACACCAGATGCCATGGGATTGAGGCTGTGGCTCTCGGTTACGGTGCTTCTTTGGAGTCTTTAGATACATCATTGTGTCTTTTCAACCCGTGTGTCTTTACAGTCATGGCTTTTGAATGTTTTTCTTATTAGTAGTATGATTTTCATGTTTGTAATAAGTCAAGTGTGAACTTGAGAAAATAAGCTTAGAACAGCTGATTCAGAAGTATTGCCCCTGTACCCGTCCCTATTTGAAATGTAAGCTAATTCCTGTTATGTAAAACAGCCTTCATTTTTTTATTATGATAACATAAAAGTGGTAGTTTGTTTCTCAGATTCGTTCGTCCGATGGTTGCAAGCCGCCGAAGACAGAAAGTCTAGCTGATTCTCGCTTTTCTTCTGATGGCTGTACAGATAAATTGCTTTCATCTTTTTTTCAAGACTTTTGACAGGAAATCATGGCTTCCATGCTTAGGGGAGATGATTTGACAATTTGCTGAGACGAGCAGGCGGAGAGCTGGAATGCACCACCAGATTTTGTGGTTGGGGAGCGTGTCCCATAATCAATACAGTATCTTCTTTTTGGGGCGAGAAAAACAGCTCTCCAGTGTGTTCTTCAGCCCTCAAAAGTTTCTGTCTTTTGCTCCCTATCGCCACTTTCTTCTCCTTGTGGAAGATGAGTGACGTGTCTGGATGATTGGTTTGGGAGTAATGGCCTAAGCTGACAACGTGTTACTAAAATGAGCCCGAGGGAAGATTGCTACACAGTGCAAACTCATTTCTCTCTGCACACATCCAGTTTAGTGGGTTTAGAACATGACGGTCTGTACATCACCATGCCTGGTCTCAGACTCTCAGTGCTTTACTGTTCTCCCCCTGTATTTGTATTTGGCTATGCATTTTGGTTATGCATTTTATGATTTAGTTATTTTTTTGTAGTTCAATTTATGCAACTACTGCATAACTAAAAGTCTATCTTGCTTAGCTAAGAGGATGCACTGTCACTAGATCAAATGTCTACAGTTCTACAGTGTCAACAAAAGCTAACATTCGTCTCTTGAGGCTGTGAAAACGTGACTGAAAAACATGTGTTCTGCAGCTATACAAATTAGTATTATCCATACTAGCTGTCAAATGGACGGTGCTTAGGGGTGGTAATCATAAAAGGCCCCACGATACAATATTAGACGGCAGTTGCCAGACCTCTGTGAGACTATGCACTGTTATAGTCACATAGGAATCCTCTGTCCTTGATGTCCAAGCATCGCAAGTTGGTGCAGTCCTTTCTGCTGTACTCAGAGAGTTTCTCAACTTGAAGCTTCATTTCTCTGTAGAGCCTGGGTATTTGTCGAGCCTGGCTGTGTTGGTGAAAAACACACATGCATAATCTGAGTTCTAGTGTCTTGAGCATGTGAGAAAATAACTAGTTTTCAGCAACATTTTATGGAAGTAGATGATGGATTGTGTTATTTTCTTAGCCGGCTCAGAAATGGACGCTAGCTTTCTTGTGTCCATCGCTTTGTTTTACAGTGGAGCCAAGATAGTATTGATCAATGACAGTATTGCATTGGATGTTGATCCAAATTCACATTCACCTTCACTACTCAAGTCCTTATGAGAATGTGTTTATTGAGCATAAATAGACACGGCATATATGGAAAGTGAAATGGTTCAAGTTGATGCTGACTGGGTTATTCCTTTGAGGCTTGCTCCTTTAGGGTTACTTTATAACCCTTTTTGTTTTATGTTGTCTCAGTGCTGCGTGATTGCGCCCATGATGAACCATGATGTTTTTAGGGAGAATTTGAATTTGAGATTTTCAATCTTGTGAATTTGAGGAGGAACTGAATTAGATGTAACAATGGCAAACAATGTTGAAGCTGACTTTCTATTCGTTAACTTCTTGTTAGGCTGACACTAAACTTCGTTTAGGCTGACAAAACTTCCTTGCAATTCAGAGTCAGCTAAGGAAATACCACAATCCTTAACCTACATCAAGTGCAGAGGCAGGCCATATCAGGCTTTACTTTGGGGGCAGTCGTGGGCTGGAGGTTAGGGAACCAGCCTTGTGACCGGAGGGTCAACGGTTCATGTGCCCTTGAGCAAGGCACCTAATCCCCAACTGCTCCCCGGGCACTGTGGATAGGGCTGCCCATCGGTCCAGACAAGTGTGCTCACCACCCCCTAGCGCATGAACGTTGGAACATTAGAACCCTATGTGACTATAACAGCGTATTCACTGGTGACTGCTGTCTCATGTTCCCTAAACTAAAGCAGTACACAAAAGTTGCAATGGCAGTTCTTTGCAATATACTGTATGTTACTCAGCATATTGCGATATGTTTAAAATCACAGAAATATTGTATCGGGAGTTACGTACTGTGATCATAGTAATAAAATTCTAGCACTGAGTAATAAACTTCAAAAACTACAAGGTAATGAAGGAACAAATGAGTATTATTGGATAAAATGCTGGTTTTCAAAAATGACAAAACTAGCTGATAATACATAAATGCACTTAAAATATTATAATATTAAATTATTATTATTGCACCATGTTACAGGGACTGGACAATAATTTGTATATTTGATCTTTATCCTGAAATGAGTCTCTGTGTAAAACATGTTGGTAAGGAATACGATTACCGAACGATCAAATTACCCCACACATCCAACAGGACAGTGATGTAATGTGATTTTGTAAGAACGTAGTGTTAAAAGCCCAGCAAGTGCTTTCCTGCACTGTGGCTGAACCCTGGCCTCCCAAGTGAAGAGCAAGCGACTAAACCATTTGATTAAACAGCCAATGAAAAGCATACACACACATGCACTGCTCAATAACTACTAATTGCTTATAATGTGATCATTGATTTCATTCACAATGCTGTGTGTCTAGTGCATTGATTGTATTAAACGCATAGAGCAGTTTTGGCTGCTCTTAGAACAAATCCGCATCATCATAAGGAGTTTTAAAAGACTTCAATATATTCATTTTTGTAGGTCTATACTGAAAATAAACCATCCATCTTTAATTATGTTGTATCCCGTTTGCGAATGTGAACTGTTCAGGGAGTCCTGACCGAAGCATTCCATCTAACTCACTCACGTTTTGCAGGCTACAAATTCTGCACAAGGGGGGGCCATTAGCAGTCGTGTAGCTTTTGAGACTTCATTGCAGTGCTTTGTATCAGTGTGCCCAGCTTTACAGTACACAAAATGTGCTAGAGATTCTAAATCATTCTCAACACAGCAGTGGTACCAGCATGGTAGCATTATATTGTTTACTGAGCTAATCTGAGTATATCGGGCACAGCAGCGTTGCTGGGGTTTTCACAGCCATAGGCATAAAGAATTGAGTGCTAAACAGTACTTTTGTAGCTGCTTACAAAAGATTCCTACCAACTTCCACCACCTTGTTTGTACTCCCTTAATTAGCTCCAAAATAAGTTTCCAAATGGAGCTTGATTAGATACGGAACAAACCTTTTTGTGCGATTTATAACACCCTATCTCAGTTGCTTCTATTAATTTCTCTCCCGGTGTTCCTTGTCTCTTTCTCTGTCCAGCTGGCTTTGTGTTAGACAGGAACACTTTGTCTTGTGTGCTGTCCTGTCATCTCTGCCCTGCAATTGTATTCTTGCTCTGAAAAGTGGTTCAGCTATGATCACAGCCCTGCAATACATGTATGTATGTATGTGTGTGTGTGTGTGGGTGGGAGAGTGTGTGTGCGTGTTTCATGTGCACGGGGATATTGTGCTGAAAGCACTATTTTTACACCTGGTTGGCAGGTCTATTGGCTTGTGATTCATAAGGGCAGAATCGAATTGAACCTGTTGACTCTCGGTGTTGGATCCCTGGGATAAAGCTGTCTGTTACACAAAGCACGAAGCCTGCGTTTATCCCACTTTCATTTACTGTAACCCGCAACAAAGCACCAAAATACACTGTGACTTAGACTCAAGTGATTAATCACTTGAAATGCAAATGTATTCAATTGGCTTTGTTCAGCTTGATCTCACAAAAAAAATAAAACTGTAATAACGAGTGTGATTTCATTGGATTTCATGTGAATGAGGTCGAAAGAATAGCTATGAATGCTAAACCCGCCCCTAGCAGTAATCCTAACAGCGTCTTGTATGAGTTGGTTTGTGAAAAAATAATATGAATTTGTAGTCGGGAGATACTGCGGGTACATTTTTCAGCAAAGACTCAACAGTGTTCTGTATAACTCGGTGAAACCTATCCACTGTTGCAACGCTGACCTCAAGTTTACAGCTTCATGCATATACTGTTGCTAGTAACTCAGTGTTACTAAGTTTGAAAACACTCTGACACCCACAGAGTCCCTGCATTTTAAGCAGTGTGCTGAATTGAGGACGCCTCAAAAGGGCATCTAGTCGATGGGCTACAGTCATAAAGCAAGCATAACTTTTCATCCCCTTATTTACTGGTGTTATTATTTCGCATGGGCTAATGTGGTTTCCTTTATTGCGTATGCTAGTATGGTTTTTTGATCATTTAAATAATATCAAGTCATAATATCTATGTTAAAGTTATATGAAATTATATATATATATATAGTACTAGTCAAAAATTTAGACATATCCAACTACATGGATGTTTTTGGTTATCTTAAAGACTCCACAGGCTTACACTTAACAGTTCCAACTGATGAGATGTCTAAATAATACATCCTGATATACCACAAATACTCTTAATGTATCACACTATTGTATTTTTGCCATATTGCCTACCTCTAATATTTTGTTGGCCAAAAAAAATCTTTATTTAAAAGCTTTGATGATGGACAGATCAATAGAATTTGTCCAAAATTGCTTAGAAAAAAAATCTTGTTATATCAAACGCCATTGCTACTTAAGAAAGCTGTTTAATCCTCTTGTAAAGTTACCATTTGTGAGTTTTTTAAGATGGACCGCATAATTCCATTAGTGCTATTTTATAGTTTGATGTCTTCACTTTTTATTAAGCATTAAGCTAATAAACAATTATAAGCAACCTTGTCTAACCTTTTAACTGGTAGTGTATATAATATGAAAGATCACTGCAGTTTGTGGTTGTAGGATTGAGTCTGAGTATTGTAGGGAGAAAATGGTTCTGTTGTCCTAGAACCAAATTACATCACTCATTGTCATTTCACACATTTAATTAACATTTCCACATAGTTCATTTCAAACTGCAAGACTTACCAACACCAGCAGCCGCACGGCACTGCCTGTGAAGTGAAATTTTTATCTGATGCTGTATTTTAGCACATCAAAGCCATTGCAGTTTTCACAGATGCTTAGGTATAATGATGCTTTCGACGACAAGCGGGAAAAACTGGACTAGTAGCCAACATAGCAGCTGTTTCTTTGGGATATACGTGAAATGCATAGCTTAAACCCACAGCATAAGTGCTATGCTATCATCTCTTTGGCATCTCTTTGTGAATGGAACCGTTAAGTGGAGGACATGAGTATCTGGAAGAACCTGTGATACTATTCCACACTTCCATAGGTTACATTCTATGGGAGGCAGAACCATGCCTCTGGAATCAGCTTCATTATAGCAGAAGGAAATTAAAAGTCTTTTAAAAGGAGCTGATTCCACATGCGTGGATCTACCTTCCATACAATGTAACCTATGGGAGAGTTTAAAAATTTCAAAGATTCTTACAGTTCACACTCATGTCCTCCCCCTTCCCTGTTCCACGAGGTAGATCCACGCCTGTGGAATCAGCTCCCTTATAGCAGAAGGAAATTAGAAGTCTTTTAAAGAAAGCATATTATTAGATTATTGCTTCAATATATTATGAATAAATGATAAGAAAAAAAAAAACATTTGATTTGATCAGTTTTATCATTTGGTATGTTTGGTATGTTTGGTTTTCTGAGCTGACTATTGACTTTTGGGTTAATATGTAAGTTTTAATTACAGAGAGAAATATCTAAAGACAAGATATGTAATGAACGGAAGATATCCTTTGCAGGATAATTATTGTGATGCAGTGCGGTTATTCACTTTACTTCCCATATTCATACTAATAGATCATCACTGTAGTCATTAGCAGGTATTCCATTTACCAAGTTTTTACGAATTTTAGAAATGTGCAGAAAGCCCTGAGCGGAAAAGCCAGACATACATAAAGTAGATAAAGTGTAAAGAGTTTTTATGCTAGCAGGAGGTGGAAAAGGAAAATACCACAGAAATACATATTAGAATATTACAGTAAATGGGGAGATGCAAACATGAATTTTCAAATAAACTATGATGATGATTTCATTCCAACTGATCTTATTGCTTGACATGTAACATATCGTCACTGTCCAAAGAAAAACAAGTATCTCCAAAATAGCAACTTCACAGGAGAGGGTAAAAACCTAATTTAACTTTAATGTAAGTCAAAGGAACCAGACTGATTTTGGGCCATTTCTGTTGGGCCATTCATCATTAAATTTTCACACAGTGTAAATAGCAGCTGCTGTGTTCAAATGATGCATAAAAACAAGGTATGCTTGAAGGTAATTCTTTGGGGCAGCACAGAGAATTTAACCCTCTTTAGGTAGGTTTGCTGCTCATCCGTCCTGGTTTAGCTAAACCGCATGGCCATAAAAAGATAGCAAATGTCTGTAAAGATAATTGTACTTACAGCTGAAACTGAGTGAAATCTCTCCATCTTGCTTGTTTCAATGCATCTTTTAATTATGACAGTCTATGTCATATAAAGAAGGCTTTGCATAACTATAGTGGATGGAAATATAACATCATTCCTAATATGACATAATTCACATTTTTTTCCCACCAATATTTCACAAATGCTTATAACATTTGCAGAACGTTTGAATGGAAACCCAGCTATTGCCGTTCAGTGTTTTTGACTGTGATATGCTCTTAGCAGTGGTTACTGGTTTTCACTCTTAACACTAATTGATTTGCAAAGATCTATTTTTGACTGATAGGCCTCTAACAGTGGTGATCATTGATTAGTTTAAGCACTTGACAGTCTAATGACAAACTGGTTTCTTCATCTTTTTCTGTATATATATTTAATACTTAAAAAAACACTATAATTAACCTGGCAGTGAAGAGAGGCTGTTTTATTTTCTTTGTGTGTGTGTGTGTTCTAGAACGTCTACTCATTTTCACCCTCTTCATGCATTCCTAGTCAATATTGAAAACTCAGACCTGCACCGGGTCCTCCACTCTTAAAAATGCAGATAAATAAGGAATCATTCAAGCCTCCAAAATATATTCACGGGGAAAGAAAGAGAGAAAGAGAGAGAATGAGAGAGAGACAGGGAGACAGGGAGACTGTTTTTCTGGCCAATTCCGAGGATTATGTGTGTTGTTGATAATGAGCTTTCGACAGGGAAAGGATTCAAATATGGAGGAGGCCATTACTGCCTTCTCTTGTCGTCTAATTGCAGAAAATCCAGTCCAGCTTTCAACAATCAGAAAGGTTTGAAAACCGAGAAATGCTGGAGCACCGGTACAGAGGAAAAAAAGGAAAAAAAAAAAAATAGAAAGAAAGATTTGCCTTGCCCTCTTTCTTAGTGTGGCAGAAGGATAAAAGGAAGTGGCAGATTTTCTGCGGTTTTTGCTGCTGGCTCGTCTAGGTGACTTGCCCGGCTTCTGGACCTAGCAGGGGGTGCTGGGATACTGAAATGGAATTATGTGTTGGAAAGGGGTGGTTTTACTCTCTTTCACCAGTTTTACAAATTTAATCCTTTTCTCCAATCTCTCTCTTCCTCACTCTCTCACACACCCTGTGTAGGTGTCCCTGACAGTGATGTGTGGAGCCATTGATTACTCCAGAATTGTTACAGATGACCAAGGCCATAGGCTCAAAGTAGTACCCATTAAATCCCTAATCGTATTCACCCACCGATAGATAACTTTCATTCTCCATCTCCATTGCTTGCTCAATCACACATCTTGCTTTTGTCACTTCACTTGTTCTTTTATTATCTCACCTGCATACATACACACTCGAGTCACATTATAATGACCACCAGGTAATATCCAGAGTAACTGCCGTGTGCACCACAGACAACAGCTAGACAGGCTGGGAGTCACTCAATAAGGCCCTGGTAAGTTGTCACAGATATCTGGAGGCTGCTGGCCACAGCTGCTGGAGGGTGTGTGGGGGAGGCATCCACAGATGCTCAATTGCGTTCAAGTCTGGGGAATTAGGGGGCCAGGGTAGTACTTGGAGGTCTTGCTCTTCCAACCAATGTCAGACATTGCTAGCTGTGTGACATGTCGCATTGTCTTGCTGGAAGATCCCATTCCCCCAAGGGGAAACAATCAGCATGTATGGGTGCATGTGATCTGCAGGGATGGATTCAAATCGGTTAAGAGTGCCTCCCACATGGACGAGTGGACCCAGAGAATGCCACAAAAACGTGACTTCTTTCATGAGCCACACGGTGCCACCATCGAAAGTAGGAAGTGGTCATAATAATATGACTCAACTGCGTAACTTTAATGCGACAGACTATAATTTACATTCTTCTTCATCACCATATTGAGAGGAAGTGGAAAGCATATTGAATGTGTCTCTTTGTAAACAGTATGGCATTGCCTCGCCTCTGTCAGTCAGCGCCGTACCTCAATTTTAGCACAGTTACATTGTGTAGAAATTGATCGTTTTAGTGGTGTTTCTGTGAGAAGCCTGTGTTTGTTTCCCTACTCGCTTTGGCTCCATCAAACCAGCACTACAATAGGGCTACAGGAACCATATGAACTGCAGTGCCTAATCAAGGATTGATCCATTGGCATCTCAATTATGCAGTCATCTCTTGCAGGTTTGGCTGCTGTGAATTCAGCCTGGGTTGTGGGGGAATTTAAAATGAGCTTAGTTTCTTATTGATTCTGGTAGAAGCATCTTAAGCATTTTCCATTGTTATGGCAATCTGCTGACTGACTTACTGTAATTGAAACCAGCATAATGGCATCATCACTTTAACATAGACATATTTAGTAGGAAGTGTTTTGCAACTGTTTTGAGGGGACAAGAGTATCCAAAATGCCTCTTGCATTTCTTCATTTGCTTTTAACGTCTGAGGGTCTAACAATACGCTAATGCGATTCTTGACTGATACGATTCACAAAACAGGGCTCATTATTCAATATTGTTACAACATATTGAACAAAATTTGACTGAAGAAAAATGATGACCGTTATTATGTTGCAAAACTTGTCAATGACATTAGAGCTGGGAGTCAGGAAGATGGCAGGTATGTGTATACCAGAGTGCTCTGTATAATGCAAAGTGTCACTGGTTTGTGTTGGCATCTACCCTTACTTTGTGGCTAGTTGTCTGTGATTTACAGATATACAGAATCAGTAAAAGCTAAATACCAGTTTTTTGCTATCACCCTCTGTGGAGTCTGTACTAACTGGCTCGATTATTGACCATGCACTTTATGAATTTCAAATGGAAGCAGTCATGTTTGTGTGTACCCTATTATTAATGCCATGATAATTTTAGCATAGTCATAGACGTCAATAACAGCCAGAGAATTTCTTTTTTGACTTGCACAATGGCACACAGACAGAAGGCTCTGCACCAGCAAACACCATAACCAATAGAGGCACACTATAATTACACACTGCTATTACACATTTACAACACAATTTGAAGTGCCACCGTTCTGATAAGACTGTGCCAGCATTGTGATAACCCACCATAATCCTCCCCTTTCCATTCTTTCTTATTGCTCAGCCTTGACAACTCATTGGCTTTTTTCCTCCTTGGTGTTTATCACCATAACAACCATGATCAGTTGAGCAGTGGCTGGCTGAAAGTTGGGTGCTTTGCACATCCTGGGAGGAGATTGAACACATGTCTTTGAAAGTGACATGCCACCACTGTAGCGGAGGAAGGGAACTCCCACGAGAGCAATCTTAATGCACTAATGCAGTAATCCAACCCCAGTGGGACCCAACTATTTAAATAGGGTTTGGTCTGGTTCAGTCGTTGGTTTACAAACATATGTCCAGCTTTGGTTCAGGTTAAAATTGTGTTTTAATAATCTTCATAGTTTCATGGGTATTTATGTAACATTAGCAGGCGCAACATTAGCAGGCGCTATCTTTAGGAGTTTTGTTCAGTCTGTGGGTGATTGGAGTTCTTTGGTCCTGTGGGGTGGACTGGGGCAATGAGTGTTCTCCAATAAGTGTTCTCCAGATATATAATTAGACATTCTAGTTGTTTCAATTGTGCTGCTTTTTCAATAGACTTAGTGTGTGCGGACTGTTGAAGAATTTATTTGCCATTTGCTCTTGTATGTTTGCTATTGTCAATGTCATTAGAGCTGGAAGTCAGTAAGATGGCTGGTGTGTGTTTACTGGAGTGCCCTGTATATTGCAAAGTGTCCCTGGTTTGCGTTGGGGCCTACCCTTACTTGTGGCTAGGTGTCTGTGATATACAGACATACAGAGTCAAGATAAGTAAAAGATAAATACCAGTTGTTAACAAACTCTGTAGAGTCTGTACTGATGATCATACATGGGAATTATTCAAGTTTCACACATGGCTGCATATGTGACGTAAGCAAGGATGGGCCTTTTCGCTGTACCAGACTGACCCAACAGCCACTACTGCGAGCAGTGATACCCTCCATGAGTCATCCTGTTAGTGCCAGCACCATTGGTAGACGGCTGCATGTCGCAGGACTACATGCATGCAGACCGTTACAACGACTGCCCTTAACACCACGTCAACATCAGCAAAGACTGCAATGGTGTCGTGCCAGAATGTCATGGAGTGACTCAGAATGGCAGCGGGTCATCTTCAGTGAGTAGTCCCGCTTTTGTCTTGATGTAGACGACCAAAGAATCAGCACCAAGAGGAGCAGTTTGTAGTCACATGTCCAGAAGGCCTGGTGTCACTCCACCTCCACCCCTACCACAAAATCTGCAGGAACTGTGTGAGAATATTCAAACTGCATGGGATGGATTATCACAGGACACCATTAAGAACCTCTAAACTCAATGCAGAGACATCTGGCGTTAGCAAATATAAACTGTCCACAATTTAAAGCTATTCCACAACTTGGATTCAAATAGGAAATGTAATTTATACAAAATGATATACATTTAAATAAGCAATAGCAATAACTCACCAAGGACATCCTTTGTAGAGCACAAAAAACAAATGGGACACCCCGATGGGATATGTCCTTTTGTACCCTGTTGAGAAAGCACAGATAATGGCCACAGGTCCTGTCAATTCTTGAGTGTCTATTAGATCAGGTGCGCAAAACTGGTCCAATTGAATGAAACTGTGCTACAGTGCTGTCTGTGAAGGTCTGCAGACATCTGAGTTGTAGGGGTGCACAATAGGAATTGGCCAAGGCCATTAATCGTCTGAGTTTTTTGGCTACAGACATGCGAGATCAGCATTTTATTAGCAATCTACAGTTTATATACATTTTATAATTTATGTAGTGTGACCCAGGTACATGCACTTTTGAAAAATTGAATTCATCAATTTTTATTTTGATGAATTATTTAAAATGTCAGTTTGGACTGTTGAAGAGCAAATGTACCCTGATTGTTGTTATATTGTTGCTGAAAAAGTGCTAGTGTGTTTCCTGTGGTCATTTAGCCCTTGCAGTATGAGCTCTGGGGTGTTTTTTTTTTTTAAAGGGCTAATAAAACTCGGCCACTGGCCAATTTGGCTGTGAAGAAATCAGCCATAAAATAATCAGCTATTCATGATCATTGCTACTGAATTGTCTAGTATTAATCAATGGTAAGTCAAGAAGTCATGGAGATTATATTAGAGTTCTTCACTTACTACTGCTAGGCAGCCTTGAGTACAAAAAGATGTGCTCACTCACTGAAGAGGCACATGGTAGCTGTCACAGATTCTCCTTCCATGGCTGGCAGCTGTGGTGCCATAGGAAAGAAAGTAAGATAGCAAGAGAGAATTGGCAACAGCTAACACCGGGGAGAAAACTGAAGTAACTGAATAAATAAATAAATAACAAAGCCGAATTATATATCCACAAATTGGGTCCTAATGGCTTTTTGTTGTGATTATTTACAATAATTGATCATTTAAATGCAAATGAATTCAAAGCCCCTGACCCATACTGTAAAATTGAATGAAAGCTTGGTAAGCCTGACTGTTTTGAAAATGTTTGTATTTATTTATTTATTTATTTAATTTTCAAGCCTGCTTGGCAGCGCATAGATTGCTCAGCGTTCACACTTAAGTCTGATTCATGTGGGATTTGATGGAGTGCTGTTTCAGTGGCACCATGCAGGCAGTTTATGAAGTCTTTACAGCAGAGAGAGAGAGGGAAGGGGAGAGAGACAGAGATAAACAAGGCCATGAATTATGGGGCTAAAATGGCTCCTGCAATAAACCCCGTTTTGTTCCGAAAGCACCGATGAGCAGGAGGCTGTTTAAACCCCCTTTGTCTTTCAATGACTGAGCCTTTGATGTCATGATAACACTGTTATCGTGAGGATGAAGTGTTTGCACAGGTTTACATGTATTTGCATATGCATAAGTATCATTAGCACAGGCAGAACCCAAACTTTAGCTGTTTGTAGCGTGCACCTAAAGTACCCTAATGTCAGCTGCATTCATATTCAAGACACATGAATGGTGGATAGCCATTATTCTTTTCATTCTCCTTCATTTGTTTTGCTTTGTTTTAAGCTTCAAGTCATTTCACGTTGTTACGTTTCCATCATTTGCACACTTATTTTGAACAGTAAATGCATTATTGCTCCTCGGCGACGTCAGTGACACCATTACTCTAAAACACCAAATCTCCCTGCAAACGTCTCGTTTTGTTTATGCTGATATGACAGCATCAATTTAGTGTGGGTTCGTAGATTTCCTAAGGTTGGAAGCCTGATCCAAATGCATTGTTTTCCAGGGGCTAAAATCACTGACAGTAATATGAGACAGACAGGATTGCTGGAGATTGCTAGAATCACAGCAAAAAGTAATAAGCTGCTTCTTGTTAACTTGATGAGGCAAGGGGCCTAAAATGATATGACTTTGCACCATCAGAATGAATAACAATGATGTTTGGGCACAGGCTGCAGGCTGGCTTTATTTGCTTGGCCCCTCAGGAATTGAGGTCTCTCAAGCAGAATTCTCATGGAAAAGCAAAGCAAAGACCGTCAGAGAAGTCTCTACAGACAAAGGTACACAATGGCATTCATTATGCTTCTCCTGTTAGGTAGGCAAACACAAAAGCCTGGTATTTCACACATCTGACACGTTAGTAATGTACTGCCTGCCGAGATGAGTGTGTCCAAGTGGATCTGAAAATCTGTTTATGCTGAATGAGCCCAGAATGCACATAAAGACTTAATAATTATGTGACTGTGTTTGATTCATATGCCAAGGTTCTGATTGTCCTGAGAAGCCTCTCTCCAGAAGAAACTGAAGTGCAGAATAGTACCTGTGTGTATATTTGCGCCAGTCTGTTCGTCTGCATGGTTTGGGCTAAGTAGTGTATCTGCTCGCGAGTGTGCGTCTCCCGTTCCATTTAATGTGAATTAACTCTGAGTCATCCCCCACCGTAAGCAGTGCTGCTAAAGAAGCCAGCTGTTATTTGGCTGCTAGTGCACTATCATTTAGCCTTCAGCTTGCGTCCGCCTGCTAGCACTGTACTTTACAGCATTCCTCTTAGCATTCCACTACTGCCTAATCTACCCCTTCATCCATGTGCACACACACACACACAGATACATTTGCCTATCGTTTACCATTCAGTCTTACTTCCTTTGGTCCTCCATCCAACACTGTACAATGCTACTTGCATTGGCACTAATGGCCATTCTCCCTCTATAACTTCTTGAGCAAACATGCAGCAAGTGTATGCTCATACATATAGTGCACCTGCCAAGGCAGAAACGGTATCTTCAATGACATCTTCTATATAATAACTTTTTCAGCTGACTTTTGTGGGTGAGTAAATTTATTGGGGTTTTGGTTTAGTCGGTGGTGCTGGTGTCTCTGTTTCCCTCTTTGGACAGTTCCATAGACCCTGTGGACGATGCGACACGTGTGTTTAGACCTTAAAAAACTGAAAAAATATATATATAGAAATTATAATCATCATCAAAAGAATAGTTGCATTCAGAAGGAATCATCAGGAATGAAACTTGGTAGGTGTGTTTGACATTGTGAGACATGTGAATGATTCAGGTTTCATACTTGACGGTGCATGTGACGTAAGCAAGTGTCACGCTCCCGGGTCTCTCTCTTCCTTTCGCCCCCCCGTAGCATCCACGGGTTCCCAAACTGAGGTTCACATTCGCTCTCGGTCACCTGAGTTTTAGTCAGCTGCAGTTAATCACCATTCATATAAATATCCCGTGTTTCCATGTGTTCATTGCGAAGCTTTGTCTACTTGTTAGCAATTCTGAGCGTACTTTCTGGTTTACTGACTTCTTGGTTTTCGACTTCCTTTCGTCTTCCGACTACCCCTTTTGATCTTTCCATCTTCTGCCTTTCTGCTTCTTGACCTCTGCTCGTTCCCACCGACTATCCCTTTCGCCTCACCCTTTCATCTTGGTAGCCCTCGCTGACTGATCTTCCCGGTTTTGACCTGTGCCTGTCCCTGACCTCGTTCCTAGCCCTACCCTTGCTGCTGTTTTGATATTGCTGTTTGGTGTTATCGCCTCTGTTGTTAATAAACTGCCCAGGCTTTTAGCTCTGCAAGCGTCGCTCCGGAGTCTTTTTGTCCTGACAGCAAGGATGGGCGTTAACACTGTACCTGACTGACCCAACAGCCATGATAGCAGACCTTCAGCAAGCAGTGATGCCCTCCGTGAGTCATTCTGTTAGTGCCAGCACCATTGGCAGACAGTTGCACGACGCAGGACTACATGCACGCAGACTGTTACGGCGACTGCTCTTAACACCAAGTCAATGTCACCAAAGACTGCAATGGTGTTGTGCCAGACTGTCATGGAGTGACTCTATTTGACTGGATAACCTTCAGCAGAGGACTGCAAAAGAAGCAATGCTGGTTCATATTGAGGAATGTCGCTAAATTACAACATTTTTATTTTTACGGTTTATCGGTTTGCTATAGATTTTTGTGGCATGTACTCAGTTTGTTCCGCTGAAACTTTACTGGGTCCTCATCTGGGTCCATTGGTGATGACCCTGTTCTAGAGGTTTATGTGCTCTGTATATTGTTTAATAAAACAGCTTTGTATGTTTAGTTTGCAGTGCTTGAGTATGTGCATGTTTCTTTTGTAGATTTTCAAGATAAAAATGTTTGTTTTTTTATAAAAGTGTTTTCTTTTATTCTTCTGTAAAACTAAGATTTAAGGTTAGACTTAAAAAAAATAATTATTTTCATTAAAATATGCTTTTACTGCCAGCAGCAGTGGTGACCATAAAGAAGAAACTGATAAAGAACTATATAAAAAAAAAGATCAATGAAATGTGTGTGGGTGGAGTATGATTGTGAGACGGATGTGATGCTCCTGTTAGTCAGTTTCCATGATGGGCAAATGTCACAAGTTCAAGTTCATTCTTTCCTGGAAGGGACTTTTGTAGAAAACGCAGTGTCTTCAGCTTTCAACCTGTGTGCTGTTATAAGGACTTTGAGAGCGCCCAATAATGAACCACAAGGCCATAGGGCCATTTGATCACAGTCTAAGGTCTAAGGTGGGTGTTCTCACTGTGTTGCTCACTGTGTCATGGTTTGACTGCTGTGATGGAGAAAATGGAATAGACCTGGGGGACTGACACATGCTTGTAAACAGTATGTACATGAAACAAAGCTTTGCTGGAATTCTGGCCACAAATTCATCATCTCTGTAAATTCTTAATTCTTCATTCTACCACTGTATATAGGTAGTTATATATATATATATATATATACATATACAGGGGTTGGACAATGAAACTGAAACACCTGTCATTTTAGTGTGGGAGGTTTCATGGCTAAATTGGACCAGCCTGGTGGCCAATGTTCATTAATTGCACATTGCACCAGTAAGAGCAGAGTGTGAAGGTTCAATTAGCAGGTAAGAGCACAGTTTTGCTCAAAATATTGCAATGCACACAACATTATGGGTGACATACCAGAGTTCAAAAGAGGACAAATTGTTGGTGCACGTCTTGCTGGCGCATCTGTGACCAAGACAGCAAGTCTTTGTGATGTATCAAGAGCCACGGTATCCAGGGTAATGTCAGCATACCACCAAGAAGGACGTTTTCCTCCACCAGCATCACGTAGTGACCTGGCCACTATCCTGCAAGAAGAATGGCTTAAAATCCCTCTGACCACTGTGCAGGACTTGTATATGTCATTCCCAAGACGAACTGACGCTGTATTGGCCGCAAAAGGAGGAGGAGGCCCTACACCATACTAATAAATGATTGTGGTCTAAAACCAGGTGTTTCAGTTTCATTGTCCAACCCCTGTATATATATATATATATAACAGGTGCAATGACACAAATAGCTAATGTGTCTAATCTGTGAAATATCAGTCAGCTGTCTTTATCCAAAAACAAAAAGGGAAACAATGAACATGGTTAAGTGCCTGATCTGCACAGGGTTTTGCTTTGCCTCCATGTGTGGCTTCTGTTTGATAGACCAGATCTAGACCAAACAAGTAAAACCCATAACGGTGGTGCAAAGTTTATTTATTCTTTTTTTTCCTCCACATGCAATGACTCGACTGTTAATTACAGCTCCTAAAGGTGGTGACTCCCTGAACCAGCACCAAAATAAAATGCCCCGTGAATATTTAGTAGTGATGCAGATAAAGTAACGGTTAAAGAGCATGCAGGAACTAAGTGACACACGCGTGTTCACAAAAAGGGGAAAATGAGCAATTTATTTTTCTGCTTCATTCTGTTAACACACACCTCATAATGAGGAGGGCTTTCACATAAAAAGGATTAAATAAATAATAATAATAATAAAAAAAAAACAGTTATTTGCTCAGTTGCCTCTTCAGCACAAGTGAATTACTGCAATAGCAATTTCCATGCCAGCTCTTTCAATTTCGAATATTATCATTGGTGGCTTACAGACAACGGATATGTGTGAAGCATTCTTTTATTGGCTTTTTCACAGACAATAATAACGGCGAGAATTGTGTTTACCAGTAACGCGCTTGTGTTTAAACAGTCACTCTCATCCATTAATGGCCATAACAGGTTCATAAGGCACAATACAACAGGGTATATGCACGGCTGTGTCATGCATATTAGAAGATATGCACATATATATATATATATATATGTGCTTGTCTGACGCTTCATCGGTTTGGTTCTACAATATAATGGGAATTCTTTAGTATCCACTATTCTATATTCCACAGTTCCCAGCGCACAAACTGTGTGTGTGTGTGTATGTGAGTGTGTGAGTGTGAGTGAGTGTATGTGTGAGTGAGTGTGAGTGAGTGTATGTATGTGTGTGAGAGAGAGAGAGAGAGAGAGAGAGAGAGAGAGAGAGGGAGAGCCACTAGGGACACAGGGAGCTCTATAATTCCCCTATTTAAGGGCTGGTGAATGGAGGAAGTTGGCGAGCACGGAGAATGATGAGGTGTCAGCCTTCGTCAGGTCTGTCAAACTCACAGCATGTGGCCCTTTTCATCACTCTCTTTACACTGGCACGCACACACATAGACACACATACACACAAATGTACACACAAAAGTTAGAAAACAGCGTGTATCCCAGCTTGCCTGCGCTTGCTTGTTTGCCATCGCCTCGCACTCATTCACCAATGCAGTGTTCTTGTTCCCTTTATGAAGCTCCTTTTCGGAGGAGACTGGAAGAAACGGAGCTGCTTCCAGAAGCAATCAGCGAGAGAGAGAGAGAGAGAGAGAGAGAGAGAGAGAGAGAAAGCAGCGTTATTAAAGAAATAGCATAGCTATTGCAAAGCATCCAGTGATTAGCATTAGGTAATTGCCATTGAAAGTGGGCAATGTGACGACATTGTATTTTTTGATCATAATTAATATTTTTGTTTCATACATAATAAGCTATATTGTGAATATGGTCTGTACTTCAAAAACTGATCAGCTGCAAGTATCATTAAAACGAGAGCAGAATTAGTTCTGTTCGCTCTGATTTAGTGCAGTACATTATCTGAAACGTTCAATGAAAATTATGTTATCCAGGGGTTTAATGTCAGTTTGCAGACTGTGGCACTACTGATGCTATTGGTCTATGTGTCATATTATCTATCATCACAGCATATTTTATCGTTCAACCCTGACTGGCATCATGCTGTTTTCTTATTGCTAGTTTTCATTAATTTGCCATATCATGCTAGCACATTTGGTTACTACTGTACTACTACTACTACTACTGAGCTACTGTAGTGCCAGAGCTGCTTTACAAACAGAACCAGTCTTCTCTATCCCATGCAAGAGACAGTAAAGAGAGACCCCAGCTTTATTATAGGAATGGTGTAGTCAGAAATGCTAATGTTGCTAACAGTGAATGAAAGTGAATTGCTAGTGATTATCATTATACAGTTGGTATAAGCTATTCTGTGAATACTAGCTTTCATTCTTATGTCATATGTAGTTGGACTGCTTTAACACAAGAAGGAGCTGCTTCCAAACACAACCTACACTGTCCTTTGCAAGAGCGAGACAGCAGCTTGAGGAGAAGCAGGGGGGTTGTGGGCATGCAGGAGCCAGGCTTTCAGAGATGTAACAGGGCAAAGATGGTGTGAAGGGTGCTGGAGGTAACCCAGCTGTATCTCTCTGTTCCAGGGGCAGCACAGCCGAGAGTCTGCCCTTCTTACCTCCCCTGGAGCCGGACAGGAAAATGCCTTTCAGTCGTTAATTCAGTCACGGCTCTTTCTAATGAAAAGAGAAGTACTTGGGATTTCCCTGCCTTTCCAAAAAGACCTTCCCAGGGTCAGCAGTCCCATCTCTCTCCCTGTCTCTCTCCGCTCTGTTGTTCCAGCTCTTTGTGTGGCACCTTTTTAAATGTGTTCTGAACTGTCTAATTGGACTGGTCATTTCTGCTTCCACTAAGAATCTGGGCTGTTGTCCGGGAAGCAGCTATGTTGGGTCTGCCTCGCACCACACTGCATTTGAATTGAGTTGATTTATTCTGATGACTAAGTCACGTATTTCTTTGTCAAATTTATTGCACTGCATTTTTCCCACTCCCATGCACTGGGAATGTTTATTGCCCTGCCTCTCCCATGACTGCCCCAGTCGTTTAAAACAGCTGAAGATGTCGGATGATTTCCCC
This sequence comes from Semaprochilodus insignis, assembly GCA_034552555.1. Taxonomy (NCBI): domain Eukaryota; kingdom Metazoa; phylum Chordata; class Actinopteri; order Characiformes; family Prochilodontidae; genus Semaprochilodus; species Semaprochilodus insignis. The sequence goes on from CM067498.1 coordinate 18,160,426, forward strand.
ATAGTGCTCAGATCAATAAATTCTACATATTAAATTCCTCTTTTAAATTCAAGGGCTCTTATTGGGTAGTCCAGTCCCTTTGTATCTTCCTCCTCCTGCTCCTCATCCTCTTCCTCCGCCTCCTTTCTTTTTCCTCTCTCCTGTGGCCTGATTTTACAGGACACTCCTTTATTTCATCCCTCTGTTTATGTGACACTGAGTGACAGAACATTACAGGACTGTAAAATTGAATTAGAGGTAAAGTTCCCACTTGCTGGGTTTTGATGGCTATGAAAGTCTTTATGGCCCTCACTGCTCTTTTTAACTGATTAGATTACATTAATGTGCAAAACATAAATAATAGAAAGGCTGTTCATGCTTTCCCCACTTTTGCTCATAGCCCCATCATGTTGTATATTGCTGGCCAAGCCACAGAAGGAGCATGGAGCAGACGTCTTGTAACTTAACTAAGGATTAGCTATTATTAGGATTATGTACACTCATTGTCAGAAAACCAGTGACACAAATAGTTGCACCCAGAAGGAATCAACTGACAGGAATGAGACTTGGTGTTTAGGTTTGACATTGTAAGACATGCAAATGATTCAAGTAATGTGATGTAAGCAAGGATGGGCCTTATTGCTGCGCCCGAGTGACCCAACAGCCACGACTGCAGACGTTCAGCAAGCAGTCATGTCCTCCATGAGTCATCCTGTTAGTGCCAGCACCGTTGGCAAACAGCTGCAAGACGCAGGACTACATGCACACAGATCATTATGATGACTGCCCTTAACACCATGTCAATGTCCCCAAAGACCTCAATGGTGTTGTGACAGACTGTCATGGAGTGACTCAGAATGGCAGCAGGCCATCTTCAGTGATGAGTCCCACTTTTTCTTGGTGGGACCGAATCCATGTGTGGAGGCACTGTGGTCAACGTCAAGATGAAAATTTTGTTGTCACGTGTCATACCTCCAGAAGGCCTGGTGTCACTCCACCTCCACCCCTACTGCGAAATGTGCAGGAACTGCTAGAAAATATTCAAGCTGCATGGGATGGATTAGCGCAGGACACCATTAGGAACCTCTACAACTCCAGTGCCAAGATGTCTGGCATGTTGCGTTTGCAAACATGGTGGCCCGATGCCATACTGAGAGACACTACTTCTATATGTGTAGCTCAATAAATATTGCCCATATCAGTCTAAATTTATCATCATTTATTGTTCCTGGTAACCTTTATCTTCCTTCCCAATAGCAATGCAATCCCACATTCCTTCTGGGTGCTACTATTCTTTTCATGATGAGTGTATATATCTTTACATCTTGGGCATGCAACACTGCCTCTGTAAAGGCAGCCCAGCACCAGGCAGTGTTCCGAAATTCAAAGCTGTTGTTTTTTCACTGACATGTGCAGATGCACAATTAAAAATCCTCAGCACAGCACAGCATGACCCAGTCGTTTGAGGATGGAATTTTATGAGATTTTATTGATACCAATTGCATTATTGATTCTGCTTATTGATTTGATTCTTTATTGATTCCTAGTCCTGTTTTTTTTTCTTTCTTTTTTTTGTGAAAAAAATAAAAGTAAGCCTACATAGGTTTTCAGCATCAAAAACATCAGCATGTTTTACTATCACTGATCACAGTTTAGACGCTATGCAGTACAGGCCACTTTTTATCAACCCTGATCCAGGACGCTCACTGCCCTGCACTTGTTAGTGTTTTCCTTGCTGCCAACACACCTGATCCAACTAAACAACTGGTTGGCAGCCAATTATTGAGTCAAAGTGGATGTGTTAAAGCAGGAAAAGCCCTAAAATGTGAGGGACAGTGGGCCTCCAGGACCCGGGTTGAGAAACACTGTAACAAGCTTTAATAGGCCATATCCAGATAAGCTGGCACAATCCTTAAGCTGTACATCAACTGATACATAACTAACCTCCAGGAAAGTGAGTAACATACTGAAATTCTGGTTCTTTTACCATTGAGATATTTATTGTTTAGTGTAATTTTTGTAAATAATCTGTGTTCTGTGTTTTTGTTACTTGTCATACGTGTTGCTCTCACCAAGACAAATTCCTTGTATGTGTAACATACTTGGTGAAATAAAGAGATTCTGATTCTGATTCTGAGAGAGGGTGCAAACCTTCTACTACAAATTCTGTGATGGCATGGTGACACTTGTTCACCCTCTCTTTGCTATTTTTCTCTCTCTGTGCAGCAAGCATGAAAGGCTTTTGAAGACTTTTGGGCGAGTCAAGCAGCTAGCTGTAGCCTCAGAGCTATCTGTAGCAAAAGTCTGTCTGTCATTATCCAAATTAGATGAAATGAGAGAATATTAGTACAGAATAAATCCACCTAGCTGCATCAGAATCAGAAACTACATTTCACCAAGTATGCTGCACATACAAGGAATTTGTCTTGGTGAGTCACACATGCATGACATGTAACAAGAGCACAGACTGATAACACTAAGGGGAAAGCACAATAAGATGTAGACATGTATTATAAAAGCTATTATTTACAGAATCTGTACAGCTGTTGCAAATAAGCACAGAATAGCATAGGACGTTTACCCTCTGTAATGGACGTGCTGCTCGGTTGGGAAGCCATGGCATGTAGACTGTCAGATTTTAGCCCATGTTGCTTTGAAAAATCTTTCAATATATGGCGGAGAGGAAGCGGCTGTCCAAAGTGTGGCTTCATTTCATGAAGAAAATGGGTTTTCCACCCGTACTTGAAATGATTGTTTTACAGACATTGGAAGTAGCTGTTGTCATCTTTCCTTGTGACATGAAGCCACGATTTGGACCGCTTCCACCTTGACTCATAGACATGAGTTTTTGCAGTGCGGAGCTATTAGAAAAGCACACCAGCATCAATTAAAGAAATTGATAACCTCTAAAAGCATATGATTCCAATGCATGAGACAGTTTAAAACCAGTTTTTGACTGGAACCGGTTCTCAATTTATGTTACTATCCATATTGAGACCACAGAAAGCCACAGTAGATCAGACGTGGCTAGAAATTTACACAGAGAAAGGCATCAAGTCTTTTAGGCAAACAGACTAATGCTAATGGCAAGTTACCTCAGCTAATGTAAGGTTACTGTCCTGTCCCTTTGCACTTACTATTCTAGTCCTTCTGTTCAAAAACATACAGTTTGTGAAGAAGTAGTAAAGTTATGCCAATCATGATAAGTAGAGAGTTTCATGGAATGGGTTTCCATGGCTGAGCAGCTGCATTCAAGCCTTACATCACCAAGCGCAATGCAAAGCTTTGAATGCAGTGGTGTAAAGCACACCGCCACTGGACTCTACATTTACGGCATTTAGCTGATGCTCTTATCCAGAGCGACTTACAAGGTTAATCATATTACAGGTAGGCCAGTGTAGTGTTAGGAGTCTTGCCCAAGGACTCTTATTGGTGTAGCCCAGCATAGTCACCCAGACCAGGATTTGAACCCCAGTCTCCCACATGTGGTGGTGGATTTCTGGTGGGTAGTGGTGTTACTCGCTGAGCTACACCAACCACAACTCTAGAGCAGTGGAGACGTGTTCTCTGAAGTGACGAATCACGCTTCTCCATCTGGCAAGCCTATAGATGAGTCTGGGTCTGGCGGTTGCCAGGAGAATGATACTTGTCTGACTGCATTGTGCCAAGTGCAAAGTTTGGTGGAGGGGGTGTTATGGTGTCGGGTTGTTTTTCAGAAGTTGGGCTCTGCCCCTTAATTCCAGTGAAAGGAACTCTTAGTGCTTCAGCATATCAAGAGATTCTGGACAATTTCATGCTCCCAACAAGTTTGGGGATGGCCTCTTCCTGTTCCAACATGACTGCGCACCAGTGCACAAAGCAAGGTCCATATAGAGATGGGTGAGCGAGTTTGATGTGGAAGAACTTGACTGGCCTGAGTCCAGATCTCAACCCAACAGAACACCTTTGGGATGAATAAGGGCGGAGACTGCGATATAATACTACTATATATAGTATATTAAAATATGTAGTAGTCATATATCATTCATATATACAAGTATGAGGTAAATCTAAACTTAAACCTAGCTTATATAGGACCCTCTATGGAGGTGCTCTGCTATGTGAGGTTGTGCAGTTATTGTCTGTTGTCTGTCTGTCCAGTGCATAGTTAAACTGAGAACTCACAGGACTCATCAGATGTACAAATGTTTGTGGTAAGGCTCATGGATGTCACATTATCGTCACTGAGTTTGTGGATATGAGTCACTACACAATATGAGTTGTGTAGCTCCTATAGGATTACATCAGAACAATGACGACGACTGGGTTTACTGTAACGTTGCTCAAGATGTTCAAGCAGCTGTCAACCCAACATCCTCCACAAACAGAGAGCGGCTGACCATCCAGAGCTATGAATTCCATCACATTTGCTGTAACAGTTGTAACTTTTGGGGTGTATTTTTACTGGAAGAGCTGATAAACCAGCTGAGTAGCTGCTGTTGCTGTGGGAGATGGGCAACTGCTAATAATGATGGTCTTCCAGCATGCCATATCTGTGTCTTTAAAGTATTCAGTATGAAACATCAGTTTCAAATCTAAGCATTGGCCCAATGGCAATGTAAATATGATCCCAATATCATTGTGCATCCCTACTCAGTATATGAGAGCTTCAGTCACCATTTCTCTGTCGCATCTGTCCATTTCTTTGCCTTTCAGCCATGTGATGCATGCTCAAGCCTGCACTGTATAACCAACTAACAGAAATCTACAGTGTTACTCAACCGAATGAAAACCGGCCATCTGTTGCACCTTATAACGGGTATTTTAGTCCATGCTATCACTGTGCTAATTTAAACCAACACTTTTTCTATTTATTGTCGCATGTCACTTGCCATTACTTAGCTCTAATTATAGGTATAACCAGCTCGGTGGTCACCTGAGAAAGTTGCTTAAAATGTTTGCACTCAGTTTTGTTTTCAGATGAATAAGCATTCTATTCGTTTTGAAGCAACAGTGTCACCTGTGCGCTGTTATACGCCCACCCTGCTTTGAAAGGTATCAGCAGTGCATTAACAAGCTGGATAAACCTTTCAACTGCTCTTGTTGTTATTGTCTTTTTCCACTCCCTCCCCTCATCTGAGTTGTTGCCTTCATTTAGTAATGCTCAGTATTGATCTCTCTGCAAACAAGCAGAGGTCACAAGAGACAAGACACATCTAGTGTTCAGCACAAAGAGAAGACGATCAGTCTATTGAAGATGTACTCTCCCTCTCTCTCACTCTCTTTACTCTCTGCATTTCTAACCATCTCTCTCTCTCTCTCTCTCTCTCTCTCTCTCTCTCTCTCATTTCATATGTTTCTTTTTTCTTCTTTCTTCACGGCAACATAACATTCAGCACCTCAAGGATAAGTATTTCTCAGCAGAGGAATGTAGCACTGCGAACATTGCAAGGCCAGGTCACCGCTGCAAAATGATGGGCACATTTGGCGGACTTTGTGGGCTGTGACTGTAGACCCGAAGGGGAGCTAACACTGTTCACTGACTTACGGATCTTTCCTCTGCACGGTCTACAAAATCCACAGTTATTATTATTCCTTTGCTATACCATACAAATCTTACTACATATTCATTTACATAAAGAGCTTGCTAATTAATTACGTTTCGTCTGATTTTCATTCTGAACCAACAGCTTTTTCCTTTCCACTGTTACACTGAGCATGCTCATTAGGAGTCTTGACCTGGATTTCTGCACTGTTTGAGTTGAACAAACCAGTTGTTTTGCTTGTGTATGAAGTTACTTTTTAGGATGAACTGGCAACCATCTTCTATAGTGTTTGTAGAAGTACCAGCATTCAGTGGGCATAAGGCAGGAAACACCCTGGACAGGCCACCAGTCCATCACAGGCCAGACACACAGACATTCACCCCAAGAGGGCAGTTTAGTATCTCCAATTCACCTGACTGCATGGCTATGGACTATGGGGGGAAACCCACACAGACATGGGGAGAACATGCAAACTCCACAATGAAAGGACCCCAGACACCCTGGCTGGAAACCAAACTCAGGCCCTCCTTGCTGTGAGGTGACAGCGCTACCCACTGCAGGACCGTGCCACCCTGACCTAAAGCGAGAACAAGCTAATAGACCCAAATTATATGTTGGTGGTGTGGCCTGTTTGAGAAAAGCTGCTACAAATACAAATGTGCCTCTGACCAATCACAAATGTTATTCATGTGTGTGGTTGAATCAAGGCATTGACATGATTCAACAAAAATGAATAATCCAAAATGATGCAGGCCAATCTTTAACAATGTCACATTAAGATTTCACTCGTCTTTTCAATTTTGAACTGCTACCCTGGTAATTAGCTCCGTTTAGGACTTGTCACCTTCCAGGTTATCTCAATATCCTTAAATATTACAGTGGAGCTTTACCACAAAGTCGTTAAGGACCTGGGATACCGAAGAAAGAATTCCATGTTTGCAGTATTATGGATTGTGTGTCTGAATGTGTTTGTGAATCTGAGGATGTATGCTAAGTTAGAAGTGTGTGACTTGTCAGTGTTGTCTTGCTAAATAAATAGGAACAGGTGAACGTGGTGAATGAGTTAGAATTTCCCTCTGGTATCAATAAAGTATCTATCTTATCTGTATACAGAACCATGTTCACATTTTTAAAGTGTGTAGCTTTGGCTCACAAAAGAGGTAGCCACCAGTACTTATCCAGCACCAAAACAACCAGTTTTCTTTAATGCTATTGAATAATAAAATGTGCTTCGTTTTATGCTGCTATTTTTTATATTCTTGACTTTTAGAGTAATACATTAAAATCCTAAGCCTTCCACTGTATGGTAATTTTGGCTGAAGTAGCTTTCTTTCCCCTTAGTTGTTCACTCAGTGATTGGTGTGGATACTAAATTACCCCAAAACTAAAATAAACAGAATGCACATAACTAACACATTTTCATATTCTCACCTATATAGCCTGCAGCAGCCAGTTCACACTGGAACTATGAGGAATGTTAGTGTCAGGTTTCATTTTGAATGAGGCAGAAATGAAACAGACATCAGTTACAAACATCAGTCTAAAAGGCACACTAACAAAATCAACTTTTAATTTGAAGAGAGGAATAATGAGGGGCTAGAAATTGATTGCATAAAAATGAATTCTGCTAGATTTTGGCCAATGAGCTTGCACTACAGGTGTCATAAGTGGACTCAGGAGAAATGCAGTATACAAGCCTTTTAAAGGCAATTCTTTTAGCATAGTAGGAAATGATGCTGCTTATCATGTATGGCTAAGCCCAGTAATGACATGCACTAGTCCCCAGACAGCTGTAGATCATTCTCTTTCATCAATGTCTGCTCCTCAGAATAAAACATTGCAAGGCTCCAGAGAGAGAGCTGGCAAAAAAGCCAAAATGGTAGGCATTTAGTATTCACACTCCATACTTATTAACAATATCAAACAACAACAATATCAGAAAAGCGCTGTGTAGAAAGACAAAACAAACAACAAACCAAAAAGTCCAAAAGAGGCCTAAGGATGTACTATTTTGACTGGCTTCAGGCAGTTCTGACAAGGCAAATAAGTTGCAAGGTAATTGCAATTATGAAGCAATTATCCTCAGGTTCTCTTCGCTTGCCTGTGGCCTAGTGAAGCATTTCAGGGGAAGAGGACACGGATGGCCCTGAGTTAATCAGACCAAAGCAGCCGAGCACCGCTCGCATCCTACACTATTAACTTGCTTCTTAAGAGGTGGGAAAAAAGAGGTCATTTCAGACTCTTCCAATTATGTATGTTGACATCATCAGCACATTCTACATCTCAGCAAAACGCGCACAATTTCACGGATCGGAACATGCTGTAATCTGCTTGCCTTGGCCCAGCCCGCTCTCTGTTTTTCCCCCCAACATCAAACGACATGGCAGAATCTCATGCTACATTTCTAAACACTTTTGTGAGGCCCAGATATGGGTAATAATACATCAGACTACATTGGTATGCTGATGACTCGTGTGCAAGAATTTCCATACCAGAATGTCGTAGTAATACTGCATAAGTGGCGATAAGGCCTCTCCACCCGCAAATCATCATGTGGTGACATATACCCTACTGCAAAAAAACATTACACTGCTTTTTCAGCCTGCATTCATAGACAGTATGGGTATGGGCATAGTGACTTTCCCCATCTTGGAAAGCTATGCTAAGTATCACATTGCGCTCTCTGCCCAAAAACAGGATGTCTTAATATGATGTAGACATTTCATTGTTTTGCCTAGTGTTTTGCCTGTGTCTTACCTGTAATAGCTAGTTTTGATTGCTACAATAGGCAGCTTCTATGTGTCCACTGTCTAAAGGCTACCATATCTGTCTAAAGTAGCAGGTGACAATCAGTATTTTAGCATATTCTAACAATTCTGTTGAGCGCTGAGAGCAGGATGGTCCATGGCTGGACAGTTGTGTATCTCTGGAACGTGGAAAGTGTACCATGAAGCTTGAGTTAGCAAACTCAAACTCACAGTTGCTAAATTAAAAACAACTTAGTGGCATGTTAAATTTATCCCAAGCTCAGTTTGCCAAGCCTAAATTCAGCATTACAGAACACCCTAATGGAGAATATGAGCATTAGCATATGCTTATGACATTAATTTCACCCAGTCGACCATAAGTCGACCTCTAGAAACTAAATCTCGAGGACTTGGTGCAATTGTCCACCAATCCTGATGATGAACTTCAAAAACAGGGGTATCTCATTCAAGAAAGTGACAGCTTTTCAAATGCAAATATGCTGTGAATGTACCTCAAGATGTTTGTGAGACAAGCCTGTGGCACCTGTGACGATTCTTTACAATTGGGCTGTAGCTGGGAAGAAATGAAGAGCAGTGGGTTATTCTGGTGGGAAAACAGAAATGACTGTGAAAGAAAATAAAGATGGGAATGATTAGCATCCCAAGGATTGGCCCCTGCCAGAACGGCTCAGCAGACCCCACACACTAATCTAACATTTGCATACTAAAGGAAATGAAAGGAGACTGATCCTGCATCCATCCCTGTGCTCCACACATCAGACTCAGGCTGCAAAATTGCCAAAGAAAAACTTTTGCAGCAACATTACAGAAATGATGGATGCCACAGTCTATTCAGCAAAGAAAGCAGGCCTTTAGATAGTGTAGGACTTTGTGCGTGTCTCTGCCACACACAGGGGAGTTTTAGGAAACAGTTTATTGGGTGTTTATTAAATTGTAGCTACTTTAATTGACAATCAAGTATGTTTACTAACCTGATGCACTTTGTAGGTTTATAATTACTGATTGTAGCCCATCTGTTCATATTAACAACTTTTCAGCCTTACTTGTACCCTGTTCATCAAGGAAAAAGGACCACCAGAGAAACACCACTGACCAGCTATTATTTTGGTGGTGGACCATTAACAGCACAGCAGTGATACCAACGAGGTGGTGGCATCTTTGTGGGTGCTGTGTTGGTATGAATGCTGTTACACTCATTATGTTATCAGCACTCTACATACATTGTAACAGGTAGCATTGGTGCTAAGAACCTGTGGTCATTAGCACAAATTAACATCTTTGATATTAAAACTTGCATACAATAGTTTGTACAGATCATCTTTATTATTATTATTATTATTATTATTATAGCAATACAGATTATGCGTAAATATGTTGTGTTATCTCTTACACTTGGTTTTGTATGCATCACTGAAATCTAGGAAACCCACAACTTTGGGACCTCACGAATGCATGTATGTTGTTAGTCACTAGTTTCAAAATAGGAAATTCAATTGAGTTGCCTTGTTCAAAGTATATATTGAATATATTTATATTTTAATTTACTTTTCATTCTAAACAGTGCAGTTAGCAAAGAAAGACGACAAGTATGTAGGTATACACCAGTCTCTGAATCCAGAGACATCTTTGAGACTTTTTCTTTTATCGTTTGACTTTTTTCAAGCAAACAGTTAAATCACAAATCCTTCCTGGTTTACCTATGGCTATACCTATGGCACCATGCAAAACAGAAAATGCCCAAAAGCTGATTAGCATGGGGATGCTAATCAGCTTTTGGGCATTTTCTGTTTTGCATGGTCTTCTAGTGGATAGTGTTTTGTGTCGTTCTTCTACTTGTACTCAGCACTGCAAGCTTTTAAATTTGTTCTTGTCACACTTCCGGGTTCTCTATCCAACTCTGATCTCCTGAACTCCATTTCCCATGATCCACCACCCTTTGACGTCAGTGTCACATGTCCACCAGAGCCCAATCATGTAGCTTTTTCCCGATCATCATCTCCTGGGTTCTAACCACACACACCTCTTTGTAATCACTCTGTTTGCTCATATACCCCTTTGTTTCTCTCAGTTCTGTGCAAAATATAGCCACTCTATTGCATACTGAGCGTTCTCTCTGTTGTTTTTCTTGTTTGCTTTTTTGGTTTTGACTTTGGTTTTGACCTCCACTTGTGTTTTTTTGGTTTCTGACTCTGGTCTTTTGTCCTTGGTCTTTTGTTATGTTCGCCCGGGTTCTGTTGTTGAGCCTAACCGCCAATCTGTCTAATACACCTGGCTTTGCTTTTATCTCAGCGAGCATCAAGTTAAGTTTGTTAATCATTACAGGTCTATAGCTCTTGTACTCCCGGATGAACTGAACGCTTGAACCTATCAATTACACTTGACTCACATGCACATGTGCAACTGTAAACTTTTTCATACTAGCAAAAGATAAGTTTATACTTTATAAGTTTATGTGTGGATATATTGTTACACAGTAACCCCCTGTAAATTATGGTAGGTAAATCGCAAGAACCCATTGAAAACACATTGAAAACCCTACAAACACGTTTTCATTAGTATATGCTTTAAATACACGGCTGAAATTACTGCTAAAAATACATCTGTAAGGATGCAACTATCTGCCAGGAACTGGGTACATTGTGTAACATATCATCACATAGATGCATAGCCCGAGTGCCGCATTAGCTGGTTCCACAGACAGGCGCTAGCACCTCGCTAGCACATCCAGTACAACCAGTGGTATGCCCTTCTTATTAGCAATGAGGGGAAAGCTAAAGTAGTGTCCCAGAGCAATGACAGCATTTGTAGTAAAGGGGCGACATGCTTTCTCATAATGCAGGATTGCTCATTCACTTGGTAAGGTGGAGGAGGGAGCGGCATGTATGGAGCAATATATCATCCATGAATAATTGCTATCAGCACTCAATAAATTCTCCTGACAGGAAGAAAAACTGAAAGGTCGCCACCCTTACAAATAAAATGTAAATCACTTTAAAGCAATTTTATGCGCACATTTGTTTACATCATTTGCTTGTCAACAGGAAACTGTCAGTCTCATGTAACTCCAATAGCATATCAAGACACGCCAAGGACAAATGAAACAGAGGGGCTGCAATTGACATAGCCAGTATTAAGAGCGATGAACACATCTGCATGAAGCAGAGGGTATCATGTAGAACAACCACATTTAAGTGTACATACGATTTAAGATTTAATCCCTTATTGATCCCACAGTGGGGAAATTTGTCTTCCGCATTTAACCCATCCGTGAAGTGAAACACCCACATACACACTCACTAGTGAACACACTTACCCAGAGCGGTGGGCAGCCCTATCCACGGCACCCGGGAAGCAGCTGGGGGTTAGGTGCCTTGCTCAAGGGCACCTCAGTCGTTACTGTTAGTTCAGGGAATCGAACCGGCAACCCTCCAGTCACAAGGCTGGGTCCCTAACCTCCAGCCCACGACTGCCCCCTGAAACATGCATTGTTTCACTAAAAAGAGCCCTTGGAGAAGCTGAAGCACGAGCTATTAGAACTGTCAAAATTAATGGAAGCAGTTTAAGCTTCTTATTGCGGTTATATAGAGATTAATACCGGCAGAAAGAGTGTTTTAAGAACAGGGTGAAAAGAATTGAGACACAGAAAGAGGAGGGGATCTTGGCTTGATGCTTCAGTCATACCAGAGATCTGCTAGGCCAGTATGTCAGCCACAGCTCCATACTCAGCATTGTCCATTGTGGCACACCAATTTCAGACTACTGATACTGCCCAGTAGTGTGCTAAAGCAGCCTACCATACTGAAGCATGCCACAACTGCTCACTAATAGTCTTTGTGCATTTCAGCTGTGGCTCTAGACTCTAGACACAGCTGTGTACAGTCAAGCATGCTAGCCACAGCTCAAGACTAATTCGCTTTTCTATGGCGCGCTCTTCTCACCGGACCTGTGGGCTAGCATTTGGCTTTGACCATGCTGCAGTCGCTCTAGATCTCTGATGTGCTCTCTGGCCAGGGGACTGAGGCTGCCAACATCTGGATTACTGAGAGCCATTAGCATGCAAAGCCCTGTAATGCAACAATATGAGGGGGATTATTCAATCAAAGCCCCGCTGAATGAAAGGGGACAGCAACAAACGCACTCTGTGTGTTACGCCCTGCGTGAATTGGTGCTCTGTGAATGGCTAAGCAGGGTGATTTGTTTTTATGGCGGTATAAAAGACAACACACGGCTCGCCCTCCACACACCAGCGCATAATAGACATCACGGCGAAAACAGGGCCTGTAATTAATAAGATTAAACATCAGAATTAGGGGGTGTATATGTGAGAGATGTCAATGTCCTTTGCTTCTGTGTAATAAGCAACTGGAAAGAAGGGGGAAAAAAAAAAGGCCTAGATAAAAATAAGGCTTGAAAGCGAGATGAGTGCGGCATCCAGTGCGTCAGCTGTTAGTTGCTATAGGGATGGGAGTTTGCTCCTGTGGTCATTAGGGCACTGATAGCAATAATATTTTGATTTACTTAATTTCATTAGATATTTTACAGAAAATGGCTGTTCTAATTAAGAGTGTTGTCTCTCCAGCAGCCCTGAAAGGCCCTTTAATTAGACTGTTCAGGTAATTGGTAGAGAATTACAGTGTGTGAGATATTAAAGAGATGATAGGCGCTGCCTCGGGGTCTGTCGAAGGACGAGTATTTCAGAATGAAGCCCAATATCCGCCTGATGAGCGACAGTCTTTGCTGGGGCCTGTCAGAGAGAATAAAAGAAAGAAAGAAAAAGAGAGAGGGAGGGAGGGAGGGAGGGTAGAATGGGTGAAGAGGATTTATTTTTGTTTTCCTTGACCTCTTTCCAGAATACAGAATGAAGTCGCTTGATGATGGCGAACCTAATTGGGTCGACAGGGTGCAGTATACGTCTTCCTCACTGGGTCCTTCTCGTCCTCCCTCTCCCTTTCTCTTTCGTCTCTCCCTGTCATTCTCACTCCCTGTCTCTTCCTCGCTCCTTCTCCATTTCTCTACTCCCTCCCTCCCTCTCTCCTCCTCCTCCATTTGCACACAGCTTTCACACTCACTTTACAATCCGTTCTGCTGCCTTTCTTCCATGCTCTGTCACCGTTCCAGCCGCAATAAGAGATATGGGAGTTATAGACACATTTCACTGATTTGTGGACAGAAGTACATCATGGCATACATTCCCGCCCTGTATTAGCACAGTGCCAAAGTATTTAAAGGAATCCATAAATTGGTTGTTCTTAAGCATCTCTTAAATCCTCTTCCTCTTCTCAAGTCCTCATGTTGTTTAAAAACCTCAGTGTGTGTGACATTCTTAGGTTCAGAACTTGGGGCTGATGACAGTGGGAAATGTAACAATGTAAGAGTTGAGCCTTTTGCCCTTCATCATTCTCAAGCCCCCTTGCATATGACTAGCACTGTGAAAATACAGAGCATGAGTGTATGATTTTCTTCTGTACAGAGTGAGCATGTAACAGGGTTAAAACAATTCCGAGCTTTCATCCTGGATGTCCATTCAGAGCCAGTCTGACTGTACTCTCCAGCTGTTTGACATTACTAATATTGCTAATATTGCATGCATCAGCGATGTGTTTGGCTTCCAAATGATACATTAGATTCTTCATACTTAGCCCAACAAATGTATGGCATTGCAGTAGCTGGCTGATATATATCAGACTAGCTACTCGAACCCAAAATGAACCCAAAACTCTGCGTGTTTAAGGAAGTAGTTACTTCAAACTTCTGCAGATGCCGCTGCACAAGGATGAT
>CM067498.1:18174815-18227529 GCA_034552555.1 Semaprochilodus insignis
TATATATATATATATATATATATATATATATATATATATATATATACTTTATACTATATATAAACTTATATGGATAGGTTTGCCTTGTTATCCTCAGGCTTTATTACAATTTTTTTTTTATCCTAAGCAAAGATCCAACACACATGCATGGCCAGGCAGGCAGACACACAGTGATGAGCTGAGGCCTGTGGCCTGTAGCTGTGTGAGAACTTGTCTTTGTTAATTAGCTGTAGGAGGAAAAGGCAGGTGGCATTAGACAAACCCCTTAACAAGATGGCCCCTGTGTTTGTGGAGGGACAGGCTGGTGGGGAAGGTGTGCCTCCCTCCCTCCTTTGCCCCCTTTCCCTCCCTCCTTTGCTTGCTTGCTGTCTTTCACTAACACAGTACAAAGACACAGTGAGTTAGACGGGTATAAGGGGATAATGTCTGTCTGTGTGTGTGTGTGTGTTGTGTGTGTGTGTGTGTGCGTGCAGGAGGACCATCAGAGAGATGACACAGAACAAGTTTATGAGTGCACAGGAAGTGGGCAATCACAAAATCTCATCAATTAGAATCCCTGCCTGTTTCCACGGAAACCCAAGTGTAGACCATATTGAGGCTCCTGTTAAGCACTTGTAGTAGATACTTTAGAGAGAGAGAGGGAGAGAGAGAGAGAGAGAGAGAGAGAGAGAGAAAGAGAGAGAGAGAAAGAGAGACGATAAGGATAAAAATGACATTGCTTTCTTGGTCTCATCATTAGAAAATGAGACCATATATCAGAGAACCAAAGATTAGAGGTTATCAAAGTTCCTACGACGCGCTGACCATCCCTCGGTAGATACAGATGTATCAAATAATTCACATCAGCTGTATTAAAGTCCCCTGTCAGGTGGAGCCCCTGTTTTTATCTGTAAAGGAAGCACTCTGCCACCGCCACTGTGACAGTTAAGAGCTCCTTCTGTCTTCTTCAAAAAGCGGAAACTGAGAGTGATAGTTTGATACTGTTGAAAACTAAATATCAGCTGCATGCCTAAAAGAAGGGCACTTCTAATCTCTAATGCCTGTGACATGCTGAAGGAAAAAAAAAACCACTGTCACTGTGGTGGTACCCCTCACATCATATGAATGGTACTCTTAAGTAGAGGTCTGCATTCCTGCGTGACTCCCTGATCCAACCACAATGTCTTTTGTCCCAGGACTAAACTTCATTGTCATGAACAGGAGCAAGCGGTTAACCAATCCAGTGTGTGCAAGAGTGGGATAACATATACATATACATATATGTAGGAAAATCCCATAAATTAATAAATGACCTACATGAATAATCAGGCAATAATTAACACACATAATTAACATGAGGGGAAAACAGCTAAACAGTCAATTAGAAAGTGATAAACTCATTCTAAATAGCTGCAAAGCAGCCAATAACATTGACAACAATGAATTGCATTACTGTGCTACAGGTATGGTGGAGCATTTAGATGGTCAGCTGGGATCAGATGTGGAAACTGCTCTAAAAACAAGGCCAAGACACAACAATTAAGCCAAGTCTGACCCATGGCAGTCATTTTTAGTAGTAATTAGAGAGCATGGATATTGGGAGTGACTCTTTGTCATTTGTCAATGGTAAGAGAGGGACAAATGTTGCTGTGATCTTTTTTGGCAAGAGCGGATGGGAGTGGGATACATTCTAGCAGGAGTGATGGAGGAGTCCCACGCAGACCTCTACTCTCAAGGTTCTCTACTGTTAGTTAGAGAACTTAATTGTGCTGCATTCTTCTGCAGTCGTTTTTTCAAGTTGCATTGACTCCATACAGCCTCCAGTTAAACTCATGTATAGTTCACAGTGAGTGTCACCTCTGAGGCTTAAGACATGCATTGTTTGTACCTTGATGAACATGTACAGTACAGTCTCCTTACAGTGTTCATCAGGTGTTGCAAAATGCAGAACGGCGGTAGTCAAAGTAAGCACTGTTTTATTTGTGTTATTCGACCATACAAGATTTTATTCATGACCAGGGCCTTTGAAGCAGCTCCGAGTTCAGATAGGGAGGGTGGCGGAGGTGCAGAATCCAAGTAGACATTGTTCTCTATTCGCTCTTGTCTGTGTGTGTGTGTGTGTATGTGTGTGTTTCTGTTTGTGTGTGTGTCAGAGGAGATTAAACAGTTCCCTTCTATAATCTTCCTCTTGGAGAGGTGCAAGTGTTGAAACAACGCTGACAACTCTGTGTGTGTGTGTGTGTGTGTGCGTGAACCCAACAGATGCTTGCTAAGCTCGGATGAGGCACCTACACCAAAGGTAATCTCTGTTCGCCAGCCTTTGTGAGTAAAGGGGCATTGGCGGCCATGGTGAAGCTTCAGCACATCACATACCTGTGTAATTCTAGCTAATTGCTGACCACAACCAGATAAGAATTACTTGTGTTCAGATAAGGTGGAGGAGAGAAAGAGAGAGAATAAGAGAGAGAGTGATTGTGTTGGGGTGGGAAGGCTGGGTCGGGGAACAGCACTCCACAACATTCTCCCAAGTCTGCCAATGCCGTGTTTACCATGGAGAGGAAATGTTTAGCTCTCTCTAAGCCGAAGAGCAAAGGTGGCATTGGTGCTCTGCCAAGACTGCAGCCTACACGCATATGTCCTACACCAGAAAACTCACTGACATTGAAGGGGGACCTAATTAACTGTTGCGCCGAGTGCCAATTTGAATAACGTTTGTTTCTTTGTTTTTGTTTTTTCTTTTCTTTTATTTATTTATTTATATATTTTTTTTGGTTCATGTTTTCTTTCCCCCTCTCACATCAGCTCTATTTAAAACCTTTCCTCACCAGTTAGGGATTATGGATTTGGATTGATATTATGACTGCTCCTCGTATCAGAGACAAAGAGAGGATTAAAGCTGAATAAAGAGCTCTATTACGGCATGCCAAGCCAACACATAGACTTTGCTCGTCTCCCCTCTGTTCCCCAAAGCCATGGCGGAATGAGATCAGAGAGGTGACACACCAGCCCCCGCCCCCTGACATCATCATTTCACCGCAAACAGCTCCACTGATAAGTTCATATCAGAGTAACTACATCTAGCAGTAGTTACTGATGATTAATGGATTCATGGTTCACATGTATCAGCTCCTGTCTGTATCTTTTGGGCCAAAGTTGCTTCTTCATGCTGAGAAAGTGTGTTTTGTAAGTTGTGATGTTCAGTCCTCCCTGAGGGCCCATGTTAACCTCCGTTTGGCCCCTGAGAGCCAGCAGGAGCAATCAGGGAACCTGGTAGCTCATTAGCGGGCAGTTTCATTCGATACATGACCTTCTCGTCAATGATGGATGGGACTTTGAGGAAGTGGGTGGCAATTTAAAAGGACAGGTTCGTGTGTAAGAATGATGGAGGATGAGCCATGATCTCTCTTTACGGCACGCTGGCCTGTGGTGTCCAGAGGTCCCAAAGGGTTCTGACTGTGAGAGGGCAAGTCTGTGGAAAACAGTCATTTGTCTGGGTGCATTACCATGTTGTGGTGCTGTAGCACAGCTGCTGCTGCTGCTGCTGCCGCCGCCATAATATTTCTAGCCTGCCTGCATATCGTCGCTGTACAAAGAAAAACAAGTATCTCCAAAATGGCAACTTTACAGGAGAGACCAAAAACCTCATTTAACTTTAATGTAAGTCAATGGAACCAGACATCTTTCCAAACAGTTTTAGGCCATTTCTGTTGGTCCATTCATCATGAGATTCTCACTCAATGTAAACAGCAGCTGATGTGTTCAAATGATGCATAAAAGTAAAAACGGACAAAAGTGGAGATACATGTTTTTCATTGGACAGCGACGATATATTTATATTCTGTCTGGTGAAAGCCTGGCATTGTCTTACCATAGTGATGAAATGGTTAAATTTTAAAGACTTAAGTGAACGCAACCATTACTAACTTAAAGTTCTTGTTCAGTACAGAAATTGAATAGATAAGCTCATGGTTATAAGTAACAGCGGACTTCAGTACAGACAGTTTCTCTTTTTTTTGGTAATTTCATGCTGATTTGAGCAGCTTGCCGTGGCCTATAGAGTGCCTTCTAACTGAAAGGTTAAAGTTCTCTTATTGTAGCCACCATGCTCTGAAATGTAATTCTACTGTTTCATCTATTGTGTTCTCCTTAGTTAAGGCGTGGGTGTGTAACCATGGGTTACTGTGGAGCTCGGGAATCTCACCTATTGGTGGAGCTTCAAGAGAATGGATAGAGTGTTATAGCAGCGAATGGCCGGTGGTGACCTGAGCCGGGGCCTGGCTTGGCCAGTTTCTCTGCTAGAGAGTTTTTCGCTCACCCACTCATGAAAACGCTGCTAAGCCCTGTCAATGTGATTAGATCTCCACTCCTCACAAGAGCTGAGAGGGATAAAAAAACGAGGGAAAAGGGAAAGATAGAGAAAGAGAGAGAAGAGAAAGAGAATCAGGAACAGGAGGGGAGAGAACGAGTGGCAGAAAGAGAGAGAGAGAGTATGAGGGGATGCAGGAGGAGAGGCTACAGGGGATGCACGGCAGAGAAGTCAGCTCTATTAGAGGTGAGATTGCAGGGACATAGAGGCAAAATGCTTGAGTGGTTTTCTGCTCTGGTGATACCATTCTGGCTTCATCTGACCCAGTTTCTGGAGCTGCACAGAATGCTAAATACTCATGCTGGAAACCGGCTAATATGTGAGCCAGGAGTCGTGTTCAAACGATTAGATGGTGGAGGCAGTTGAATTAAACCTAATGTTTCATCGAACATCAAAAGGTGAGCAAGCCTGTCTTTGCCAGCGCTTAAGCAGTACTTCCTGTAAACCATCGTAATAACAGTACATCCCCTCTTTAACTGAAAGCAAATTTCATCCCACTTTCACTATCATTTCATATTCTCTAAAATACACTCAATGATAAAGTAGTTAGAGCAAATTACTCTGCAGCCATCGGAGACACATAAGGGCCAGCTGTGTAAATGGGTTGAATAGATCACCATTGGCAGTAATTGCTTGTGTTCCGGGTTACCTTGGGGAAGAGACGCTGTATTCTGTGAGACCTGCGGATTCAGATGAGACCGACCTTCTCCTCTAAAACTCGAACGCCCTGACAGACTTGTCCTCATACCACCATCAGAGGTCCTTTGTGAGCCATCCAGCACTGTAGAGAAGACAGTGTTATAGTTACAGTTTTGCTACAGTGTGGCTAGTTGTCACTGGGACTTCAAACTATCCACTAGAGCTTTCGAAGACGGGAGGAATTTAATGGCTTTATTCTTCGCCACTGTCATGTACAAGCCTGTCTCCTGAGGGGGAAATGTAATCAACCAGTATTATTTATGCCTTCAATTAACACCTGCACTTGATGGATCCACTTAGAAGAGTAATCGCTTCAATTGAGCTAATTAAAGGTGTGAGAGGAGGGGTGGACTTCTACTGGGGCCCCAGGGCCTTGAAGGCTTCAGCTGAAGAGCTGCAAACATCTAATCCTACAGAGACAAGATAGCGGATGTGCTTTCTACACAGTCGCTCATAGACACTGTCGCTTATTAGCTAAACACTATTATTAAGTTTTCCAAACCATCACAGTGCTCAGTGCAGCTGCACCCAGATCAAGTCTTGGTGAATGACTGGCCATAGCATTTTCCTCCAGATGATCATACTGAACACTGTAGTCTGTGAAATTTTGCGTGAAAAGAGAGGAAACTTGCTTTAATTAACGTTAAGATGCCACATCATTTACCAGGCTGTTATTAGCCAGTTGGGAGCTGTTGTTTAATTTGGGCATTATGTTCCAATTAATATGTGTAACATAAATTTGGCACCGTGATTTGACTGGTTCTTGCGCTGTCTCCGATGCTAAGGTTTTAAATGCGTATTGTAGTGAGTATGTAGCAGGGGTAATGTATGTGTGTAAGTGTATATCTGAATGCGAGACAGAGGTGGAAAATGCTGTTGGGGTGAATTAAGCTTGGACAATATGGCAGAATTTAAATAATTATAATTTGTATAAGGAATCAGAATTCGCTGTATACAGAGTGATGTAGATTAATAGTGGAAATTGAATGCTATAATTTCTGCACTGCCAGGGCTTCAACTATGTATGAGTTTCTAGCCATGTTTCTCAACATACACAAAATGTCAGCATGCAGCGATCGTGCTTGGAGTCTCAGAGCCCACCAGGGCCTTGTACAAAATGCACTCCTGCCTTGTTTTTCACCCATGACTGCTTAAAAATGAAACTAGTGCAAAAATTTTTTGCTATATTGGCTTTGGTTTTAAACCATGCAGAATATTAAAGCAACTGGCAGTTCATCATCAATCATAAGCCAATATTAAACACTCAATCAAACAGCCATTTGGAAAAAAAAGTATGCCAAAATATATGACTGCGGTATGAAAGGAGTCATATTTGTCTTGTGGTTTGTTTACTTTAGTCCATGTCCTGAATCACCCCCTACTACATTGTTTGGCATATACATTCTGTAGCTCTGCCAGGTTCAATAGCCCACTGATGTGAAACATGAACACAAGCTTTGGTGATTTTGATTTTGAAGTTATGGTTCTATCAGTGTTATTAAAAACAAAGTGGACAAAACCACCTACTGTCATTAATATCCTAACAATGATAATAATCTACAGTAATATAATAGCTAAAGCGTACTGAATAAAGTAACCTAATGACATGATTTATAAGCTGTAAATGCACAAAGCAAGTGAGAATTGATATTTATTGCTCTTGTGGTTTCCCCTACAGAGTGTAGTTCTTATTTTGAGTTCCCATCATAGACCCTGTAGACGTGCCTTTACTGACGAGCTAACTGATACAAAGTCTGACCTCCTTTCACGTGCATGTATGTCACTCAGACACATGCATGCTACAGGCTACACTTTCGGTGTTTCGGTGTAATCTGTAGTGTCTATATGTCTATGTGACATGTGTGCACACAAAGTGGAGTCGGATTTTGACTATGAGTCGGAATTTGGCACAAAAACAAGAAACCATATGGGAGTGATATTAGGAGATTGTCTGACAATGACTGACCACACATTTTGTCAGGAGATGAATTTATTTCTTTGCATGCCAGCCTGAAACAACTAGTTGGTTTCTTATTCGCCAGCTTTTGACTCAAAAATATATTCCACCTTAAATAGCCAGCACCAGTACAGGGGTGCACTTGTACCAGAATGTAACTGTCTCCCCATTTAAGGTGGAATGGGAAATTTGAATAAGGATCCAACTTTAGCCTAGTCTTGAACCGGAATTGAGGTTAGATGGCTTATGGTATCTGAAAAAATTCCAATAGGCTGTGAGGCAGGGATGACATAGATATGGTTACAGCCTACTTAGCAATTTAAAAGGTAACTGAAGACCCACAGTTGTTGGTGTGTGACATGGTGCTGCAAAACATTATGCAGTTCTCTCGAGAGGTCTTGGGCACGCTTCTGTTGGTGTTCTGTCCAAAGTGGCAATGAAAGACACAACATTCACTCTGACATCGCATAATCTAAATGAATTTGAAGCTGTTATTATACGGTAAAAACATAATGTTGCTTTAACAAGAAGCAAACCATGAACTGTAAATGCATGATATTTAAACATACTAGACCAAAACCTATCAAACCTTAAACAAAGTTAGCTGTAAAGTTTCCGAGCAGGAGCGTGAGCATTTAAGAGGATCTGCAGTCTGTCAGCTTTAGCAGCAGCCTCTTAGTCAGTGTTGCTTTTTTCCGTGCACGGTGAGAATATGCTGCGTCAGACTTGGAAAGCCCCCCAACCTCCCGCCCTTATCATGATACTGTAGTCAGTGGTCGTTGACCAGGGGTGTGACAAAACATAAACAGAGTTGTTGCAAATTACCCACACCCAATGTTCACAAGTAAAAGTGTTCATATGGAGTAATATATGGTTGAGGGCTGAAACAAACTTACCCCATGGCATGCTTTCTGTTGGACCACTGGCTGTTTAAATAATGCATGGAGGCGCTGACAAAAGCAACGAGCGAACAGGGCCCGAGTGGGCTCCTCAGGGGCAAAAAACTGACCCGGACCAGATCTCTTTCTCCACTCAGGATTATAATGATGCTCGCTTGGCCAGACAGCCTCACTCTCATTCCCCCACCTCAGCAGGAAATAGAGACAGCGAACAGAGTTCTAATTTTTATTCCACTTTGCATATATCTCTCTCTCTCTCTCTCGCTCTCTGCTTTTCTGTCTCCCCTTTTCTGTCTCTCCTTCCGTCACACACTTTTCTTTCTCACTTTCCTTCTTTTGCCCATGCTCTATCTTACTTCCTGGCCTGCACTTTTCAATAGTGCAGGTATTATTAAAATTCTAAATCTCAATAGTTTCCAAATATGGAACATTCATAACATTAATGAACCCATTTTTTTCTTACTCTGTGCTAAAGAAATATATAAAAATATAGTTTGTTTGATTGTTTAATGTTGTGTAAGACACCTGTAATGGGATACTGATGTATTTGATTGTAGTATTAGCACTTTCATATAAATCATTGTCCACTTCAGATCAGTGCTGTCCAGCATTTTCCTTTCACCAAGCGGCTCTAAAAAACAAAGCTCAGTTGAAAACCTGATTAAAAGCAGTCAAGCGCGTTCAAGGATGGTGCTTCCCTGGTGTTTGGCTGTGGAGGTTAGCCGAGCACTCCTGTCTGGCTCCTGCCCCAGCGCGAGGGCCCTGGTCAGGGGCCAAGCAGCAGAAGGTGCCTCCAAACCCTCAGTGGCTCCAAGATTAGCCTGGGGAACCATGGCAGGCTTTGAGCTTTCCTTGACAGGGCACACAAGATCTGTTTGTCCAGATAAGACACTCGGCACTTCAAAGACACTTTTTAACCCCACCGAGCGATAAGCCCTCAATGCACCACGCTGGTTTGTTTGTTAGTTCTTCCTTTTTAATTGCTTTGCTTTATTTATTTATTTATTTATTTATTTGCCAATTCTTGCAAATGTACCCCTCACTTCCTTCACAAAGCTGTCTAGTGTTAAAATAGAGGTAGGTGGCGATGCGCTATACTCACTGTTATTTTTAATAGAAGGCACTTTTGCTTGAATAAAAGATATTTAACAACTGCACATCCTCTGTCTGTGCAATTTGCTTCATGTGCCTTGATCGGATGCCCCTGTTCTCCCACCTTTTGGATCAGTTTGACCACCATCTATTTACATTTAAGGCATTTAGCAGACGCTCTTATCCAGAGCGACTTACAACCATGCTTAGTGTTCCATTGGATAATATTCCAGCTAGTACAGGAAGTTCAGAGCCTAAAACTCACCATGAGCTCAGACACTGCCCAAACAGGGGGCCAGTGCTGATACCTAGATAGATCAATATACCCACATATATAGAGCAAAAAGAGCACTACCTGGCAACCCCAGCCCAGTGCTCACACCTATAGAAAAGAAAAGCAAAAGGTAAGATAAGTGCAATATAAGTGCAACACAACACAAGTATATACACAACTTACACCTCTACTAGTGCTTACTCACTTAAGTGCATTATGAAGAGATGGGTCTTTAGTCTGCGTTTGAAGACCATGAGAGACACCGCTGTTCGAACACCCAGTGGGAGTTCATTCCACCATCTGGGAGCCAGGACAGAGCCCACCATTGTTAACCATTGTTTCACCTGCCCCATAATACTCTGAGCTCTTCTCATATTCATTCCAACCTCATTGTGATAGGCTTCTGAAAGTCTTCATTAATATTCATTTAACTCATTCATTTAATTTTTACTGTGATACCCTTTTTAGCAGGAGTCACTGGTTTTCACTGGTAACAAAGATAGTTTCTCAGTTTCTCATTGTTACCCTAATAGGTCTCTAACCTTAGTCATCTGTTCACTGGTTAATATAAATACTTCAGTCTAATGACAGGCTGCTTTTCTTCTTTCCTGTTTCTCTATATTCAATATTGTATTTAAACAGTAAACTCTTATAAAATCCTCTATTCAGAATGCTCTTGTTGTGGTTTTGCTACCAAGTGTCAGCATAAGGGGGGATGAGTTCCCCTTTTGAGTCTAGGTTCCTTCTCTGCCTCTAAGAGAGGTTTCCTGGCCACTGTCATCCTCGGCACATCACCACCACATCACCATGAGCTCATGATAATGATTTTACATGGAGGCTCTGTTTCATTCACACAGTGAATTAGCTGGTGTGATCCCACACTGGGAAAGTGAACCATTGATTCCAATGCATAACATGAATGCCTGCAATCGCTGAAAGGGGGGGTTCAATACTGCAGAGTGAGATCACTCCTGGTCTTATATACAAAATTTGCATTCCATACAAGCTACCAAAAGCAATGTGTTTCTGCTTCTCCTCCATGACCGGAAGACTTAGGCTCTTCCCATAATGGTGCTTCTGTAAGTGTGTTAGTAGGTACATTATAATGTTTGTTATTGTTTGGTGGTCATATTAAGATTTGGTTGTTGAATTTAAGTGTCATTTCGGAACTATCATGCACGTGAGTATTTGGAAGGCAGAGCATATCCATGTTTGTTCTGGAAATGAGGCTTGTGAAGTGAACTTACTACTTGAATAGTCTATTAACCAGATGCTTTCCTACTCTAACTCAATTGTTTTGATTGTTTAACTGTTTTGATTGTGTAACTGTTTAGTATATATTGTATAGTTGTTGAATAATTAGTATTTTAAAGTAATACCACTTGTACCTGACTACATTTGCTTTTATGAACCCAGCTGTTTTGCTTGCACTGTGGGCAAAAATCACAGAAAAGCCTTGTTATTTACTAATACAAACTTCAGCTGAAAATCTCTATGCAATTTGGGCTTATTATAGGCTTAATGGATGCCTGGTTTGTTTTCATGAACATATACTAACTGAGTTATGTGTTATGTGTGGCTGAGGCGGTTCCTGCATTATTAAAATGTAACCAAACAATCCTACTGTAACTTACTGCTATTAGATCTTGTAAAACACAGACATTAACATGATTACAGCAAAAAAAAAACCTCACTCTAACACAGTACAGTTGTGAGTGGACTATTTATCTCCATCGCTTTTCCTAACTGAATATAATATCGATCTGTTCCGATTGATATTGCTTTAGTGACCAGCTGCAGTGGAACACCATCATATTTGTATTTAAATGGCTGGAAGCTCAGACTGTGATTTTCATTTAAGCTTTCATCACTGTACAGTGTAAATATCCATAGACATATTCCTTTGCTTTTTTCTATTAATAAAAAAGGGCTTTACATCGTGTGTGAAACTTTGTTCTTTTCTTTCTATTGAGCGTCATCTGTACAAACACAGCTTGAATAAATGCAAATTGAATGTATGCACACACCCACTCACACACATCCATACACATGCTCCATGGGAAATCATGCTGTCCTATAGTTTGAAGAATGCTGAACTGGCAACCTGCATGTCAAAATGGCCTGTGTTATTTTCTGTGAATTTATTTACTCTCAACAAGGCATTTTTAAAACACACCAGTGCAGTGTATCCAAGCCCTGGGCTATGCCATCCCTTACCCAGTGTCCCAGCAGGCCTTCTCGTCAAAATAATTGGGAACTCATTTTGTATAAAAACAGGCACTGTATCTAATGCTCCACTACACTGGAGCTGTTTCCACCTCACTCATACTGCTTCTGTTTAGCTGCCTATCCAGGCTGCTCTTTCTCCTAGGAGTGGTCAATATAGTAAAAAATCCTTTTTTGTTACATAGTTTTATGGAATTATGGGCCACTATACTCCATTAGGAAAATGCCAGTTGTACTCCAAAACATGGATGGCTGTGGTGTTGCTGGATCAAAACCCACAATCCCCTGATGATGCAAATGATGCCAGTGAGTTACAACAGTAACAACAGAAGCAACAAGACATCCACCTGTGCTATGTCAGTCAATGCAAAGGGAGTTCAAGTCTCTAGCCCTATAAACTTGGATGTACTGATCCTGCTAGCTGAAAACATGTGCCTGAGCCTGAATTTGCATAAACAATAGCAATTTTAATTGCAGTTACAATATTGGTAATTGCAATGAGGTGTATTTCCAAAAATCATTCAGCCATAAATATGTTTATAGCTGTCACGCCTGCTGGTTCTCCTCTCACCTTCTCCCGGACTCCATTTGCCATAACCCACCACCCGACCTGTTTCCCTACTCTGACTCTGCCTTGTCCTTTTGTTATGTCTGCTTTGCTCTTGTTGCTGCTGTGTCTGACCACAAATCTGTTTAATAAACCTTGCCTTGATTTTAGCTCAGCGCTTGTCACAATCTGTTTGTCCATCAACACAATAGCTTGGAACTGGGGCAGCATCAGTGCCCATTCATGATATCGGATACTGACCCTATACTGTGCTCAACAGCTTATGCTCAACAGCATAAAAATGTGCAAATGCATCATCCCATACCAGCTGATAACATGTGATGTAAGCATAGTTGGTGTATGCTGCAGTGCTGCACTATATTGCCAAAAATATTCGCTCGTCTGCCTTCACACGCATATGAACTTAAGTGACATTCCATTCTTAATCCATAGGGTTTCATATGATTTCGCCCCACCCTTTGCAGGTATAACAGCTTCATCTCTTCTCGGAAGGCTTGCCACTAGGTATAGGAATGTGTTTATGGGAATTTCTGACCATTCTTCCAGAAGTGCATTTGTGAGGTCAGACACTGATGTTGAATGAGAAGGCCTGGCTTACAGTCTCCGCTCTAATTCATCCCAAAGGTGTTCTATGTAGTTGAAGTCAGGCCAGTCAAGTTAAGAATCGAATTCCTTTCAATGGAACTAAGGGGCCAAGCCCAACTCCTGAAAAACAACCCCACCCCATAAACCCCCTCCACCAAACTTGGCACAATGCAGTCAGACAAGTACCATTCTCCTGGCAACCACCAAACCCAGTGGCCTACTACTTCATGGCTGAGTTGCTGTCATTCCCAATTGCTTCCACTTTGTTATAATACCACCGACAGTTGACTGTGGAATATTAAGCAGGGAAGAAATTTCATGACTGGACTTATTGCCCAGGTGGCATCCTATCATGGTACCACGCTGGAATTCACTGAGCTCTTGAGAGCGATCCATTCTTTCGAAAATGTTTGTAGAAGCAGTCTGCATGCATAGGTACTTGGTTTGATACAAGTTTGTTTGGTATAGCTCAGCGGGTAACGCCACTACCCACCAGGGAGCCACCACCACATGTGGGAGACTGGGGTTCGAATCCCGGTCTGGGTGACTATGCTGTGCTACACCAATAAGAGACTCCTAACACTACATTGGCCTACCTGTAATATGATTAACCTTGTAAGTCGCTCTGGATAAGAGCGTCAGCTAAATGATACAACTGTGGCCATGGAAGAAGAATACTTTTGGCAATATAGTGTATGTTGACAAAGAGCAAGTGTTGCTGACCCCATGGAGGCTGGACACAAAGTGGTTGGCCAATTTAAAGGGTCGCTTTGACATATTCCTGCCAGGAATGCATTGAATGATTTTAGCCATGAACACAATCACGATCACGTCATTTGCTTCCTTAGTAAACATAGGCAATAAAGTTGACAAATTAGCATATGCCTACTTTAATCTGTCTGACTGAATAGAGCTCCAAGGTATAAATGTTAATACCCGTTTTTTTTCCTCAAAGCTGTCTTTGTAAAATAGGCTATAGACAGACAGTGCTGTCTTGCATTCCAGTGCACACTGTGCTTAGCTGAGCTGCTGTGGCTCAGTTTCTCAACATGTTTGCTCAGGTGCGCAGCTGTTTTGAATGAAACAGCTTCAATGGAAACCATCCATAGACAGTCTTTAGGGGCTGTATCTCTTCTAGCTTGTCTATTGGACCAAGCGTAGCTATAGTGTGAGTTTATGAATTATATGCATATAGAGCTTATGAGGCTTTGTCCGTTTTACAGAAGTGCAATCTGACATAGAACAAAAGCCACTCTTATCCATTGCAACCTTTCTCAATCCAACGTGATAGCTAGCTGCTTTAAATCAGCTGGATTTCGTACTCGGCCTGAAGAAAATGGTACTGATGACTAGATGGAACAGACACACTATGCCAGCAAAACAGCAGTCCCACATTTAAAAATACCATCAACTGTGAGTACAGTGCACATTAACAATGAGCATTAATGCATATCTAACTGAACCAGGGAGCATCTTCTAAATCTCTTTTTAATGAAACATGCTTGTTTGGCTAGTGTCCTTTAAGTGCTGACATTAGCCGAGATATCCTGAGTAAAGCTCATCATGTTAACAGTTCATAAATTGCCTACCACTGGTTGCTGTCTTTGCCTTTTTTTGACCTTTTCCAGCTTCCCCTGAAACAACCACCAACACACCCCTACCCAAGCCTCCCTTGTTCTGGCAAACAAACTGTCCAAACAAGCCTATCCAGAAAAGTGACCCACACTAATCAAAACTGTGCTGCACTTCACTATTTAAAACATTGACATTGTAAATCTGTTTCTGCATTGAAGTTTCAGTTGTTGTCCCCTGGCTTTCACCATGTGGCCAGATTTTGTGCAGCCCTAGTGTTGTGACTGAGGAGTCCCCAAGTGCTCGGTTACCATGTTTGGTCTGCTGCATAAGTGTGGATAATCCCTCCAACCAAACACATGCAGCCTCCTCTGGAACCACAAGTGCCGTCATGCCATCTAAAAGAGACAAAGAGATGCAGCTGGTGAAAAGGTGCAAGTCTTTCACACTCTCGCTATATGAACCAGCAGCTTTATGAGTTGTATATTAGCACTGTGTTGCTTGGATACGGCACTGGCGATGTTGAGTGACTGTGGCTGCAGAAGAATCCCCCCGGCCGTGTGTGTGATGGCGTGTGACTGGGTGCATGTATGTGGGAATGGTCCCAATTAACTGGCTTGTAAGGGACAGAATTGCAGTGCGGATTCGGTTTCCTCCTGGGCTGCCAGGTTTTTGGGCACTGTGGAGGCTGGAGGCAGTGAAAACCCAAGACGTCCTATTACACAGCAGTGATTGCTTTGTCTCGGTCTCTGTGACTACTGGCATGCTATGGCAAGCAAGGTGGAACAGTGTTCTTTGTTTGAGATATTTTGGAGCACATCATTCTGAAACAGCAGGTGTTTACTGCAGATGCAAATGGCTTAAATGTGTCTAGAAACAAGCAAATCTATCCAGACAGACAGAATGATTTCGGGACAGTTGCAGTCACGTAGGAAAATGGCACCAAATGGTTAGAAAAAGAAGACTCTCATTTTTAGTATTCATTTTTTGGGGCATCTACTAGAATAAATTTTCATGCTTCAGATTTTCCAGAACACAATATTTTTCCCATACCGTATGTCTGTGTTCACCCACTGTCTGAAACATTCTGTAAGAGCTAATGTGTGTTTAAACTCCCTCTACCAATAAGCCCAATGTGCTATGATTGGTCAGCTTAGCCACTCTGCTCTGAATGGTCAATTGCCTGTTCATGCCCGACACCGCAGTGGCTATACTTCCCATGTTGTCTGTCCTGTCGTGTCAGATTGAGCCAGAGTCTGGTCCTGAAAATCAAGTAGAACAAGTCAATAGACCCGATCAAGCTAGACTGGAGCAAGATGTTCAGAGTAGTCTGTTTCTGTATGTTATGTGAGGGTGCGCCAAGCTTTCTGAGAGGCGGGAATGTGTTACGAGATGACATAACCTTGTAAAAGAGCTAAGGGCCAGAATTCCAATGAGGCGTCTGCAGGCTGCTGAGGATGATGGTTTCTGTGGGAGAGAGTTTCTCCTTCTGGCATGTACTTTGAATGTTTACATGCACAAAAATCTATAATACACTGAATGAAAAGGGACAAACTGGAGTAGTATAATATGCCCCCATTTAAAAAATATTTTTTTTGTCCGGCCTTTGCTAATTAGTGATTAATGGAGTAACAAGAATCTAAAATCAAACAATTTGTGTACAGTGAATTAATAAATCATAAATTGCATGAACTGACCCAATTAGACAGTTACTATGAGGTTTGTGTAGTTTTATACACTGGTTACGGTAGTTTTTTTTATAAGTGGCAGAAGTGGGAGTAAGTCACACATGTGCAAGTCACAAGTCTTAACCTTAAAGTCTCAAGCAAGCCCCAAGTTAATGTGGGACAATTCAAGCAAGTCAAGTCCTGCTATACGTCAAGCAAGTATCAAGTCATACGAAATTATAATGCTATAACTACAGTTTCCACATTTAAATCAGTTAAAGACAGCAGCTATAAAGAGCTGAACTTATATTTAACATTAACAAATACTTTTTCATTTCTTCTTGGCTTCTTAACTCATCTGTTGATGGTGTTTCTCATATGACACTACTTCAATGTATTGCTGTTACAGTGCACAAATAGCCAGAGCCAAATAGTCAGGTGAAACAATTACATATACCAAATGAAAACCTTTGTTTTTTAAACATATGTAAACATCGGACATTTGATCTTCATATGAACAATGCTGAGAGGCTGAGGTAATAGAACTAAACAGATAAAACTATCTTTAAAAATAACTTGTTAAATGTAATTAACAGAAATGCAGTTTTCTTGTGAGGAAAATATTTGGACATCCCCACATTTATTACTGCTTAAAATGCCTAAAATTAGAATCAGGTGCACCACCATCAGCTGCTAATGATTAGAACATCGTTCGAGAGGATTTTGTAGGAGCTGGTCATATTTGAAATACAGATATTTTGTTTGGTTTGCTCCTGATTGTTGAAGAGAGTGGTACTACCATAGGCAGGTCCAAGAAGCTCTCTGGCCTTTGTAGGAGGTTGTAGGTGCATATGAGTCAGGGAGGGGATATAAAACAATTAGAAACCAGCCATTTCACTGTTCCCAACTTAATTTACCAGAGAAACAACTGGCAACATGGCCAGTTCACACTGTTCTAGCAAGTTCAGCCAGCAGACCACAAGATGCACAAAGAAGTCTCAAACAGTCCTAAACCATCATCACAGGACCTACAGGTAGTTCTTGCCATGTTGATGTCAAAGTTCATGCATGAGCCATCAGAAGAAAAGACTGCAGAAGTGCACAGTGAGGTGTTACTACTAAATGGATGTTGGTTTAGCAGTGGACGTTGAAGGACGTATGGATGTCTCACATTAGTAATTTATTAAATATAAAAATTACCCAAATCTCAAGCATGGTATATCTTACCAAACTAAAAGTTGTAGTATGTTCATCAGATGGTTGTCTGTATACTACAAGCAATATTAGATCTGTGTTTCTTCTGGATGTCTCACAGTAATAGTTTATTAAATATAAAAATTAAAAAAATGGTATATCTCATAAGTAATGTTATATGGTATATTAAAGTAAATTATATTAAGTAAATTAATACTTGTGAAAATAATTACAATTAAACCAAAGCATATCTTACCAAACTAAAAGTTGTAGTATGTTTATAGGAGGTGTTTTACTAAATCACAAGTGTTTTTTATTTATTTATTTATTTTTTTGGCAGGTTTATGTTTTGTTTCTCAGTAAAGATATAGATGAAGAGACTCCCCATCTCTCTAAGTATTGTACGTTTTAAACAGAACACGCACTTTAGAGACGGTCCCTTACTGTATTCGGCGCCTGCTGCAGTGATTCTGGCTATAGTAATCAAACTTAAAGGAAGGAAAGACCGGGAACTCAAAAGAAATGGAAGTACTGTTTGTTTCCTGGTTTACCAGAACCGTTGACTGTAGGTCAGTGCAGTCATGGAGCAAGAAGTGAATGTGGAGTCTGTGAGCTCTTTTCAAAAACCTACCGGTAACTTACCGTTAGCTAATCTTAGACTAACCAAACCGCACAGCCGCGTACCTTTCTGTGTGGGGCCTATAGTGACAGATGAAATTGGTCACGGTGGACGTGTCACTGATGTTTGATCTGCAGACCCTCCAAACCGCTGTTCTCTTTACTACTTTCATCCATAACACAATCCTCTAATCCAGACCTCACTATTACTGGCGTAGCCGCTTCATGATACGAGCCACTTCGTACGTTGACCTGTGCTGGTCTCCCACGCTCTGATAGGTTGCCATGTTTGTAGGCATTGCAACAGAAATCATCTACGGTGGCGTATTGCCACACACAGGAAACAATAAATCCCTCGGGATGTCGTAATTACGAGAAAAAATGTTATTTCTATGAGAAATATGTCATAAAAACGACATATGTCCTAAATAGGAGAAGTCAAAGGTCTATTTTCTGTGAAACGCGTTAAAGCCGTGGCGCCGCTGGCTAGTTAACAGGCTAGTAGCTCTGTGGTTCAGTGTGTTACTGTGATCTATTGTTACTGTATGTTCGGATTAAACGACACCGAAATATTCAGACCAGTTCACAACACAAGCGGTAACCGCAGCATGACGCGGCACACAAGTCTTCAGTACGGGAAGCGAAACAGCACAAAGCCCGGTTCAAACTCAGCTACTCTGCGGATCCGCGCAGCGCAGACCGGCTACTAGCGCGATCCATTGGTCAGCGCGGTGACACCGACTGGACAGCAGGGCGCACATCAGCCGGCACTCAGTGGGTGCGCAGTGCGGACCGCGACCAACTGACCTAAAGTAGACTAAATACACCAGTGATTGTTTTAGTTACACCCATAATAATAATAACAACAACAACAACAACAACAATAATAATAATAATAATAATAATAATAATAATAATGATGACGACGATGATATTAATAATAATATTAATTATTATTATTATTATTATTATTATTATTATTAAATACATAAGTGCATGAATAAATGACTTTTTTTTATTCTTGTTGTTATTATTAATGTTATTAGTATTATTAAGGCCCTTTTAGAACATTTATATCTGTTATCACAATTTTATT
Source organism: Semaprochilodus insignis (assembly GCA_034552555.1). NCBI lineage: Eukaryota > Metazoa > Chordata > Actinopteri > Characiformes > Prochilodontidae > Semaprochilodus > Semaprochilodus insignis. Next base: position 18,193,608 of record CM067498.1, read on the forward strand.
AAAATAATGAATAAATTAATTATTGTAATGTTATTGAATAAGATGAAAGAAAAAAGGTAATTAAAACAAATTACCTCACATACTCAGACTGGTGTGAAATGGTCTTTTCTCGTAATTATGACATATTTTCTCATAAAAACGACATCTTTTCTCGTAATTACAAGATACTGAGGGATTTATTTTTTCATGTGTGTGGCAGCAATATGCCACCATAATCACCCAATCATGGGGGGGGGGCATATTCACATATTCTAGCATTAAATTACACAAAAGCCTCATTAATTAAATATTATATTAAATCGTTCAATATTTTCTGAGTACACCCTTGAAATTTAGTCGGGTTGTCTGCTTCTCACAATCCTAAACACATTCAGTGATGCTAAGATCTGGGCTCTGGATAAGATCTGTCTCACAATTTATGACAAGGAGTCCCATTTTGTCTAACTTTGTACTTAATGGCAAATTTAAGTGTACATGAAATAAATAAAGGTTGGTCTCTGACTTTTGCACAGTACTGTATATTATGTAGGGCGGCATGGTGGTGCGATGGGTAGCCCTGACGCCTCACGGCAAGAAGGGCCCGGGTTCAGTTCCCGGCCAGGGGTTCTGGAGTTCTTCCTGTGTGGAGTTTGCATGTTTCCTCCCACAGTCCAAAGACATGCGGGCAGGTGAACTGGAGGTGCTAAATTGCCCTAGGTGTAAGCGAATGTGTATGTTTGTGTGTCTGCCCTGTGATGCACTGGTGGGCTGTCCAGGGTGTTTCCTGCCTTCTGCCCCAAGAGTGATGGGATAGCCTCCTGCAACCCAGAAGGATATAGCAGATGAGTAAGTGACTGTATATAAGGTCTGAGTGTATCTATTAATGCAAATGTTGATGAAATACTGATAATATCTATGGTATACTCTGAAAACACTAACATATTGTTATGTTGTCTAACCCTAGCGCTCTCTCTCTCTCTCTCTCTCTCTCTCTCTCTCTCTCTCTCTCGCTCTCTCTCTGTGCAGCACTGTTAGCCAACAGCAGCTGTTTGAGAGTTTGTCCCTGAGTATCACTATTGATGGGACACAGATGAAATAAAACTCATCCAGTAAATGAGCCATTCAGTCTTCCAAACTTCATCTCTCCTCTTTTCTCTCTCCGTCTGGCTCCTTTGCGCTCTCTTTCTCTCTCTCTCTCTCTCTCAGTCATTACACAGTAATTCAGGTGAATTGGATAAGGGAGGTGAACTGGACGCTATCTCATTCTTCACAATAGAAAGAAAAGACCGACCTGTTAATGGCATATGAGTGTGAAATGGAAATATTCCACCTCCTGCCTTTGCTTCATGCACGCCATGTGCCATGCGAAGGCATGCGACGACATTAATGGGCTGCTACACACACCTACAAATGATTTGCTTTCTTCTTAAAAGAGGAAACAATTTGCAAAGGAGCGTCAGTTGATTTGTTTCATCGTTAGCTGGGCATATTTCATCATTTATTTCATAGTGTCACATAGAGCAGCTGCTCTCCAAGCTTCATTAGGAGTATTTGGCCTACAATTAATAGGAAGTGATGTTGGAAGGCAAACAGAGGTTCAGTTTTAGCATATGAATTAGCCTTGAGATGGGGGCGGAGTGGGGGGGCAGGGCTGTCTTTTTATTGACTTAACTGCTGACATAAAGCTTAACGTAAAGCTTAATATGTGTGGCTCTCGTTTTTCCTGGCATTTTACGTGGTACTCTGTTGTGATGGAATTGTCTTCAGCAGCACTTGCTTTGCTCTGTAGTTGCTGAGACACAAGTTGAGTCAAAACTCCAACCTGAAGTGTCCCTTTTATCCCTCCGAGTCTGATGGATGCCTTTTCCATTTGCAGCTCAGCCACCACCTTGGTTGATGCCTCAGTTCTGTCTCTCCCTCTCTCTCTCTCTCTCTCTCTCTCTCTCTCTCTCTCTCTCATACTCATATACAGTCTTTGGAGAAGGTACTAAAGTTTTGACATGTAGAAATCACAAAAGTACTGACTTTCCCACATGCCATAAAAAGCAAACAAATGAAAGAGCGCGCGAGAGAGAGCTAAAACTTGACACATCTCACACTGGTAAGACACATTAATCTTACTTTATTGGAGCTGGTTCTCTGGCTTCTCAGACAAAGCATGCAGCCTTACAGGGAAACAACTGTACAAATGAAAGCAAATTGCACTAGCAGAACCCATTCCATTCATTCTGATGGGAACTCCTTATTGTTTCTTGACATATGGCTGAATATGTTGGTTGACGGTCAGAGGCATATGAGGGTCACTGCCACCGAACACTGCCTGACACAGCTGTCCACTCTTCCCGTCCTGCTCTTTACATGTCAGAGATTATAAATGACTTTGCCACACAAGATTAATATTACTGGCTTGGGTTTGTACAGCGGAAAGGCGTTAATGAAAAAGAAGCTTTGTGTGGATTTTGGAAGGGGACTGGAACAAGGGCTTTCAGCCGAGGGAACTCTTGACTGGAACTCGTTCCACCACAGTGAAGCTGCCTGCTTTAGAATAGGCTGACGCCAGAAGTCCAGGCGCAGTCAGATGTAATGACTGAACTTGTGGCATGTTGAAGGTTTCCTTTGTAAAGATTTTTTTGAAAATAATTTTCCACAATTTTCCTAACAGTTTGGCCATTATGTCTGGGAGGATGAAAGCAAGTCTTAAGTTTTAGTCAGAGGTTCAAATGTGTTTAGTTCTGTGAGAGAAACAAAGTCTATTGTAGGCATATGTTTTATATCAATGTTCAACAATTCTATATAGTGGTGGAGGGTACCCTGTGGGAAGAGATGCGTTCCTGGAACATAACTTGCATTTTACACATTTACGACAGGATCTGAGTCCTGGGAAAGGGTTATCATTGGGGGAAATAACCGTAGGTTTGAGGTTAAATACCTTTAGCCTATTACTGATTAGGAGAGTTGACCATCTGGTGAAACAACACATACCTAGTTCCTAGACTACACCCCTGGTATATAATCTTTGTCTTAAGAGGGGGTGAAACAGGCTATAAAAACTGTATCCAGATACTGTTTTCAGACAAGAGCTGAGACTCAACTGCGATTGCCTTGAAATAAACAACTCCAATCCTCAGCCTGTCTGCTGGTTCTACCTTTGGTGCAAGAAAGAAAGAATCAACTTCACATATCAAGCTGGTTTAGCACAACAGGCATACAAATTTAATGCCATTAAACTTTCAGCAACGCTTGGCTCAAAAACTTCTCACAAACAAACTGTTTTTCAGCCAAAAGATAAAAGATCAACCGAGTTATGATGTGATTATGCTAGTAATATTAGCACACACTGGGCATTCTTTGGGGGTGGGGCGTGTCTTATAATGTCTTACAAATTTCAATTTCAATTTATTATAAAAATAGTTAAACTAGTAAAACTAGTTCTTTTTAATTGAACTTGTACTTCTAGTGTTTCTAAACCATAATATATACTTATACTCAAGTACATTTGTAAGGAATGTAGTGTATTGTAACCAGGTTTCTAGCTATTCCTATTGAGTACAGTAGTTAATTGTCTTTTTGCATTTGTTGAAGAGACACTATATTTACTGCTTTGTTGTGGCACACATCTTTCACTTTCCAGCCTTAACTTTTTTTTTTTGACCAGAAGTGTTCCAAAAAGAGAAGGCTGGATACTGATAAACTTCAACTGCTAAGTCAGTATTATTCTTGAGCATGGATTTAGGCTTCTCTTTCTATCTCTAGGCATGGTTTCAGGAGAACAGTGCTTGGTTTAACCACAAAGCCATGTAGCCACTGTATTCGAATCTGTAGAAGAGCCATGCAGCCTTACAGGGAAACAACTGTACAAATGAAAGCAAATTGCACTAGCAGAACCCATTCCATTCATTCTGATGGGAACTCCTTATTGTTTCTTGACATATGGCTGAATATGTTGGTTGACGGTCAGAGGCATATGAGGGTCACTTCCACCGAACATTGACTGACACAGCTGTCCACTCTTTTTTTTTGTAGAAGAGCCATTTTGTCCTGTTCAACTAAGATAAAACCACTTTGGGTGCTACAACATTTACAACATTATATGTGTAATTTAATGGTGTATAATATAATATAATATTGTAAGTCCAGAAAATGATCTTTTTCACTGTTCATGCAGAGTTCATGATAAGTCTTTTGACTGCTTTTACCATATTCCTCCCATATGTGTTAGGTGAGGCTGGAGTGGAGACATTTAATAAAGCCTACCGTTTGTGCAGAAGCTGCGTTTCCTCCTTTAATAGCACTAAACACTACAGTGTAAAGGGAAATGCAGACTTTAGCTCAGCAGTACCTGCTTTGCTCGCATTTCCAGCAGGTCCTGCAGATACTTTTCCACTAATATTAATGACTTTGTGTACAACGCCTTTCAGTGTTCTACTTTTTGGTGGTTGACAGTTTCTCGTTGCAGATTAAACAGATCAGTAAACCAGCTGGAGTGCCTATGTAAATGCAAAGGAATTTTTCATCTCTAAATTTGGCATGTTCATCTTGAATCTTTACATGGTTTCCTGTTTTGTTAGCTAATAGGCGAGATTGTAGTCTGCGGTACTGTTTGACCAGTAGTCTATGTGCCAATCTTCAGGGTCATTGTTTACTGCAAAGGATCATTATTTTATTTTTTACCTAAAAATCTAATTCTGCAATGCAGCATCAGGGGGGCAATAAAAGAGCCACATGTTGCTGACCCCTGACTTAATGCCTGCTAGGTGGGTCTAATTAGTGTGTGTTGTAAAATTTACACATAAAACTTCCATTGAAAAAGCTCATTCTTCTGGTTGTGGCAGAACCAGTTGCACGCCGAATTTTTCTATTTCAGTCTTTCTCTCTGGTTCTTCTATTTCCTTCCTCATTCTTCCATCACTTTCTCTGTCTGTTTAACCCCTGACCGAAGGTCCTCTTATACTTTATTTTCAGGTTCAGTTGTTAGTCCTCCAGTCTTGGCTGAATTTTCACCTCCAATGTCTGTTGTATTTTTTTGTCCTTGTGTGTTTCCATCTCTATCTTTTTTGCCATGGTTTCTCTGTTTTTCATTTTCTTTCCTTCCTCTTTTTTTACGTCCTCCCAATCCCCTCACCTTCTCCAGCGGCTCTCTCCGCTGGCCATAGATGGTCTTCTTATGCTGTTTTGTCCCTGCTTCTACTTGGGCTTGGTCTGTATGAATAGCTACTCTCCCTCTCTGGGAGCCTACGGCTCTACATCAAAGACCTGTTCTGGTCTGTGATGTTCAGGCTCTGCTGTAAATGTGTGTGTTTGTGTGTGTGTGTGTCCTTCTCCTGTAGTCGTAGTTGCTTGAATCGGTTATAGGGCTCCACCTACCTTCTTGTAACAGCACCATCTTTTTATGTTAGATTGTTTAAAGGATGTTTGATTCTCGTAAAAACTCGTTTGTGTTAGTGTGTGTGTGTGTGAGTGTGTATATGTGTGTTCATGTTTATCTCATGTATGCACATGTGACAGTGAATCAGCACTATGTGTGTAAGAGAGCAGCAGCCAGCTCTGCATCCCTCCCACCTCTTAATAACAGCAAAAATCCTGGAAAATCCAAGTGCTGTCTTTCTTTTTTGGCATTTCCCTGACACAGCATTTGGACTAAGTAGTGGAAGATGAGAGAGGGAAGAGGGAGAGAGAGAGAGAGAAAGAGAGAGAAAGGAAAAAAGAGACTGATGACATATTGAGGGTCAGGAGGCATAGTTGGCCGAGGAAGAGTGACAGTCACTCACCTTTACTGTGACAAGTTAAATGGACTCACTTTCTCACTCTCTCTCCTCTCTCTGTTTCTCTTCTATTCTGTTCTCTCTGTCTCTTTCATACTTTGGGGTGGCTGCTGTGCTGTACAAAGGATTTCCATCATAAATAACAGTGTTGTGATTAGGGGTGGGCAATATAATGATATGCCATCTTTATTATGATGAATTACATCACAACCCTCTGGTTTTCTGAGTACATCTCGGATGATGTCCGATCCTCAGCATCCATTACTGTGACCCCTTGTTCTGAGAAAGACAAAGGATTATTGTTGTGCTGCATAAAGCATACAGAGCGAACTGCTGCAGATATAAGTGAAAAGGTATCGGCAACACCCTACAAGGAACATGTGACCAATTCTAGCAAAAAAAGTGTTTTTATTCCATTTTAAGCCAGACGGAAAGTCAGAGTCTATCATTAGTGCTTTGCTAGACCTTGCAGTGTGCAGGCAATATTTTTTATGCTCCATTTTGACTCCACGTTTTGCACATTTTTTGTGTTTTCCCTTCACAGCTGACCCAGCTCTGGAGGAATGTGTTAATTGTTTACTGAATTAAGTTTAACTGAGACAAAACACAAAAATGTGCAGAATGTGGAATTGACCGAATGTCAGTACTACATACAGTAATGCAATCGTGAAGACTATACAGCAAGTGGTGCACAGCTGAACAAGATTGCATGTCTCCAGACTCTGATGAGCAAACATAACATAAAGACAAGTGCACATAGACAACAGGAAGACATACTAGACGACATAGACAGACAAATAAATATGGAAAAGTTTAAAACATTGAGAAACAGTGGTGTGTTATTGCACAAGATAAACACAATAAACACCGTATTATTGTGAACTTTATGAACAGTGTGAACATTATACTATACTAACTAACTATACTAACTATATACTACAAACGCTGGACCAATAAGCATTGGCATTATTGCACAGTGTAGTAGAAATTGTAAACTGACAGTGATGAGTTGTAGTAAAGTGCTCAGGAGATTTGAAGATATGCGTTTTTATAATAATAAATAAATGTAAATGTGGTCAGTTCAGTGTGTGTACAGCAGTCCTGATAGGCCAACATGTAGTACTGTTAATTGTTAAAGGGAGTTGATGGTCTGTGGAGGAAGTTAAGCTCTGTTAAATGTATTCAATTATTTTGTAGCTTATTAGATGTCAATACCCTCATGTCATAAACTGGGCTTATAACCTTGAGGCCTGTTTGTCCATTATAGACATTATATTGACATTTCCACATACAGTCATTATTCTCACTCAGACAGAAAATATGAGATTGCTAACTTCCAGGTGGGAACCTCCAGGTGGACACCTCCAGAAGGGCATCTGATTGCAGCCTTCATGCACCAGGACATAGTGTTGATTGCTATTTCTAGAATACTAATAATGTCATGTTATGTCAGTACAGGGCAGAAAGGTTTGGTGTGAACGAAAGATCAGCCAAAAATGGTATTTGTACCATAATGTCAGTATATACTGTTGAGCAAAAGCACAACTTTTACCATGCTCACTCACTACTTTCTGCTCTGTTTAGACTTGCAAAAGCATTCAGCAAACATTACAATAGTAATAGTTGGGTGTGTTGATATTCAAAAGTGGGGTAGAATGGATTTCGTAAAATTGATTTTTGGTAACACTTTCTATGAATCGGGTGTCTATAATGTCATAAATATCTATAAGTCTTTGTAATGCTTTATAATACTAGACATAAGCCTTTGAAACTGTGCATAAACGTTCATAATCACGCACATAAACAAGTATAGCCCCACAGTATATAGCTTCATAGCACATAGCACAGTGACATAATGCATTATAATGTAATTATTATAATGTTATTAACATTATTGGTGAAACCGGTATCATAAAACTTAATAACCATTGGTGTGTTTATTTGCATATACTTATAAGGATCCACAGTGAGGTCACTCTCTAATGTTCCTCTGTATGTTCAAAATGAAAACGATGTTGTGAGTGCACATAACATCTAACGAACACTTATAAGCCTTCTTTACAGACTTTAAGAAAAGTGATGTTATTGATCAGCTCTAATTAATGCATTATGTGAATATATGTATTAAGGTGTGTTTACGCTTTAAGCTTTAATCTATGAATACATTTTAACCTATGTATCTTTGTGCTATGAAGCCTTATAATGCGATGTTATACCAGTTTATGTGTATGATTATGTACATTTATGTACAGTTACAAAGGCTTATGTCAAGTATTTTAAAACATTATGAATGCTTTGTAGATCTTTATGAGTACACTTGTAATGCATTATGAATACCTGATTCATAGAAAGTGTTACCTAATTTTTTAAATATTTCACTCTTTGTAGGTAAAAAAAACAACAACTGAAGATGTTTCCTGCTTGCTGAATGTTAACACTCCTCAAAAACGATGTTATTTATTAGCCATGCTAATACATGCAGTGTGGACGTAGGTACCGGGCATAAGCCCTCTGCTTGCTGTGATGTTTTTATGCTCATAAGGGAAAAACATCATGTTTGATCTCAAGCAGTAATTTGTTCATACACATGTAGTCTATACATAGTTGTTTTTTATCCATCTCAAGCCTCGCTGAAAGCTGCTATGTCCCTGGTATGGCAGTGTGGAACTGAATAAAGTGGTCAGTTATGGTTAGTTGTATTAGCAGTCCACTAGTATTGCTAGATCACAATGAAAACCTGAAAGTTCCCACCTGTTGATTTGTAAGCAGTCATTTGCTTGTGGTTGGTCTTCATTCTTTCTTGTCTCTAGATTAGTTGTCTCTAGTTTAGCTACACTTCTTAATTCAAGCTCTTTCAACAGCCCTATTCAGTCAGGCTCCCTGTTGGCTGACTTCATATCTGGATTCGATCAAAACATTTAACATTCATCCCAGACATTCATTTGTCCTTCTGATATGCTGTGTGTTGGGTTGTTGAACTGTGCATGTCACATTGTGTGATGTATGTTTTCTAAACTGGTCCCTCTCTGGAGACATTATTCGATCCAAAAGTAAGCAGATGCATTTGTCTAAATTTTTCAATTTGATTACACTCGGAAAGTCTAAACTCTTAAACTTTGCCATAGGGGAGAAAAGTGATACACGGGCAACTTTATCTATTTCCATGAAACCCCAAGCTGAACAGAAAATCTGCATTTCGCTGTGTGCTTTAGGGAACCATGGGGAGGGATTGTGCATGTATATTGTGTATGTGTGAGTGCATATGGATGGGAGAGTGGTAAACAGAGGAGAGCGCTGGGATTGACTAGAGTAAACAGAGCAGAGTGGTGGGATTGCGTGGGTTGGATCTCTCCCTGCAGAGCCATAGGGCTGATGGAGCTCTGCCGCATGCTCAGCATCCATCACAGAGATTGGGGTTCCTGAGAGGGCAGCACCACCGCACCACCACCATGCCAGCTCCATATGTCTCCTACAGCTGTTCGACTCTTCTCAGCAACCACCCCGCTCCCAGCCCACTCACCCACCCAGTTCTCGATATCTCCCTTTGTCTCTCCACACCTCCAAGTGTTTCTCTGCAACTCTCCTCAGTCGCCTATCTACATCTTTCTGCATGTGTCCAACTCTTTCTCTACATCCCTCTCAATGTCTCTCCTCCCCCCACCCGAGATTAGATCATCACCTCCAGATTTTGACGGCAAGTGTGCAGGGCTGGTAGGAACATGGCCAACAGGGAGGCCTGTTAAAGCGCACACCCCCCTTGGGCGGTTTGGCTCGCTCCAGAGAAATTGCAGCAGTGTATCTTTTGACGAGAGATTGGAGAGCTCGTATTACTCGTGTTTATGCCTGAGAAAAGTGTTTGGAAGGTCAAGACAGACAGTTTGCTGATGAAAGGAATCGCTCTGGGGAAATTCAGCAGCCTGGCAGGCCCAGTTTCAGGGGAGGGTCCAAAATGTCAGCTGGCAAATTTAGTCTGATGGCAATAAGTTGGAACATAATGGGAGTGAACTGTCTGAAGAGAAAACAGGCGGAATACTAAAACCCTCATTGATGAGGTTGTCTGGATGAAGACAGCAGAGAGAGAGAGAGAGAGAGAGAGAGAGAGAGAGAGAGAGAGAGAGAATATGAGCAAGCAAGCAAGAGTGAGAAGAGGAGGTGGCAAAGGATGAAATGGTAGAAAGAAGAAATGCAGAAAAGCAAAGTGGAATAGAGACAAATGGGAAAGAAAGAAAAAAAGAGACACAGGAAGGAGTAGGAGGAAAGAACGCAGTGGAAGTTGAGACTCATAGGTGAAAAGAACTGCCCACATGCCTGCAAAGCAATCAGAAGGAAACTGATCCCAAGTTTTACTAGTTGATTGCAATCAAATTGAAACCCTTAATATTCTGCACTGCAAATGTGTTAAACAGACTAATTAACCAAAGCCCAGCAAATCTTTTCTTCTGTGCATCTGATTTGATCCTGCGCTTGTTATTTTCTTTTGTTTTTCAACCCACAAGCTGCAGGAAGCCAGACACAAATCTCCCTATGTTCTCCTTCCTCTTCTTTCTTCTTTAAACATGCATCTTGGGGTAGGGTGAGGGCTTCCTGGAATGCTGACCTAATTGAGGAAGTTGATCTGGCTCACCAGGCAATTAATGCTCAGACTAGCTACAGGTGGGGATCATGAACTAGGGCTTCTTCAGAACCAAATAGAACTGTTTCTTTTTCGTACAGAACCATTTGCCCGCAGAAAGGTCTGTTTATGTAATCAAATGGTTCTTTGAGGGTTCATGGGTTCAATTGCCTTTAATAAATAACACTTGAAGAACCATTTTTTCACATGTTTGCTGGGTGGCATGGTGGTGCAGCAGGGATCACTGTTGGGGAAGGGTGTGGGATTGGAACCTTGCTGCTTCCTGGGATGCTGACCTTACTGAGGAAGTTGATCGGACTCACCAAGTAACTGATACCCAGACTGGGTACAGGTGGGGATCATGAACTAGGGCTTCTTCAGGCAGGGTATAAGATGCTGGTGGACCTGTCTGAGAAGGAGATCAATAGAAGGGAATACTGGGGAATACCTAGACACTTAGACACTGATTTTGAGTTTGGGGTATACTGTATTTTCAGATGTCAGAATTTTAAAAGCTGTGAGTTTACCTGCACGCATGTTTAACTGATCCTGTCCTGTCCTTTCTGTGCCCGATAGGCAGTTACCACTTGTTACAGTAGCTCAGCAACAAGTATTTTCTGAGCATTATTGTATTGAGGTTTTTAAGCATCTTTCTCACAACAGGGAATTACAGTAAGTCTGGTAAATGAGAAATGGTGTTTTGTTCCTGTGCTCTTGTGATTCTGCTATTAATCTCTGGACCCTGGCAGAAGATCTCTTGTGGACAGCAGAAATCAATAGGCTAGAAACCCATATGCTCGATATCTGCAGATCAGAAGCATGCTATATTGCACTCTCTTTATTTTCTGGCATTACTCGCAGGAGGTCCTTGAAAGATAATTCAGAAAAGCTTCATTCCTAAGTGGAGATTCATATTTGTATCTCTGAATCATCACCACTCCCATATGTTTGAATCCCTGTGCAGAGATGACTAAGACAGCACAAAAGCTTCTTTAAAGATACACTTCACCCAAACCTGCTAAATAGCTAATAATGGAAGAAAGTTAGTAGGAGTCAACTAGCAATAAGTAGATAACCCCTTTCAGTCTGGTTCCTTGAATGCTAGCCATATTAACATTTTTGGATGAAGTATTCCTTTAAGAGCACTGGCAGTAGCAGCTGGCAGAGATGAGGCCACAGTAACAGCCTGGCAGCCCCCAATGCCCCAGGTCCCACAAACCAGAGGGAGAGCGTCCACAGCCTGCAGCTGACGGTAGGGAGGCAAGCCCAACCTCTAAGCTTGACTGAGAATTCTAGGCCTCAGGCAGACCACGGGGGTTGGAGCAGACCCTCTGTTCTATGTCTGGGGAAGTACCATCAGCCAAAATCCTAGCTTTTATCAGTCATGGAGAAATTGGTTGACAACAGTCTAATGAGCTGAAAGTGTTTATATTGTTTACTGTAGCTGGTTTGCTCTTACATATCTAAACCAACTATAGTACTGTATGTTAGTATATAGTATTATAGTGTCACGTTGGTTGTGAATACACAATTTCTTGTGTATGTACTTGTGTTGTGTTGCACTTATAATGACCTTATAATGACCTTTTCTTTTCTATAGGTGTGAGCACTGGGCTGGGGTTGCCAGGTAGTGCTCTTTTTGCTCTATATATGTGGGTATATTGATCTATCTAGGTATGGGCACTGGCCCCCTGTTCGGGCAGTGTCCGAGCTCATGGTGAGTTTTAGGCTCTAAACTTCCTGTACTAGCTGGAATATTATCCAATGGAACACTAGGCACGGTTGTAAGTCCGTCTGCTAAATGCCTTAAATGTAAATGTAAGGCGCTGGAAGCATTGAGCTTTTAAACCATTGTAGCGCTTCCTTCCACATTATTTGCCACCCACCACGTGCCCCTGCTGACCTTGACCCCTGGCCGTGTTCACTGCATTCGGGTCTCAACCTCACCATTGAGTCCTTCCGTTGTCCTCTTCTCCAAGCCTTCCCGTGCTGATTCCGGTCTCAAGACTCTCCAGTTTGTCTTTCAGCCGAGCTGCATCGGTCCTCACCATGATGCTTCTCTATCACAGTCCTCGTTTAGACTCAGGTCTGTCTGCTGGTTTGCTGTTGGGTTTGGCCTTTCTGCGCAGTCCATTAGCTGGTGATCTCACTTCTGACACCAGGGCTGCGTCACAGAGAGTAAGAAGACGCACAAAGTGTACTCTTCATTGAATACGGCTGCAGTAGAGATCTACTGGAAACTGGGCAGGTCATCAACAGCCATATACATCAACAGGACATTAGGACCAACACTGCACCAATGTTTTAGGTCTATCTTACTGTGTGCCTGGCGTTCTCAGCAGTGCTCACCACTCCAAATAGACTCGCCTCCTGCACGTCCACAGCCAAACGAGCCTGTAGCGTGATGCCACAATACTATACAGTATATATTATTATATAATATTCTAATAATGCTTCTTAAAAAAATTCTTGGAATGAGCATACAACTTTGAAACGTCGTTTTTTAGCTCTGCAAACTTTCTTCACACTTTGCACATCTCTTTACAAACGTAGTTCATCAGAGGACGACAAAATATAGAATGATATTACATAGATTTAAAAAGGCTTCTTTAAAGCGGTGCTACTCTTTTCTTCTCATCTTAGGTTGGAGCAAGGACCAATTTAAGAATGATTGCTTTTTAAGAACCAAATAGAACTGTTTCTTCATCACAGAGAACTATTTGACCACAGAAAGGTCAGTTTATACAATCAAATGGTTCTTTAAGGGTTCATGGGTCCAATTGCCGTTACTAAATAACTCTTAAAGAACCGTTTTTCACATGTTTGTTGTTGGGTGGCATGCGGGTGCAACGGGTAGCACGGTTTCCTTAAAGCAAGGAGGGGCACGGCTTGATTCTTGGCTGGCATGTCCGATTTCCTTTCTGTGTGGAGTTTGCATATTCTTTCCGTGTCTGCGTGGGTTTCCTCCCAGTCACTAAACTGACCCTAGGTGTGAATGTGTATGTTTGTGTGTCTGCCCTACGATGGACTGGTGGCCTGTCCAGGCTGTTTCCTGCATTCTACCTAATAAGCATTGGGATAGGCTCCAGCACCTCCTGTGACGCAGAAGGATAAGTGGCTTAGAAGATGAATGAATGAATGTTTGTTGCCCTAAAGTTTGATGTATTGGTGGGGTAGGGTTTTTATTATTACCTGAAAGTCGGATGTTGACCCCGTCTTGGAAAAGTTCAGATGCCTGATCTGACTTTGACCACTCATGATGTCAGTTTAACAGCATGACTCAGAATACTGTCTTCAATGAATGGTTCAGTTGCTTTGTTATTCTGCTGAAGATGCTGGAAGAGACTAACGTAAGAAAAGCTGATTTTACAGCAGCAGTGACGGCAACCAGGCTTTCCCCTCTTCTGCTCTTCTACTGGCACCGCCACAGTCATGCAAATATGCCAGGCTTGAATTGCCTTTGATCCATTGCTGCTGCTAAGCTGCGTTGTCATAGTCCTATTCACGGAGAAGGCCATACATCATCCCTGCCGAGCAAGACAGAGAGCATAAAAATAACTGTGTTGTTTGTTGCTCGCACTCTGTGGCAGATGTTCCAGAGGCATATAGAAAAGGCAGCAAAGACAATAACCATTAGAATCATATTAGAGTTTGTCTAGTGGTGCGCTCCGGGCCATAAACTGCAATTAAATGCAAAATAAAATATTTATTTTCCATCCTTGCTGCAGTGGAAGTAATTGAGGATTCGTAATGTAATGCCTCTTTAGAAGGAGCCAAACTGGTTTCCGTCGGGTGGTTTGTGCCATCTGGGGAAAGTGGTAGGTAAAGCTTTACAATGCTAGCGGAAACCAGAGGCACCGACTGTGTCTGACTGCAGGCCTCATTTGCTTGTGGACGATTGCTGTATACACATTTGCTGCCAATATCATTCTCAGTTAAGTGACACGAGGGGGTCTTTGTAGCGCAGACAAATGAGTGTATTAAGGGGAGGCCGGGCTCTAATAGAATTGATCCATCCAGGAGAGTGATCAATGTGTAATTTGATGCTAGCTGACCCGGAGAGTTCATCACCGCGTGTGACCTTTTCTTTTTGCAACTTTAATTTCGTGCCTCGCACTTGTGCTGCTCTCAAACACTCACTGAGAGATTAGGACTCTAAGACACAGATATACACAGGTGGTTGGGAATTGGCAGGGCGTGCTTCCACTTGTGTGCAGAATGCATTGGGAGGGATCCCTGGATTTAGTGGCGTTCTTGGATTTAGCTTGTTGTTTTAGTTATTGTTGTTTGCGTATTAATGTTTAATGTGGCTCTTTTTGTGTGCAAGACAAATTCGCTCCAGGGCAATAAGGGTTTCAATATAATAATTAAAGAAGAAAAAATTGGCTCTGATTGGTATTCAGGCTTTGCATGGGAAATTGACGTTGGCAGTGATGAAGCAGGTCACTTTAAGGCTGAGGAATTCTTTGTACACTGATGTCTGATTTTTATGTGTTACACAATTAAGTGAAGTACACAACAGAGTGAAGTAAAAGAAAATGTCATACATAGCTAATAAAGATATAAGAGCTTTTACCAGAAGATATGATATTATTTGCAGTTGTCCTACTAATTAAGTTCATTTTTCACCAACATTTCATTGTCAGTTTCTGTACTTTTTCGCCAGTACACAATGTCTGTAATGCTTCCGTCTGTATCAGGCCTATTCAGTTTCAGTCCTGGAAGGCAGATGTCCTGCCCAGTTCAGTGAATTCCTTCTTAAATTCACCTGATTCAATGAATTGCCAGTCTTTCTTGAGCTTCCAGAGATTCCATTTCCAGAGTACACTTGGGTTTCTAGCTTTTTATTAACACATAATTGCTATTAATAAATTAGTGGCTTTATTGGTACGTTTATGACAATTTGGGAATTGCAAAAGTGTAAGCTCCACAGGGTGGAACTAGGTTTAGTAATATAGGCCAGTCGGTACTGTGGTTACATCAGGTCAGTTTTGCTCACTACAAATGGCGATATGTGGACTATTGTGCTTTTCACAACTGAGTGAAGTATAGAAAATGTTATACATAGCTAATAAAGATATAAGAGCTTTTGCCAGAATATTATTATTATTATTATTATTATTATTATTATTATTATTATTATTATTATTATTATTATTATTGTATTTGCTGGTGTCCTTCATTTTTCATTGTATTATTTTATTAATGTATTTATTAGTTAATGTATTTTTTGTTGACCCACAAAGAAGTGCTAAGTCAAGATTCTATCGTTCTGTCAATTAATGTACTACTTTAGCATTTTGACAAATGCTTAACATAGGACTTTCTTTATTGCACTAGCAACTGGCTTACACTGGGGATATAAAATCCATGCCTAGTGCCTTACACTGAATATATCAAATCCACACAAACAAACTTTTGCAACTTGTAGTTGGCCAGTTTGAGAGGCCTGCAGCGAAAAAGTTGGAGGCCCAAGAGTTTCACAGCACCCACAGAGAGCTGAGGTCCAGGTCTGTGGGTATTTTATATCACACATTGGCAAGTGAGTCAGCACACTTATAAGAGAGTGATGAGATAACTCACCTGCCCCCTCACCTCTGCATCTTAATCCATGCCGCTCATGACATCTCTGTCTGTGTGTTTGGCATCTTCCTCTCCTGTATCTGAAGCTGAGAGAAAGACTGCAGTCCTCTGCTTCCGCTTCATCCCTCTGACAGTGTTCACCTTTTTTAGTGCCTCCCTCTATTCTCTCCCTCTGTCTCTCTCTCTCTCTTATTCTCTTTCTCTCCTCTGTGTTAAACGCATGCTAATACCACTCCCTCCCACACTCTTGCACTCCCATGGATTCGTGTAGCTCTCTCCAGCACTAAAGAGTTTGCTCTGGACTTATGTAAAAATCTGTCTCCCACACTGAGTGGGGCTGAAGCTGGAGGAGAATCCGTCCACGCCATGTCCGCTGGGACTGATTACATCACCGCGTTGGTTCGAGCAGGGGCCAGTGCAACATTCTAGCCTTATAATGCAAATCTTCCCTCGCATGTAGTAGATGGTGACTAGACCACAGGGATCACAGACACAGTGCAGTAGGAACGAGAATTCGGAAAAAAAGATACAAAACTGTATTACGAGCATAATGAGTCGTGTGGCAGAGATACCTACTGAACCAACTTGCCTCCACCTGCCCTGTCTTGTAATACCACTTTGTACCTCAAGAGGTGATAGTGACTCACTGTAGCATCAGCACATCATGGGAGGATGGAGGAGTAGCACTGCTGTCCCAACGGTGTTTGGTAACGTCTTGTCAATCCTGTTGGAGGTCCCGGTCCCGGTTAGATCTTTTAATGTAGCTAAAGAAAGGGACAGTTAATTCAGTGATGGCTGAGGCTCTTGGTGAGCGAACATTATGACCACTGCTGCACACTATTGGCAAGAAACCACATTAGACAGCAAATGAAAGATGTGACAAAAATAGAAGCAAATTACTAGTTAACATTGACACTCCTTTTCACCCCTAGAGAGACACTTGGTGAGTAAAGGGGTGAAGTTTGATGCTGAACTAGCAGCGCTTCTTCTAGATTGTTAGGGAGTGATGAGGGAAGAGGAGGGGCTGTGCATTTTCTAGTGTCTTACAATAGGGGTGGACTGCACAACTTCCTGGTGATGTGGTGTTTGTAGTATGAAGTGGACAGGTTGTGTCATCTTACAGATTGCTGCTTTAAATGTCTTACTCCATTCTCTTGGGGTGGGGATCCCCCGTGATTCGACTTCAATTCACAGTGCCAAAATGCGGTTATATAACAATTCCTGGTGCATATAAACTTTTCTTGATTTGATTTTCTTGATGCATATACTCACTGCACATCAAGAAGAGCCTGGGTTCTGTCTGTGTGGAGTTTGCATGTTCTCACCATGTCTGTGGGGGTGTCCTCCGGGTCCTCTGGTTTCCTCCCACAGTCCAAATGCATCCAAATACATGAAGGTTTGTGTTACATATTGTTTACAGTGTAGTTTATAGTGTTTATTTCTCATTAGAAATGATGGGACCTGCAGAAATATTTAATTAAATTAAACTGTAAAGGGTTGAGAAAAGCGGTTGAGTCATTTTGTAATCCTTGAGTTTCTTATTTTAGCCCAAAGAAAACAGCATACAAAGACTACTTCAGTCACCTTAAGGCTACCACACACTGTATGAGAATGCAACTACAGCACGTTGGAATCGCTGCAGAAAAGCATCAGTAATCAAGAAGCTCAGAAAGATGTAATGGAACAAATAGCTATTCATTTAGTTTGATATGTTCATTTATCAGGTTCGCTATCAGATAACTAACTCGAGCTGTTTTCGAGATGAAAGCTATGAGGTGAAATGAGTCATGATGTGGCTGGAGTTAACTGAGCCATTAGCTTTCTCAAAAGCTTCTTAATATCTTAATCAGGTATGGCATACATATGACGTATAGATTTGTGCTCTGGGTGTGAATTTAACATAGCAGAGTAATAATAAGATGCTAAATGGTGTCACTGTTTTTTCAAGAGGGTATGTGTCTTGAAATTCCTATGTCAAGTTGGCTAAAATGCCCATGAGAATTTCTGCTCTCAACTGGGCTGTGCCAAAATATCCTATATTGTCTTTAGGTGCACATAATTGCAAATGTATTTTACAGGAGTGGAAAAAGAGTCTACATACTAATCATATTATGACTCTTTGCAAATCCAGAATCAATCATTTTTCCACACCTCTCCTATTCACCAACATTCCATTTTTTCAGTACTTTTCGCAATTGCACTGTATCTATAATGCTTCTGTCTGTATCAGGCCTATTCCGTTTCTGTGCCGGAAGGCCGATGTCCTGCCCAGTTCAGTGAATTTCCTTCTCAAACTCAACTGATTCAACTCATCTATGGATTGCCAGTCTTTCCTGAGCTCACTTGGGTTTCTAGCTTTTCATTAACACATAATTGCTATTAATAAATCAGTGGCTTTATTAGTACCCTTGTAACAATTTAGGAATTGCATAAGTGTAAGCGCCACTAGGTGGAACTAGGTTTAGCACTATTGGCCAGTTGGTACTGTGGTTACATCAGGCCACATTTGCTAATGCACTGCAAATGGCAGTATGTGGACTACTGTGCTTTAACTATTCATAATATATGTATGCATGTTACAGTGATCCTAATCTCAATATGCAAAATCTTATTGGATGATACAGTAACACTTCAAGACATCAATATGAAGCCTTTAAATTCACATAGGTGAATATTTCTGTCATGCATTATAAAAAGGGTCACTAAAACAGCTAATACTCATTGACACAAACCTACAATATTTAAGTGTACTTACCGTGGCTATCTGGATATTGTGAATAAATCCCAGTGTAGGTTGGATAACTACCGTTATATTCATGATGCTCATAAATAATGCATCAGATTTTTAAAAATATTTTCAGTAATATACAGAGGGCAGCTTTGCTGGAAATAAATCATACTGAACAGCGCATTCTTTTTTTTTGTGTGTGTGGTGTTAGGTTTTCTTATTTTAGCGTGCTTTGACTTACAGCCAGTGATTCAAGCATTATCTCTTTGTTCTATCCCTACACATCAACCTGACATCGCCTTAGACCACTGGCCGACAAGGCTAGAAGTGTTTGAAGCTTAGAGGCAGCTTTGTTGTGGGTAGTATCACATCCCGCTGTGCCAACTCTAACTTTCTACTCCATAGATTTCAACAAGGTGCTGTAACCTCTGTTCAACAACCACCAGTACTATAGGACTGAGAATCTGTGAGCCTATACAGCGAGATCCAGCTCGGCTATGCTCACTCAAAGGCATCCAGAAACCTAGAGAGGATTTCTGCGTCTCTGTGGACTTTCCACCAAAGGGGTTGAGCTGTGGGCAGGGCTAATGTTACACCTGAAATGATGGGCAGGCCGTTTTCCTCTTTTCTTCATTCTCTTCCTCAGTCAGCTGAACAAATGGAGGCGCAGGCTTGCTTTGTGCTTCCGAGCTAATTTCCCAGCTCTTTGCACTGTACTTTTCATTTATTGTTTTTCAGTCCTTGGGATAGCAACATGACATGCTCTGAAAATAATCATTTGCTAGGTATTCTCTGTGTGTATTTATGCAAGTGCACATATGTGTCCCACTGTCCCCGTGTAATCAGGGAGGGAGGGTGGGGAGGGAGGTTTGTAATGACTTTTTTCTGGTCTTAGGCCTTGGCATAGGCCTAGCTCTCTATTGCTGAGCACATGCAAACGCTGGATCCTTTAGGAATAGGGTATCTGAAAGGAGAAGGGCTGTTTTTGGCATTCCCATGGTGCTCTGTGTTGACCGTGGGGGCAGCATGGTCTTCTCCATGTTCCAAAAAGCCTTCTTTCAGTTTAAAATGCATATTTGTATTTTGCCTCTTTCTCCCACGCCTCCCCTTTATTACTCCTTTTTGAAGGGTTTTGTGGACATTTTGGAATATATGTCAGTGCTGCCATTGGCTATGCTTAATATTATGCTTAATGCATAATAAATGGTAACACCTTGCATTGGCTTTACAGATGCACCAATTGCAATTCTCAAAGCCAATTCAGATTTTTTTTTAAAAAGCCTAACCTGTCTTTTCCGATTTTCTCTGTTTTAGGATTATATTTGAAAGCACATACAAACTTTTGGCAGCTTTTCTAGAATAGAAAATTCACACATCAAAATGTATAAAAGTGCACTAAGTCAGGACAGATCTTTTCCTTTTACAAACCTCCAACTGAAAATGAAGTGCAGTATTGGTACATTTCCAAATGAAAACAGGCACAACAGGTAATAGAAAGTGCCTTTAGGTTCTCACATATGAATGTGATGAAACTGGAAATCACCCAGTCACTGAACAGTCTGGGTCAACCGTGACATCAGGCTTAGGTTAAATGTCCAAATGTCAGTGGTAAGACTCGTGCTGTGTTTGAGTGATGTCTGAAACTAGGAAATCCCCACTTGTAAATTGCACTTCAACAACCTGCAAAGTCATATTTGCATCTGGTGAACTTAGGATTGTAGATGATACACACGTTTAGAGATGTGATGGACAACCTTTTATGTGACCTTTAACCTTTTACATGAGTGAAAAACGTTGAACTTTATATTACCGATGTGCTTCTCTTAGATCTGTGTGTTTTTTAGCACAGCAAAGAAAAAGCAGGGTATGTGTTCTCCAGATTGCTATGCTGCTTTTTTTCCCATGTGGTGGGCATATCTACGAACAAGCCCCCGAATGGAGTAAACCATCTGGTATATACCACCTTCTGATGAGCACCCAACTGCAGTATAATTGCTGCTATGGAATCGGCTTGTAATAGCTGTGTGTAGCTTGACACAAGATTAAACCATTCCGGTAATATGAAGTCCGAGAAGTATCGCCTGCTTGGTTTTGTGCATCTAGGGCTTATATAATGTATTTTCATTGCTAAAGAAAGATAGCAGAGCGTGTTGACCTGCAAAGTATTCATTGAGTCTCAGTGGCACAGGTCAAGCATGACAGTGATACATTTAAATGTATTCGGAATAAAATCTTTCATCTGGGAGTCATTGGTAGGGAGTGCTTGTTATGTGTGTTGCACTGTTTGTGTGCACTCGTTTATATGGTGGTACTGTGCATTTGGATTTGTCCTTGCATTTTACAGCTTGGCTTCATCTGTTTAGTTTTACCAGGGTTTCCGAACACATATTCCGTGTAAGTTTTATTGGAGTTTTCGTGATGACCTCATTTTCCCAGTTCTTTGTCTCTGTGTCTCTCTCTCTCTCTCTTTTCCTCTCTCTGTCTTTGTCTCTGTATCGCTTCTGTGTCTGCTCTCTGTTTATCTGTCTGTCTGTCTGTTTGTTCTCTTGTCTGTGGGCGTACAAAAAATTAAATAATGGAACCACCACTGGCACAACAGTGTTGCTCTGCTTTCTAAGCACTTCAGTGTCACTGATGGTTTGAATAGTTCACCAGACAAACATGATGTCCTGGGGTCAGAAAAAGACCACTAATAAAGAGCTAGTACATGACTGACCAAAATTGTGCCTGCAAAAAGATGAGATAGAGTCTGCATACCTACTCTGTAGGTGTGTCATATAAGGTGTGCACAGTGTCAAAAATCCCAACCTTGTTTAATGCACTTGATGCACCTATACCAGTGTAACATGCACTATTATGCTAAACATATATGTCAAAATAATATATGATCAGTTGTGGTCCTGTGATTAGTCCTTTTCCATTGATGGATGTGGCACATGCCAGTTGATACATTGTGAGTACAGAGGCTAAAATCAGTAATGGTAAACGATTACTGTTACCAGCGAGTATTGAGTACTTCATGTCGTGTTTCTTTATTATTGTATTTCTGTCTGTCTTTGTCTTTCCAAGTGATTCTGTCTTTCATTGATTCATCTACTACAGACAGAATTCTGCATAATGCATTATCAGTTTATAATGCTGCCGTCAAGAGCGCTTTATCAGCTACATCACCACTAAGAGTCAGCTGGTATCAGTCAAAACCAAGAAAGACTTTTTCCTGTTTATTTCTTTAGAACTATAATTTTGCTGAGAAGGTATTTTTAAAGACCTCCACCAACACTACACTTGGAGAAAATCACCTCCTCCCCCCATCCTGGATGGAATATAAACAGCAATATTATTCAATTTGCTATGGTGTATCATATAAAGTGACTTAATATAGGTGGCTGCTGGAACACTTTGAAAACTAGTCCCATATCAAAGGCTGCAGTGTTAAATATTCCATTCTGTGTAGTTAAGCAGCGAAAATGTGCTTTCCTGGCTCTTTTCGGACAGCATGCAATTTGGGCTAAATTGGTTTGATACGGACTCCTGGTGCATGCTCTCTCTGGCACAGGCCACACTCTCTGTCGATGACTGTGAAGATTAAAAGTGCACTCTGGGGCTGCAATTCATGGCTTTTGAGTTTAGGGCTCCATGTTGCCTGGGCATCTTTTCGGACATGTCCCGGATTGTGACCTTTAGTTTCTTGGGTGTTCATAATGGAACATGGAATGTTTGGAGGAGTTTCCCCCTGCTGCTTTGCTGTTTGGCTCCTAAAAACCCCAGGCTTTTGGCAAGGGAAGGTCCAGCAGGGCCCGTATTTATGAAGGATGAATTGGGGTGTATATGCAGTCGAGGGTGCATTTTAGGGTTAGTTTTGGGGTTGAGTTTCATGAGATTCCCTTGGGGTACATATTACTTACTGTGCAGTTATGTCTAGGATTTCCCCGTTGGTAAGAGTGCTTGATGTTTGAGGGGATCCTTGGGTCTGTGGAGTCGAATAAGGGGGATAACTTTTAAGCGTTTCATAGTACCACTTCATGTAAATGCTACTGCAGAATTCCTGGATCAGGAAGTGAGAAATAGACGTTAGTGAAAGGCTGATCTGAAGCCAAATTCCTTGATCCCTAACAGAGTGCTTCTGAAGTATCATAGAAAAGCACACACACCCACATTGGCATCTCCTCTTGTTGCTCAGGTCTTAAACTGTTGTTGCAAATGAAACTATTATTAAAAATTATTATTATTATTATTATTATTATTAATTTGGTTGGGTAATTAGACACAAATAGAACAAATTCAAGACAAGTGCATTTTCTATACTCTCAACATAAAAATTCCCTGGAAAAGCCTTTTCCATATACGTGAATATGTAACTGGTCTGCAAATATATATATTTTAAATATATATATATAATTTCTATAATTTCTTGAAAAAAGGCTCCTGATGATGAGTCTGTATTTCGGAATAGTCATCACCTGCTCAGGAGTTTCCAATATTACTGTGGCGCAATGTGTGTGAAATATAATTTGATATGTTCTGTTATTCATTCATTCATTCATTCATTCATTCATTCATCCTCTATGCTGCTTAACCTTCTGGGTTGCTGGGGCCTTTGCTGGATGCTGGAGCCTTTCCCAGTGCTCACTGGGCAGAAAGCAGGAAACACCCTAAACAGGCCTTCAGTCCATCGCAGGGTATGTTGTGTTGTCACAGGCATTAACTTATATTACTTATATTACTTACATATACTTATAACAATCCTAATGTTAGCTTTAGGCTGTTGTTAGCCATTTTAGCATAGTTGGTTGAGATATTGCTTTACTAGTATTATCATCCATTCTATGGATCTTAGAAAGTAGTATCCTTAGCACAGTATTCAGTTTAGAGGTGTCAGGGAAAACTGAAATGACTGTACTACTCTGTGGAAATGACACATATTCAGTGTCATGTCACTTATCAGATGCATTTTATTTGCCACTACAGTGCTGTAGAATGAAACTCTCCATCACTCTCCATCTTCCGGAAATGCAGAAGTAGAGCAATCACTCTAGTCTTGCAGTATTTATCCTCGTTTAATGACTCCCTCTCTCTGAGGAATGCAAATGCCCCCAGTTTTTGGACGACTTCCTCATATAACAAAATAGAAGAAAGGGTTTGTTTCAGCTCCCTCTTCCCCCATCCCTTTTCTCCCCCTCCATCTTTCCACCCCTTCTTTCTGTTCTCTCTGTCTTTTTTATATTTTAACTCAGAGAGGCCTTATGGCTCTGGGGTTGTGAAGGGTGATGCAAAATATGAGGCAGCGTATGAAAGAATTCCGCACATACCATTGGCACTTATTCATGGATTTTATGAGATGGCCGATATCCTGTTTATTGCAGTTAGTGTCACTCCTCCTCCCTCCTCCCCTCTCTCCGAGACATTCATCGTCACTCTGAAGGATTAAATAAAACAGTTATGCTCAGAGGTCACTATCTAGTAGGTAGATAGATAGTTGTTGGACATTGCTGGGAGTTAGGTGTGTGCATGCATGTCACCATGTAATGTGAATCATGAGTGTCCTTGCCAGTGTTCATGCCTATTTGCATACATGCATTCATCTGCAGCACATACAAAGCTGATATGGACACAGCTTGAATACAAATGTCCCTATTTTCTTCTGGTTTATCCGTCATTGAATACTTCAGCTAATTACAATAGACTATTAAATGCTTATTTGGGTTGTTATAAATACCACGCCGGTCACATTGTAAACATCNGTGCTTCTGAAGTATCATAGAAAAGCACACACACCCACATTGGCATCTCCTCTTGTTGCTCAGGTCTTAAACTGTTGTTGCAAATGAAACTATTATTAAAAATTATTATTATTATTATTATTATTATTAATTTGGTTGGGTAATTAGACACAAATAGAACAAATTCAAGACAAGTGCATTTTCTATACTCTCAACATAAAAATTCCCTGGAAAAGCCTTTTCCATATACGTGAATATGTAACTGGTCTGCAAATATATATATTTTAAATATATATATATAATTTCTATAATTTCTTGAAAAAAGGCTCCTGATGATGAGTCTGTATTTCGGAATAGTCATCACCTGCTCAGGAGTTTCCAATATTACTGTGGCGCAATGTGTGTGAAATATAATTTGATATGTTCTGTTATTCATTCATTCATTCATTCATTCATTCATTCATCCTCTATGCTGCTTAACCTTCTGGGTTGCTGGGGCCTTTGCTGGATGCTGGAGCCTTTCCCAGTGCTCACTGGGCAGAAAGCAGGAAACACCCTAAACAGGCCTTCAGTCCATCGCAGGGTATGTTGTGTTGTCACAGGCATTAACTTATATTACTTATATTACTTACATATACTTATAACAATCCTAATGTTAGCTTTAGGCTGTTGTTAGCCATTTTAGCATAGTTGGTTGAGATATTGCTTTACTAGTATTATCATCCATTCTATGGATCTTAGAAAGTAGTATCCTTAGCACAGTATTCAGTTTAGAGGTGTCAGGGAAAACTGAAATGACTGTACTACTCTGTGGAAATGACACATATTCAGTGTCATGTCACTTATCAGATGCATTTTATTTGCCACTACAGTGCTGTAGAATGAAACTCTCCATCACTCTCCATCTTCCGGAAATGCAGAAGTAGAGCAATCACTCTAGTCTTGCAGTATTTATCCTCGTTTAATGACTCCCTCTCTCTGAGGAATGCAAATGCCCCCAGTTTTTGGACGACTTCCTCATATAACAAAATAGAAGAAAGGGTTTGTTTCAGCTCCCTCTTCCCCCATCCCTTTTCTCCCCCTCCATCTTTCCACCCCTTCTTTCTGTTCTCTCTGTCTTTTTTATATTTTAACTCAGAGAGGCCTTATGGCTCTGGGGTTGTGAAGGGTGATGCAAAATATGAGGCAGCGTATGAAAGAATTCCGCACATACCATTGGCACTTATTCATGGATTTTATGAGATGGCCGATATCCTGTTTATTGCAGTTAGTGTCACTCCTCCTCCCTCCTCCCCTCTCTCCGAGACATTCATCGTCACTCTGAAGGATTAAATAAAACAGTTATGCTCAGAGGTCACTATCTAGTAGGTAGATAGATAGTTGTTGGACATTGCTGGGAGTTAGGTGTGTGCATGCATGTCACCATGTAATGTGAATCATGAGTGTCCTTGCCAGTGTTCATGCCTATTTGCATACATGCATTCATCTGCAGCACATACAAAGCTGATATGGACACAGCTTGAATACAAATGTCCCTATTTTCTTCTGGTTTATCCGTCATTGAATACTTCAGCTAATTACAATAGACTATTAAATGCTTATTTGGGTTGTTATAAATACCACGCCGGTCACATTGTAAACATCTATTTGTCTGTTGTTCATCTCATGTCACTAGAGCAGTTTCCCGAGTGGATACACGGGCAACACAGCTTCAGCTGCTGCCAAATGCACAAATGTCACCATCACTCCTAGTGCTAATAATTGTGCTGCCCTACTTTATTACTAGCCATGTCATAAAAGAACTAATTCTAATGTTCACTGATACTCTTGCTCATAAAAGGCCTGTAATGACTTTGCAGCTTCCAGAGCTAGCGTCTTCCTGCAGAAATATGACTGCACATAGGCAAACAGACAAGAAGACAGATCAGATATGCTTTCTGTTTTTCACAGAATCTTTCAGAAAGTTCTCAGAACACATCCCACATCTCTAAGCATGCAGATGTAAGGAGACTTGTGATATGCATGTTAGGATGAATTAGTTTGATACAGGGCTTGCAAGACAATATGAATAGAAATATTTGTGGTTTAATACATCTAGAGCTCCCCAGACAAAAAAAAAAAACTATATAAATAGTCATCTTGCATGTTTAAGGTGGTAGTAACTTCAGGCTCCTGCAGATGGCGCTGCACAAGGATGATCAGGCTACAAGTGTCTGCAGGGTGAGTGACAGGATTCATAGATGGAGAAGAAGTGTTAGAGTGCAGTGAATGTCTCGTTCCATGTGTGGAAAATGGGCCACAAAGCAGATTTTAATTATTGGCTAAAAGGAGTGGTTGTATTTGGGCATGTCAAAGGCCATAGTGTGAAGGAAGTAGCTGAATTTCCAGGTATATGGAAGCGTACGGTCATACGGGTCTACCAGCAGTGGCTAAAATCCCAGTCTACAGGAAACTCTCCTCAGAATTATGCCAGGGAAGGCATCCACCAAATCTGGCCCAACTGCGCAATTCTTTGATGCAAGAGTGGCTAAACACTGATGTGGCCTACATCCAGAGACTTGTCCAGTCCGTGCCAAAATCCAGTCACAGTTGTTATTCGTGCTTGTGGAGGTATTACACAGTGTTAGGTACGTTTCAGTCACAGGTGACTGGTGAGCTTCCATGAAATTCTTTAGTACTGTATTTGGAAATCCATTGCTGTCATGTATAGGAGAAACTATTGAGGCTTTATCTTTTTTCTTCTTGCATGTTTCTGGCAGGAATGTTTCAAAATGTTGACTTAGTACCTGAAAATATAGATTTTGACTTCTCCAAATAGTAACATATTTTCTCAAACCATCGGCTCTGGTTGATATAGCTGACAACATACTGTAAATTGTATGCAGTCATATGCTTTGTGATTAAGATGGATTTCTCCTTCTTTCTTTTCTCTCCTTAATGAATTATTATTACTGAATTTCTGTAAAGCTGCTTTGAGACAACATCAGTTGTAAAAAGCGCTATATAAATAAATTTGATTTGATTCGATTTGATTCTCCAGTATGCCAGAGATGGACCTGAAAGACCAGCTGTTTCAGATATATGATCCAGTGTGAAGCCAGAACTATCATCCTGATCTACTGCATCTTTTAACACGTTACACAAACACAATATTTAAAAGTATTTTTGGGGGGGAGGGGCAATAATGTGTTAATAATACCTCAATTAAAATAGTTACAGAGTAAAAATAAATAATATTACAATATACTACAATAATAATAGCAAGAATGTCTTGCTTTTGAACAAGGCACATATCTTGTGAGTTTATCTTGTAAGTACAAAGTTTGGTTCTGGATGTCTCCTCAGTGCCCCCATTTATTGTATGTATTTGTTAATATCCAGCAGCAGCACCCTTGAGTTAACATAATACTGATTAGCCAATCTAGCTAATGAAAGGCAGTTACTAAAAAACTGGGCTGCTGTGCAGAGAGGTTGGGGAATAGGTAAATGAACACAATGGCATACATAACATACCCACTTATTAGATTTTATAATATATGCATGGGAAACTGATGCACTTCATCACATCTTTAAAAAAGCAGCTAAATGCTAGGCAGTGACTGGTGGGCTAATGGGCTGGGTCCTGAGGTTCTGAGGGTTGATTTTCTGACTGACACCGGTACAGTCTAGTCTTGCTCTGTAGTACAGTGCTTGGTACATGATGGTAATTGCATATGACAACTACATTGCATACCACTGTGAGGTCTGTTTATTATGCAGCAAATACAGGATACACTATATACCACTGCAGTATACCCCACACAGTGTTCAGTTTCAAACACAGCCATTGGCTAAATGTGCTGGAATTGTGACTGTTTTTTTATTTGGACATTTGTGCCTTACTTAAAATGTTTTTAAAATGTTTGAAACAAAATGTCAGAACCAGGTGGCATTTCAAACAGATCATTTGAAGACCTTTTAAAAGGGGATGAATAACGGCTACCGGATTTTACGCGTTCACAGTATCCCTAGTGTGGTCTTGTTGGAATTCTCCTCCAGGCTTTCCCCACGGAAAGAACCTGCCATGAGATTGATGTTGTGCTAAAATGTGTTTCTCTGAAACAATTATCATGTTGCTAAAAGTTTATGAAGTAGCTTAAACAACTGCCTTAAAGTTTGCCAGTGGTTGAGCTTTTTCTGACCTCTCTCTATGTCAAAATAATGAGTTATTACATTTCAGGAAAATAATGCATGAATTTTGGATAATAAATGTTTGGAGACACGGTCAAAGTCTTAAGATAATTAGTCATTAGTCATTTCAAGATACATAAGTCAGTACCTCTAGATAGGAAGTCATTATTTTAAGCTATTAAGTCAGTATGCTCTCTGTTCTACATATTATTGTTTTATGTTTACATATTATTTTTCTGTGCATTTAAATGTATTTATATACTGCTAAAAAAAACCCTGCATGATTGCTTTAATTATGCTTTTCTCAGGCACTGCAGTTTTTGTTTTGGCATTAGAACTTGGACCAAAGTGTTAACCTCTATACCAAAAATGAATTGTAATGTGCAGCAAAACCTACAATACATATTTCATTAATAATAAGTTTATGTCTTAGTAGACACTAAAAGGCACACTGCACACTGAGGAGTCAGTGTCCCTTTCGCTCTCCTCTACCCGGGACCCGCCTATAACTGCAAGACTTTGCATGGGTCACACTACTGCAGTTTGTCAGCATCAATAAGAAATGTGCCTACCCTTGCAAAAGACTCATAGAATAATGTAAAATAATAATATAAATGAAAAAAAGAGCAGAACAACAGTATGGAAAAAAACAACTGATGTCTTGGCTGACAATAAGGCTGTCTTTCTGTTTTTTCGTGTACACTCCTTCATCTAGTCACATATATATTTATTTATTTGTTCTCCCCTCAGAGCTGGCCCTCCTCCAAGCCTGTTTGGGTTTATTCATTTTTTATTTATGAGGGGAAATACTGCAATGTCAGAACGTGGCTGCCTGATTTTATTTGTTTTTCATGGGGGGTGTACACATCCTTTGTCTTGCCTTCTCGCCATCCTTCCCCCACCAAAAGAAACGAAAAAATGAAACCTCTCAGCAGGCCCTGTACCTTGGCTTGCACTCTAGAGTTCAGTAGGGGGGAAAGGTGTGTTTGATGTTCGATGTCAGACTGATCAGAGGGGAGAGCAGTCACATTCTCATTGGACAATACAGACAATACGACCAAAAAGTATGTGTGTAAACAGCAATAAAACCCTGGGGAGCCGAGAATCCCACCCCGCTTACACATATTAACCTTGAGGAGTCACATGGTGCCAGGGGAGGAAAACTGTTAAGTGATGTTGAACTCAGTGTAGGGAGGGGACTCAGTGGAAAAGGAAATGATAGGGCTTATGTATGTAGGTAATGCATAGCTCCTACTGGAAGGCTGACAGGTCAAAATGCATAAAATGCCAAAAATGCTTACACTGCAGATAAGAGATTGGGTTAGTTAGGACTACACAAACGAGAACATACCACTGCCTGCTAGTTTCTAATTTCTGTAAACCATCCATTGTGAGTGAAGAAATCCTTTAGGTGCAAAAGCGCTAACATACCTAACTCTTTACAGTCATGCATTCTGAGACTTTGTCCTATTTTCCCCATTTTACAGTTTTTTTTCCTACATGCTCCGGTCATCAAAATAAAAGCTGCACCCAGAGGTACGAGTCGGGTTACAATGCTACTGGGAAGGAAGATAAAGATTACCAGGAACAATAAACGATGATAAATTTAGACTGATATGGCCAATATTTATTGAGCTACACATACAGAAGTAGTGTCCCTCAGTATGGCGTTGGGCTGCCCCTGTCACTCTATGACAGTCTGGCACGACACCACTGTAGTCTTTGGTGACCTTGACGTGGTGTTAAGGGCAGTAACAGTAACGTAACAGTACATGTAGTCCTGCTTTCTGCAGCCGTCTGCCAATGGCGCTGGCACTAACAGGATGACTCATTGAGGGCATCACTTCTCGCTGAATAAGTCTATAAAGTGTCTATATTTATGCTGTAGACATTGTTACACCTGGTTCCTATCACCACCTCTGTCTTGACATTGGGAACTCAAGCTTTGTTTGCTTCTGTGTTTTCCATCACTGTAAAAAAGAAGGTCAATTCTGCCCTTATTGTTAGGTGCACGGAGATAGCGTATACACGTATTGTGAAGTGTGAAGTATGTTCTTATTAAAATGTTTACTTGCTCTAAGTGGATTGTTTGTGCCCCAAACTAAATAAAAATACATGATAATTCTGACATTTAGTTCCACGTTCATTTTCTGAATGCCCCCTTTAAAAAAGCCAGCAGCACAACTCTCTGTGTAAGATCTCACAACGAAACAGAGTTACATACTTGTGCTGCCCAAAGTGCAAGCCAGCACCATATGAGCAGACTTAGGAACAGTTGGTGAAATTCTCTCTCCGCTGAAAGCATTATGAAGCCAGTCTCTGCACTAACCTTGGTCCAGCCAACGGTGTTCCTCCTCCCAGCGGTCTCCATGCCTGCAGATGTGCACCTGATCCTGTGCTCCAGGTAGGATGTTAGTCAGTGAATTGGCAGTCGGCAGAATGACAAGTTGCAAATTACTTGTGGGAGTGCTGCCTTCATGTGCCATGTATGTGTTGTGCCAGGCAGCCGGCAGATAGCAGGCGAACTTGAACACTGCCATTAAAGCCCTGCTTGACACAGTGTAATCTACTATGCCACAGTACGCTGCTTGGACACATACATACAGGCAAACGCACAAAGTGTTTCCCTCTCACGTGCTGCAAAGCGTTCACACATACAGCATTACGTTAATGCACTGAACTGTCGATGCTTTGGCCACAAATGCGTTCTTTCATAGCAGCTGTTTCAAGGTTGGAACAACTTTACACAACAATACATGCAAAAGCTCCAATTCAATGTAGACAACAGTAGCACACCATTCAGTTTCGGATAGCCTTGTTGAGAAACAATAGAACCATAAACAAATGACAAACAAATAACAAATTCACTTTAGCAGGTGAGGCAGAATGGGAATGAAACCAGACTCCACAGGAAGGTTGATCTACAGGACCAGTGCTGGTGATCACACTTCTACAGGGATGGTATTTTAATGCAGACTGCATGCTCATATTGTGGCTGCATCACAGCATATTTTGTGCCATATTTACATCTGGTCCAGAGGTACTTATAACACATGCACAAATATGCCAAAGCAAACATTCTAAAATGTATTGCAATGCAAACAGGAGGTGCTAAGGGATAGCTCAGTTGGTAGATCATCAGACTTTTAATCTGAGGGTCCATGGTTCAAGTCCCTGTTCGGGTGGACAAGCAAGTTGCACGGTTGTAAGTCGCTCTGGATAAGAGCGTCTGCTAAATGCCTTAAATGTAAATGCTAAGCATTGGCCAGATATGTATGTTTTTAGCCTATGTTTCTGGATTTAGTCTGATGGTAAACATTCCCTTAGTGCTTGCTCTAAGCGGACCACGTAGTCCCCTGCCAAACACGTTTTTGAGACCCTAACACACCAGGTAATATAAAAAACAAATGGTGCACGTTGATCAAAGTAAAGTTGGTGCAAAAGTAATCAGCCACAAGCGTAACCTCCAAGCATTTTTTCGTATGGCCATCCTCAAGTACTCGAAATAAGCATTCGAAATAAAAGTGCTCTTTGTATTGCACATAGGCCCATAAAGTGCAACATTTACACAGAACAGAATGCAGCTGATTTGCACCTGAAACTGGCACAACAGGCTTAGTGCATGTATTTGTTTTACATGCATGTGAAAGGTCATACTATTAGGAAAGATCAGGTAATAAGTAATGTTTTTGTCATGCAATCAAACTAATGTCGGCATGGGGTCAACTTTGTTAACAACCTGCTTAGTTTCAATTAACCATAACAACACTGACCAGCTTGGTAGCATTTTAAACCAGAAATGCAACTTTATGGAGCAAGTATACCATCCTGACTGAATTTGTTAATTTGATTTGTAGTTTTGCCAACATTCTGCCAGGTTTGTCTAATCTAGCAACACTGGCTATGAAAAAATGATTTATATAGGTGGAGCTTGAATAGGTCTATGGCTTGTTTCAAAAGGTCAGAATGACTTTTTGCAATATTGTAAAACCAGTTTCATTGCAGATAAACGTTAAAATGTGTACAACATGATAGCTTTTTTCAATCTATAGATTCCATACTTTTGCATGGTAGTATATTTACCAACATGGAGAGCTTTTTCCTCTTTCCTCTCTTTTTGGATCAGCTCATCAGTATTATCCAGCTATTTCCAGCTATCTGTTTGTATTAGCTGCTTTACCAATAAATGGAAGATCATGAGTGTTTTGAGAGCAGATGATAATACATTGATTGAGAGGAGAGCTGTTGCATGTCTTGACCTTGGATCTTAACTCTCAAAAAAGAAAGGATTGATAGCTGAATAATACAGAAACATTGGTTGAATAATGTACAAACGAGACAGGCATTGTGCAGATTTCATGTTTTAATTGAAGACTTTGTTTCTCCCTTCCAGAGTGTATGAGAAATAGTGTGTGTGGGAAAGAGAAAGAGAGAGAGAGAGAGAGAGAGAAAGAAAGAGAGACTCCCACACTCAGTATTTTTCAACAAAAACATGCCCATTTGGCCAACATTCTATTTGCAGGATTATAGCAGATTTATTAACCACAATAAT
The DNA here is from genome assembly GCA_034552555.1 of Semaprochilodus insignis. NCBI lineage: Eukaryota > Metazoa > Chordata > Actinopteri > Characiformes > Prochilodontidae > Semaprochilodus > Semaprochilodus insignis. The sequence goes on from CM067498.1 coordinate 18,226,714, forward strand.
CACCCAGTCCTTCACCTAGGGGACCCATTTTAATCTTAATTAATTTCTGATAATACCCTATTAACATTAGCTAAATAAGAGCAATGTTGCTTGGGATCTGCAGCGACAGTGTGCTTTGAAGACAAGGAGTCCCTGGGATGGTGGGCTGTGTATGTGGAGACCAAAAGAGAGATCTTCCTGTTGGGACAGAGGAAGCAGACAGAATAGGGAGATTATCAGACCCCGGCTTCCTAAGGCAATAGACAGTTGGAAGCATTAACTGTTGTATTTTCCCATGATGGAAGTTTTTTTTCTTTTCTTTTTTTTCTTTTCTTTTTTTTTTTTTTTGAACATTGTATTAGCTGCAGTAGCCCTGATTTAGACTCTTTAGCGCACACACACTGGTACAGTCACAAACCATCCATCACTGTCCACCACACGCAGAATCATTCGCACAGTCTACAAACCTTTGTTCCCAAGATTGACGGTATTGTAGCTGATCCTAGCAGCCCAATGGTCCGTGTAGTTCCAAGCAGCTGGTAGGTTTTCATCATGAGTCTCTTCTTTTCTTTAGTCTAAAGTAGGGTGTGTCAACATGTGGGCCACAGACCACCAGTGGGTCATGAAGCACCTTTGAGTGGTGCTAATAACCATTTTAGTGTATATACATATATATATATATATATATATATATATACAAACACACACGTATATACATATATATACAGGGGTTGGACAATGAAACTGAAACACCTGTCATTTTAGTGTGGGAGGTTTCATGGCTAAATTGGACCAGCCTGGTGGCCAATCTTCATTAATTGCACATTGCACCAGTAA
>CM067498.1:18230165-18243728 GCA_034552555.1 Semaprochilodus insignis
TGGCTTAAAATCCCTCTGACCACTGTGCAGGACTTGTATATGTCATTCCCAAGACGAACTGACGCTGTATTGGCCGCAAAAGGAGGCCCTACACCATACTAATAAATGATTGTGGTCTAAAACCAGGTGTTTCAGTTTCATTGTCCAACCCCTGTATATATGACTGAATGTTCTCCCATCTTTAGAAAAAACATTCTGGGAACCAAAAGAAAACCTCACACTAAAAATATTAATTAACACTGCATTGCATGTTCTCAGAATGCTATCATTCCTAGTTGGGTTATGTTTCTCTATGTATGAAGTCAACCTGCAATTGACCATTGACCAATTGACCACTGCTAGTTCATTTCCTTTAAAACTGACATAAAACTGAAATGTAGCAGCGAGCTAAGCTCAAGTAGCTTGCCGCTAACATGCTGTATGAGGATCATTAACAATGTTAAAAAAAAGCTGTTTAAAAAATAAAAGCTTGAACACATTAACAGATTCATTCATCATTGCTATAATGGCATTGCTTAATGGATTTTATGCCTGTATCTGGCAGTGTGAAAATATTCAATGCATTTATTGGCTGCAAAGGTTCAGGTTTCTGTTAACAGATCAATTACAAACATCAGCACACAAGCATTCAAGCATGCCAATAAAAAATGCCTCACATTTGTATTTATTCCCACATTTCTGTAGTGTTAGGATGCTATTAGTTGAATATACTGTTCATAGTCTGTTAACGCTTCATAGGATGTTCTGTCTATAGGCCATAATGGCCATAATTGGGCGTATGAAAAAGGTGGATAGAATGTCCATTCTCCCCGATTGCCATTACATGTATGTTTGTATGTCACTGCTAAGAACTTGGAATTTGGAGTATTGTTATTCAGTCACTTCTTCGTAAGTCACTTCTGAACATAAGCTGTATATCTGGCTGTTCAGTTGCAGCCTGCTTTGTGTCTGGCCCCATCTCACACAGCCTCTTTCATTAAACTCTATCACCACTCAACAACACTCCAAGAAAAGAAAAGTCTAAAGATCCAGATGCACAGCCAGAGCCAAAATAATTCCACAGCTCTCACCTTCACTAAATAACACTTCTTAAGTGGCCGAGAACAAGAGCAGGACTGAAAAAGAGGTAGAGAAAAGAGGTAGAAGTAGAGAAAGAAAAAAACAAAGAAAAAATCAAAGGAAGATTCAGATTGAGTTTAGAAGTCAGGCTGTTTATCTCTTATGTGTCTCTGCAACTTTTGTCAATGCATTTTGAAAGGAGAGCTTCAAAAGGAATGTAATTAGCGGCCTGAGTGCTGCACCGCCAAATCATGTATGCCTGTTTCCGTTTGTCGGTTTGGATCCGTTTTCATGTTCCTAATGGAAGCAGCTAAGGCTGTCCTCTCTTCAGATGACCTGTTAGGTGTCCGGCTTTGCTATCTCCCTCTCCCTCTCCTGGAGGCGAATTGTGTGAGTGTTTTGAGAGACGGGCGTCTGTGATGAATAACTTATGTAACGTCCCACAGCCATGGCCCTTGCAGACACGGCGAGCAGCTGTCTCAAACTCATTTAATTAATCCAGCCCTCACTCGCACCCGAGTGGGGTGGTGCAGCCGATTCTCAGCTGCCAGGCACTCGCCCATCACCCCAGACTGGCGGCAGCTTCCCTGAGACGGACAGGTAAGGGATGTCACAAAGATGTCACGCAAAAGTGATGGAATGAGGTACGTGCTATTAGGATCAGGGTTTCAGGCCACATTGATTAGCCCTGTCTGAATAGGAATCCAATTGGAATTAGTTACATGGTTGATTGGCTGTACTGGCTCACCAATCCATCATTATACTTTTAGCTAACCATGTATGGAAACTGTCTGATATCACTTCCTGATATCAGTCACACAGAATAACCTTTAAATGGCTTTCCCGTCAGAGCTAGACTCTATGACTCTTAGTTGCACACCTGGCCAAGCTTTTATGTGAGCAGTCAGAATGATTTAAGTCTAACATTCCTTGCTGAGTGCCATTTTGAAGGTTTGCATATTGCATATGTGTGCATGGATTTTTTAGCAGCTAGGCCAGTTCAGTACCATACAGCTCTAGAGTGGCAGACAGGCTGTTCTACTTGTGCTTGTGCCAGGAGCTGAGGAGGAATGGTCTGTCAGTGGAAGGAGGAAAAGCGTTCGTGGAATTCTACTCTCATGTTGCAAATCTCCCATTCTGCCACATCTAAAGGTACTCACTTGGATTAAGTGACTGGGAAGGCCAGTGAAGTGCTCATTGTCATGTTCATAAAACCAGTTTGATATAAGACTTTTGCTTTATGACGTGGTGCATCATCTTGCTGGAAGTAGCCATTAGAAAATGGCCAATTGTGACCATGAAAGGATGCACATGGTCAGCAACTGATGGTATAAAGTGACTGATTGGTATAAAGGAAGCCAGAGTGTGCCAAGAAGAAAAGAGAAACCCAATGGTATCTTCTACTGTTGCACCTATTCGGTCTCAGGGTTTGACGTGTTGTGAATTCTGAGATGCTTTTTGGCTCACCACTGTCATATAGGATGGTAATCTTGGTTAGGCTTACTGTGGGCTTGAACCAGTCTGGCCATTCTCCATTGACACCTCTCATCAACAAGCGTTTCCATCTGGAGAATTGCCACTCACTGGATGATTTTTCTCTATTGCACCATCGTAGCTAAACTCTATAGAGTCTGTTGTGGGTGAAAATCTTGAGAGATCAGCAGTTATAGAAATGGTCCAACCCGTCTGGGGCCCCCGACAACCATGCCATGGTCAAAATCACTGCGGTAACATTTTTTCTGATGGTTGATGCAAACGTTACCTGAAGCTGCTGCCTTGTACGCACTGCACTGCACTGCTGTCACACAGTTGGCTGATTAGGTAATAACATGCATGAATAAGTGCACATGTGTACATGTTGTATTTCGGTGTAAAAAGTAATATATTGTGTTTAATATAGATGCATTAAAAGGGTTAGATGCACACACATATATATATATATATTATAATGGGGGTCCATTATGCAGGGTCCAGGTTATCCATTTAACCATTTAATAAGATAAGAATGAAGGTTTATAAAAGTTCCTGTAAAAGTTTAATTAAATATTCAAGACAGGACAAACTAAGTATATTGCAGTAATATATTTTTATTATAGCCTTTAATTATTATTATTTCACATTTGTTATTTATGAACTCTGGGAATCATAAAATGAAACAGTTATTACCAAACTCACATTAATAATATATCCTAGATACCACTAAGTAAATGGGTACTTACTGGAAGATATTCGACATGGCATTCATTCAAATTGTAACTATTAATGCATATGTATCATTGCTATGATTATTAATAACTGTTAACAAACTATTAGGTAACAATTCGTTTGCTGCTTATTGGGACCTTTTGATGATTCTGACATTACTCGCCTACACAGTCTAGTCTCAGTCTGAAAAGAACTGCTTCTGAAGGATCATTATTATTATTGGTATTATTATTATTATTATTATTATTAATACAGAATCATAGCTGGGGAACAGTGATTGATGGAGTGATTGGTTAGAGGTCTGATTTGTATATATATAGTGTGGAGGAGTCTGAAGCAATACAGACTAAGTTTTAGTCTAGGTTTGGGCCTCAGCGGACCTTGGCATGATCTACCTTTAACTTAATAGACGTCCTTGAAGAATCAACCATTTATCACCTCGCGTTGTCAACATCTATATTCCCTTCTCTCGCTCTCTCCTCTATCACAGATGCTTGAGGCGGGTCAGGATTGCTATACTTTGTCAGTTTTTTCGGGGATTGGTGAGAGCAAGAATAGCACTGGCATCCAAGTTATAGATCAGTGTGGGACTCTGAGAGTTTGAGAAGAGGACAGTCTTCACTCCTAATGAGAAAGGATGGATCTGCTCCACAGAGTGCAGATTGAGTGTGAAAATGGAAGGTAAATTCAATTTTGACCAGCAGTGGGTGTATATTGAAACCGTAACAGGCAATATGAATGTGATGTCTCTGTGAAGGCAATGATCTACTGCATTACGTTGACTTTACCACAATTAAAGATGCTAGGCACAATGCAAAGTGGAATAAACCCTCTTTACCCATGGTAATGCACAACCTATCCTGGCTAAGTACTTTTTTATACTAGATATTGCATTTATATAGTGTGCTTCATAATATACCTTTCAAAATGCAAAACAGCAGCAAAACTATATATGATAAACTGCACCACTGTTCAGCAAATCATTTGAATTAATACCAATCACAGGCTTATCCACCAAGAAACATAGCTCATTTACAGCAACCTATGGGTGACAAGCTTACAGTCATGGCCGAAATTGTTGGCACCCCTGAAATATTTCCAGAAAATTATTGCAATTACACATGTTTTGTTATACACATATTTATTTCCTTTGTGTGTATTGGAACGGCACAAAAAGCAAAAAAAGAGGAAACAAAAAAGCCAAAAATGATATAATTTCACACAAAACTCTTTTATTATTGGCACCCTCAGCTTAATATTTGGTTGCACACCCTTTGGAAAAAAATAACTGAAATCAATCGCTTCCTATAACCATCAACAAGCTTCTTACACCCCTCAACTGGAATTTTGGACCACTCTTCTTTTGCAAACTGCTCCAGGTGTCTCATATTTGAAGGGTGCCTTCTCCCAACAGCAATTTTAAGATTTCTCCACAGGTGTTCAATGGGATTTGGATCCGGACTCATTGCTGGCCGGCGCTCAGAACTCTCCAGCGCTTTGTTTCTGTCCATTTCTGGGTGCATTTTGAAGTATGTTTGGGGTCATTGTCCTGCTGGAAGACCCATGACCTAGGACACAAACCCAGCTTTCTCATACTGGGCCCTACATTGCGACCCAAAATCCTTTGGTAATCTTCAGATTTCATGATGCCTTGAACACAGGAAAGGCACCCAGTGCCAGAGCCAGCAAAACAACTCCAAAACATCTTTGCCACCATATTTGACTATAGGTACTGTGTTCTTTTCTTTGTAGTCCTCATTCCGTTTACAGTAAACAGTAGACTGATGTCCTTTACCAAAAAGCTGTATCATGGTCTCATCTGTCCACAAGATGTTTTCCCAGAAGAATTTTGGCTTACTCACATACATTTTGGCAAACTTCAGTCAAGCTTTTTTATGTCTCTGAGTCAGCAGTGGGGTCCTCCTGGGTCTCCTGCCATAGCGTTTCATTTCATTCAAATGTCGACAGATAGTTCACACTGACATTGATGCACCCTGAGCCTGCAGGACAGCTTGAATTTCTTGAACTTGATTGGGGCTGCTTATCCACCATCCGGACTATCCTGCGTTGCAACCTGTCACCTAAACTTCTTGATTATGTTGCACACTGTGGACAAAGGAACATCAAGATCTCTGGAGATGGACTTGTAACCAGACAGTTCTCTTCTCCTCTTTCTGTTCTCCATGCTTAATGTGGCACACATAGACACACAATGCAAAGATTGTGTGTCAACTTCTCTCCTTTTTATCTGGTTTCAGGTGTGATTTTTATATTGCCCACACCTGTTACTTGCCACAGGTTCACATGCTTGGAACAAATTTATTTACCCACAATTTTAAAAAGTTCCATTTTTGGAGTATTGTGTGAAATTATGTCAAATGTGCCTTTTTTCTATCTGTTTTTTTGTGTTGTTCCAATACACACAAAGGAAATAAACATGTTTATAACAAAAAAATGCAATAATTCTCTGAGAGAAGTACTTCATTTTCTGGAAAAAAATCAGGGGTGCCAACACTTTTGGCCATGACTGTATTTACTTGGTGCATCAAAACTGCATTCAACTGACATGTACACTCATCATCAAACAGGAATGAAAACTTGGTTGGTATGTTTGACTTTGTGAGACATACAAATAATGAAAGTGTATATTGAGTATTTTACAAGGGCTCAAATCAGATTTCAGAACCGTTCACAGAATCATTTTTTCTTTGTTACCATTAGGGAGTCCACTCCGCTCCCACTCTCTCTTTCCTGCCTCCCATTTCTCTATGCTCAGTAAGTTGTAATACATCTTGCTGTTATTTACAGAAGCCGAAATACCAGCGCGATCCTCAATTCAGCGGCAGAAAATCTCTGGATCACCTAACAGGCACCTTCGCTATTTCTGACAAAGAAGAGTCAAGCGCTTTTTTATTTCAGAGAAAAGGTGTTAAATTGAACCAAGACTCAAAAATGGAGGGAAGGGAAAAAGAAAAAAAAATACCTCAGCTCTCCCTTCTCATTAATAATTCATCCAATGCAGATGATTTTGAAATAATAGTTGTAAACATCCCTTCGCTCGGTTTAAATCGGAGGCATTATCTGTCAGGCAGAAAAAGAGGCATGATGACTGCAGTGTGGTAATTGTGGATGTGCTCCCCTCTGGAAAACGGGAGAATAATTAGCTAGCGTAAATGAAAAGTGCAGCTTTATTACTTTGCACTTCGTTCATGCTGTACTTTAATCATCGGCGCTCGTGCACGCTGAGGCGGGGTGGGCCGCTTATGCTTATGCCTATGCTTATGCCGGCGAGGTGTGTTATGGTTTGTTTCAGTGGCGCAATAGAGTGATGAATGAGGCAGGAATCATAGACTGTCACCAGGCACCTTATTTTAACTATAATCACATTGTTGTGTTTTTTTTTCTCCCCCCATGAAGGGGATAAGAAAAATACCTCCCAGAAGTAATATAGGAGGACAAAGAGGCTTTGGTGGGCGATACAGTACACATTACTTAGAGAAAGGGAGGAAATGAAAATGCCAGAGCTGGAGTTTAGGGAGATCGTTCTCTCTCTCTCTCTCTCTTTCTCTCTCTCTCTCTCTCTCTCTCTCTCTTTCTCTTTTTTTTCTCTCCTGGCTTGTTTTTGCACATTTCTCTCCCTCTCACAAGCTCGGTCTTTTCATGCCTCCTGCTCTTTCTCCTACACCGTCTCTCTTCATCTCTCCCTCTCCTTCTCTCACTCCTCTCTCGATTACCCTTCCTCTCAGTCTTTCTGTCTCGGTTGCCCTCTTTTCTCCCCGTTACTTACCCATTCTCTCTCTCTCCCTCCCCCCATCTTTCTCTTTGGCTGTCTCTCTTGATCACCCCTTCTCTCATTCCCAAACTAACCCATTCTCTATCTCTTTCTTTGTCTCTCGTGCTGCTGCTTCACTCTCTCTCCCCGTCTCTCTTGATCTCTCCGTCCCTCATTCTCTTGCTCACTCATTCCCTCTCTCTTAGCCTCTGCCTCCCTCTCTCCCTTCTCTTTCCCTCTGTTATTTTTAATGTGTATTTGCGGCAGCTCTTCTGCTCTGTAATAAGGACATGTGATGCGTGAATTTTTTATAATGTTATATAAGAGCCGGCGGCCCTGGAGACCCGCGGCCTCCTTTTTGTTCATTTGCTTGAAAAACAAGCAGGAGAAGAAGACTGGGAAGAAGAAGAAGAAGAAGCTGAGAAGGAGAGGAGGAGCAGAGAGGAGCTTGTGAGGGGATGGATCGCTCTATTAAGTAGCAGGCCTCTCTCTCATCTGAGCTACCGGGCTGTGATACCTTGCGAGAATACACTAGGGCAACAGCCACAGCCTTGAGAAAACACTCATCAGCAAGTGCAATGCTAATAGAAAGCCAGAGAAAGAGAGGGAAATAGAGGGAGAGTTGGGGAGAGGTATGTTTCCTTGTTTTCGTTTGTTTATAGGAGTACTCTCCGCCTCACCTGTTGATTGAAGTTGCTTACTACAGAGTAGAAAACCTGTTTCCCTGAAACACGCTAGCAAGAGAAGTCAGCAGGCACTTGCTTCACTTACTTACAATAAAAGGCTACTTGCTTTAAATAAACATGGTGCATTTGCTCTGCTAGAGCGTTTTGTGAGACTGAGAGTGAGAGCTCTAGCATTCGAAACCTAGTGTGCAGCAAAAAGCAGGCTGAGAACCCCTAAGGAACTCAGTCTCAGCCTGCATCCAGATTTTGAGGTTTGTTAGAAGTACGGACCTAAACATTGTATCTAAATGGACCAAACACTGTATGAACCTAGCAAAACTTATTTTGGTAGGTGCAATAGTGACTTCTGATGCTCTATCAAAAGCTGGACATGGTATATTATCTCTTACAGGGGTTGGACAATGAAACTGAAACACCTGGTTTTAGACCACAATCATTTATTAGTATGGTGTAGGGCCTCCTTTTGCGGCCAATACAGCGTCAGTTCGTCTTGGGAATGACATATACAAGTCCTGCACAGTGGTCAGAGGGATTTTAAGCCGTTCTTCTTGCAGGATAGTGGCCAGGTCACTACGTGATGCTGGTGGAGGAAAACGTCCTTCTTGGTGGTATGCTGACATTACCCTGGATACCGTGGCTCTTGATACATCACAAAGACTTGCTGTCTTGGTCACAGATGCGCCAGCAAGACGTGCACCAACAATTTGTCCTCTTTTGAACTCTGGTATGTCACCCATAATGTTGTGTGCATTGCAATATTTTGAGCAAAACTGTAAAACTGTGCTCTTACCTGCTAATTGAACCTTCACACTCTGCTCTTACTGGTGCAATGTGCAATTAATGAAGATTGGCCACCAGGCTGGTCCAATTTAGCCATGAAACCTCCCACACTAAAATGACAGGTGTTTCAGTTTCATTGTCCAACCCCTGTACCTCTGAATACTTAATTGGTAATTATTCAGTTAATAACAAATCATTCATACACATTACATATATAGCAGATTTGTTTGCCTATAGTTTTGAATGTTGAATGAAATTCACATGAAGAAGCTGACACATGCTTACCACAGAGGTGAGATAAAGACTAGTTAAACAGTGTAGTTGCTATTCCTTTAGGGTTCGAGGGGTCATATGTGACTAAACAAGATTTATGTTTTAATATTTACATCTTGAACTTACTTCTGTATCGTCGCTGCTATACAGGTAAGCTAAAATCTAGACTCTTCTGTCTCCTTAGCCAACATCACGTTATGTCTCTCTGCGTCTATGATCATTAAAAAGGATGCATAAGCATATAAAAGTGTTACAGATCAAAAACTGGAATAAAAAACAAACGTACACTGGCCGGCCATTTCCTCCTCCTTGTATGTACCCTCATGTTCCATTTCATCAGTTCTACCATATAGGTGCACCTTGTAGCTCTACAGTTACAGACTGTAGTCATTATGTTTCTCTGTATACTTGGTTAGCCCCTTTTCACCCTGTTCTTTAGTGGTCAGGACCACCACAGAGCAGGTATTATTCGGGTTGTGGATCATTCTCAGCACTGCAGTTACACTAATGCAGTGGTGGTGTGTTAGTGTGTGTTGTGCTCGTGAGTGGATCAGACAACAGTGCTGCTGGAGTGTTTAAACACTGTGTCCGCTCACTGTTCACTGTATTAGACACTACTACCTTGCTGGTCCTTGTAATTCAGAGACGATAGCTCTGTTGCTGAGCAGTTTGTGTTGGTCATCCTCTTGATGACCACAGGACGCTATTGGCTGGATAGTTTGGGTTGGTGAATTCTCAGTTCAGCAGTGACACTGAGGTGACACTGAGCACTGATGTTTCTGATCCACTCACACCAGCACAACACACGCTAACACACCACCACCACGTCAGTGTTGCTGCAGCGCTGAGAATGATCCATCACCCAAATAACATCTGCTCTGTGTGGGTCCAGACCACTAAATAACAGGGTGAAAGGGGATAACAGACTATGTAGATAAACAGATGGACTACAGTCTGCATTACAAAGTGCTCCTATATGGGAAGTGGAGCTGATGGACAATGAGTGTGTGCTGACAGTGATCTTTCCCAGATTTACGTCATGAGAAAACCACAGTAACAGTCTCATGTAATCACTCATGTAACCTCACAGTACCTTCTCATGGCTTGTTGCTTTATAACATAGTCAGAGGCCAATCCTGGTGGGTCAGGACACATCTACAATGTCAGTATGCAGGCTGCAGACTGTGCCTCTCTCTGTTTAACTCACCTGATTTAACTCATCAGCTAATTAGTAAGACCTTTGTGAGCTGTCCTCAGATGGAACATGCCGATCTCTGTCAAGCTGTGCCCCAGAACATCTCTGCTTTAGAATTTCACCTCACAAATGAAACAAGGCACACTTAAAACCCACAGGCCCACTTAGAACAGAGTAGAGTGTGGTGAATAAAGATTACTGGATATTATCACACTTATGTCCACCAAATGTTCCTCACAAAATCTGCCTAATAACCTACACATTTATCTGTATGCGACTGTTGTTTACATCTTTGGATGTGTTGTTGTACAATAGTGTCTCTCAGTATGGCGTTGGGCCACCATGTAGGTGTAGAGGTTCCTAATGATGTGCTGTGATAATCCATCCCATGCAGCTTGAATATTCTCACACAGTTATTACAGATATTGTGGTGGGGGTGGAGGTGGAGTGACACCAGGCCTTCTGGACATGTGATGCATGACAACAAACGGTTTTATCTTGGTGCTGACCACGGTGCCTCCATACATGGATTCGCTGGTCGTCTCCACCAAGACAAAAGTGGGACTTATTGCTGAAAATGACCTGATGAGTCACTCCATGACAGTCTGGCACGATATCACTGCAGTACAGTCTTTAACAACGCTGACGTGGTGTTAAGGGCAGTTGTCGTAACGGTCTGCATGCATGTAGTCCTGCATCAGGCAACTGTTTGCCAATGGTGCTGGTACTAACAGGAAGACTCATGGAGGACATCACTACTCGCTGAATGTCCGCAGTCATGGCTGTTGGGTCAGTCAGGTACAGCAATAAGGCCCATCCTTGCCTACGTCACCTGCGCGGCAGAGCGTGAAACTTGAATCATTTGCAAACCTACCCACCAGAGCACCCATATAATAAATGCCAGTCACTTAAGCATCTTCTGGATTCTATTGTAAATGTGCTTCAACAGGGAAAGATTTTAATTGCTGTCTATTGTTTTTGTTTCAAAACTTCAATGAAGAATGGAGATTTTATCTCTCTATTGGCCATTCTCTCCTTTCTCACTCTTTCACTCTCTCTTTCTCTCACGCTCCCACTGCCTGAAGAGTTTAAAACTGTGCTTCTGGTGCTTGTGGTGAGACTCTTATGCCTGTTTATATAAAATGCATGTATCTGGCTCCCCTCACTATCCAGTTTCTTGGAAGCTGCTGTGCAGCGTTTTCGGGAGAGCTCATTTAGATCAGGATATCGATTAGCTCATGCTCACACACACTACTTGTAGCCATGGTTACTAAGTGTGGCTGGCGTGGAGCCGGGCCCGGGGGCAGCTGCAGTGTGAGCTAGCAGCATGAGCGTGCTGTCACGCAAAACTAATGTTGACTGGGCAGCAATGGCATGACCACAGTCTGGGCACACACACACACACACACACACACACACACACACACACACATTTACACATGCTCTCTGTCTCTTGCATGAGCTTCCCCTCTCTTTCCCCACCCCCCACCCTGCTGTCGGTCTGTCTCTCGCACACATGCGCACACACACACACACACACACACACACACACACACACACACACACATACTTCGACACATTCGTTCATTCCTGCTCTGTTCCACTTTGGAAATGCATAGAGTGGATTCGATCAGAATTCACCATGGATGCCAAAACAGGCTTAAATGACAGTAGTGTATTCTGCCTCTTCTCTTTAGGACCTATGTGAAAAATGGCTGACAATTTTGATATCTGAGTATTTATATTGAATGGGTATCTGTTTAAAATAAATGCCTTGAATCAGGGAAAAAAACATAGTACAAAAAAAAGAAACTGACCGGACTAGAAAAATGACTGACATTAATGGCTTACCTTTTGAGGTGACAGCAGTGTTATTGCAAAAATGGAGCATCCCACAGAGGACTACATTTCAAAACATGTTTTATTATTCAGAAATAATGGGAAATCATTAATTTCTTTCATGATGAATGAATAATATAACAGAGTCCACCTCAATAAGGCCCTGAAGTAACGTTGCAGCTAACTGGTACAACATTGGATACTGATGGAGACTCCTGGTCTTGGCTCTTCGGTAGATTATGTGCCAAGGTGTTAGTTAAGGATCTAACATCAGTAACCAATTTAGCCTCAGTCACATCCTTACCCACACACGTACTCACATACTTAACAAGCACGTTTTTGATGATGGAGTGAGGCAGTCTCTTTCACATTGTTGAAAGTATATAAACAAAAAATAAACAAAAAAGGACACTTAATGTATGTTCATCACAAAACAAAGCAATCGTCATCTGCTTCTTTTATTAATATACCAATTTGAATTTAGTCAATCGGGTCATTGTCAAAAATTCATTCTGCAATCCATTTGCCAAAAGTATATTATTGCTATTATTTTACTGCCATCTGCACTGAGAAAAGCAGCATCTGGTGCTAATTTGGCATTCACCATCATAAAGACAGCTTCCCACCAGTAGTGATCCCAAACAGGGTTCACCGGTCTGCTTGTTTGGTACAGACCTGAATATTGGGTCTTTATACGTCAAAACGGACCAAAGGTTGATCGCTCTGCACCAAACAAGTGACCTTAGTATAGAAACGTAGCAGTAAGAAATAATGAAATTGGCATTTAGTAAATTCAAACTGTGAAAAGTGGTGGGTCAGTCTTATCTGGTGATAACTCACACTATACATTTGAAAAGACGTTCCTATGCGGGCAAAGCCTGTGATTTCTATGCTCACACTGTACAAAAGCACTCGAACCATGCCACATGGAATCATACAATCGAAAGCAGTGAGGTCTGCTTACAGTTATGAATACAGCTGTTTCATTCAAAATAACACGCTGCACACTGAGTACTGAGCAAATATGTTGAGAAACTGAGAGTCTTTGAGTTTCGCACTCAGAAAGCAGGTGATGGAGTACATGATAAGACACCATGGTGTTTCTACAGTCTGTTTCCAAAGTGATATTTTCCTGCCTTCTATGTGCTGCCTTGGCTTTTTCCCTGTTTGCTGCTGTTTTCTGTCTTTATATGTATGGAAATCACTACACTGATAATTCATGCAAAAGTGTTGCTTGTTTTGTAAACCGGCACCAGATTCATACCGCTGCACCAAATGTGAAAAGCCTATTCTCCTTCCACTCTACAAGACTCATTAACTGACTAATTACAAAGCAAACTGGAGCTGTTCCACTTGAGGAGGGGGCACTGGTATAGCCTTTACATTACTAGAAATATAGGCTTGGTTGTAATGTTTAAATGTTACCATTGCCTGTGTGTACTTCTGTTTCTAGGCATATATGCATATATATATATGTTAGGTCACATTAACCAGCCAGGTGTTTCCAGCCCACAAGGAATTCTCCCAACTGTCTTAATGGCACATTCAGGGACTGTGATGAATCATGTCTACCCTTACCACTACCACTGATGCAAATTTGGTGGATGGGTCAATTTTGGAATACATTTTGGCTTTATTAGATGAGTGTGGGATGCATGGTATCATATACACAACAAGTCAGAAAAATTGCAGAATGCACCTTACAACGTCTTGCCCCCCATCACAGTATATCAAAATGCCCACCCACAGCCCCC
>CM067498.1:18243804-18264872 GCA_034552555.1 Semaprochilodus insignis
GTCTCTAACGGAGGCTGATTGAGTTGAGCTCGTTGGCCGTCTGAACGAGTACAGCAGATTTATTTTCATTTGCAGCAACACTCCTGCAGTCTGGACCTCTGGTCTGAAGGCAGCCATCAATCAGTGATTCCAAATAGCCGATTGTCAATAATTCACGCCAAGCTCGGCCTTCGGATCAATCCAATACTGCCGCCTTGTCCGGCCAGGCCCGGACCTTTTCCTTCCCCCTAGTGCCCAGTGGATTAGGAATGACCATTGGCGTTATTGAATGTGGTCTGCTATTTCAATGTCCGCGGATTACTGTTTTGCTCTAAGCCTTACTTGAGTCAATGACAGAATTCTGTACTACGTAAGAGTTAATAGATGATCTGCTTTGAAACGGCCTGAGAGATTTATCTGCATATGGAGTTATGTAAACATGCTTTTGTTTCTGAAGTGCGTATCGATGCTACTGAATGCTTGACTTGTCATTACATCAAGGCTGTTTTTGCACTCAAGGTCATGTTGTTGCACAGAAACGTTTTTTTTTTTTGTTTGTTTGTTTTTTTATCTCTGGCTAAATCTTGCCACAGATTACCCTCTCCACTCAACGCTGTCTCTGAACTGCAATTTTACCTCTTAAAAAAGACCTTGAGTGTTCCTGGCCAATTAAGTGCTCAAACGGAGAAAAAATAAAGAGAAAGAGAAAGCAGGAGAAGAAGAGATAGCACCTTCCGGTTGTTGCTTATGGAAGAGGTGGATGTTTTGAACCAGTGGAGAAAAGAGAGAGTGAGAGAGAGAGGAGACAGGGGAAATATGGCAATCCTCTTTAAAATATATCTCTGGAGCTGACAGAAAGATTAAGCATGCTTGACAGCAGGACTGCATTACCCAATATTGGGTCTTGGACAAGCTGGAGAGCCAGATAATTCATCCACTGAGGTATAAGATTGAGTCGATTTGATTTCCCTGTTATTTATCGCTCTACATTGCGCTTGAACCATGCTGATTGTTAATCTTTCCCGTGCAATATTTTATGCTAATTTACTGTTTCTCTTTCCTTGAAACAGGAATAGAAGATCCTGGCCTATCTTAGCCAGCAAAATGGAGACAGATAGACAGACAGACAGATAGATGGACTGCTAGATCAATTAGATAGACATTATATCTATAACTATTTTTTTTTTTTTTTTTTGCTTGTTACTGTGTGGTGAATTGGACGTTTCATATTCCGTGAGTCAAGCGGAATTCTTATTGAGCTCCACTTATTAGTAAAGAAAGAATGAGTGTCTGTATCACCCAGGACTTCTGGCCACTGCACAATTATTATGAGACCGTTATTGTTTCATTATTAGTTTGTGTTCATTAAGCATCATGTCATAGTCACCTCGTTTTTTTTTTTTTTC
The DNA here is from genome assembly GCA_034552555.1 of Semaprochilodus insignis. Lineage (NCBI taxonomy): Eukaryota > Metazoa > Chordata > Actinopteri > Characiformes > Prochilodontidae > Semaprochilodus > Semaprochilodus insignis. The sequence continues at coordinate 18,245,190 of CM067498.1, forward strand.
TTTTTTATTTTCTTTTTTTCCCCCCTTAAAGGGACCACAAATCAGTTAATGAACATGCCATTTAAAATGAAGATGAAAGTGTCAGTTAATTATCTGAGAGGAAAACGCTGCGAGGCAGATTAATTCAAATAAAAAAAATAAATCATTCTGCCGTGTGCTGCGTGCCTGTCGCGCAGATCTGGTAAGCTTGTTTACAGAGCCGTGTTGATAGGGAATCCACAACGCTAACTGAATGGTGTCCTACCGGAGCTGGTGTGCCAAAGGATATCAGTTTGGAAAATACTCAGAGCATTAATTACTACTAATAAGAAGAGGAGAGAGAAAAAAGAGGAAAGGGTATCTGCAATTCTTTTGGGATCCACTGTATTAATGACCAAATCGGACTGAAGTACATTTCCTCCTTAGATAGACTGACGATATGGGAGTTAAGCCTTGTATGGACCCTGCTTATAATTGGACAGTATTTGTAATGACGAGAAGGTGCTTTTACTCTGCCTGCTTATCAGTGGATTCCTGCCCAATAAACCTTATAAATCCCTGATAGCTATTAGCATGGAGCTTAACATGGAGCAGCGGGATCTCACTGTGGTAGGGAGGGGTTATGAAGGATTTATAAGGGCCTGTGACAAGCCTTAATCTAAATTTTTACAGCCTCCATTAGGAACCGATCAATGTGAAAAATAAATTGGGCCATGTGTTAGAGAGCTGCTGTGTTTTTTTCCAACGATGGGAATACAAGCCATATGCAGGCAGGCTAACACGCTACTGGATACAGGGGTGGAGAAGCATATGTGTGTGAAAGAGAAAGAGACATAGAGAGATAGAGAAAGATTTGATGGAAATATCATAACTCTCCTTGTGTTGCGTGGGTGCAACAATGTCCTTGCTCTTCATGTGACCTCATACTGCATAATCACTGCCTTTTACAGGCCGAATAGGGGACTGAGTATGGTGGCTAACGAGATGCCTTTCTGTTTGCTGCGCTGCTGGCTGCAATAACCAGAAAGTAACCAAAGAATTCTAACTTTTCATGTATTCGGTTGCAGAATACACTCATCATCAAAAGAATAGTTGCACAAATAGTTGCACCCAGAAGGAATCAACCGAGAGGAATTGGGTAGGGCCGCCATTGCAAGACATGCGAATGGTTCAAGTTTCATGCTCAGCCGTGCATATGACATAAGCAAGGACCTGACTGACCCAACAGCCACGATCGCGGGCATTCAGCGAGCAGTGATGCCCTCCATGAGTCATCCTCTTAGTGCCAGCACCTTCGGCAGACGACTTATTATGACGACCGGCCTTAACACCATGTCAGTGTCACCAGAGACTGCAGTGGTGTCATGCCAGACTGTCATGAAGTGACTCGGGAGGGCAGCGGGTCATCTTCAGTGATGAGTCCCGCTTTTGTCTTGGTGGAGACAACCAACAAATCAGTGTGTGGAGGCACCGAGGTCAGTGCCAAGAAGAACAGTTTCCAAAAAATTAGCAGGAACTGTGTGAGAATGTTCAAGCTGCATGGGATGGATTATTGCAGGGCACCATTAGGAACCTCTACAACTCAATAAATATTGCCCATATCAGCTTAGATTCTTCATCATTAATTGTTCCTGGTTAACTTTTATCTTCCTTCCCAATAGCATTGTAGTCCAACACTTTCTTAGTGTGTGCCACTATTTTTTGATAACGAGTGTACATTCATAATAAGCTTTCACTAATTCCAAAATCGGTCAGAAAAATCTGACTAATCTTAGTGAGCCTCCTTTATTATCTTTTACCATCACAATGTACGAAGTTATCTAGCTTTGCCTTGTCTTTAAGTCACTTATAACAGATCCTTTGATTTTAACCGCCTACACTGGCAGCGGCAGTGACACGTTAGTAGGTTGCAGAAGTCACTGGCAAAAGTCACTGTGTATGTTAAATGTCATTTTCTTCCTTCCCAGTTGCAAAGGCAATATGCTGCAGCTGCTACAAGTTAATTAACTTAAAATTAATGAAGCTGACTGCATATGTAATCATAATACCTGGACAGTTCCTAAAATTAGTATGTAGTTAAACATGTAATGATCACTAAACAAAAGCTGTTAATTAAACTATTATGACTGTTATGGTACATGACACCACGTTGACATTATAAGTGGACATCAGGGGGAAAATACAATGGGAGAGAAATGTAGGATATGTGAAAGAACTTGCCACTCACACCCAGCCTATATGCTTTGAAATAAGCCACCATGTTTTACACTTAACCATGAATTGTTGTATTAATTATTTAAACGATAAACAGCAAACGGAAACACAGATCACTGACATGTTCCACTCATTATGGGCATATTCTCTAGGCTCTAGATGTGTTAAATGTTGTTTTCTTCTATACCAGAGGCATAAGCACTATAAAACTATAAAAATACTGGTCCACAGAAAACTGTTAACCCCACCCCATGAACACACTACAGAGTACTTTATTGACTTTGTCAAGGTATGTTCTTTCCCTTCCTAGTTAGGGTCATCTGACTGATCTTTCACATGTAGTCAAGTTTGTGCATTAGCACCTGAAAATCAGCGACCCCAACAGAAAAGTCACAAATATTTCTAGCATGTGTACGCATGCATTTGTGCCATTATTGTGCACTTGTGAGTCTTACTGCTTGAAATTCAGGACGCACATAGTCTGCAACCATTTGTACCAATTTCCAGCCTCTCTCCCTATGGTCTTTATGGGCGTGTGTGTATATTAGCCTAACCTGAGCAAGAGCGATAGAGCTTAATCCAACACCCAGCCCTAAAACACACCATTAACTACACACACTGTTTAACGCACAACCAGAGGAAATGAGGGGCGAAAGCGTGGGGCAAATTGAGGAGGGAAGGATCGTGTACACTTTAGTCCAATGCGCTCACTCATCCAGTCCCACCATAAAGCATCAGCCAATTGTGAAAGTCTATTAGAGATGATAGATTAATAATCTTAAGGTACACGATGGTCTAAAACAGCCGGCAACTTCGGCAACATGAAAGACAAGTTTTGTGGGGGAGAAGTGGGGGAAAAAAGAAACACTTTGATGGCAGAAACATCAATGTATCGTAAGAAAGCGAATATTGTGAGAAATCCCATGACTGCTAATTAATGTTACTGAATGTGGATTTTACTGAATAAAAGGCAAACAAGGATCCAAAGCAAACGACTTTCATGGAGGTTTTAGGTTTTATTACACTGCTTACTTCACCGTTTCATTACCACCATTTCAGTACTACAGTGTAGGACTGTCACGATTAATTGGTTGTGTAATAATAATAATAATAATAATAATAATAGTAATAATAATAATAATAATAATAATAATATTGCAGTGATTAGATGACAATTATAGGATAAACACACACCTGTGAGTGGCCCGACGACTGAATTATATGCTAATATGCCATAAGTAAGATCAATAATTAGGAGTGTGCTGGGAATGGACTTGTTTTCTCTTCACCTAGTCTATTGGGTGTATTAATAATTGAAGTAGGAATACAGTTCTGTTCAAATTTGGAGCAGACAACAAAATTTCTTAACAACAAAGTTCAAACACAGCAGGCTAAAGAGGCTGAACTGTTCATAATATTCAGTGTTGAGCTTGGAATTGAAAACTTCTGCAACGAAACAGTAAAGAATATATTACTTGTATGTCTTAAAGGCTTGAAAAGTCCTAGTTTTTAGTAGATCTGTAGTATAAACTCTAGTGTGGGGAAACATAGGTGAGGGACAGGTGAAGTAGAGGCAGAGATTAGCGTTATGGTGTTAATTTGTTGAGTGAAAAGTTAACATAGGGTACATCTGTAAAACGCAGATGATATTTTTTGTCACTATATGACAAAATTGTGAAACGTTCCTGAAATGGCCGCAGTGTACCTTGATTGTCCTTCTTTTGGCAGTACATGGGTGTTAATGGGCATCAAGTAACAGAATACTTGAAACAACAGTTCTTAGGTGGAAGAATTGTTTATTACAATTATATGTTACATTTTATAACATATGTAACATATATATTTTATATATTTTTGCCATATGGAAGTTATGCATGGCTTTTCATGACTTATTTTCTTATATGAATGATAATAATTTGCATTCTCCTACCAGTTTGCCTTACTCTGAAAGGCTATGCGTGACCTATTACTGTTAAGTCCTTTTTTACTCTTTGATCCCTCTGGAAAACTATCAGTAATCACTAATCATAACATTATTCAGTTATTCAGTAATCAATAGCGACAGCCCTACTGGAACATTACAGTATAAGAAATGACATCACTGCGGGGAGCATCCTGGAGTGTCTGCTCACCTATAGAACGAATCAAAAAAGACACAGCGAGGGAGGAAGTGCATTAGAGAAGACAAAAGCAAAACGAACATCCAAGAATAAAGAAAGAAAATTAATAAAGGAGGGAAGGAGAGCAAGGTGGCATCATAATCAGGAAGAATTGTGTCATCACTGAACGCCCTGCGTCTAATCAGCATTCATGTATGCAGCTGCCTCCTACTCTCTCTCTCACTTTTTCTCTCTCACTCACTCACACATGCACACACACACATACACATCATATTCATGAGAAAGAGGGTCATTTATTAGGGATCTTTACACTGCAGGGCTGTGTAGAGGGCTGTGTAGATCTGCGCTATTCTGTATAAGGCCATGTCTGTGGTGTGGTGTGGGGCGTATATGGTGGGGTAATCGCCTCTATAGTCTCCATAGTCATGCTCTGCCCAGCTTATCCAGCCTGACCTTGGCTGGCTATGACGCGAGACACTGCAGCACTGAATTAATATGCACTACTTTAGCAAGTTACAACCTTTCTCTCTGTCTCTTCCATGCCGTCTTTTTCCTATTTTCCGATTTTTCACTCTCTCTCTCTTATCTGTCTCTCTCCGTTCGCCTCCCACTACCTTTTCTGTAGCTGTTTAAATTGTCTTCAATTCATGTGAATCTCTCCCCCCCTCTCCATGCCTTGCTCCATCTCTGTCTCTTCTCTCTCACTCCATACTAAAGTCTTAAGCAATCTCCTCCTGCAATATTTTCCTTTCTCCTCTATCTGTTTTCCATCTTTTGCCAATGTTTTTGTCCTGCATATCTGCCCATCACACTTTCTACTTCTTCCCCTTACATATGCCTGTTTCTTTTTCTACTTTCTTGCATGCGGTATGCTCTCACTGTCTCCCACTTTGCTCTTCCCACTAATTATGAATGGAGAGCAGAGTGAGGGATAAGGAGAGGTGTCCACTGTTTAAGCACAGCTGTCACTTAGCCACTTACCTGTTAATTTAGGCCACTGGCAATTCAGTGAAGCTAAACGAGTCATTGTTATAGTCAGGTGTCAGAGCTCCTGAAGGACTTATAAAATAAAACATGAAAATGGATCACAAAGCAGATGTTAATGATTGGCTAAAAGGAGTGATTGCATTTGGGTGTGCCAAAGGCCACAGTGTTAAGGAAGTAGCTTAATTTGCAGGTGTTTGGTTTTTCAGTCAGAGGTAAAAACTGTAAGTGACTTAGACATAGGAGAAAAGTCCTATTGCTCTGCACGACCCCATGCTCCAATTATTAATTCACTTTTCAGGGTATTGACTGAACAGCTGGTTTATTTTTATTTGGTCACTATGTCATCATGTTGATAGCTAACTGTTTGGCCATCAGAGTCTATTAATATCTAAATAATAAATAAATAAATAACCAGTCATTAAGATTTTCATCTATATTGACATGTTTTCTTCAAACAAATCATTTATGATAAGCTACTCATATTGGCTGAGCAACTAACACAACATATTATAAGTTTTCACCTTTGTTTTACTTTCCAACTAGCTTAATTTGACAATGTCACCTCAGCATTATGTCAATTTGACATACCAGGAGATCAGTGAGCTACTAAATCCATTGTCATAACTTACTACACCATTTTAATCTGGAAAGTAACATAAACTTTTGCAACTTGAACATGGAAACTGACAAAAAGTCAGTTCACGACAGCTGACACCAGACATGTATATACTAATTTACTGCTACTGTCATTAATAGCTTATCAAAGTGCATTAAGTAGGTGCTTCATGAGCACTGCCCTTAAATAAAGTGTGTTTTTAATAACAGTTTCCCGGGCGGTGCTGTCACTGTAAACACGGGTAATATGTGTCTCCCATGTTTTTGTTTGATTTGGCTGGCATTAATTACTTTGTTCTTTTACTCCAGTTGAGATGATAATGAGTCACTGAATGAGAGATGATTGATCCTACAGGGAGGGTAAACAGAGAGAGGGGGGAGAGAGAGAGAGTGAGAAAGAGAGAGAAAGAGAGAGAGAGAGCGCAATAATATTTCTGCTGCTTGAGACCCACAGAGAGAGATAAAGAGTATGACAGCCATGCTAATATCAGGCACAGAGCACACACACACACACACACACACACACACACACACCACACACACACACAACATTTTGCTAGGAAAGCCCCTCTGGTCTGCCATACCCAGACATGTCATTAAATAAACATTAACATTTCCTGTGTATAGGGCAACATCTGCAGTGTACTGTGTAAGCTTTTTTACTATACCAAAGATACTGTATCTCTTTTCCAGTGGGAGCCATATAAATATGTAACTTTCTTCCTCTTCATCTTCTTCTTGTTCTTCCCCGTCTTTTTTGTCTTCTTATTTTTCACTCATTTTGTTTTATGTGTATATGTCGAACAAATGTAACCCATTCGTGATATTGCATAAAGTGATAAGTGCATTTTCACATTGAAATATATGTCCTAGAATCATCTCAGACCTTCTACATGCATAGATTTTTACTGAACCAATAAAGGCTTGAATGTAGTGTCTCTCCTATAATGTATAATTATTATAACATATTATAATATATATAACATATTCCTATAATACTAATAATATATAAAAGAACAAGGAAGTTCAACAACTAAAAGCATTACTACTCATTCTAAGACTGACTTGACCTTATATCAGGGATCTCTGATCTCTTCTACTGTTACAATTACTGTTGTTTTATCTTTGCTTTACTAACGACAGATTTAATGATACCTTTTCTAATCACGCATTCTCCAGTTTTCTTGCCTATTACTTTTAACCTTGCTCACGCCCCTCATGTTTTTCTCACATCATTCCTGTTTCTGCTCCCCTTTTGTTTAACACCAAAAATTGCCATGTTGGTAACAATAGAACTTTTGGCTGTTGTCAGTAAAGCTAAGTGTATACCCTGCAGCACTGCTAGTTTCCATTGACTGAATGGGCTGTAGACTGGATTTAAGGGTCATTCCACACGAGACATTTACTCTAGTTTACACTAGTATATGCTCTTTAGAAGCATTGGAAAGCAACCATTGGTGTTTTTCACCTACAATACTGTGTGTGTTCATGTGTTCCATTTCCAGTCAAAAAAGTAATTAAGTACAAGTCATTACATTTTTAGGAGATGTTTCTGGGATTACGTTTGAGATAATCCAGTTGCATGAGGAAAGGAAAACTTCAGAGTGGAAAAACAGGAGTTTCCAAAACTGGATAAAGATACATGAAATCTGATGTGTTTCAGATCATGTAAAAACCTTCATGCTGACTTAGTATAACTTCACATTCTAATAATGTAGTATGGCTAAAATAAGTCACTGATTAGCCAAATTACACTCACACATCATCAGAAACGCTCTGTTCTTCTAGAGAGTGAGAAAATGTGGCAATGACATCCTTTTTCTCACAACAGGGAAATCCGATTTCTATAACTGGTTTGTATTAATTTGAGTCCAATTGGAAGTCATTATAAAGATCCCATTTTAAACCCCTCAAACTGGTCAAGGGCGCCGACTGTGACCTTGATGTATTTTTGTCGGAATGTTAAGCAGCGTGGCTACACTGGAGTAGTGTTTTTTGGCCAAGAGTTATTTGGGTTTTTTTTTCACTTGGGAGCTGAATTTTCTGATCGCTGTTCAGATGCTGCTCTTTTTTTGAGCTTGCTCTCAAATGCTGACCCAGGGTCGGCCTCCTACCATCATTCCTGACAAAGTTGCACTTTGAATTTGGCCCCAGGTCAGTGGCTTCTTCAGCCAACATCTGCCAACAGTGTAAACACTGTACTCAAGCCTATGTTTTTTTTTTACAGTGCCAAAAAATGCAATTTAAACCCTATTAGAGGTGCAGAGAGATGGAATCAGTGTTTTCTTAGCCACAGGCTGTTGATGTGACACTAAAAGAAGGCTTCTAAATCTAAAGCTTAGATAGTAAGCTGCTCTGAAGGAGGCTGTGCTGACTTTAATAGCCTAGTATGAAGTTGTGGACAATCCATATACACAGTGTATGGACTCTAACCGGCTACATTAGAGATGACTCGTTTTTCTTTCTGTTCCTTATTGCTGTAGTTCCATATATATATATAAAACTGACCTAGGAATGTATAGGGCTGCCACAATTCATTACTTTCAACTTGATTCATTGAAAACATTTCCACCAGCCAGCAGGCTTCCTTGTATCTACAATCACTGTCCATTTAATCAGCTCTTCTTATCGTATAGATGTGTGCAGTAGCTATGCAATTGCCGACTGTAGTCCATCTGATTCTCTGGCCTTCAATGTTCTTCAATGGTCAGGACCACCACAGAGCAGGTTTATATGTCCACCATGCAGTTGTAAAGTCGGAGATGATAATTAATCTGTTGTTGCACGGTTGTTTGCCATCCTCTAGTCCAGGGGTTCCACCCCAAGACCCATATGATAACAACTACAAAGCATAGCAGCACACCAGAAAACTAAAACCAACTTTTGTAACTACAATTTCTCCAAGAAATCTGCTTAAAGAAAAAATATGATATGTCCAAATTTAAAAAAAAGGGACCCACAAAACCTCTTCGCCAGTGGCTAGTCAGCAGCTATGTTGTCTCAAACCGAAAATGTTTTATTAGCCTGCTAGCGTGATGGTTTCATTTGTACATGTCTTTTATTAATATACATACATTTATATTAATATACTGCTGACTCCACCTGAGTACCACGACCACTAGAGTGTGCTTCATGGCCCACAGGTTGAGAAACCCGGCTCCAGTCCTTCATCAGTGGTCATCGACACTGCCCACAGTTCCTTGTTGTCTGGGTAGTTTTGGTTGGTGGACTATTCTCAGTCCAACAGTAACACTGAGGTGTTTAAACACTCCAGCAGCACTGCTGTGCCTGATCCACTCACACCAGCACAACACACACTAACACACCACCACCACGTCAGTGTCACTGCAGTGCTGAGAGTAAGCCACCACCCAAATAATACCTGCTCTGTGGCGGTCCTGTGGGGGTCCTGACCATTGAAGAAGAGGATGAAAGGGGATTACCAAAGTATGCCAAAAATCAGATGGACTACAGTCTATAATTGCATAGCTACAGCGCACATGTATATGGTAAGTAGAGCTGATAAAATAGACAGTGAGTGTAGATACAAGGAAGCCTGTTGGCTGGTGGATGTATTTTCAATTAATCAAGTTAAATTAATGAATTGTGGCAGCCCTAAACATTCCTAGGTCAGATCTATAAACAACAGGGTGAGCTATACAAGAATATGAGGAGGCTTGTATTTTAAAAATATGTGTCACGCCTGCTCTGCTGCTGCCAATGTCATGAGATGTGGTTTCCGAGCGGCAGCCGCTTTTGTTGTTATGGGATGGCCTTGCAGTGTGGGCAGTTCGTAAATGCGAGCTATTCCAGCGTGTTCACAAACAAATTCATCACTTCCTTCTCCCCTGGCACTATAGGGAGTCTGTTATTCTCTACGCTGGCAACAAAAAGAAATATTGGATTATCAACTCATTGGGTTTTTGACCTCCATAAGGCTTCCTGTGAGCTGTTATTTTTCTATTAATAGTGCAGCGCTTTATCACTGCAGCAGTACATGTCACATCGCACAAACAAGTCACGTTTGCAATTCTAATCTGTCCTTTTTCTTTAAGACTTACACAATAGCCATCCCTCCATTCGTCTTCCAGGGATGAAACCACCTCATATCATTCTCTTCCTGCATCTTTTAAACAGCTTTTCTCCTTTAAAGAGGCGGTTTATTAGTTTGACAGGCATTTGGGATTGTTTTAAAGGGATGCTGTGCTTGATAAGAAAGGCTGGAAAAGGTATTGTGTGCCATCCCCTGACAAGGGCTAGTCTTGTACGTGTGTGTGTGTGTGTGTGTGCGTGTGTGTTAGGGAAGAGAGCAAGAATGTGCACATACATAGACAACACCCATTCTTTGTCCTGCTATCTGCATGGAAGAACTGGATGGATGTTTAAACAGGTAGCTCTGGAGTAAGGTGCTTGTTTTGTTTGGCTCCAGAGCTTACTGATCAATGAGCTTTTTTCTTCCAATTACCTCCCTCCGATAATGAAAGCTGCTTCTTACGACGCTGCCTTCCTGCACTCTCAATGTTCTCCATTTTTTCCCTTACTCCTCATCCAATATGAGGCCAAAGCCAAGGAAATTAATTATGTACATGCAGATGTCAGTAACTACTGCCAAGATCGCAATTTTAATTTTCCTTTGGCTTTTTTTTTCTTCCACTAGGCAGATTTATCAAACTTTACCTGCAGTATAACTGTAGTGTCCTGACATTGTGCATATAGTAAGGGCATTGTGAATGCAAAAATAGAAAAACATAACTCATACAGTATATAACTCTTAAGTCTCTTATGTGGGTCTGTAAGTTAGGGTCTGCCAATATAGTAAAAAGCACATGTTAAAATGCATTTGCATGCATCCCCTCAGAGTGTTGTGGGATATTGCACCACATGCATTTATACGAATGACCGGACGTCTCTTTTTTGGTCTTTTTTAATAACATTTCATATATTGCATGTATTCATAATGCATTATTGCATTAATAAGGCATCATATGACATACATTATACCTTATAATGCCAGGCAAAGCTTGTGTAATTTCTCCAAATAGTTGGAATTATATACATAAAACTATATAACCACAATATATGAATTTATGATCATGAAGTCAGGTTTCATAACAAATTAGATGTTATACATATATGTGATCATAACAAAACTGTATACATTAATAATGCTGAATGTCATGCCAGATAGGAAATTTAATATGGCCCGAATCTTGGCCACACACAGCACACATGGAATAATGGCCCCACTACCCCTGTTGCTAAACCTACTTTCCAAAATTGGTGCATGTTTGTTGAACATCACGTTTTGGTTATATATATATATATAACCAAAACGTGATGTTCAACAAACATGCACCAATTTTGGAAAGTATATACATATATATATATATATGTGTGTGTAGAAGGATAGTAAATATCATAACTGTCTAAACTAAGAACAAAGGGAGATGAAAAGTGGCATATTTTAATAAGTTATCAGTGAGTAATTACAGTTTATAACTGTATATATATTATTATTATATTATTTTATTTTAAATGAAGAATGTCTCTCATTAAGAGCGAACATGCTGTGGAATGATGGCAGTTCTGGGCTGGGGTATATATGAATATGTATGAGTATCTGTGTGTATGCTGGTATGTGTGTGTGTTTGTGTATGTGTGAAAGAGAGAGAGAGAGTGAGAGTGAGAAAGAGAGAGAACACTCATCAAGATGACTCTTTGGTTTGGTTCTGTTTCAGCCTCCATCAGTCAAGTCTTTGTTTGAGTTCACTGATTAGGATGAAAAGATGGCAAAAAAGATACCAATCATGAATTAGAACTTTTTTAACGTTTCATGAAGAAACTTTTTAATCACATTAATTTGATAGATCAAAGATGCATTTTGCTGCACTCGTTAAATATGTTCCTGTACTAAATAGAATGCTGAGTGACACCTTTTGTTCTTAAATGAGCTGAAAGTAAGACTCTCAGTTTATAGGACTGCCATTGATATTAACAGAAAATGCAGTAAAGGGGAGCGTTTCCCTTTGGGTCTTGTGGATTATAGCAAACAAACAAGCAAACAAACAGACATTTTTGCCACATTAACGTTGGTAGGTCTGCTAACTGCATTAGCTGTGCGGTAGGATGGCACTTATGACTAGTGACCATAAAAACATCTCGCTGTATTTGCTTAGATAAACAGAAATATCTCACCTGCACATATTTTAATGTTGTTGCAGTTCTTGGCCTGCCTTATATAAATATTAACCCTGAAATACACTGTAATAGTAATACAATGTCTTACCATAAATTAATTCACACTTAATTTGACCATATATGGTATTTGTGTGTGTATTTGCAAATATGTGTACACATGCATCGTGGTTTCTGAATCATGGTTTCATTCGCTGTACTTCTTACTCTATTGCTCTGTGTGTGTGTGTTTATGAATAGTATATATACAATGTTTACTAATATGCAAATATGTTTATGTTGCACTGGTTTAGGTTCATTCATACAAGGGCTTTTAACTTGAAAACGGGTGGAGTGGTGGGTTTTCCTGTTTAGAACGGAGGACTGTGTTTTTAGCTGTGTTTCTCCATGCAGTGTTTGGCAAATTAAAAAAAGAAGCTGTGTTATGGTGCATTTTGTAGATCACCTTTATTGAACCTATATATATATATATATATATATCCTATATATAGATTATATATGAATACCAAGATAAAAAAAATCGCCTACTCTATTGATGAACAGCATGAAAACATGATTCTCTCAGAAAAGCTTGCCCCCTAAAGTTATTTGAAATACCCGCAACAGTTATTTAATTATTTTGGTAACACTTTCTATGAATCCTGTCTATGAATTATAAATGCATTAATATGTTAATATTCTGTATGACGTCATACATTATGATACCAGGCATAAGGCTCTATAATTGCTTATAAACAGACATAATTTTATGCGTATCACTTTATAAAGCAAGAATATATGAGTTCATAAAGTTCACAAAGGTTATGTAATACATTATAATATTTGTTAATGAGAGCACTGTATATCCTAAAGTGATAAAGACCTATGCCAGGTCATTACAGGCTTTTGGGGAAGTAAGATAATTGCATGTAACTGTTAATATGGTATTATATGGTATACAAGCAAATCTGGCTTAAAGCCATTGCTAATGCTAGTTATATTCCTGAATTCCATAAAACAGCTATTATTTAAAAAAAAAAGTGTTATAGTGCATTATACCATTCGTGTTCTGATGAACAGATATTATAATGCGTTATGTAACCTGACATTATTTCATACTTTTATCCTATAAAGTGTTTTGCATGTCACTATAACTACTTATATGCAACTATATAATAAGGCATTATAAATTTAACACCTTATAAATACATTTGTAAGCCATTATGAATACAAGATTTACAGGAGGTGTTACTATAATTTATTTGTATTTATACATAGTCTACATGTAGACTGAATTAGTCACTACAGGTTTTTCAAACTGTGCTTTCACAAAAATGAAAGCAAGACTTAAAGCATTTAATCGATATGCAACACCAAATTGATGAATCAATAGCATCAACAACAAAATATCGTTAGTAGAAGTCTTGTTATCATATAGGTGTCAGTGTGTATGTCGAATTTGACACAATTTTGAAAGTCTATAGCCATGTACTTTTTCTTTACTTATTAGCCCCCCCTCCCAAAAAAAGAAAGCTGGACAGACTGCAGGTGGTGGAGGAGCAGATGCATACTAACTTATGCTGAATTCTTTCAACATTGTGCTGATTACTAGCAACTTCTAAAATGATGCAAAAAAATGATGCAAATAATAAAAGGCAACACCAGAAAGTTGTGGTATCCACCCCTATCATAAGATACGAGGAAATGCACTGTCCTCAATGTTAGTTTCGAAAAAACAGTTGCAATCTTAGCATCAAACGTCTCTATAAGAGCCAATGTTAACTCTTGTTCTATTTATATCACTTCTTTTGTTGCTACTGAACATGTTTTTTTGATGGGAGCATATGAACACATATCCTCACATATGGCTCAGCTCCTGTGGATAAAACTATGCATGCTTTCACACCTACCTAGTTTGGTGCTGTTTGGACCAAATTGGACCACATGCGCACCAAACGAAGGAACTCAACATCAGAGCACGCTTTCCTCTTTATATAGCAGCACATTAGCACTGTACTGTTCGTCTGATGTGCCCGTTCTAACGTTTGACTTTGACAGACATTCATGATGTTCTTGCACCTGTTAACAACAGCAGATAAGCAATACAGTAATAGCAGAGCAATGCATTTGATGCAGGTGTGAGAGTGTGTGTGAATGTGTTTGTCTCTGTGTCTGGCCTGCGATGGACTGACGGCCTGTCCATCTGCACCATCCCATGACCCAGAAGGATATATGGCTTAGAAGATGAATGAATGATATAAAATAATTGTTAATTGTTGGTAAACTAATCAAAGCATCACCCCCTATTAATAATTTAATCAAAATCATAATGCACTGATTAATTGATTATGTGGTTATGGAAATACTCAATAGTTACAGCAATATCCCCAGTAATTGTTGGAATTTGCCACACTCTGTAGTCCATAATATTCTCTGTATTGTTGTGTGACTATTTCCAGCATAGTTATGTTATGAGGATGCATGGCTGGACAGTGAAGGCATGCAACAAGGTTTTGCCCCTCTAATAATGTATTTTAAACTATGGACCTAAATAAAGAATTGAGATTGTGTGCATATGTGTGTGTGTGTGTGTGTGTGTGTGTGTGAGTGCATGTTTGTGTGTGTAACTGTCACATTGAGTAGGCAGACAGTATTCCATCCTCCCTGCTCTGTAATTGAATTGCCGCTCTAATCAGTGGCCAGGAGGTAGCCAGGTTTCAGCAGCTGACAGTAATGTCCTCTAATAGTCATCAGGCTCACTCTCACATTCCAATCCACTGTCCCCTTGCTGCTGGTTCCAGTGCTCTACCAAGAGTGTGTGTATGCGTGTGCATGAGTGTGTGTGTGTGTGTGTGTGTTTCGGTGCGGGCACACATATGTGTGTTAGAGACAAAGAGAGAGCAGAGAGAGTGAGTGAGTAAGTGAGTGCATAACTGATTAAGGCTGTGATTTAACACCAGTGGTTCAGCATGTGCTCCGAAACGGATGGGTTGCTGGGTAGTATGCAAAGATTGAAATGCTAATATTGAAGAATAGCGGGATCTCTGCAGGAAACCAACGGTAGCTTTAAATTTTCTCTCCACTCCAGCTGTCGCAAGACTCCTCAGTCTGGGTTGCCATACACTATAATCTGATTGGCTAAACTTTCCTACTGGGTAGAAATTTCAGTAACAGGAGTATGCTCCAATGATGCTATTAATTTTGAGAGTTTTGTCTTTGCTTTGTGTGATTCACCACAGGAGCATATGAAAACATATCCTCATATATGATTCAGCTCCTATGGATAGGACCATGCACGCTTTCACACCTACCTAGTTTGGTACAGAACAATACATTTTTTTTGGTTTGTATTTTTCATCTATTTTGAAAGATGAAAACAGTCCAGCCGTACTTATGTGCACACTAAACTAAGGGGGAACCGTGAACCGTGGTCTACCAAAAGTCACTCGTCTCAGCCTACTTACAACCTTCTTCCCTGGTTCAGTTTGCTGCTGTTTGTACCATTGGACCACATGATTCCTTGCACCAATGAAGGAATTCAACATCAGAGCACGCTTCCCTCTATATATAGCAGGACGTCAGCACTGTACTGATGTTCCTGTTCTAACGTTTGTCTCTTGACAGACATTCATGACGTTCTTGCGCATGCTAACACCAGCAGACAAGCAATACACTAGTAGCAGGGCAATGCATTTGATCTTGGCACATGGCTCACAGAACATATTTTTGGCCAAGCAACAGCAACTTGATTGGTTAAATTCTATTTGACAAACCATCCAAGATGGCTAAGATAGCTAAGGGTAATTTGTATTGCTTCATCATTAGTCTCTGGTTGATTATGATATATTTGGATCTGGTTGATGGGTCCAAGTTGGATTTGGATAGAATGTTGGTTTGCGTCAGGTTTGGATTTAAGGATTGGTGCTGTTATATATCAGGTTATATTAACAAAATTCAGGCTTGTATTTTTTGGATCTAGTGTGAAAGTAACAGAGTGCAAATTCTTTGATCAACCACAATTGTAATTTGGTGCGCTTTCACTGTTCCTATACAAAAACAACTATTCCAAACCAACCAATCCAGCAGCTGGAAAAGAAGGCTTATTGTTTCTCCTTTTTATAAGTGGGCAGACTAGCCTACATGACCCTTCTGCTGTAGGGACTACACATGTGGTGTTTTAATTATGAACCTAGCATCCCCAATGTAGCATAAATACTGCATGTAGCGTGTTTAGCTGGAAACCTCTAGCAAAGTTAATTAATGGGCTAGCATTAGCACTCACTGTATGTGATACATCAGCGGTGTGCTTTTAGGTGGTGTGCAGCCAAATAAATAAAGAACATCCGTCAACATGTGCAAGAGCACGGCATAGCAATAAATAGTCAAACAACATGGACAACAGTTAAAAGACTTGCTGTTGTGATTAACAAGGAAATGAAGAATTATTGGTGGGCAGGTGGTTGGGATTACTGAGTGTGAACTAATTTTTATAGCAGGCAAACACTAATGTTTATACATTCTGCTTTACACTCATCATCAAAAGAATAGTTGCACAAATAGCTGCAGCCAGAAATAATCAACCAACAGGAATGACACTTGGTGGGTAGGTGTGACATTGTGATACATGCAAATGACTCATGGTTTCATGCTCGGCTATGCATGTGATGTAAGCAAGGATGGGCCTTATCGCTTTACCTGACTGACCCAACAGCCACAATTGCGGACATTCAACTAGCAGTCATGCCTTCCCTGAGTCATTCTGTTAGTGCCAGCACCATTGGCACACGGCTGCAGAATGCAGATGTACATGCACACAGACCGTTACGATGACTGCCCTTAACACCACATCGGTGCCGTGCCAGACTATCATGGAGTAACTCAGAATGGCAGCAGCTCATCTTTGGTGACGTGTCCCACTTTTGTCTTGGTGGAGACAACGGATCCGTGTGTGGAGGCACTGGGATCGGCGCCAAGATGAATGGTTTGTTGTCACATGTCACATGTCTGTATGAGAATATTCAAGCTGCATGAGATGGATTATCACAGGACACCATTACCAACCTCTACAACTCCATGCCGAGATGTCTGGCATGTTACATTAGCAAACATGGCGGCCCAACTTGCCACACTGAGAGACACTACTTCTGTATGTGTAGCTCAGTAAATATTGCCCATATTAGTCTAAATTCATCATCATTAATTTGTTGCTGGTAGCCTTTATCTTCCTTCTGAATAGCACTGCAATCCGACACTTCCTTCTGGGTGCAGCTGTTCTTGTGAATACTCTCAAGAGTCTTCAGTCAGGCCTTAAGTTCCCCATTTCAGAAGGAACATTTTCCATACCACTGTACAAAGTCTTTATCTCTAATCATCATATTAATACAAATATATGCAAACATTTATACGTTACTTTGAATATCCGAGAAAGTTGTTAACAAATTTATGTATTATCATGATCTGATTCTCCCAATCTGTAAATCCAGTACACTTCAACTGTTTATCCTAGAATATCTGCTGGGTTTTACTGGATCAGGCATTTCAAAGCAGAGTACTACTGCATAACGCTTGCTTCTAGATAATCTACCTTACTGCACACAGGCCCACACACACACACACACAAACAAAATACACACCTGTGCTTCAAACCACACTTCGTCTCTCCCCCCCTTTCTAATTCCCTTGCTCTCATTCTCTCCCTCCTTCTCTCTGACTGACTCTAGAGGAAAAGAGAGGAAACGCGGATGAGGGGGGAAAAAAGGTCAGCGTTGAGTTATCTGCGCTGACAGAAGCCTTGTTCTGAGCTTGGGCGGCGTTTAGTGGACATATGCAGCCCATCGCGCCGAGACGTTCTGCAGATTAGGCAGGAACCTCTGGCCCTGTGCAACTGTACTGTTCTGACTTTCTTCAAGCCCTTAAAAACTCCGCTTTCAAACTGTACTTCCAAACTCCTTTTTTAATGGGTTTCTGTCTTTTTTCAGTTTTTTTTTTTCCTTGACAGCTTTTGTGGACCCCAAACAATTTACAACACTACAACACAAGCATTTTTCCCTTCAAGATTCTCTTCTTAGTGAAACTTTCTATGGGATTCTGAAGACACTGCTTATGTTTTTGGGCAAATGGGAAAATAGTGTTGTGTTCAGGGTTGTATGTGGAAATCATATCATATTTATGGACTTTTGAAGGTTTGGTATGTGTGAGTTTGAAGATGTGCAAGGTGTGAAGATTCTTAAGGATTGGTATCAAAAGGAAGAGTGTTCAGCCTCCTTTATTGATGTGGTGCCTATATAAAACAAGCTCTGGATTTATTTGTTTGAGTCTAATGAGACTGTTGACACATATTTGTTGTGCTTAGGTTGGCTTAGGTTAAGCCCATCTCTGACCTAATGAAAGTTAGCCTGCATTTACCCATGCCAGATACTGTGGGGCGAGCATTAGGAATGGGGCATGGTTCTAAGTCTCTGATTGATTGTAATTGGGTTCAAGTTGGATTTGGATAGCATTTTGTCTCAGGTTGGGTTTGGATTTAAAGATTGGTGATGTGGATCATGTCAGACTCAGGCAGAGTGTCACAGGCTATATGCTAAGGTTCAAGTCTTCTATAGCTGAGATGGAAGGAGCACATAAAGGAGACGTCAAAGCTAAAGACAGACCTAGACCAATAGGAGCTCAGAATAAAATTCATGGTACAGTATAGACAGCTCACAAGGTTGTGAACTAAACATGCATGAACAGATTTTCACCATACTGCAAGATGCCTCACAGAACACACTTCACAGAGAGAAGGAGGCCAGTGGCTGCTAAATCACTTGTCTATCTGATAAAGAGATGGGAACCAAAGGGAACTGGTGGCCATGTTTATTTGGATGGGGAAATAACAATAATTTTCCATGCATTTGCATATAAATGATGGCTGCCACACATAAGCACGCCAATAGAGGAAAAGAGAGTGAGAGAGTGGAGGGATGAAGATGGGAGTATGCAAGAGATTGGGCATGGGTTTTATCTCCATAGAGATGAAAAGGAGGAGAATGTGAGGGCCTTAGGGAAATATGAGACAAGAGAGGAAAGTGTCTTTGTTCAAGAGAAAAGTCAGATCTAGCTGACCCTGTCAGCCTGTAGGCTAAAGAGGACTTGGGCCTAAATCTGAAGCCATTTACCGCACAGTCACTGACCTGGTATCAGTGCTCTGTCTGACCTGAGAGGGACTGACACTCAGCATATTGAAAAAGTGCCTTATATACTGAATAGTTACGGTC
Source organism: Semaprochilodus insignis (assembly GCA_034552555.1). Lineage (NCBI taxonomy): Eukaryota > Metazoa > Chordata > Actinopteri > Characiformes > Prochilodontidae > Semaprochilodus > Semaprochilodus insignis. The sequence continues at coordinate 18,264,535 of CM067498.1, forward strand.
CTAAAGGCTGTTTGGAGGTGTTATGTTTAACGACTTTGTAAAACAGTTTACATTACATAAATAATGCACCAAGTTAATGTCTGCCAAATGTCATAAATGCAATGTATATGTTCTTTTTTGTAAGTCTTTTCTTCGCAACTATGGCACAGCCATGTTTAGTTACACATTTCAGAAGAAACACAAAAGCAGATTTATTTAATTTAATTTTAGATTGAATGGCTGTTTGAATGAATGTATCATCATAATCTATCAAAGACTTTTAAGAAATCTTGCAGTAGGTTATTGAACTTGATTAGACTTTTTTAGCCTTATTATTATTATTATTATTATTATTATTA
>CM067498.1:18269794-18353635 GCA_034552555.1 Semaprochilodus insignis
AATAATAATAATAATAATAATAATAATAATAATAATAATAATAATAAGGGTGATAATAATAATGATGTTTATATCTTGATATTGTGTGAATAGTGGTCAGAAATCTCAGATTATACATCTCGAAGTATACATAAGCAGAGAACACACGTCTGCACATTTAATGTACAGTAACTTATTGGTAACTTATGTTTTATGTTTTAAATCTCATTAAATGAATAGAAAGAACAAATGGATTATTTTCTCCTGTAGAAACATATTTTCACTGATTTGACTGTATCTTCCACTGCTAACAGGACTATCTTGTTTCCTCTAAACCCTGCTCTCAGGTCAGCAAAAAAAAAAGGCAAACGTAAATCAGAACATACTTATCATCCCTTGCCAGTGACTGCTGCTCCTCCAGTTGGAGCTATCCACTGTGCATATCTCTGCATAAGCAGGCAGTGTGGCCACGCCCCCTACATGGCAGAACACTCCAGAATTCGTGTTGGGAGGAAAATGTTAATTGGGTTTAATCAAGCTTGGCTATGTGTTTGTGTGCTGCCAGCAAGATTATGCCATTTTCTCTGGCACTAAAATGGATGTGAAATGAATGATAACCCAAATGGCTTGCTCGCGTGTAATAAGAGATTTGAGTATCAGTAAAAATTATGAGCAGAGGGGAAAGAAAAAAAAGAGAGAGAACTTTGTAATCTCAGCCTGTGTAACTATGTTGAAAATATCCTCATGAAAATTCTCTAATTGAATCCATTTTCTCGGGACTAAATATTTATATTCCGAACTGAACAACTCCTCTTCCATTGCATGTTTTATATTCTTTCCCCCTCATTTTCTTCTGTCTCTTTTGCTCTCTCTCTCTCTCTCTCTCTCTCTATCTTTCCTTTGCTCTCTCTCTTTTTCTCTCTCCCTTCTCTCTCTGAGCTTTAACTACTCAATTAAACTGCTGACATTTTCAACATCCCAGATCTAAAATGAACAATCAATGCGTTGCCCGGAGGATGTTTTTACAACTTTGATTCTTCACATTAAATGGACTCAAATGGACTAGCAGCCAAAAGCAATCAGATCTCTGCAGTAATTTCAAACCCCCGCTCCAAAACTGTCTGAAGGAAGCTTTTTGGCTCATTCACCCCCACCTTCCTCCCCAAAAAACTTTTGATGCTTTATACACATATACACTCAAAGAGCAGTTGCACAAAAAGTTGCACTCAGAAGGAAACAACTGACAGGAATGAAGCTTGGTGGGTAGGTTTGTCATTGTGAGACATGCATATGATTCAAGTTTCATGTGACATAAGCAAGGATGGGCCTTATCGCTGTACCTGACTGACCCAATAGCCACTATTGCTGACAATCAGTGAGCAGTGATGCCCTCCATGAGTCATCCTGTTAGTTGCACTATGCAGGACTACATGCACACATAAGACGACTGTCCTTAACACCACGTCAAAGTGTCGCCGAAGACTGCAAAGGTGTCATGCCAGACTGTCATGGAGTGGCTCAGAATGACAGCGGCTCATCTTCAGTGACGAGTCCTGCTTTTGTCTTGGTGCAGATGACCAACAAATCTGTGTGTGGAGGCCAAGATGAACGGTTTGTTGTCACATATCACATGTTCAGAAGGCCTGGTGTCACTCCACCTCCACCCCTACCGCAACATCTGCAGGAACTTTGTGAGAATATTCAAGCTGCATGGGATGAAATATAACAGGACTCCATTAGGAACCGAGACGTCTGGCATGTTGCATTAGCAAACATGGTGGCCCAACGCCATGCTGAGAGACACTACTTCAGTATATGTAGCTCAATAAATATTGCCCATATCAGTCTACATTTATCATCTTTGAGTGGACAGCCAGCACACGGCCTTAGCTTCACCACTGCTATTTTAGTGGATGGATTGATGAAAGACAAGAGGCTGGAAACCGACTGAAAAACTGAGATGTTAAGGCAGATAGAAGACAGAACAGTGGCAGCGGTAATCCTAAAAGTCAGTTACACTGTTGGAAGGGCATTAGGCACTCCAGGATCAAGCCTGTGTTTTGTCAGCACAGACGAAACATTGTTTGATAATCTCTCATTAGTGTGCCCGCTGTGATAAGTTTATCACATGATGATTTCAGAAGTTCATAAGCAGAGACACACGCGTGCAAAGTTCGACATGGTGGGTGTCTTCTTGCTCGCGCAGATAGAGGAGACAGTGGCGATAATTAAGGCAGATAATTACGCTTTATCCGTCTGAGCAATTGCTTGTTTTAGTTACAGATTGCCACGACGCCTTGCAGTTATTAACACACAAAATGAGTCTTAATTAGGCCGAGCTTGATTAGCAAGGTTTAGCTCCTCCTACTGCTGCCACACTTTGTTGCCGTGGCAACTACTCATCTGCCCCTCCTCCGGTGCCATGGCAATAGAGACATGCTGCACTTATAATAAGTTGTTGTTGTTTTTTTTTTTGCTCTATTCAAAAATATGACCCAGACACATTTGCCAAAATCCTCACGTCTCTTTATTTATTTATACATTTACTATTATTTAATTTCTATTGAGATCAGCAGCGGGATAAAGATTTCCGGGGTTCGGTGGATTTAAGCAAATTCAAAGGCAATAAGGGAATTCCTCTGTGCTCTGTACTCTGTACTGCTGATCCTGGTTGGCTGGTTTTAATGAAACGCCTTCGCATGGGATATTATTATTCCTGTTCACGGCCGAATGAAAGCGCACCCACGCCCTAATTGTCCTGGCCGCTTTCGTTCACGTATAGCCCCCTGATTGTGCATGACGATCCTGTATCCGATTTGCTCATTGCATAAAGACATGGGCTCAGAATGGAAGGGTGAGTGTTTGCTCAAAGAGCACTTGACCCTGAGGCCTCCCAGCACTCCACTCTCCAAGTGCCTCCCTCTGCAAGCCCCCCTGCTGCAAGTAAATTGGAAAATGCAAAAAAAAATAAATAAAAAAATAAAAAGGAAAATAAAAGTAAAAAGAACTTAATATACATAAAGTAAATTGGCGTGATTGACTGTACTGAAAGTAGCAGAGATGAATAATGGGACATGCTTTCCCTTCTGTTAATTAGCTACTGAGATGTTGCTTTTGTAAATAAAACATTCACGGAGACACAATTAGCTGAGCCTGTTGAGCTCCTGGCAGCTGGCCTCACCAGCTGTTCCAGCGGGGTGTGGAGCGAGGGATGGGATGGGAGGGGAGGAGAAGAGGGAGAACGAGAGATAAAGGAAGAGGCAGAGCGGAGGGTTGGGGGACATGAGATGACCCGAGCGCGAGGACCTGAAAGGGTACGATTACGATCATCACCGTCATTAGGCAATGCAGCTGTTGGTGAGCGACGATGCTGACCAGCAGGGAGCACAGGAACAAATAAATGGGGCCTTCACTTGTGGCTTTCAGTGCTGATTGACTATGAGGATGTACATGTGACAGCCATTACCTGACTCCAAAACAAAAGCCAATGGTGGAAACAATGGGGGTCTGTCTGCCCCGTTTGTCTGTCTGCCCAGTGTTTGTCTGTATGTCTGTTTTTAACTTACTGATTGTTTATTAGTATTATATGCTGTCATATACACAGGTTTGAATGTATGATTTACTTGTAGCTTGCGAACAGTATAGGTGTATCTATGAGAACAGTGTAGGTGTATCTACTGAGAGCGGATGTTTTTAGCCTAACATTCCTCAGCTTCAGGTTGAGTCAAGTTCAGCACCTTCTTCATTAAGGTATAGTGACTCAAAATGTGCTCTACCAAAAAGCTGAGCTTAAATTCGGCAAACAAACAGTAATTTTGGGGTAAATTGGATAAAGGTTTCACTTAGAAAGTCAACCAAACGTTTGGCTGGTGCAACCAAACTTTTGCATTTGTCTGTACACTCATATAGGACACATTATAGTGAACTTCCAGTGGAACAGTAGAATGACCAACTCAGGATTCAGGCCAATATTGATTTCTTTTTGCTGTGTCCTTTGTTTAATACATAGTAGCTTGTGATTGTGTGAGTTGAAAATTGCATCACAGGGTCAGATTGGGAACTCATTAGTCAGCACGTAAGGTGGTCATGCCAGAAGCCCAGTTAAACCAGAGAAATCGACATGCTTACGCTTCTAGGCAGGGACATGTAACTTTTGGCTATATAATTCCATCTTTCATTTCATTTTGGTATTGTTTAATAGTTAGTGCTCTAGTTTAATAAATCACACTTCCGCAGCTTCTAAATTGCTTCTTGTTAAACTGATAACAGAGGTTAAAGCTTGCTTGCCAGGCTTGCCTATAAGCTACTGTCATTGTAGCCTGCTACTGTTGTAGGCCATTAAGCCTAATCATTTCAGGCCTGATTATTTCATCATTTAAGCTTATGTTTAGCAAAGGGTCACATCCTTTGATCTGCTTAAAGCACAACCATTATTAAATGTTGTTTTATTGTCTTGTTCTGAAGACAGACAACATATTAAGTCTGATTTATTATGTAGACAACAAAATAGAATTAAACATTGTGAGACAAATGAGACATTTTAAAACTGTGTAAATTGAGGTTGTCATGACTAATTTTGGTATTTGAGGTAAGTGTACATATTAGGTAACTACAGGGCAGTAATTAAAACAATCATTTAAATAAAAAATAGGTTTTTTACCTTATAGTATGGTATCATAATACACAAAACTTTTTAATCATTAATTTTATTCATTAAAAAAGATTATTATGTCCAAAGAAAAACATGTATCTCAATTTTTGCTGATTTTTATCTTTATGCAGCTTTTAAACACAGCAGCTGCTGTTTACACTGTGTGAAAATTTCATGATGAATGGACCCACAGAAATAGCCCAGAACTGTTTGGGGAAAAAGTCTGGTTCCATTGACTTACATTAAAATTAAATTATGTTTCTGCCCTCTCCTGTGAAGTTGCCGTTTTGGAGCTACTTGTTTTTCTTTGGACACCAACAATATGCTATGTACTAATCTTACCAGTATGAGTTTGGCAGGCTAGTACACCAAATATTAGCATACTGCCTCATTTCTTACTAACAGGAAATGATGAAGCTTACATCGTACGAAGCTGGACTCTGTGGGCTTCAGGTTTTTGGGTTATAAAACGCAAACAAAGGCATTAGTTTCTAGAATACATGTGTTTTTACAGGCAGTTTTGACAGATTTAGGTTGAACTCACTTTAATACAGCATTTGCTGGTCCTGCTACCACTACAGCTGCTGCTACATCACCCCATTGCATTGTGGGACAACAATGTCCATCATTACCATACTCCAAAATTGACTGGTTCTAAGTGTACATTGTGGAATTTGTTTATACTCAACTTTGATATTCGTAACTGTACTATATACTACATACTCAAAAGTATGCCATCTCAGTCACACACTTAGCAATACTCACTCAGTCTTAAACCTGAGCAAATCCTATAAACCCCCTCGAATTGTTAGCCTGTATATTACTCACTGACCTTCCGCAATGCAATGTAAGCAAAACCCGAATAGCAATTAGAGTATTCAGATAGTGGCACCTTGAATGGTTGCCTGAATACTCATACACATCCCTAGAAGCAGTCAGCAATTCACAATACTACCTCCAATCCCCCAAACCTAGCATGACGACTCTTCCTGTGCCTAGAGTTGTGCTCAGTAATATAGAAAAAAAATGGAGCAATATGGTTTGAAACAGTCCATGGAATCAGACTGTAAAGCATAGCTGTGGCCTTAGCAAATATTTCATTCTCTGGAGTCTGGAGAGGTTGTGGTTTGTGACCCACTCTCAGCCCACTGTGTTTGGGGCTGGGATTACACACTGCCCATTTACTGCTTTGTCATTTACTCACATTTTCACTGTTTTTGTTTGTCATCCCCCTCCCCGTCTCTTTCCCTTTTGTCACTCTGTATGTCTGTCTGTTCGCTCACTCTCCTTTCTGCAAAGCTTTCTCTTCCATGTTGTCTCTCTCTGTCTCTGTATCTATCTCTCTGGCTTGTATTGGGTCACAGCTGGTGCCGTTGCTCAGCCTCTGCTGGATGCTCAGTCAACTGCTATCCATCCACACACAGCTGCAGGCAGCATGCACGTACATGTGCGCACGTACACACACACACACACACACACACACACACGCACACACACACACACACACATACACACACACACACAAAATATAATGAGCCTGTTAGTCTCCACTGCCTGCCTCTCCATCTTGCTGATCTGCTGTTGTACCTCAAATGTTAACACTCAGTAGGTGAATCTGGCCCAGACTACATTTGCCATATGCTTCTTAGCAATTTTAGAATCTGTTAAAAGCAGATTCAGTAAATGGATTAAAAGTTTTTCCTATGTAACACTAAATGCCCTCCAGGTGTAGATACATATTAATGAAGCTTAAGCTTTAAAACTAAATTCAATTTGGAAAATGTTTCACAGCTTTTATGTCATCTAATGTGTTATTATGGTGTTATTACTACTTTACAACACTGACATGCTCCTGTCTCTCTTCTTAACAGTGGACGGCTGCACAGACTGGTCAGTGGACTACTTGAAATACAAAGTGCTTCTCGGGGAGCCGGTGAGGATTAAGTGTGCATTGTTTTACGGATATATCCGCGCCAACTACACCCACGCGCAGAGTGCGGGCCTCAGCCTCATGTGGTATAAGAGTGCCGGGCATGGGGACTTTGAGGAGCCCATCTCCTTTGATGGAATCAGGATGAGCAAGGAGGAGGATTCCATCTGGTTTCGACCAGCCGAGTTACAGGATGTTGGACACTACTCCTGTGTGTTACGGTAAGGAGTAAGAAACGTCTATCTTTCATTAATACAATTATACATAAATACTTATTATACCAATATGTACATGGACATACACTCATAAGAATAGTTGGGCCCAGAAGGAAGTGTCGAACTGCAGTGCTAATGGGAAGGAAGATAAAGGTTACCAGGAACAATAAATGATGGTAAATTTAGACTGATATGGTCAATATTTATTGAGCTACACAAACAGAAGTAGTGTTTCTCAGTATGGCATCGGGCCACCATGTTTGCTAATGCTCAGCATGGAGCTGTTAGTTGATGAGTTGTTGTAAAGTGGCACCAGGCCTACTGGATGTGACCATGACAACAAACGGTTCATCTTGCCACAGTCCACGGTGCCTCCGCACACAGGTTCGTTAGTTGTCTCCACCAAGACAAAAGCGGGACTCGTCACTGAAGATGACCTGCTGCCATTCTGAGTCACTCCATGATAGATACGCACAACACCATTGCAGTCTTTGGTGATACTGACATGGTGTTAAGGGCAGTCGTTGTAACAGTCTACACACATGTAGTTCTGTGTCATGCAGAAAATCTGCCAATGGGGCTGGCAGTAACAGGATGACTCATGGAGGGCATCACTGGCCTCACCTCAAGCCCTGGTTTGCTGATCTCATGGCTCAACTCATACAGTGGATAGAAATTAGATGGATTTTCCGTGCCACCTTGATGTAGCACATTCAGGCACTTGTTAAGGCACTAGCGCTTAACTGCTGCACTGTTTAAGATGGAACGAAAAGAAGCTCCATCAGTCCAGAGAGACTATTTATTTCAGTGCGGTTATGTAGTGCTGGGTAGCACAACACAGAGTTTATTACTGTTTTCAGAGTTTTCTTGCATGAATTATGTGAGGCCTAGGTACAGAAAGAACTGCCAAAGAAAGGGATGAAAAAGCTAATTAAGAATGATGAGGAGATATCCGAGCAGCCGAGCTATGAGGAATGTTGGCGGAATGTGAGTTTAAGTTACTTAGCTAATGTTAGCATCATTTGTAGCATTTTGACTGTCATATTTGTCACAGTTAAGACAAAACCTTAAATGTGTATTCATCACTATCTAAACCATAGAGCCTTGTTTACAATAGTATGGCATATAAATCATAAATAAGAGAAAAGAGGATGACAATGCCCAGATTTTAGACACAAAGACAGTGCTGTGCGTGCATGGCAGGAGGAATACAGTTAAGGTGTTTAAGGTGGGCTGTATATATATGTCCTGGCCTGCTTCTGTATAAAACAGATACCAGCTTGCTGGTTGTGCGTCACCTTGAAATACTGATATTACAGGACTGTTATTGCTGCTTGTATTAGTTGTGAAGTAGTCGCACATCACCGAGATGTTCCTTGCTTCTCTGCATTCATGCATGCAATATCATGCTTGTGCATCAGAAATCGGTTGACACATATATATCAGCACTAATATAAAGGAAACACCATGCTGTCTTGTATTGTTGTATGCACTGCGGTTGTTTCTAAGCAAGCATGTGTACACATTAAATGAATGTCATTGATTACATTGATTGAGTATAAAGCAATGTACGTATGAAGTATATCCCTATGCTTTTGTTTTCATGCTAAAAATGGTAGTTTGTTTACAATCTGCTATTACGTTGCTATTACATGTTCTTTGCATCTGAATAAAGGGGGATGACCACATGAGTGGATCAAAACGTAGCAGTAGCTGCCTGAACATTAAATGGTTAAAAACAAAGCCCTTAATTTCTCACGCCAGGCTTATTATTCAGTAAATACTATGAATTATGCTACACAATACTTTGTGACTAATATGAGAGCTATGTAGAAGGGAGGGGTACATGTCTTAACCTGCCACAGTTCCTTGGATTTAACGAGTATAATGAGTGTTTACTTGCTTTATCATTTGATTGGCTGTTGATTGTTGTGGTCCTGGTTGAGTGTCAAATGCATTACAGTACGAAGGAAAGGTCAGCAGACTGAGAGTTACGTGCTAATGGCTGCTTTATAATGGCACTTTGCACGATAGACAGAGTGGCAGAGCGTTATTGTAAAGATTGCAGTGTTCTTGTATCTGCCTGCTTTGATGTGCATTTACTGTGTAATCCATTGGCGGCACGGGAAGGTTGTTTTGTTGGCCCTCTCTCTCTCTCTCTCTCTCTCTCTTTCTCTGTCTCTCTTGCTCACAGAGTGTTGTGCTAAGGAGGAAGGGTTACTGGAACACTCTCTCATAAATCATGGTCCTTTAAAGTCCTCCCATGCCCATTCCTAATGAGTTCCTTCATTCTGTAGCTAGAGGAGCGTTGAGCAGAGCAGCCGCTATGGACGTCCTCTGCCCCAGCATGGCCATTGCCTTACTTAACATTCTAAATTAATTCTTCATTCATCTCAGGGGAACTATAAGGCATTAAGGACCATTGGCAGATGCATAACTCAGGACTCATGTCTGGTGTTTTTGACCGCATACATAAGGAATATGTTCATAGGTGCATAAAAGGTGTGTGTGTGTGTGTGTGAGAGAGAGAGAGAGAGGGAGAGAGAAAGAATGAGAGAGAGGGATAGAGATTGACCACATCAAAGAAAAGTAGTTTAAAGCCTCCCCATTATCCGACTCCTGCACTTGTAGAATTAAGAGAATGAGAGTGTGCAGGCTGTCTGAGAGCCAGGTAAAAGAGGGGCTGCACATGGGAAGCATTGAATTGTGCTTTGATCCTAGCCAAAAAATTACAGAAATCACAAAGCGGAGTGGATTTATTCATTTATTCCCGCTAACTCAAACCTTTGTCACATCAGAGGCTGCAGTTTTCTAAAGTGATTGGCTTTCAGATTATCTTTGATAACGTAAACTGTCAGAATAGAGCCTATTTTAATGCATTTGTTTAAAATTAAAAATTTAACTTCAAATTATAAATTCAGTGTGGAACCCCCAAGGCCTAATAATGTCTGGGAACTAAAAGTTAATATCTGTTAATTTACATTTGTATGTATTTAACAGTATCATCATGCTGGTTGAATACATTCTTTATCATTGTTTGAAAACAAAGAGCTTAACAGTCAAGCAAGCTGCAAGGTTAGGCCTTTAGGAGTTGAACAGAATAGTCATTTAGCTCAGGGTTGCTCAACCTGTTTGCTGCAGACCACCAGTGGACAGTGAAGCACCCTCTAGTGATATACAGGCCCATCCCCAGGAGGAGGTGGTAGTGGGCCGGTAACGTCATTAAAATATAAGTGTAAAAAAATTAATAGAAGTAAAAATTGAGAGATCAAACTACAAACATTGTATAAACATTAACAGAGATACGCAAATAATAATGGGGGGTGGGGATGATGATGCTAACCCAAAAGCTCAGTGTGTGGAGTGTGGCTTGGCTCTTTCAAACAAAGTGCTAAAACTATAACGTCACATTCCAAGCTGAAAAGCTGAAAGCTAGCTCCTTGCCAGACATGTTGTATGGAGTAAGTAAACTTTTATGATGGCTAAGGAATTGGTGCTGATGGCTGCCATTGATATGTGCCGCAAGACGCGAGAAATGATGCTAGCACTTGAGAAATAAAACACAAAAACATTTTTACTTTTACAGTTTTTACAGTTTTGTGAACCGTTATGCTTTCTAGTTATACAGAGGTGGGCCTTGAGGTTGAACAGGTTGAACACCCCTGACTTGGGTCACCGCTGAGCTGGCCTGGAAGGAGTGTTTAGTTGTGGAGGAAGGTCCCACTAAGATTTGAAAGCCTCGTAGCTGCATGTAGCATTGTGCAATTGGACGGCTGGGAAGCTAAGTAGCTTTGATGTAGTCAGCCGGTGGGGAAATGTCAAACACACACACACAAACAAGACAAAACCAACAACACTTAAACAATTTCTACATAACTTAAACAAGTTCTAGATAAATCGCTGACAGTGAATATGAGCAGTAGCTTAAACACTGGGTTTCAGTCAGAGTCACTGTAAAACACTTACATACAAGGCATGCATCTATACCGATAGCGGTATCAGGTATCGAGCCGAAGCAGTGCTTCTTGTAGTCATGAAAGGCTCTAATACCAACATGCCGATACCAGCTGGTACCATATGTTATAAATCGCACATATGCTGCCACACTAATGATCAAATGACTCAAGCTGTTGATGAAGGAGGGTCGTTTAAAATAGAGCATGTTACTGACTCTGTGGAGGTCGGACATAAAGCCGTCGGCCGCCTCGGCACCTTAATTTCAGCCAGGAATGCACTGTGCGCTTTTAGCTTGTTTTTACACACACACACACACACACACACACACACACACACACACACACACACACACATAGTCACAATTGCTTCCCCAATACAGGTGGAGACACAAGACTAGCAACTACTCTCTACATGCCTAGGGATCTCCTTGTTAAACCCCACAGAGTCATGTGTGTGGTCCATAAAAGGGACATTTTATTCCGGAGTTCCAAATAGCAGCAAGGAGAAAACGCAGCCTCACTTAGCTAGATGCCAAAAACGTAACATTAGCTCAAAGCTAAAACTCACTTATATTCTGGTCTTCTTTCTTTTCTTCAACAGAGCCACATAAACACAGGACGCCACATGCCATTTGTAGCCCTAGCTGAAGGCCTAACTATAATACTCAGGGTCCAACAATGAATGAATTTAAAGGACTACAGTTTATTACTAAGTTTATTGCTTGTTGAGACCTCAGACCTCTGTGAACATCTGAACATCCAGAGTTGATTTTTACCGCCCACTCCAGGTGAGAGAGAAGATGCCCTTTTAGAATTGGTGCACATAGGGAGCACTAAAGATTGCTTGTATAGATCTTTAGTTAAGATCAGCGTGATATAATCGCTCAGCTTTTATCCTCGAAGTCCGAGCCCAGCGTGCGCCTGTATCTCTTCATGCCGCCTCCCAGTATCCCCTCCAGCAAGCAATTATCCGAAAAAATGATGTGGTCATTTTGCGCAACAGATGGAGATCTGTGTATCCAAAAAATGGAAGAGAAAATAATGATAGAAATGAACTTATTTGCATTTGAGTGTGCGTTTGCATTTGCATTTGAGTGTGTTTGCCTTGTGTCTCTGCATGTGTGTATCAGTTTGTCCAGGTATGACTCAGTCGCATCCATCCATTACTCACCTACTGGAGTCAGAGGCAAACTCACACCTCTCTGTCTGTCCCTCTCTTCATGAGCTGCCATGGGCCTGGTGTAATCATTCTGGACTCGGTTATTGTGTAATCAGACTGAAAGTGGGGCGAAGGGATTTGATTTGGATGAGTGTGTTGCTTTTTAGCTAGTCACAAATGCTTAGGCTAATTAGGACCAACACTTACTCAACCAGAATTGCAAGGAATAATCCCATTCTGTATTTGTGCCTCTGTCCCTCTGTGTCTCTCCAGCTCCAGGAAAGCTTTGGCAGCGTTCTTAGGGCTGGGGGGGAACAATGGGCAGTGACAGAGGGATGAAAGAGAAAGGGGCTATTTTTATTTTTTTTCTTCTTTCTGCACTGTAAAGCACGGATGGAGCGGCTAGTGAGATATGATGGTTCTCGCACATACAGATTTGCTTTCGCAGCGCACTAACATTGAGCCAATTTGAGCTGCGACAAGAAAAAGAGGACAGATGAGATCTTTCCAGAGAATTGAGAAAGAGCGCAGTAGAGAGAAGGAGGGAGAGGGGCTGCTCATATGCGCTTACCCAACAGACTTCTGAAAGGTAAGGTTCCAGCGGGTCATTATAACTCAGGAACGGATGGGTGAGCTCAAATCCTAAGCCGCTGTTATAGATTTTATTGTACTCTTCCTGGTCTTGCAGTTTTATCTGCGCTCCATAAAGGTGCTGAGGAGGTCTTTTCCGATGCAGCCACATGTTTAGTATTGAGCAATCATCCAAAGAACCGTTCTAATCCTTTATTTTAGAGGAAGCAAAAATCCTTTATTTTAGAGGAACAAATCGGTTATTAATCACAGCAGCTTGGCTGTCCAAACTGAATCCTTGGACAGAAATAAGGCAAATAAAAATAGACCAGAGCTAGTCAGTGCTGAAGGCTGGCACACTCAGTGCACGAAGCTGTGGGCTGATTCCCGGAGATAGAGGGATCACAAAGAGTTCTTTCGACTCAACTAAACTTTTCGCTGGCCTGCCGCACCGGATTCCTGCCACTCGGCTGTGGAGTCCCGTCAGTGGCAGTGAAAATGAGGAAATCATATATTATATGTGTGCATAATTATATGGTAATAACTTATTAACCTCTGAGGTAAAGGCCGTCTTCTTCTGAAAGGCTCATTAGGCCTCTTCATTAAAGGGAAGGCTGATTTTAGAGGACTCTCTCCCTCTCTCGCTTTCTCCCTCTCTCTTTCTCTCTTCCTCACAGGGTGGGGAAAGAAATTTAATATTATACGCTTCGTCCGCTTGCTAAGTTAACCTTCACTCTCAGCTAAAATGCGCTTTGATCCTAACCAAAAAAAAGGGTGGAAAAAAGTGTTCATTTTTTTCTTGCTAACTCGAGCGGTTTCCATGCCCCCCTGCGCCACCAAGACCATATTTATACCAGCTGTAAATGTGTTTCTCAATGATCGTCTCGCCTCCTGTGAAATATATTCGCACATCAGCTACCAAAGCATAAGTATATGGAAATACATCAGACAATAATATGAGCTATATGATGTTACCTGAATGTAGCTGATAAATTGCAGCCTGTCTTGAGGCCATCAGCAGTCAGCGCTGATTGGAAGTTCGCCTCCACCCTCTCTCGGCACCAGTTGCCGGCAGAATGTTAACATATCGAATTTGGATTAGGCTCCGGGCACATTGGGCCAAAACAAAAGGAGGGAGTTCTCATTTAGGAGGCAGGAGGGATTAGAACGTGCAGCGCTATATAGAGCGATTCACCATGGCTATGCATTAGCGCAAGACGTTCCAACAACAATAATCACATTCTTGTTCTGTTGCTGTTTTGGGGCATGTGTACACTACAGTAGGTGAACGTGCAGTAAGGCTGGATTTTGAGACTTATTTTGCACATGAATTATAGTTTAATGACCTTGAATGTGGTCGTGGAGGACAGCACCTGAATTTTTCTGTTTACCTTGAAGATATGTGTGTGCGTGTACAGGTGGGAGTTCTGTGTGTAGGAGTATGTATGTATAGTGTTTTTTTGTGCTTGTATGTAAAGTATGCAGTTTTGCATAAGAGGAATAAATCATTTAGACAGTGCAATTGTGCTGAGGAGGCTCCACCCTCCTAAAACAACCCCCCCACCCCACCCCCACACACTTTAGCTACCTTTGAAGGGTCTGTATTCTACATTTTCTTGGATTTTTACTGAGTGTGCTCAGTGTACTCAGAGTTCGTACTAAGGGTTGATCAGTTGATTGTATATTTCCTTCCTAAGTAATGGTTACTTCACAGCTATACATCCTTTCAGACACACTGTTTACATGTATTTAATAAGCTCACAGGACAAAAAAAATCAAATAAAACATACCTAATAGCATGTTCTGAATCAGTAACAGTTGTGATCGGGTTTGGCATGGACTGGACAAGTTTATGGATGTAGGCCAAATCAATGTTCAGACACTTTTGTATCAAAGCATCGCGCAGTTGGGCCGGATTTGGTGGATGCCTTCCTTGGATTTCCTGTAGACTGGGATTTTTGTGCCACTGCTGGTAGACCTGTATGACTGTACGCTTTCATACACCTGCAAATTCAGCTAGTTCCTTCAACTATGTCCTGTGGCATGCCCAAATGCAGTCACTAGTTTTAGCCAGTCATTAACATCTGCTTTGTGACCCATTTTCCACACATGAAACATTAAACACATTCACTGCACTGTTCCACCTCTTCTCAATCTGTGAGAACTCCAGTGGGATTTGTAGGCTGGATTATCCTTGTGCAATGCCATCTGCAGGAGCCTGAAGTTACTACCACCTAAAATACACAAGTGACTAATTTTTATATTTCACACTTTGCAGAATTTAGCATAAACACTCATCTAACTCACTGGATCCAGGTAATGAATGCTTTCAAAAGGATCTGAACACTAGAGCCAGGCATGTTGGGTTTGAACTCTATAGTGTGGTAGATCTCCAGGACCAGGATAGTGTAGTGTTGTAGACTGAATGTGCATGTATAGTATCTTGGCAAAAGTACTTTACCCCCCCCCTCCCCCTTGAATATCAAATATCAGATTACTCTGTGGTTTTGTGAAATGGTTTGACACATTTATTTTGCAATACCAACCCTCAAAATTAATTCGAGTGATAGTGGTTTTATGTAAGAAAATATATCTGGACATAGGAAATATTCAAACCCTGTATGTATGAAGCTACGGTTGAAAGTAATAGCCCCAACAAGGACATATTTAGCTTACAATTGCCCACTACATGTGAATCATTAGAAAAGTTTGTCTTTACTGTATAAACAAACCGCTTAACTCAAGCACCACTGGAAAGAAAGCTATCAAGCTCTAATAATGTTATAGGCATGCTGTATAATAGGGTTAAAGGTTTTGGACACTTGAAAGTGTTTAGAAACCCCAGTGAGCACTGTTGAATCAAATGTGAGGAAATGGAAACTGCATTATACTATGCAGACACTCCATAGAACAGGCCATCCATCAAAAGTCCCACATCCTGAAGTGAAGGTGTACAAGTCCACAACATCAAGAGCTCTGCATATAACTGGTATGTATGGCAGGAAGGCTTGATTACAGAAAGGCCATTACTGAAGAAAAAGCACACCAAAGAGCATCGGGAGTTCCAGAAATCACTAGTGACCAGGCTAAAATACTGGTCAGATGAGATGAAAATGTAGCCATTTGGCCAAAATTCGAAATGTTAAGTGTGGCTGAAACGTAGCATTGCCCTTTCCTCAACAAACACCAGGACAGTGATTCCAAGAACAAGGCCACAGATACATGAGATGTTGAACAACAAAAAAGGATGATCTATAGTTCTCAAGAAAGCCCAGATCTCAGTCCATTCAAGAATCTGTGGCACTATTTAAAAAAAACTGTAGCTCAAGCATTATCCAACCGTCCTGGACATCCTGGAGCAAACATGCCAACAAGAATGTCATCATGAAAATGGTAGAAACTTATCCATGCAGACATAAAACTGGTATTGCAGCAGTGTGTTTTTTTCTAAGTACTGGTATAAGGGTTGGTGTAGCTCAGCGGATAACACCACTACCTGCCAGGGAGCCACCACCACGTGTGGGAGACTGGGGTTCGAATCCTGGTCTGGGTGACTATGCTGTGCTACACCAATAAGAGTCCTTGGGCAAGACTCCTAACACTACACTGGCCGACCTGTAATATGATTAACCTTGTAAGTCGCTCTGGATAAGAGCGTCAGCTAAATGCCGTAAATGTTAAACACTTCTGCAAGCAGCATGTTCAGCTTTAATTTGTTTATTTTGTAAAGCTGTGCTGACAAATAGTACAATTTGGTGTTGAAATTTTAGTTCAGATGTATATTTGCTATAAAAATACTGGTTGGAACAAGGTGCATTAAATAGTTTTTCAAGGCACCGTATATAGTATATATAGTATGTAGTATAGTATAAATGCATTGGGTTTTATGATTTCACAAAACAATGAATTTAATCCAGGCTGTATTTTCTGATCTATGAACCAGACGGCCTGGAGAGTTAGTGGGACATTATGAACCTGTTAGTGAGACATTATGGACTGTATTTCAAAATAGGGAATAAACAATGCAGTTATCTATGACATGGTGCCTTTTACAACACAGCTACAACTGTTGAACGTGTGACATAAAGCCATCGAGCACACTAACACATAAACAGATGTGGGGGAGGGATGTGCTGTGGGACATACAGAGTCAGTGGCACAGGTCAGCACTGTATGTACAAACACACCCTACCAATCTGCTCCCTGGAGATACACTCCCTCCTGACACACACACATGCTTTATGTGCCTCCAAACTGTGTGTGAAATCAGCCTTATAATCTCCTCTCTGTGTGCATGCATGCACGTGTGAGAGAGAGAGAGAGAGAGAGAGAGAGAGGAAGAAAGAGGAAGAGGTTCTGAGAATGAAGGTGAGAGATGAGCTGTGGTATAGTGGCTGTAAAGATGTATGCTTCAGTAATACTGTCAACTGCGGATCTCTGAGGAATACAGAGCAGGGTGAGTTTAGGCTCTTTTAACTGGGTGACATTGGACATCTGCTGACATTCAGAAGAATGTGACGCCTACCCCGGACAAGAAGCAAACCAAGCCAGCCTGAGCTAAATGTAATCTCGCCTGCTCTACAACCCCTCCATATAGCAGCTGCCAGTTCAAATGAGACAACTCTGGTATGAGCCTAGATTTATCTTCCCTGACCGCAGAGTGAAACATTTTCAAGGAGCCCTAAACAACTCCCGAAATGACGAAGGATCTTTTGTCTCCAGGCCCTGAAAAGCTTGGCTCTTGTGCCTCCTCATGAAGTGAAGCCAGCTCAGAGATGACATGAACGTATAAAGGAATGTTCTTGGCAGGAATGGAGCGGCTGTCTCAAATCTGATGAATTTGTTGCCGAGCTCCTTTTATTCCATATGTCAGCTAATGTGCAAAATAATCGCCCGCGACACTGTTTGTCTTCTCAGGGAGTTCTCAGGAAGAGGTCGCCAGGATGACAGCAGCTTCTACTGACCCGACAAGAGCTGTACTCACGCGGTACGTTAGTCATGCTGTTAACTCCCGAGCTAATCTTCCGTGGCAGCTCATGATAAAGTGCGTAACCGTGGAACGTGTATCTCCCATAATGTAGCATAACAGACACCGGACCACCTGTTTTGTCTTGTTACTGGAGATTTTTGATACTCATGTTTATTATAGTGAGAAAGACAGATGGCAGTTCATTCCAGGTGTTTGAAACAGGGCCTGTGTTTGATGTTGTCAATGCTGGAAAATACCAGTTTTAACGAGCTGAAAATTGCACTTCAGTCAATATAATATATAATGTGTGACTAATCATGTAGTACCTCCATGAGCACGAATAACAGCTGTGATTGGATTTGGCATGGACTGGACAAGTTTCTGGATGTAGGCCACATTAATGTTCAGACACTCCTGCATCAAAGAATTGCGCAGTTGGGTCAGATTTGGTGGATGGCTTCCCTTCCCTGCAAATTCAGCTGCTTCCTTCACACTATGGCACGCCCAAACTCCTTTTACCCAGTCATTAACATCTGCTTTGAGACCCATTTTCCAAACATCCAACAAGACTGCATCCATCCAACTGCACTGTACCACCTCCTCTCAGTCTGTAAACCCGTCACTCACCCTGCAGGTGCTTATAGCCTGATCAACACCATCTGCAGGAGCCTGAAATTACTACCACCTTAAACATTCAAGGTAATTGTTTGTCCGGTAAGCTTATATATGATATAAATTCCATCAGTTAAGTGTGTTTAATGACTGATCTGATTGCTCGTGGTTGAGTGTGAATTGTAAAATATGTTGTCAATGCTCACACGTCACGTTTCTCACATTCATTTAAACAGCAAATGTATTGTCCGAGGGAGCATGTTTCTAAATTTAAGCTTCCTGAAACAAATACAGCCCTGGTTATCTCATCTAACGGCGGTTAGCAACTTCCTCCTAGGTTTAGGTAGCAAAGCTATGATTAATCGGCATGTGGGACGTTTATGACTGACAGGTAATCAAGTGTAGGTAATCAAGGAGTTGTAGAACTTATTGGAGTAGTAAACATTCTGTATCTCTGATCTACGTAGTATGATTTGTTTGTACACTGAAAAGTAATATTGTCAATGTGAGAGAGATATTAGTAGAATTCCCTACTTAGTCCGAACAGGATTTGTGTTAGAGGTACAACCAAAAACATTGTAAGTCTTTATATTTTGTGGTGTAATATGTTATACTAACAGCAAATGTTATATTTGAATGTATTTCATTGTTTCATGTTTTATTTATGAGTATGTTAGTAAGAAAGAGTCAAGTCAAGTCAAGTCAAGTAGTTTTTTATTGTAATTTCAACCATATACAGTGGTGTACAGTACACAGTGAAACGAAACAGCGTTCCTCCAGGACCAAGGTGCTACATAGAACAATAAATATAACAGATACACAAGACAATTTACAATATACAAATCAGCAAACAATAAATACAGGGAGGGGGCAGATAGCCCACTGGTAGTGGGAGCAGTAAAGTGCAGTTATGTCCATTTTTTTAAGATGAACATTGAACATTGTTTTTAGCAGTAGTTATGTCAATATTTGGTATAAGTGTAAACATTTTACTCCTTAAGTTTATGTGTAGACAGATTTAAAGGATGAGATTGTGTGTGTGCGTTCAGTCCAGTCTGAAATGTGTGCAATTATTCAGACCAGATTCTACAACTCTGGTTGTTAAGGAGTCTGATGGCTTGGGGAAAGAAGCTGTTGCACAGTCTGGATGTGAGGCACCGGATGCTTCTGTACCTCTGTCCAGACGGTAGGAGGGTGAAGAGTGTGTGTGAGGGGTGTGTGTGCTCATCCACAATGCTGTTTGCTTTGCGGATGCAGCGTGTAGTGTAACTGTCTGTGATGGTGGGTAGAGAGATACCGATGATCTTCTCAGCCGTCCTCACTACTCGCACCTGGTGATGTGGGTGGTAGAGTTTACTTACACAGTACTCTGCAAAAAGTCATCATCATGTTTTCAATTCCCAGGATGGACAGAAACAACTGTGGTGTTTTTCAGATCTGAAGCAAGAGTTGAGCTTGAGGTTTCCTAACTTGCAAAGCTTTAAGTAAAGCTTTGTTTCTTTCATAGTGACATGTTTGGTGGTCTACCAGATTTGGCACAGATAGATCTTTTAAACTTGTTTTTAATCTTGTTTGATTAAGTTTTGGAAACTTAGAAACTTGTTTTTTTATGCACATAAGAAAGAAATTTGTGAAGCAGCTATGGAGTATTTAGTTGCATGTGTGAATGTTGGTATCTCTTTGAGGAAGAGCAAGTTTCTTGGACACTGCTGTATGTTGTTGGTTTAAAAATGGGAAGGATAGACGTGGAAGGATTGGCTGTAATGTGCACAATAGTGGACAATAGCAGACTGGTGATATCTAACCCTGGAACTCCCAGTCAGTTCTGACTGCAGGCTAACAGCTACCCACAATATCCTGGAATATACATGCCTGAAACCAGAATACTCAGGAATGAGAGGTTACTAAGTGTGCTTTCATTGCTGTCATTTTTATAAAACAAGTAACTTTAAAACAATATTAAGGCTTAAATATATATATATATATATATCAATTAATTATCAATAAATATGAGCAACACTGATTTTATGGATCTACCAAAACACCATCTGGGGGTTACTTTAAGTGGTCAAGATGTTCACTGACATTTCCTCTAGGGACCTGTTTAGACAGCGTAGCACGGTGTCCTGTCTGCTGGGAAGGATGGGCAGCTTCACTTTCCCCCTCCCTTTCTCTCCTTCACTCCACCCTTACAATGAAGAAACTGTGACGGATCTTTCCTGCCATGTGTGAGCGTCCGTGCACATGCTGGATATTTATGGATTCCCTGCATGCTCCTCCATTCCAGGCTTTTCCGCGCTTGGCACTGGTGATGCTTGCGGCCCTGCGGGAGCTCGCAGGGATTGGGTATGCCGCAGCAAAGCCTGACGGCTATCTCTCAGGCAGGTGACAGAGAAACGCGCCACCATCGGCACTCCTTCACTCCGCTCAGGGCGGCTCTGCACACAATAGATCCAGCTCACCTGTCACATCACACGCACGGCTTGGACTAGGGGAGGGGTTGGGGGAGTTTGGTGGTCATGCATGATGTATGCTGAGGCACATTTGTTATGGCTGGGAAGGCATGTGGGTTGAGCAGGGGAGCGCGACATACTCATATGACATGGATAGCCTTGCTATTAAGAAAAAGCATTTTGACGGTTGTATTGGACAAGGAGTGGGAGACGAAGGGAATGGAATGTTTCACAGTCATATGCTAGAATATTTCTATCTGTACTAAAATAAAATGGAAAACCAAGCTTTGTCAAAGCTGCTGCAATAGAATTCCCTATTTAGTCCAAACGTGATTCCTGTTAGAGGTATAATGGTTACCCCTTTCACAGTTCACTTCAGTCCTTGGTTTCTGGGTTTGTATTACAGTTTAGCACGGAAAAGGTAACCAACTTTGAACCTCTTTGTAAAATAACACATGCAACATGTCTACATACAGACCAGACGTCCAGCTTGATGTCTTGAACTATCCATCCTAATTGCAATGAACTGTGATAAGAGCTTGATATTATTATTTAATAAAGTCAGTTGACCTTTTGCCTTTGTTATTGCTTAAGCATGCTCAGAGGTGTAGGGAAGAGTTTTGTACATTGCTGGAAGCATTGACTGTACCGTCGGTAACCTTTGGACTGTGC
Source organism: Semaprochilodus insignis (assembly GCA_034552555.1). Taxonomy (NCBI): domain Eukaryota; kingdom Metazoa; phylum Chordata; class Actinopteri; order Characiformes; family Prochilodontidae; genus Semaprochilodus; species Semaprochilodus insignis. Next base: position 18,290,961 of record CM067498.1, read on the forward strand.
AGTCGAACATGGAGCAGCACGCTCTCTCAGCACGCTCTCTCAGCACACTCTCTTAGTGATGTGCACTGTAGGCCAAACCGTAGGCTGCCGAAATGCGCATTTCGGTTTTAGTTCAGAGCCGTTACACCACAAATTTGTGCACAAACACAGTTCACCTTCTGAGCGCTGTGTGCGTGTGTGTGAGAGAGGGAGAGGCCCTGCATTGATTAGGAAGAGACATGGGGAGGTTTCCTGCAGTAATTGATGGAGTCCCACAGCTAGCTAAACTCATTACCAAAGTATTGCTTTGATCAAAGCTACCCAATCAGCTGCATTGTTAGGCACAAAAGCCTAATCTCTCCATACTTACAAGACATCTCCATATTCAGCACGTTCACACACACACACACACACACACACACAGACAGGTGTGGAGGATTGGCCACTCATCAAAAAGTACCATAATGGGCTCCCGAGTTGTACATCTGACCAAAAGGGTTACAGCCATAGTCATCTTGGCCAGCAGTCTCTGCTGCTCTTAGGATGGGAAGTAGGGCTGTGGATTGTATTGCTTGCTAATAGCGATCACAGCTTTGGCTTTTGCATTACTGGTATCACTGAAGGCTGCAATATGCAAATAAGCACTTTAAGCAATCGCAGTTCCAGATGAGTGTTTGTGTGGAAATGTTGGTGAATCAAACCAAAACTAACCTTAATTATTCCTTTCACGCTGTTAATGCTGGCCAGTTTTTAATGGGGCCTTTCATGCTCATTTTCAGCGTTTATGATTTTATTTTTGGGGTCTATTGGAATAGATTTACATGCTTACATGTTTTTCCCAAAACACAGTATTTTTCACATAGTTGTTTATCTGTTTATCCTCTGTCTGAACTGCTCTGTAGTGTGTTCTGATTGGTCAGCTCATCCACTCTGTTCTGTTTAGCCAACCACCAGAATGGCATCCTGCTGCACATTCCATCGCAAACACCACTGTAAGGAGAAGGAAATAGGAAAAAACAAACAAACAAAAAAAAAAACAAACTAATTGGTCCCCTTTAACTAAAAAGCTCACCGGACCCAAAATTAGCCACATTTCGTGTTTAAGGTGGTAGTAACTTTAGGCTCCTGCAGATGGCGCTGCATGAGGATGATCAATAGATGATTCATGGGTTAAAAGAGGTGGGACAGTGCAGTGAATGTCTAGTTTGATGCATGGAATATAGCTCCAAAGCAGATTTTAATGATTGGCTAAAAAATAGTGATTGCGTTTGGGAGTGCCAAAGACCATAGTGTGAAGGAAGTAGCTGAATTTGCAGGTGTATGGAAGCGTACGGACATACGGGTCTACCAGCAGTGCCAAAAATCATAGTCTACAAGAAAATTCCCCTTGGAATTGTGCCAGGAAAGACATCCACCAAATCTGGCTCAACTACACAATTCTTTGATGCAAGAGTGGCTGCACATTGATGTGGCCTACATGCTGAAATTTGTTCAGTCCATGTCCAATCAAATCACAGCTGTTAATTGTGCTTTTAGAGGTATTGCACACTATTAGGTACGTTTCAGTCACAGGTGGCTATTTTTTTGTCCAGTGAGCTTATGTTGTAAGGCATATCACAGTCACATGTTTAGATATATAATTTATTTAATTAGATTGTTTTGTCTGGGTACTAAGTTATACTTAATATGAGGTACAGGTTTGGTACTGTCTCTTTAATCAGGGAACATAAGGATTAAGGATTAAAGCTCATGTTGTATCCCTGAGGGTATATTTACATTGTTTACACTTTTATTTACAAAAAATACATCTGTACAGTCCACTGTTTTCTGACAATGTAGAGGGAAGGACAGCATCTGTCCATCTACAGCAGTGCTGGCCATCCATGAACAGCATTTTGATAAGATGTGGTACAAGTTTCACATGTGTTGGAAGGAGCACATGCTTGCAGTCATGATAATATATGAGGTTTGGCTGTAACCGAGACAGCATGCTTGCCCTCACACAATAGAGGAGGTTCAGACAGCAGGTGGCAAATAGCAACGACTAACGTTAGGGAAATAATTGGGTAAAAATCCTCCAAAAAAGGCATAACATTATGCCCATCCACACAGCAGTATTATCTATGCTTTCATGGCTGCAGTCCTGCAGACGATAATGCCTCCCTGCTGTATGAGTTTGACCTTTTCACAGCAAATTGCAGAAACATAGAGCTTCTCCCCCATCATTTAACCTTCTGCATGTATTTCACAGGAGTTACAGTCTGTTCACCATGTAAACCTGCTGCTCCTGATCTTCCAGCCAGCGGCATTCCCATCAGAAGTACCTCTGCACTTCAGGCATGTGTTAGCGTGAGTGAGGATGACTTGATGGGTGGGTGGGCGTCAGAGAGGGTGGCCCCGTTCGATTGGGGTACAATTTAATCTGACTGAGAGAGGCATGTGTAAAGGTCTGCACCAATCTATTAGATACCCTTCATGCCGTGCTGATTGGAGATTTGTTCCGTGCTCGTGCCTCAGTTCCATTTGATTAAGTGAAGCCAGAACCCGTAGGCATGGGGAAATATCAGTGCAACACTTTTGGCAGGTGGACGCAACTGGAGCAGGCCTATTGCTTTGACCTCTGTACAGACTACCTGTGACCTAAAGTCAAGGATGCAGCCATGGTATATTTCTCAGCCGTTACATCACTGAAGGCTGTCTTATACGATCTTTCCAATATGGCTGTGAAGTCCATCCTTAGTTTCTGAGAATTTGACGGACGCACCAGGTGATTCCTTAAGGACTTTCAGTCAGCCGTAATCCTTCATATGCTGCGCAAGATCAGCAGAAACAGCTGCAAGTGGCAAAATTCTGTGGTGCAGGAACATTGAAATGTAAATGATAATGTAATGTTTTTAAATGTAGGATTAAAATGGGTCAGACTGCTTACATAAGCCAGGTCATGTCGGTACAGCCTGCTCAGATCTTGAAAGCACATGAGTGAGTACTATAGAGGAGCCTTTGTACACAAGTGCTTAGTAAGGTCTCTGCTATCTCGGCTGCAGCTTTCACTTTGAAGCACTTCTACTGACTAGGACTGAGCATGTGGCCTACAGGGAGACAGAGCACAGTCCTATTTGCGCATATAGTTTTTATAACCATTATAAATAGATGTTTTGTCCTCTATTGCATGAGATTAGAGTGGGCATTAGGGCAAAAATATAACCTCACGATACCTGAACACTTGATTTATTTAGATTCTTTATAGAAGCTCATTTCTACCAGCTAGAGAGGAAATAAATCTATGGTGGTTTCTGTTCACTCCTTCTGACAAAATAATGACTTATTACTTTAGAATTCGACATATAATAGCTTATGTTCTTGAAATATTAACTGTGTTTGAATTTTTATTTGAATTTATTTCACTTTTTCATAGTATATGAAAAATTTATAGTATATGAAAATGTGAAACAGTAATTTACAAAGGAAGCTGTTATTAGTAAAATGCTTTTTGACCTGTAATTGAAAACAGTACAAAGATATCATAATTCATGTTGTACCTTTTGTATCTTCTGTTATGATAGTCAACATTGCAGAGTCTTTTGCTGCCATATCTTGTGCTATATTATGCTCCACATGTTTTCAATGGGAGACAGATGTGGACTGCACGCAGGCCAGTCTAGCAATGTGCTCTCTGGTTATGCAGGCATGATGGTGTTTGTGAGCGTTGTTAACATGCGGCTTAACTTATATTTGAGGATGCCATGAGGAACCGTTTTTGGCTGTGGTTTGCCATACTCACCCTTGCCGTGATATTCATAACAGAAACATGCTGGTGTTTGCTCTGAATTTTCTGATTGCTTTGAGGATATTATGCACTGTAGTAGATATACCTAAATATCCCTGCACTTGGATCTTTTTTGTCTTGAAGTGTTGAATTATTCGCTGCTGCATATTTTGGCACAGTGCCAAACCTCAATCCATTCTTACACATAAAGAGCTAGCTCTTTCCTATCTTCTCTATTTCTACACCAGCATATTTGCATCACCTGTTCTAGATGTTTTTGCACATTTTACGAAGTTTGTAATGTAAACAATCCCCCGCCAATGTTTGATGAATGTTTGTTTCAGAATGAGCATCTATGCTCATCATCAAAAGAATAATTGCCCAAAAATAGTTGCACCCAGAAGGACAGGAATAAAACTTGGTGGGTAAATTTGACATAGTGAGACATGCAAATGATACAAGTTTCACACTCATGCATGTGTCCTAGGCAAGGACAGGCCTTACCGCTGTCCCTGACTGACCCACAACCACTATTACATTCAGCAAGCAGTGATCCCTTTCATGAGTCATCCTGTTAGTGCCAGCCCCATTGGCAGACGGCTGCACGTTGCAGGTCTACATGCATGCAGACCCCAGTGATGACTGGCCTTAACACCAAGTAAATGTCACTGCAGTGGTGTGCCAGACTCTCATGCATTGACTCAGAATGGCAGCGTGTCATCTTCAGTGACGAATCCCGCTTTTCTATCTCGGTGGAGATGACCAACGAATCCGTGTGTGAAGGCACCGTGGTGCACAGATGAACGGTTTGTTGTCACGAGTCCAGAAGGCGTGGTGTCACTCCACTTCCACCCCTATCGCACAATCTGCAGGAACTGCATGAGAATATTCAAGCTGCATGGGATGGATTATCACAGGACACCATTAGGAACCTCTACAACTCCTATGCCGAGACGTCTGGCATGTTGCATTAGAAAACATGGCGGCCCGATGCCACACTGAGAGACACTACTTCTGTATGTGTAGCTCAATAAATATTGCCCATAATCAGTCTAAATTTATCATCATTTATTGTTCCTGGTGACCTTTATCTTCCCTCCTAGGAGCATTGCAATCCGACACTTACTTATGGGTGCAACTATTCTTTTGATGATGAGTGTACAATAACAATGATGTTGATAAGGTAAAGCATTAAATATCATTACATTGTGCTGTTTTCACTTAAATACAGGTTAAAGTGAATTTACTCATCACAGCTTTTGTTTTCACTTGCATGTCACATACTTTCCCAACTTCAGCCTCATGCGATGCAAGTAATTGTGATAATGACATTAGATTATAATATGGCCTAAAGCATAAAGTGTTTTAGTTTGTGTCTATTTAATCAAAAACTGATCATATATATATATATATATGAATGTTACATAACACAAAGTCCAGTCCAGTTGTAAGTCTTACCAGATCGTCCTTTAGCTGATGATTTGCCCTTATGAAATATGCTAAAGATTAGATTATCTCATGAAACACATGGAGAGTGAAGTAAGAAAAGTAGTCAGACCTTCTTCTAGCATGCGACTTCAGTCATTGTGGATGAAGGAAAGCTTGTTGAGCTTACAGCAAAGCCAGATTATAATATAAAACCTTTTGATGGCTGGACTCTCCCTTTCTCACTGTGCTTTCAGGATTGTGAAAAAGAAAGTTATCATTACATGACATTTAAAAAAAGAGCGATTATGCAATTCACAGGGTTTGCTGGAAGGTAGCGGCAGATCAGGTTTTCCCCATTCCTATGCTTATCCACAGATTTTTCTCTGGCAAAACAGTTTATCATTGTCAACCCCTGAACTGTAATTTTGCGAAGGTTTCCTCCTTTCAAATCCTCGGCTCAATTCTGCAACGTATTTCCTCTAGGTCTAGGTGGGGGGAGAAGATTCTTGCAGGCTGGGTCTGAGCGTAGCCCAGAAAGACACTATCTGATAGCTCCCACACTGACCTTCTCAGTATCTGATGTATGGCTTTATCTTCCAGACAAAATGTCAGAATGCAGTTCTTTAGCTAAATCAAATTGCTCCGGCTACCTCTGCCTCCACCCTCCCCCCAGCGAGCCCCTGCTTTGGCAGTGTCAGAAGTCAAAGTCGACCGCAATGCTGCGGCTGTCACTCAAAGCATGATGGGATGTGACTTAAAAAGGGAGCTGACTCTCTTGCAGGGAGACAGAGAGAGACAGAGAGATGGACGGAGAGAGAGAGAGAGACTGGCAGACAGAGGGTGAGAGATGGAGGGAAAGAGACAGACAGAGAAAAAGAGAGTGCAGATAGAATGGACAGTGAACAGCAAGACTGTATTGGGTATAGTAAACCTCGCTTTCCGTCCATGTGTCACTTTTCCGCTAATAAATAGGCTTTTTGATGGTTATGGAGTGGTTTGAATGGGTTTATAAATGCATTTACAGACCCCCCCAAGGTCATCTGGTGGTCATTTTGTGAAATCATGACACAGTTGTAAGGGACAGATTGTGCTGTGTATTGGATTATGGGAAAGAAATAAATGCACATAAGCCTTTTGGGTTCCTGAAACCTATACCAGCACATTGGGCAGAAAGCAGGAATCATCCTGGACAGGACGCCAATCCATCACAGGACATACACACACACACACACACACACACCTGGGGCAATTTAGAATCTCCAGTTCACTTGACCGCATGTCTTTGGACTCTGGGAGGAAACCAGAGGACCTGGAGGAAACCCACACAGACACGGGGAGATCATGCAAACTCCACATAGGAAGGACTCCAGATAGGATTTGAGCCCAGGCCTTTCTTGCTGTGAGGTGACAGCGCTACCAACTGCCATCATATAAGCATACATAAATTAAAATGTAACAAATTATTTTCATGTGTGAATTATTTAATTCATTTTGGAGATACACTGAACCCAATTACAAATATAACTGATAGAATTGGCTATAATTGTTCCACACTGATTCCTAGATTTGGGTCATCTTTGAGTCACATACAGTTCTGTGCAAAATCTTGTGTGCACATACAATTTTCAGTTATTATTTACAGATGTGTGTTTTTGCAAGTAAAAACTCTATTTAACAATTTATTTAAAAAAAAAAAAGATAGTTAGCAACTTTTTATTAAGTGCATTAAACTGATTTGTTCAAATACTTAACCAGCACACCTGATTTACAGTAATTAAATAAAGCACTGTTAAGCCAAACCAGATATTGCTTGATTGCAATAATATTGTGCTAATGTGATTAGTATTAGCATTTTCTTTCCTGAGCAAATAAACACTTACTGCCCAAAGAAATAGCTTTTTAAAGCAAAAGGTGCCTAAAACTTTGCAAGGTTTGGTTGTTTTTGATGCAGTTGCAACTACTTGAATATGTGAGCAGACTGCATTGCAAACTTGACCAAACATTTCTCCCGATGGTCATTTTCAATTAATATGCAATACTTAAATACCATGAATAACAGAACTCCTGCCATTGTTTATATTTGCTCTAGATGTGACCTTTCAGACTTTCTCCAAGCACGGAAGGAAAAAAAAGAAAATTACACGACATGAATGAATCAACAATACAACACAAAACACACTGATCTGACATGATGCCTGTTCTTCAGGTAATTGAAGACATTTTCCGCAAAGTCCATGTGACTAAATCGCCAACTAAATCACCAACTTCCACCAAAGATTTCATTTTGACATAATTGCATTTCACTTATTATGCAAGACAAATGAGCCTCAACTAGTTTTAACCTAATAACAAGGACAAATTGTTCCTTTGACACAATAAACAAATGATCTGCATTACAACTTTACAGTGCTTTTGCTACCCATGCCTAGAGAGAGAGAGGGAGAGAGAGGAAGAGAAGAGGAAAGTAATTTACATTTCTGTTCATTACTCTCCAGTGTACTGACACTTCAGTTGGCCATGATCATTCATTTTTATTACTTGTTGAAGTGTGCAAAATCTAAATTCTAAATGTTTAGATATAAACCCACAGTGCTATAACCTAATATTCAGCACTATTACAGAGGGATTGACAGCAGAGGAATAATATGGATGAGGCAATGACACAGTGATTTTTTGAGTCAACATGAGAAGTCAAAACAGGAGAGCTAAAATATATATATATATACATGTGTGTGTGTGTATGTGTGTGTGTGTGTGTGTGTTGGCTATTTATATATATTTTAGTTTAGGGACTCTACTTACTCACTTCTGAACAAAGTGGACGAAGTACCTAATCCATATAGTTGAGTTACAGTAGAGATATCCAAGGTAAAATATTCCTCCAGTGAGTTCCTCCCTTTAGACCTCCACTGGAGTAAAAGTACTGAAGTATTTACCTTCAAATGTACTTAAGTATGGAGAGTAAAAGTAGCATGATTTATTATGGCTCTAATGTCCTATTATCATTTTAGGTGAAGAGACTCTAGTGTGACTCTCGGGCCACCAAGATATTTGACTTCAAAATGTAGTGGAGTTAAAGTAAAAAGTCACCAAAACATGGAAATACTTCAGTACAGATACATTGAAAAGACTACTTATTTACCTTGTTACTGTCTGGCACTGATTATAGCAATGCAGCCTGGAACTGGACATTTGACATTTGAACACTAAAACATCATTGTATTTAAAAATCTGATATGCAAAGTCTAACTTGGTGCATGAGGGTAACATGTTAATATCTCCAAATTGATATGGTAAAGTTGGTTCTGTGAAGAGAACTAATGAAAAATGAGTGCTAATTAACAGAAACAATCTTTGAAGCTCTGCCCCCCTGCACTATGATATTATCTCATAGTTTGTGAGTTTCGTCTGTATTTTTGCATTGTGACTGTTGAGGACTAAATATGGCGGTTCTTATATATATATACATTTAATCTAAATGTATATTAATATATATATATACAAATAGGTACAGGTCACAAAATATTCATATTGGCTGGTCCTTGAAACATATGGATACATATGAACATGCACATGTAAGTGTGACAGTGAGGCAGCGCTGGTGTGCAGTGATGGGTGGTGTGTTAAACGCAGGCTAAATGGGGGGACATTTGACTGGACCGGACTCCAGCAGCAAATCGTTTATCAGCTGAACTCCTTGCCCTCCTGCGTGAATTATGCTGCAGGCACGTGCAGGTAGGTGCCCGATTCCTCTTCTCCCTCCCTTCTTGTGGCCCCCGCACACACTGACCTTCCACCAGGTCATAAATAATGCACTGGCCATAAAGGAGTGATTTAGGAGAACGCTACCGCCACCACTCCAGCCTCACCGGCCTGAACAGATTGTGGCCAAAGAGATCTTTACATACCATCCCTCCAGAAACTTCTTCTGGATCTCTTTCTCTCTCTTTCACATCTTTTTTGGTCAAAAATATCAGCTGGGCGTTTGACTTCTCTGCAAGACATGTACGTACCAGACACATTCCACTTGGTATCGAATGCCAGAATCATATGCCATGGTCAAACACTGCATGTCAGATGCATTTCTGTAACCAAAGAGAGTGAGGGCAATTATGCCAACCACATAGCACTGGGGAATGAACCTGTAATTTCCTAGCAATAGGGCCAATGATGTTTGCGCCACTTGAGAGCCCCAGCTATGTCCTTTTCTGTTTTTGAATTCTATGAACAAATGATGCCATGCTTTTATTATTTCAAGCAAAAGTGATTTTCAAGGGTTAATCATTCATCAGTCAGACAAAACCTCATAAGTGATGTTACCTGAGACTTGCCATGGAGGCACAAGGCCTGTTTCTAAACCTCAGTCAATGCTGTATTGGCATGCCCCCTAAATCTTCTCATTATATAATCATCTAATTAAGGCAAATGAAAGATTCTCCTCCGTACAAGGAATCTCATCTGAGCTTGCATATATAATCTAACGTGAAATTAGCCACAGCTGCTTGACCTGTTTCTCCTCTTCAGAGCCAGTAGGCTCCAGTGCATGGAGTGCTCTCACTCCATCTTAGTCTCCAAGCAAAGGGAATATGTGGCAACGAGGAGAAAGTTAATGACCTAGCCTAATGATTTAACCAGGCGAGGGTTGTGGTCCACAAGCTACCTAATTCCCATACAACAGCTGCTTTGATCCTGCTAATTATACGTTATTAATTTCCCTGCAATCTCCTTAATGCCTGACACAAAGGTTCAGACGTGATCATGCATTATAGAAATGCTATTACTTACACCTTGACGTACTTTCATACTGCATATAATGTATCTGTTTTATTGGGTGTACCATTATCTAGTTGTGAGACTGGGTGATGGATGTTTATTTGCAGTGTCTCTCTGCCCATATACTATTAGGACTAAAGACGAGTGAGATAAAAACATTCAATTATGTTTGCATTATTATTTATCTCTTGCTCTCTATCTCTCTGGTGGCTTTCTTTTCTGGCCCTGAGACCGCAACATCCATTATTGCCATAAATAATCCAAAAGGTTGCCTTGTCAGATCACAATGCACGTTTCCACTGTGCATCAGTCCATTTTAGATGAGCTCTAGCCCTGAGATGTCAACAGCATTTCTGGGCACTGTTGACATATGCCCCCTCTGCATAATACAGTTAACTTGCATTTATTGATGCAGCGTAGACTGTGTTTATTGACAACAATTTTTCCTAGCCCATGCTTGGTATATTCATCACAGAAAGATGCTGGTATTTAGTGCATTGCTGTCTGAGTCGTCAAAGGTAATGGGGATTCATTCATGGTTTTTGGCCTTTTCCTTTACACACTGAGATTTCTCCGGATTCTCCGGATGTTTCTATTGCTTTTAACCAACCAGAGAGGGAAGCGTTCTCCTTTTGAGTCAGGGTTCCTCTCAAGGTTTGTTCCTCTCGCTCTGAGGGAGTTTTTCCTTGTCACGGTCACCCTTGGCTTGCTCAATGGGGGCTTGGACCTGGATTCTCTGTAAAGCTGCTTTGTGACTACATCTGTTGTAAAAGTCTGTTTACAAAGTCTATATACACGCATCATCAAAAGAATAGTTGCACCCAGAATGAAATGTCAGATGACAATGCTATTCAGAAGGAAGATAAAGGTTACCAGTGGCGTCTCTAGCATGAAAAGCCAGGTGGGGCACAATTCTCTATGGGCAGCATCCCACTTGAAACAGTCAGTGAAACTACACACAAACCTACCTGCTCAATTAATTCAACCACAAATGCACTTTATCAATGAAATTCCAAAAAGATAATCCAGCACCAAAGTCTGACCAATAACAATCACTGCATTTGATATCATACACCCAGTAATATAAAATCGCATTACAAATACAGAATTATTAAATAGCATAACATCAGTGGTCTGCAACTATGATAATATCCATAGCAACTTTTTAGAGCAGGGAGACCAATTGGCTTTGTGACACTCCAGAAGTTCATTTTGAATAGTGGCTGAAGTGCCTTTAAAGCATGGCTGTGACTGGTAATGCTGTCTTAGCCTAGAATCCCCATCACACATGGTCTCAAAAATGCTCTTAAAAATGCCTGGAGTCATTGAAGCCGAGCATTCATCGCAGCCTCGTAAAGCAATTTCGCACTTTCCACAAAGTTTTAGGCATGTTATTATTCTACCAAGAACACACCTGTTCTCTTCTGTTTGCCGATTGTGGAGCTCAATGGCACGTTTGTGAGCTGTATCAATCTGCGCGGCGATATTAGCCTTTCCTAGCACTACCACTTCTACCACTCTGTGTTGAAGGAGCGTTTTTTGTCCTTTCCAGACTGGGTGATGTTGAAATCCTCTGGCTGGTGTGGTCCCATACGTTTAATCTCCAGTTTTTGCTGTAATGGCAAGGTACTGAATTTAACTTTGATTAAATTGTCGACGTGATTCATTATATTGCCTTGTTAGCAGCGGCTAACAGATTACGGTGATGGTTTTCAGTGGCAAGCTACGTAACAACGCTGATACCATAAACGATATTCACTTAACCTCGCGTATTCACATCTTTCATTTTTGATTGGCTGCTCCCAGCATGGGGGCAGTATAATCGTGCCCCACAGCCCATTATTGAAAGCATGTTGAACATGCGCACAGTGTTTTCATTTGCTCACTTGCAGACACACGCTGACGGGCCGGCCCCATACTCACTAGCTAATTGGAGACTGCTGAAAGTACTGACCTTACGCAACAGGTACAGGAGTATTTTCAATGTATTGGGAACTACTGCCATGTTCATACGTCAAATACACAACAATGTTAGAAAATAATATTTATATAACTTGCTAAACAGAATTATTGATTATGTCACACACTGCTCTACAGCGACATCTGGTGGGGCCAGGCCCCTAATGTAGAGACGTCCCTGAAGGTTACCAGGAACAATGAATGATGATAAATTTACACTGATATGGGGAGTATTTACTGAGCTACACATACATAAGTAGTGTCCCATTCAGATATTCAGTGAGCAGTGATGCCCTCCATGAGTCATGCTTTTAGTTCCAGCACCATTGGCAGACGGCTGCACAACACAGGACTACACGCATGTAGCGGGTCATCTTCAGTGACGAGTCCCACTTTTGTCTAGGTGAAGCTGACCTGTAGAGGCACCGTGGTCACCAGCAAGATGAACGGTTTGTTGTCATGCGTTGCACATCCAGAAGGCCTGGTGTCAAGCCACATCCACCCCCTTCCCCAAAATCTGCACCATTAGGAACCTCTACAACTCCACGCTGAGACGTCTGCCAAGTTGCCTTATCAAACATGGCGGCCTGACGCCATACTGAGAGACACTACTTCTGTATGTGTAGCTTGATAAATAATGCCTATATCAGTCTAAATTTATCATCATTTATTATTCCTGGTAACCTTTATCTTCCCTCCCAATAGCACTGTAATCCCACACGTCCTTCTGGGTGCAACTATGTTTTTTGATGATGAGTGTATAATAGCTTATTATCTCACAGAGGACTCTCTTTCTCCAAACTAGAGTAATGCATGATATTCCTGCAAAATGTAGCACAAGATCGAGAGATTGCAGAATGTTTTGTTTGAATATACAATGTTTTGGTTATATTTGCAGTTGAAAAGGGTAATAAACCGTGATATATTTCAGTGTATGTTATCGCAATACTCAGCATATCACAACACGCTTAAAACTGTAATAATATCGACTTCAGTACTGTAATAATATTGTGTTGTGGGACCAGTGGCGAATCCCACTGCTGTATGCCCTATATTACAGTGTTATTTCTGATTCCTAAATGGCTTTCCATTATTGTTCAAACTTAGCTGACTCCCCTAAACTGCAGGAAATAACGAGGCTACCCTTTCTGACTTCATAACTATATAGCTCCTAGTATTTCACCCACTGATACGCCTCATGCATATGAATGTCTCCTTTTCTTTCTCCGTGCTTTCTCCATTTTCTGACTACGTGGAGGTCACCCTGACAAGAGTTGGTCAAATGGAAAGTTTTAAATGTTGAACACCTTACTGACAAGTAAGACAGTAAAACAGCAAGAGAAGAGATGAGTAGGGAAAAGCCTGTGCTACTGGAGCCAAGAATTTCCATTACTTGGGGGAATTTGAAGACATTTTCAAATTTGCAGGATTACTTTCTCTGTAACAGGCAATCCCATGCACAGACATACGGATGCACACGTACGCACACCCAGCCCAGTGCAGTATCAGCCGTGAAACACATATCAGCAACCATCAGCAGTTTTTTTTTAGTTATTCATGTTATTCACTACTCCCACTCTGAGTGCAAGCTGAATAGGCGAGCTGTCACTGAAATGAACCTTTTTTTTCAGCAGACAAATTTTTTTCTTCGCTCAGTAATGCCTTACAGTTACCCTGCCGTCTTCCTTGCAATGATAGACACAAGAGCACACACACATATACACAGATCTACCACGTTTACATAGCCTTACTATATATATATATATATATATATATATATATATGCTTTCTGCAGTTTCTAAAATCTACCTGAAGATAGATAGCAGACTAGAAATAACAGTGTTCAGGTGGATAAGTGAACATATATATAGTGTTCTGCAGGACTAATCCAAAAGAGGGGTGGGGGGGGGGTGGTGTTGTAATCTCAGGGGTGATGAATAAAATAAGTTTAGTCTCAGTCATAAACTGTGAGCTTGTGCGGTTTTTGTAGTTAAGCTTATGTAGTAGCAAGCAGCTGATTGTTGTTGTTTACAGGCTCTCTATAAGTGGTCTAAATCTTGGTCTAAAAATAAGTCTTATTTATGACACATGCAGCTGTTTAGTATTCCAGTGTTCAGCATTTATTATGAAGACAATAACTTATTGTCATTTTACCCACCCCTCCTCATTAGGAAAGAAAGAAAGAAAGACAAACAAGAAAAAATAGAGCAGTATGGCAAATATCACAAAGTGGGAGAGATGGTGGGTTTGGAAAGGTGGTGCAAGAGTTTGCTTGGTCCATCAATCACTCATCCCTCTTCGGACACACTCCTGTGTTCCCCCATGGGCAGGTTCAGCCGTGCTGATCAGAATATTTATCAGCAGCAGGGGGCTCGAGGGACCTTATTTGCACAGGTGTCCATCTGCTGTGCTGCGTCTTTTATAATCTCCACATCATGTTGCATTTGCATCTGCATTTCATAAAAGCACTCCAGCGATGCGTTTAGCCTGTCCGGTGCAGAGCTGTGTGTGGCCAGCTCATGGCCCAGCTCACCAGAGTGCCGGGTCCAGCTGCGGTAGAGTGTTTTCGTCTGACTGAGCGTAATCAGCTTTTGCTTTCTAGAGATTAAATGCTAAATTGTCTCATTATTCCTCACTGATCAGACCTGTGGACCTGAAGACCTTGCAGGAGGCAACCCTATCTGGAAGTCTATGCTTGCCGCAGGGTCAGTGATAGACTATTGAGCTGTGACTAGCTGCGGCAGGCCTGTTAGCAGCATTAGCACGGATGGAGGCACATGGTCTGATCGGATATATTGATCATTGGCTTCTGAATTCTCTTGTAACACGGTTTCACCCAGTCAATACTCCTGTCTATTGATCTTGATGGCCCATGTGGGCTTTTTGCCCAAAGTTCAGCCGACTGGAGCACCAGAGCCGCCTCTCCACTAGCTTTTCACAGACAGGCTTGAAATCCAGAGCTCTGAGAGGTTAGTCAGCCCATGGTTAGGGAAGTGAATGTGGTGACTGAATTTTCTGACTGCTCAGTGGCTTGAGACATGCTTGCTGCTGGCCTTTCCTGCAGGCTTTAGCTCGTATGATGGGCCGCGTCCTGTTATTGATAGGTTTTGCAGGCTCTGAACTAGGGCTGAGTTAATAAGAGGCGACATGAAGTAAAATTACACTCTGAGCTTAGCGGCGCCACATGTCTGGCTACAGAGCTATACCTAATGCCGACTTCTGCTCTCCCCTGTTTAAACCTAGCCATTCAGCTGTTTCTAATCCTCTCCCCCACCCTTTTCAAACTTTTGTCATGAGTGAACAGTTACAGAACATCAATTTTGGCAAGTAATTTTCTGCTAGCTTGCACTGTATCTGCATAATATGTGAAAACAAAGGCCTCAATCAATCTTCGGGTGCTGTTGACTATCATGCCCGCCTCCAAGCATTAGCTTCTGTCTTCCCCCGTTTTCATTCACGTTCGTCTATCCCTCCATCTCATTCCCCATTCTACCCCTAACCACCCCCCCCTTGGTTAGTTTGCTCAATAGATAATGCGAGATTGGCCAGGTTCCTCTCTCCTCCATCATCGGTATTCATGCTAAAACGGCTGAGCCTACACAATGCATTTCTGTATGCATTTGTAATGCTCCCTACAGCATGCTTTGCCAGGCAGAGGGAATGATATTATTTTCATGTTGGTGTTATGAGAATGTCAGTTGGACTTCGGCTTGCATCTTCTGGAAGACACGCGAAACACCTGCCTGTACTGAAGCTGTTCTATGATTGCAAAATTACCCAGGTCTGTATCTTAACAGTGACAAATGATAGGCAGTGTTTGATCTTGTTTATAAATATTGCTTTCCGAAGCTGCGATCATGTTTGCATGCATTAATGCTGTTTACTGTTGGGCATTTACCGTGTTCTTTGAAAGTTAGCCAAGAAGAAAAGACCTGGTATAGTCTCTTGCCGTAAACAAGATCAAACACCTTCATCTTTTGTTCAGGTTATTTATGTAATGTTTCTGATGTGTCTTATGTGTAATTCAGAAGATGGCTAAGCATTGGAACGTCTGTAAATTTGATTATTTCTATCTTTTAAATTGGATTGTGGAAAGAAACATGGAAGCACTCCAGTGGGACTATACTTAGGTATGCAGGAGTTGAGAACTTTTGCTCTGTAGAAACAATCAGCAACAGTGAGATTTCAGTGAGCTAGGCCCAATGGAGGTGTGGGTGGGAGAGGTTTAATTTTTTTTTTTCGTTTTTCAGTATTTTATTTATTTGTGTATTTGCATCCTAGTTAGACATAACTGGTGTTACTGTTTATGCTATTGTAGGTTCTAGATGCATGTCATTTTAGAATGTCATTACCGAAATGTATAACACATTGTAATTATATACACTTGAAAAACATTACAAAAAGAGTTGCACAAATAGTTGCACCCAGAATGAATCAACCAACAGAAATGAAACTTGGTGGGTAGGTTTGACCGTGTGAGACATGCAAATGATTCAAGTTTCACACTCAACCGCTCATGTGATATAAGCAAAGACAGGCCTTATTGATTGACCCAACAGCCACGATTGCAGATATTCAGCAAGCAGTGATGCACTCCATGAGTCATCCTGTTAGTGCCAGCACCATTGGCAGATGGCTGCATGACGCAGGACTACGTGCACACAGACCGTTATGACAACTGCCCTTAACATGATGTCAAGATTGCCAAAGACTGCAATAGTGTTGTGCCAGACTGTCGTGGAGTGACTCACAATGGCAGCAGGTCATCTTCAGTGATGAATCCCCCTTTTGTTTTGGTGGGGATGACCAATGAATTGTCGAGGCACCGTGGTCAGTGCCAAGATCAACGGTTTGGTGGCTTGGTGTTCTTTCACCTCCACCCCTGCCACAAAATCTGCAGGAACTGTGTGAGAATATTCAAACTGAGTGGGATGGATTATCACAGAACACCACTAGGAACCTCTACAACTCCAATGCAGAGAGTACAGACAATTAAAATTTTTCATCTCAAATATTGCTAAAAGTTTATAGCAGCAACAGATCTTTACCATGCTCAGCTCTTCCCCATTACTTGTAAATAATATGTGATTTATACAAATATTATAATTTTACTTTTACTTTTAATTGAATCATAAAATAATGTTCTGTGGCAAAAATTGAAAGCTTTCTGCCTTTGTTCAGTGTTGATAATTTGCTGTTATCCTTCTTCTGAACTGGTCAGCCTACTCTAACCTGGGGAGAATATAGTCCAGCTACACAGAATATGGAATATGGGCCAGTTAAAAAGCGAGTGAAATTGGTAGTTAGTCCACCATTTCTAAATGAACCATAGAATTTTACACTCACACTTTTGCCTGTATTGTTTCTATTGACCAATAATGCTTATAATCCCCATGGGCCAAACTTCATCACATCTGCCTTGTGCTTACTAAGTGCACTTTGTCCTCTCCAGGCCTCTGTATATCTGTTCTGGTGTTTGTTTTCACTCCTATTTGCATTTGGGGAGTTGTTTTCCAGTAAATTCAATTGTGGCTGTTACAGCACTCCACTGTGCTGTAAAGCTGCTGAAAGCAGCATTCTAACCAACCTGAAATATGGGCCTCCTGCCCACGTTGTCTATTTCGGGTGATTTGGGTTGTCCTGATGTGGGGGCAAACTAACAAAAAACGCTGGGAGAAACGGTAACAATAAATGTCATAATGGACTGTTTGATGATTCATCCTCCTTTAAAAAGTAATTTCGCTAACAGATTCCAAAAGTTTACGACAAGGGAAACCACAGTTAATTTCTTATTTTGACTTTGCACTAGCATTCATTTAAACTTTCATTTACTTGTTTTCTCTTTTGCAGAAATTCCACATACTGCATGAAAGTGTCTATGTCGCTGACAGTGTCTGAGAACGACACGGACCTGTGCTATAACTCCAAAATGAAGTACTTTGAGAAGGCTGAGTTGAGCAAAGGGAAGGACATCCTCTGTCCTGACATAGAGGATTATATCCAGCCTGGCAAAGACCCGGAGATTGTTTGGTACAAGGTAAGCTGCATATTTGCTTAGATGTTCCTTTCTTTCAGGACCCTGTGCAGTTTCAAATTGTGCTATCACACCTACCTTGTTTGGTGAGGACCCATTGAATTTTTCCTTAGTTTGGTCCATTTTGGCATGTAGTAACACGCCACCCATCCTACGGTCAGTACCAAGTGATGGAACTGTGGCCTGCCAAAAAATCTGTCCCTGTCCAGTTTCAAGCAAACTGCAGTTCACTGCTGATAGGATTCAACTCTTCGTTCGTGAAGTATCGTTCGTGCAGCACAAAACTAAACTAAAAACAAAAACCTTCTATGAATTGCTGTGTCTAAACTTTTGACTGGTCTTGTATGTAGCCTCTACATTGTGTACACGTAACTGTGTACACACACAAAACCCTCACAACTAAACTTGCATAAACAATAAGCACATATCGCAAACCTTTAATGACATGATCAATATAAACTGTCCCTTTACAGGGGACACATGCCGCCCATTATCCTCCTGGTGAGGCTGTCAGCGTGACCATTCCTTACAAGGTGCCAGGCCACTACAGTTTTACAGGCATGATGGCTGTAATCCGTGTCCATTTAATGCAATAGAAAAAGAACAACTTTTACAAGGATTTCTTATTAATAACAGAAGAAGAATCTTTTATTAAGAATACATTCCTTACCTGCACTCGCTGTGCAAGCCTCTGTGTTTATAAGTGAAATCTCTCGTACTCTGACTTGCCCGCTCTATCGTTGTACCACAATACCTCACAGTGACAGGGAAAAATACATGCTGTTGTATCCTAACGTGTTTTGATTTGTGTGTTATGCTTAGTGCTATGAACCGCATCTGTATGGAGGAAGGGTGTAGAAAATTAACTTTTCTACTTATGATTACCTTACATGCCCTGAGGTGGTGTAATGCAAAAAAAGAAAAAGACAAAAAGAGAGAGAAAAAAGCAAAAACGGCGCCAGAAAAAGAGAAGTTATGGGAGTTTATCCAGAGCCTCCGCTGGCTGAATACTGGAGGAGCAGGTGTTCGGTCAATTCATCAAAAGTAGATGAGTGTCAGATTAGATGGCTGTGGCTCCCCCCTGATTATTTTCTGCGGTTCTGTAACAGGCTTGATTGAATACAGTCACACTCTTAATGCAGGTGGAGACTGACCTACAGGGAGGCCGGCTATAGGAGAGTTCAAATGAAGAGGGAGAGAATGCAATGGAGAAACGAGGAAAAAAGGGTGATAACTGAGAGATGGACACGGCGCCAAGTAACCCTAGAGTGTTTCGCTCGTAGCTCACTGCCAGAATAATGAACTCATCTGTTCATCAAGCTGGAAATTAATAAGTACTAAATATGCTGATTGACACACACATTAGGCATCCTTTGCCAGGGCCACCATTCAAAGCAGAAATTATAGCTGTTGTCAAAACACTGTCAAGTCTGAAATTTAATGCACCCGCTCTGTAGACATCACTGAAAGGCTTCCCACTTCATGTCAATTTGTTAACATGTCAGCACAATGAAATGTGAATGCGGGGTTATCATGAACACTGTTGTGTCCTTTCTCTCTTTCCCGCTCATCCGAAAGGAGTGTAAACCTAAGCAGTGGCGGCAAAGCATCGTCAGGAGGAGAGATACCCTTTCCATTAAGGAAGTGAGAGAAGACGACATTGGAAATTACACATGTGAATTAAAGTTTGGAAACTTTGTGGTTCGGAGAACCACCGAACTGTCAGTCACAGGTAAGGCACAATGTAGTGCTTTTTTACTAAGCATGGGGAGTTGGTCATCTGCAGTAAATACAGTACTTCCTTGTTTTAGGTAGTTGCTGATGGTCCACGTGTACAGATTCTCAATGCGTTTGTAAGGATGTATCTCTGTGGGTCAGTTTGATGTGCTCTGTAATGGAAGGATACTGTGGTGGAGGGGTGAACAATGCTTATTTACATATTAGCAATAGATATTTTAGCTAGTAGCTGTCCAACATAAACTATTTTGGAGCTGGCCATGTAAAGAGTGTGGCTATATTAGGGATGAGTCAGAATTTTCCACTGGTCATGAAAGTTTAAAAACTGAGCAGTAAATTTTTGATAAGCAATTTAGCTTTACTCTAACATTGTACATTCTCATGTTTAAAAACCATGAGATGTCAGAATTCTGGGCTCCATCAAGAGGGCAGTCTAGAGCCTGCGGCTTATGTCTCGGTCAAAGAATCGAACTAATTTAGTCCAATGGAGGGAACATAAAAGAGGGATAATGGCTATGATCTAGGAAGCCCGCTGGTAGAGGTCTGCATTCTTGTTTGACTCCCATCCCACCACAGTATATTGCAGCATGGGGCTAAATTTCAGTGTCATGTGTGGGAGTGGGCAGTCAGTCAATCCAATGCATGCGGGAGCAGCAGAACATATACATGTAAAAATATCCTGCAAATTAATAAATAAAAAAAGAAAGTTGAATACACCACAGTTGGACCCACACATGGCAGTCATTTTCAGCTGTTAGTATTTCAGGAGAAAATAGTTTATCTGTGAATAGCACATGTCCATTTTGGATGGGATGGCGCAATGTCGCCTCCCAGCAAGAAGTGTTTGGGTTTGATTCTCAGCTGGGGCATCCAGAATCCTTTCTGTGTGGCACTTGCATGTTCTCCCCGTATGTGCATGGGTTTCCCAAGTCCAAAGGCAGTCGCGTGAATTGGAGATACTATAGTTACTATAGATACTATAGATACTAATTGCGGCCTATCCAGGGTGCTTCCTTCCGTCCAGTGAGTGCTGCGATAGGCTCCAGCACCCCAGAAAGATAAGCGGCTTAGAAGATGAAAGAACAAATTAAATTTTGAATGTCATTGAGACTGCGGGTGGGAGTGGGATGACATGTCTATGTTGCAGGTACAAATTGAACAAATGTTGTTGATTTTTGGTGGGAGAAGGGCTGCACCATGTGTCAAATAGTATATAATGCAGCTATACAACTTGAAAAGTGGTCAAGCTCATTTTGCCTCGGAGGTGAATAGATTAAATCAATTAAGATGTTCAACATTTATCTTCTAAGCTGTTTATCCTTCTGGGTCACAAGAGTCTATCCCAGCATTTACTGGGACAGTCCATACACATTCCACCTAGGGGGCAATTTAGCTTCTGTAGTTTGCCTGACTGAATGTCTTTGAACTGTGGAAACATACGTAGACACATTGAAAACATGCACACAGAAAGGACTATGGTCACCCAGCCAGGAATCGAACCCAGGCCTTTCTTGCTGTGAGGCAACAGTACTACCCACAGCACCACCACCATGCTGCCCAATGCTCAACATAATTTAGTGAATTTATGAATCTGGGTAAAGAACTAGCTGTTTTCATACTAGCTTGACAACAGCTAGTTCTTTTGCCAGATTCATAGATTATGACATAAATTATGACATTATGACAGTATGACATAATTTAAGCTACAATGTTTAAGCATGTGTGTATTTGGATTTGGTGTCCCTTTTAGTATAAAGTCACATATCACCTACTATGGCTTTGTGGCTTGGGTTTAATGTATACTAAATATAAGATGCTTAGTGGTGCATTATGTGACACTATGTTTTGCCTGCTTTTTTGTAATCATTTCTTGAAATATGCCTTACAGATTTGAATATTTGATCAAAATAACCATCTCTTCACAATATGGCCCAAATACAATATTACAGTTATATTGCAATATATCTTCCAGTATACTGATATAGTTTTAGTGAACATTTGACAGCAGTATTGATATTATTTGGCCTGAAGTATTTTGGACCAAAGGTCTGTGTGTTTGTTGGATCATGTCGTTACCTTGACTACTTCAAACATCTGTGATTGGTTAGAGAATGTACAGAATTACATATTCTCTCTAATGCTGAATAACAATTAAGAAACAGTAAATTATGCAACCCTATGGCCATACTCTAATATCACACATAATCTGCTTATGCTATAATGGTTTTGGTCCCCACTTGTCAAAGTGTAGCAGATAGTTTTCTGACCAACAATAATCCATATGGTAGAAATCTAATATGGTGTTTATGGCTTAAAGATCAGAAATACAGCAGACATAGACTATGATCATACATCATCAACAAATCATAAAAATATCATGGGGGTAAGGGAGGAATCAATAGCTGCAGCTATTTTAATTTTGATGATAAATATTCACACATTGTACAGGATTTGTTTGGTATAGCCTAGGCCTTCTTGGCTCATTCATTTACTTGAATGAAAAATGTTCCAAAAAAGTGCCTCTCTACAACTCAGCAAGTAATAATTTAACTGTGCTATGCAGAGAAGTTAACAAGAATTCAAGAGGGAAACAGAATGTCCAAGGGCAAATACTTTAGCTGTTTGATAGAACACCAGGCCATTGGTGGTGGTGTCATTGGGAGAAATATGGCATTCCACCCCTATAATAGAGATTTGCAATCAATTTTACAACACAATTAGCTTAGATATTAGCACATGCATAGCATGAGACCATCTGTACCATGTGTCCCTGAAACGTACCAGGTAGTTGACGGTTTGCCAGCACTACGGCTGACTCTATTTAGCGTCCAGCTTTGAATGATTGTAGTTTATTACGTTCAGAACCGTTCAGTTTATCACGTGCAAAATTGAGCTCATGATTGCTTGTATTTGCCAAGCTCCTGGCATCATTCATCTTACTGACCTTCTGTGTGAATAGCTGAATAAGGTTTTTTTCTTATATCAGGCTTCATGGTGCCTCAATTTAGCCAGTCTAACAAGCATATCTGTATTCAAAAAAGAACACAGAGTGATTTCACAAAGTCATAAAATAAATGACACTCTCAGAGCTTTCACATTAAATGTAATTTAAAAAAGAAACACTTGTGAAAGCTTTAAACCGTCTTTTTTTCACAGCTGAGCTGGGATGGGTGTACTCCAGCCAGAACATTATGGTCAATACTTCCCTGTAGCCCTGGTTTCTAGTGGCTTTAATTAGCTAAGCAGCAGAACAAGCCCTAAGCTGCCTCAGCAGTTCAGCTTAACCCACACCTCTGAAATATTTACGTCTGAACTTTCAGAGCGTCATGTCAAAAAACACAGGTGACACACAATTAGCGATTAGCTGCCACGCGCAGGGCCTAGGCGTGATGCATCGTCCGTTTAGGCTTTCGAGTGTGTGCAGGTGCGTTCGGCTAATGTCTCAAGCGGTCTTGGGTACATTTAATCAATAGCCGGTCGTCTTAATGCTGCTGACAAGTGAAACTAAAGGTTCCCCTTAGGTCCGCCCATTGTTGCCTTTACTCATTGTAATTGAGCCATTTCTTAGGCTAGACTTGCCATTGGCATTTGTCTAACTCGGGCTTTTGTGGATATTTAAATCTCGCTATAAAATGTGTTGTTTTTCTACTATTATGGTGCGAGTCAAATAAGGGATTGATTCAGCAGTGGCTTGTCCATTGTATGCTGCCCCAGTGGAGCAGAAGCACTGAACCCTTTGCACTGCATAGACCCCACTGCCACTTGAGTGACCCATGTACTGCACAGATGAAAGAACTTTAATGGCAGCCCCTGGTATCTCTGTGAACATAACAGGGATTACTTTGCACCATTTTCGGTTAGCTCCCATTACTCGTGTTTCCAGGTTAGCTTGTTATTTAATTGTGCAAGCATGCTGCACAGGTTACACTACACAAACACGTTATTTTACCTATTTCCCTGATAGTAAGTTAATTCCAGATAAATGATTAATTAATGGATGGAAATTAGCTGGAGCCCTGGAGCACTCAACCACGCAACCATGGGCATGAAACCACTAGAGCCATGTTGAGCCTTTAGAGTAATATATCCACGTATCTGTATGAATAGTTTATAAGCGAATGTGAAGTGCATTCAAAGCCAAGCTCCGCTTAGACCTTCCTTCCCTCGGTTGCATACATGCTCCCGCATCTTGCACGCGTTTTCTCCACCAAATTGACCAGTCCTCATATTACCTATAATGCGCTAACAGGGTTTTAAAACTAGTGTCCATTCCCATTACGTAAACATCCCAGTGATTAATTAGCACTTACGCCTTATCGAATGTGCAATGGAAAAGGTGGGACGGTGTTAAAGATTATCCATCACAGAGAATATTAAAATCCCTGCTCGCCTCAATTTTCATTTTGTTAATGCATTGACTCCCTGCATAGATACAGGTTACAGGTCAAGCAAACTATTTACAATTTACCGGCATGAGATCGTCAGTGATTATGGCCCAGGCTAAGGCTGAACGGATTTCGTTAAAGGCCAATTTCAGCAATCAATCATGCCGTTCATCACATCAGCCACAATCTCCTCCTCCCTGGTTTCATTTTAGGCTCTCTCCGGCCCTATATTTCTCTCATTTTAAGTCAAGAGACAAGCAATTACTATTATTATGCTAAGCAGTAAACATCCTATTTTGCGTATCCCAATCATCGGCGAATCAAAGTGAATGCCGGAGCGTTATCCTTCTTGATGTATTCTTAAATGGACCCGCCAATTACTAAGACAGGACCTGATTGCATGTAGGTTATTTAAATGGCTTTGGCGGCGGCCGCAAGATGAGAAACAATTGACAATCACAGTGTGGGATTCTATCAGCATGAGCTGTCACTGGTGGAAGATTGGGATCTGCCTAGATTTCATTACAAAAAATTGCACTGAAATGTCAGCATATACTTATCAAGGAAAGATAAGGTTTGTCCTGGGAGGCAGCAGCTTTTATGCATCTGTGGGGAACAGGTGAATGCAGTACGTGTCCTGACTTTGTTACAGGTAGACATATGTGGACATGCATATCATTTTAATGGAGTTATTAGTGCATGATACGCATTCAGAACCAGTTTTAAGGCTTCTCTTTAGGATTGCCGCTGAAATTTGAGGCTTATGCGACGATCCTTTATCAGCCTTGCAAGGCTGGTGCAACTCAAAGCCGTTGATTGGAGTAGAGCTGAGTAGTCCTTGTCCTGAAGGGCCGCAGTAGGGCACAGTTTAATGTTTATGCTGCTCTTACACACCTGATTCATCTTATCAAGAGCTTGGTAATTAGCCGATGAGTGGAATCAGGTGTGAAACCACTAAACTGTGCCCTGGTTAAAGCCCTCCAGAGCTGGA
Source organism: Semaprochilodus insignis (assembly GCA_034552555.1). Lineage (NCBI taxonomy): Eukaryota > Metazoa > Chordata > Actinopteri > Characiformes > Prochilodontidae > Semaprochilodus > Semaprochilodus insignis. Next base: position 18,316,013 of record CM067498.1, read on the forward strand.
ACTGCCCAACCATGGATTAGGTTGGAGCATCATTCAGTAGCAGTGTGTTTTATCATTGTTTTCCAGTTTGAAATTGGGAACAGTGAGCACATGAGGCCCGGGGCCATGTCTGTGGTTACTGATTACACTCATTCTCCTCATTCTGTGGTTATGTTTACAAAGCAACCTGATTACTATGGCTATTAATATGCGTCCCCAAAGAAAATGATTGGCTCTTCTAATTCCTGTAGGGGAGTGGTGCAGCGGAGCATTCCACAAAACGCTGCACTGCAGTCAAATGGCAGTCTAATGAAAACTAACGATCATGGTTATTGAATTTGTGTCATGGATTTTGCTCTAACAGAAACATGCATCAATATTTCTCTCTTCTGTGCACTTAAGCACATAGGGATCTTGTGAATATAAGATATTGTGCATTGTTGTTAGGGTGTGTTATTCCCTAGAGCAGTTCTGCTTTTCCAAAGGATAAGAAGAAGGATTGGTGCGGAAAGTGCTGAGGTAGGAGTCTTTGTGAGATGCGGAGGCTCACACTTGATAAAAGTACGTCAGCCAGAGTTGCACTGCACTGGAACCAGGGTCTGAGGTCTTCGATTAACCTAAATGTTGAGATATTAAATACACTCATCATGAATAGAATAGCTGCACCCAGAAGGAAGTTTCGGATTGCAATGCTGTTTGGAAGAAAGATAATGATTACCAGGAACAATAAATGATAATAAATTTAGACTGATATGGGCAATATTTATTGACATATGCAGATAAACCCACAAAGTCGGGGCACCATGTTTTCTAATGCAACATGCATAGTTCTCTGCATGGAGTTGTAGAGGTTCTTGACAATGTCCTGCGATAGTTCATCCCACTGCAGCTTGATTATTCTCACACAGTCCTGCAGATTTTGCAGTAGGGGTAGAGGTGGAGTGAGACCAGGCCTTCTGCACATATCATGAACGAACCATTCATCTTAGTGCTGACCACGTAGCCTCCACACACAGATTCATTGGTCGTCTCCCCCAAGACAAAAGCGGGACGTTACTGAAGATGACCCGCTGCCGTTCTGAGTCACTCCATGACAGTCTGGCACAACACCATTGCAGCCTTTGGTGATGTTGATGTGGTGTTAAGGGCAGCCGTCGTAACGGTCTGTGTGTATGTAGCCCTGCATCATGCATCCGTCTGCCAGTTGTGCTGGGACTAACAGGATGACTCATGGCGGGCATCACTGCTCGCTGTACGTCCACAATCGTGGCTGTTGGGTCAGTCAGGAACGATAAGACACGTTCTTGCTTACGTCACATGCACAGCCGAGTGTGAAACTTTGCATGTCTCACAATGTCAAACCTACCCACCAAGTTTCATTCCTGTCGGCTGATTCCTTCTGGCTGCAACTATTTGTCCAGCTATTCTTTTCATGGTGAGTGGATGTAACTTTGAAATCAGGCCAAGCTGTCTGTCGACCTTCAACCTTCAAAACCAGTACTTTTTCTAAAGCTTCTTTTTGTATAGCAGACTAAATGATACTGAGTTATGCTGTATTATTTTAATACAAGAAGGTGCTGTAATATGTCAAGTCATGGTTGGTGGAGTTCATAGTTGTTAGTCACTTTCCCAGGAACTGGAACTGTCCATTATCTAGCACTTTATCTACACAAGCGTGATGTTGTCATCCCTTTGACGTCTCTATCACTACAGTGGCAGGCTGGGAGGGGTCAATTTCAATTTGGTGGTCTTTAGGACCTCTTAAATTTAATGATATCTCCCTCCATTGTGGACTATTAAAAATATTCATTATCCTCTAAATGTATTTTGAGGGTTTATGACTATGTTACTGGCCATGGCTCTTGGTTTCATCTCCAGGATTAAAAATCCATGCAGTAAAAGGTGCATAATTGAATGGCTCCTCATTGGAATGTTGTTATAGTGGCCCCTAAGGGAAACGAGCTGAGCTGTCGGACGGTTATGACTCCCAGCTGACGCCAATGATCTCAAGTTGTTTTGGTGCTGATAGGTACAGGCTAGAGCAGACCGATACTGAATTTGATAATATCAGTGTTATACACTCAGCATCCAGAGAATAGTTGCACAAATTGAAGTTGCACCCAGAAGGAATCAACCAACAGGAATGAAACTTGGTGGGTAAGTTTGACATTGTGAGACATGCACATGATTCAAGTTTCACAATTAGTGCCAGAACCATTCGCAGATGACTGCATGACGCAGGACTACATGCACGCAGATCGTTGCGTTGACTGCCTTTAACACCATGTCAGCGCCGCAAATGACTCCAATGGTGTTGTGCCAGACTGTCATGGAGTGACTCAGAATGGCAGCAGGTCATCTTCAGTGACGAGTCTCGGTTTTGTCTTGGTGGAGACGACCAACAAATCCGTCTGTGAGGCACCGTGGTCAGTGCCAAGATGAGCTGTTTGGTTACACATCTACAGGGGTTGAACAATGAAATTGAAACACCTGTCATTTTAGTGTGGGAGGTTTCATGGCTAAATTGGACCAGCCTGGTGGCCAATCTTCATTAATTGCCCATTGCACCAGTAAGAGCAGAGCGTGAAGGTTCAATTAGCAGGTAAGAGCACAGTTTTGCTCAAAATATTGCAATGCACACAACATTATGGGTGACATACCAGAGTTCAAAAGAGGACAAATTGTTGGTGCACGTCTTGCTGGCGCATCTGTGACCAAGACAGCAAGTCTTTGTGATGTATCAAGAGCCACGGTATCCAGGGTAATGTCAGCATACCACCAAGAAGGACGTTTTTCCTCCACCAGCATCACGTAGTGACCTGGCCACTATCCTGCAAGAAGAATGGCTTAAAATCCCTCTGACCACTGTGCAGGACTATGTCATTCCCAAGACGAACCGACGCTGTATTGGCCGCAAAAGGAGGCCCTACACCATACTAATAAATGATTGTGGTCTAAAACCAGGTGTTTCAGTTTCATTGTTCAACCCCTGTAGAACGCCTGGTGTCACTCCACCTCCACTCCTACCGCAAAATCTGCAGGAGCTGCGTGAGAATATTCAAGCTGCATGGGAGGATTATCGCAGGACACCATTAGGAACCTCTATAACTCCATGCATATTGCATTAGCAAACATGGTGGCCTGACGCCATACTGAGAGACTCTACTTCTATACATATAAATATTAACATATTACCCATATCAGTCTAAATCTATCATCATTTATTGGTACTGGTAACCTTTATCTTCCTTCCCAATAGCATCTCAATCCAACCCCTCCTTCTGGGTGCAACTGTTCCTTCCTTGATGAGTGTAAGTCCAAAAATCAAACAGAGTAAAATGGTTAAACAGTAGTTTAATAGTGTTTTACAGACTGCTGTGATTGTCAGTTATAAATTCATCAGCTCAGGCAGCAGAAATGATCAAACCTTAAAACAGGTAAACAACTTCAACTCTCGTACACCTGATCCAACAAGAGGATCCTTTAGTGCCCCCCAGTATGTTGCATCACATTTCTAGATGAGGTTTTCTTATCGGTGGATAATGTCAATTGCAATAAATTCATGGAATTTGTGGATAAATCAGGGGAGCCCTAGTACAGACAATGCCAATGACAATTTAAGAAGTGATTGCTATCTAATTTTAAATCCTGTTTTAGAACACACGACAAAGAGATTTGGTCATTTCTTTAAAAACATGCTGATTTGAATCCTCAGTTCATGTTTTATTGATACCTTTGGCATTAATACATACATAAGCGCTACACTGTGAAATCACTCCTGATCCGATCCCTGCTTATTTCTCTTAAGTTAGATAGCTTGTTGATCCGTACTGCCATAATGTGTTAAGTGTGGGCTAAGATTGGGAAATTGAGTGAGAATTATTGATCCACTCGTACCTATTATGCTAATCCTAGCCTGGGGGAAATCAGACCTGGAGAACGTTCACAATGTTTTTTGCAAAACTGCTTATAGTTCTCCACTTGGTGCTCAGCTGACAGCTTCCAATAGACAAGTCAAAGTGCATATTTTTTGTCGCAACAAAATTGATTAAAATATACATTTACCACATATATCCATATGTAATGCTCAGGGCATGTTTCATGTGGCAGCATGCATTCACTACAACTGGACTACAACCGCATGATTAGAAAATGCATATTGGTGCCTTTTATTGAAACTTTTGACATATTGTAAATATGTATTAGATGATTTCCTGCCCAAGGGGGCTCCTCTGATCTCGCTTTCTCTTGTTCAGCCGTTTCTTCCTCTGTTACCGAGGTCATTCCAGGCCCTTTGTAGAGGTTGACTGATTACCATATGAAGGATGGTGGACCATAATTGCTCTTTTAATTGATAGAGTATAATTAGGATGACCAAAGCGGCCCTTAGTTTGAAAAAAAGGGGGGTGGTGGGGGGGTGGACGTAGAAGTCTAATTCAGGGAAAGATGTTCTTTGTGCGGCTTACTGGGTCTCTTTTGTGTCACTTTTGCTCCTGTTAAAGAGTGTTAGATAAGGGCCATTCAGTGCAAATAGCATTCTTCTGTCTTTCACTTCATATGCTGGGCAGCGTTGAAACCATGGATGGAGAAAGGTGAGGCAGAGGTGAGTGAGAATTGAGCTATGTACATTTTCCGGATAGAAAGTCCTGACCATAGAAAAACAGGTTCCCTGCAATGTAAGGGCCTGAATGGCCCGAAGAATTGCTCCGTCTTTGTAAAGTTCCTTTTTAAAACTTTTCAAAATGTAGCAAAACCATTTCTTTTCTGTGTCTCCGGATAAGAGTAGGATTAGGTGTAGGGCAGAAAGTCTTTATTACATATAGGTTTTTACATATATGCACTCACTGCACACGTATTACTATAAGGTACGCCTACAACGTATTTGCGTTGTTGTGCATTTGATCGCCCCTGGTCAAAATTATTCAGTTCTGCGCGGATGAGCGTGCTTCATAGGAGCACAGAACTAGCCTGGAGCTCTGCCTGGACAGCTATACTTACTTTCCTTGAGCGATACGCCCACAAAGCAGCCAACACTCTGTGAGGTAAGCACTGCGCTTTCCTGTAATGTAAATGGGATGTAACACAAACTGTGCAGCAACAGATGAGCTGTCATCTAATTTTATATCTGCAATTTTTTTTCAGCACTGAGTCTGTCTGACCTTTGGCTTTATTAAAAGCTTCCACTCTTTTAGAGAAACTTGCAGAGATATATTTCCATGCCTCTAAAGTTCAGTTTTAGAAGTATTCCTTCATTTTCTGCTTGTCAGGATCCACACAATCCCATTTGTGATGTTTTGGTATGCAACTTCTTTGATTTGCAAGTAATTCTTGACAACTACACCCCTTCTCAAGCCAGAATTTTCTCCTCACAGTAAAAAAAGATGAATGGAAATATGTGTGGAAGCAAAATGGAGCTTGATTTTCTTTCTTATTTTATTTGTTACCACTTGACTTCACTATCCAGATTAATTTTATCATACACTCATTGTCAAAAGAAGAGGTGCACTCAGAGGGAAGTATCAGACTGCAGTGCTATTGTAAAGGAAGATAAAGGTTAACAGGAACAATAAATGATAACAAATTTAGACTGATATGGGTAATATTTATTGAGCTGCAAATACAGAAGTAGTTTCTCTCAATATGGCGTTGGGCCACCGTGTTTGCTAATGCAATATGCATACGCCTCAGCATGGAGTTGTAGAGGTTCCTAAGGATGTCTATGATAATCCATCCCATACAACTTGAATATTCTCATACGGTACCTGCAGATTTTGCGGTAGGGATGGAGGTGGAGTGACACCAGGCCTTCTGGCCATGTGTGACCTGTGACAACAAACCGTTCTTCTTTTTGCTGACCACGGTGCCTCCACAAACAGATTCGTTGTTCGTCTCTACCAAGACAGTGTGAGACCCGTCACTGAAGATGACCTGCTGCCATTCTGAGTCACTTCATCACAGTCTGCCACCACACCATTGCAGTCCTTGGCGACATTGACGCCAGAGGGCAGTTAAGGGCAGTCGTCGTAGCGGCCTGCATGCAGGTAGTCCTGTGTTGTGCAGCTGTTTGCTAATGGTGCTGGCACTAACATGATGATGTGGACTCATGGAGGGCATCAGTGCTCACTGAATGTCCGCAGTCGTGGCTGTTGGGTCAGTCAGGTACAGCAGTAAGGCCCATCCTTGCTTGCGTCACATGCATGGCCAAACGTGAAACTTGAATTATTCGCATTCTCATGATGTCAAACCTACCGACCAAGTTTCATTCCTGTCGGTTGAGTACTCCTGGGTGCAACTGTTCCTTTGACAGTAAGTGTTTATCTAGCCTGTCCTGCAAAACTAACTGGGAAATAAATACGTGAATGGTGGATATACTGTATAATACGCATGACCCCCATGTGCTGACTTTGTATATGAGCAAACCACCATGCATGTCTGTGTGTATGCACGTGTGCAAAGGATAAATATTTAATGTCAACATTGATAAAGATTTTCTTTTTTTATTATTATTATTACTTTTGCTCTCTGTAGATCTTGCCGGTGTGCAAGAGCTCATGCAAGGTGCTTAAATATGAGTCATCCCTCTGCCTGCAGAATTTTCACTGTCTCAAGTGTGGTGATAGCAATCGCAACGTTATTGCATGTTGCGCAGATGACTCGGTTAATCCTCCCTGACAATGCAATACAGTCGTCCCTGTGCTGCAGCAGCCGTGTGTTTGAGGCATTAGCATCAGGTCTCATAACCATGAACTGCGGTAAAAAAGTGCAGGGATATCAATCCCATCTGTGTCCTTCTTTCTCGGCTGAGAGCACATGCCACCACTCGCTGGAACTTTCCGAGCTGTCACTCAAATTTCAGTTGCCCTGGCAACAGTGAGAAATGCAGGGACATTTATTTATTTTTCTGCTTCTTTACTTTTTCTAATCTGTGATTTTGTGTATCATGTGGATAGAAGAAACTGTGGAGGGAAACAGGAAGAGTAAAAGAAGATGCCGAGGTTGGTTTCATATTTCATTCAGTGTTCGTGATTCGAAGCCTCTTAAAAGCAGGTGTAAATTGGTGAAAGTGTCTCGAAAGCTTGTTGTTGTGAAAGTTTAACAGTAGCAGTTGTCATAGTGGTTAGATGGACCCCAAAGACATGTTGCAAGACTGTTTACCAACAGAGTTGCTGGCAGGATCGTCATTAATTAACACCATAGACATCCACACTGCACTTGCACTTTCTCTTTGATTGACAGCCTCTATTTCGCTGTACCTTTTAGCCCCTGCACCTTAGAAGCAGAGGGCAATTTGGTTATGTTCAGATAGACGGTTTCCTTAGTTATAGCTTAGTAACTTGCTTAAGAAGTAAAGCAAAGACATCAAACTATAAAATAGCTCTCACCTTAATTATCCAGTCCACCTTAAAAAAACTCCAAAATGGAATTTTACAGGAGGATAAAACAGCTTTCATAACCTGCAATGGAGGTTAATAACAAGATTTTTTTCTAAGCAATTTTGGACCAATTCTATTAGTCTGTCCATCATTAACATTCACTAAATTGAAAGGGCAACTAGAGCTTTTACACTGTGTAAAAAAAAAATCTGTTCTCAAGGCTACAATGCACCGACATAAGCTTGTCATGACAACATAAACCTACATAAATGTTTATAAATGCTTAGTCATAAAAGCTACTTAGACACTGTAGAGTCAATGTAGGAAAGTGAATCTACATCACCAATAGCTTGCGGCTAACATAAGACTGCAAATCCCATAAAGACTGATTCTACAGCAAGCTGAAATTAGCATTTTTTGTAAGATGCATACAAAGAAAAAGAATATCTAGTTTGTACTTACAACAGGGGTTAATTTATTGATAAATATATACTTTTACAAACAGCTAGAGAATGTCAGTAATCTCAACAATATATAAATTAAAACGCATTGTATCATTTTGTGCTATGAAGTTACAACATTTTATGTTTGTTATCATGGACATTTATTTATGTACAGTTACAAAGGCTTATGTCAAGTATTATAAAGCATTATAAATGGTTTATAGATCTTTATGAATGCACTTATAATGCATTGTGGATACCTGATTCATAGAAAGTGTTACCATAATTTTACAGTAGCTGTACAATAAGGTCTTTACTGCAGTGTAATCTGCCTGTGCTATAAAAGTTTTCCCATAATTCAACATGGAATGCTATATAAAACTACAAAACACACTGGTAGTGTCAGTCTGGATTAAACACTGTGTATTATTATAGATATTAAGAAGAGGGACTAGAGAGAAAGCATTTTCAATATTGACTGCACATATTTTGAGGGTGCTCAGCACAAACATTGTCAATTTTTTTCAACTTTAAAATGCAAATTGCATTGCCCAAGCTAGAGCAATGCTTGATTGTGGAGTGTCTTGCTCCATAGACAGCAAGGAAAAGGGGGATGCTTGGAAGCGTTTGAAACACCGTTTCTATTGCATGCCTAGCTGCGGCCTTTGTAACTTGTAATGTGTGACCCCATTTTGCGACCACATCACATCCTATTTTGTGCTGCACCTTCTCAAGTACATACCTCTGGTCCAGAAGGATTAGCAGACAGATGAGGACAGGTAAAGCAATAAACTCTGCTCTTCAGTGGAAGAGGGAAGGAAAGGTCATATTGAGAGGAGAGCAGGCTCTTTTTAAGAAGAGCTCTAAAGCATGATAGATGGCCATGTGATCCATTACAGTTATTTGTCATGCACACGTGCGCACATTTTGATAAACACATTACCAATGCAGAGCCCCATGGGCCAGCAGCGGAGGACGGGGCTTTCCCACAAACCTGCAGCACTTTCACAAGCGTCATGCAGTGCTTTCTGAAGGCTAAGCCAACACCCTTCATGTAGGACATCACAACCCAGAGGAAACACCAGCTCCTAAATCCATTGAGAAACTCCAGTAAGGTTAAATACATCTGTTAGCTATGATGGACGAGGACCCCCGCGATTCATATTAACATACTGCCACTGTCACTCCAACACCAGCCAGCAACTCGGGATCCTGTGTGGTTTCTTCCTCTCTCTCTCCTGGTCCCCACTCTGTTCATCCTGCTGCTTTTCCCGAATGTTTTTAGCTGCTTATGTATCGCTGCAGTCAGAACAAAACCTCATATGGTAATTTTACAGAAGTAAAAAAACATACTTCTATGAAAGTCAGTGCAACCAAACTTTTTTAATGTCCATTTCCTGTGGTCTGTTCATCATACACACAGTGTAAATGACAGCAGTTATTCAAAACACAACGGAGATGTTTTGTTCTGAAAGCAGTTATTAATATGATGTCTTCCACTGTTACCTGCCTTCCTTTCATCTCTGTCAATAATTAGAATGAATTATTCAGTGCCCTCTACAAATATTGGCGCTCCTGATGAACTTGAGCGAAATGAGCTGTACAGAACTTTCATTGTTGGCTTTCCTTATTATTGTTTCATTCAAATGTTAACAAAAATGTGACCTTTATTTGAAGTACAAAGATTAAAAGAAAAAAAAATGCAATCTTAATATGAAAATAACTTTTATTAACACTTTCTAGGAATCCTGTATCCATAATGCAGTATAAATGCATAAAACATTCATAGTACTTTATAATACTTGACTTAAGGCTTTGTAACTGTACATAAATGTTCATAACTTTTGCGCCATATATGTGTGTGTGTGTGTGTGTGTGTGTTATTATACATATATCATACATATATGGCATAATACGTTATAATATATGTATATAGAAATTCTTATTTAAGACAATCTTGCTTAAACTTGTTATGTGCTGATATTAACATGGACTAATTCATAGGGCTGACCAGTAACATCACTTTATGTAAAGAGTGCTCATAATTGTTCATTCGATTTTATATGCAGTTACAAAATGATTTTCAGTTTTTAAGATACAGAGGAATGTCAGAGAGTATGTTAGAGTTCAGGCATTACTGTGGTTCCTTATAAAGCATTACGTGAGGAATTACAGCGTTTGTTATTATGCTTTATGATGTTGGTCTCTCACAGGAAAAATACATAATGCATTATGCCACTTGCTTGTGCTATGGAGCTTTATACTGTGATGCTGTAACAGTTTATGTGTATGATTATGATCATTTATGTACAGTAACAGGCTTAAGTCAAGTTTTTTAAAGTATTATAAATGGTTTATAGATCTTTATGAATGCACTTATGCATTATGGATACCTGAAACTCTCCAGATCTTTCAGATTCCAATGTCCACACATGTTGATTCTCCTTTTCAGCTCATCCCGCAGGTTTTGTATGGGCCTATGGGCCTGGGATGACCATGGCAGAAATCTATTTTTGTGTTAATCTGAGATGTGCTTTGGATTCTTATTGTCTTGCTAGATAACCACAACCCAGACAAAAGGCCTGCCGGAGACCTCATGAAGTCTGTGATGGCATGTATCTAAATGGGAGAAAACCCTTTGTAAGCAAAACAGGTCCATAACACCACAGAACCACCATCCTTCTTCACAGTGGATGAGGTACTTTTCAGCATGGCTATCTTTGTGTCAACACCAAATTCACCTCTGTGTTTGTTACAAAAAGCTCTATTTTGGTTTCAACTGACCATAGAACATTGTCCCTCTGAAAGTTCCCTCTGAAAGCATCTGGCAAACTGCAGGGGCCCGGGTTTGTTGGTTCCTGACAGTTTTCTTCTGGCCTCCCAGATCTGTGGTCATGTGTGTGCTGTGTTATTGTAGTTTGGGAGGTATGCTGACCCTAAAGCTATGATCCTTGAGGATTCTTTTGACACTTGATCCATTTTCCTCACAGTGTGTGGAGTCAACACAGACATGCGTCCTCTTTGCAGCCGATTCTTAACATCTCCAGTCGCTTTAAGCTTCTTAATTATTGCCCTGATTCTGAAAATGAGTATTTTAAACTGCTTATCTTTTTTTTTTTTTTTTTTTTTTTCTTTTCTTGATTTGTGCAGCTCAACAACCTCTTGTGGCACATTACTGCTACATTGTCTGGTCTTTCTCATAATGATGGATAAGTATATTTGTGCCCTAGTGAAACGCCACCCAAATAATATTTGCTCTGTGGTGGTCCTGTGGGGGTCCTGATCACTGAAGAACAAGCAAAAGGGGAATAACAATGTATGCAGAGAAACAGTTGAACTACTGCAATTGTAGAACTACTGTGCAAACTACACTTATATGGTAGGCAGAGCTGATGAAATAGACAATGAGTGTAGAAACAAGGAGGTGCATCTAATGAAGTGGCCGGTGGGTGTAGATAAGGCTATGAAATAAATAAATAGATTTTTGCTAATATTTTGAATGAATATTCAAAAGGATAAGCATTAAAGACAGTATTTTGCAGCCCGTTTTGCTCATGTTTACAAGGGGTGCCAATATTTGTGGAGGGCACTGTATGTTTACTCATTACTAAAAAACGAACCCATTACGTCATACTCCAGCCCATCAGGAAATCTCCTAAAGCTGACATTTCCAGATATAAATAGTCAGAAATTGAGAGAAGTAGACGAAGGCAGAGAGAGGGAGGAGAGGAGATTGTGTATGTGTGTGTTTGGATGGTGGTAGCTGGACTGCTGGTGTGGTGGTTTGTCTTGTCAGCGTGACTTTAAACAGGCTTTTAGCTCAGCTCCCTCCTCCCTCAGCTTCACTCCCCCTCACTTTGATCAAATGTGCATACACACATGCACACACATTAACATTCATCTAGCAGCTCCACACTCAGTTCTTTTACCCTCACACACACATAAACGTGTACACAAACACCAACCTGATAGTGATTGCATATGTAATAACCAATCAGAAAAAAGGCAAAACAAACAAGTCCTAATAATATACCTGTGTGGCAGGAGTGAGGTGGAGTCGCCGCCATTCTTGCTGGAAGTGGGCACGTGCTCCCTACTGATCACGCACAGGCGCGTGCGATCAGAACGCAGGGCACCGGGCCCTTATAAACTGGCCCTCTCTCTAACGTGGGGGGCAGGATACATGGCTAACAGGCCACACCAGAGAGAGGAAGGAACGTGTGATCCATAGGCCACGAGCGAGCGAGTGAGCAAGGACTGAGAAGGCTGAGTAAGCCTCACATTTGAGTTGCTTTTGTGGTTTGATTTCAGTTATGTATAAATAAAGTACACTGGTGACTCGCGCTGGGTGTTCGCATGTGTGTCCTTGGGTCTCGTTGAGGTTTTCCCATTTCTCATTGTTAATATGATAGGTCTGTAACAGTAGTCATTGTTTATCAATGGTATTCTCAGTACTACTGTGCTCTTAGGGAGTTTTCCTTGCACATCAGAGCTTGGACCCAGGTTACCCAATTTATTTACTATTTTAAATGGCCAGTGTCCCTGTATATGTCTTCTGAGTATAATGGGTGAAATAGTGGTAAATCTGAAATAAGTTTTTTTGGGTACTATTTGCCTTACAAATGTCCTGCATGTACCCTGCACTTTAAAAATGCATTTTAGGCAAAAGCAAGTATCGTAAAGAGTGTTTCTATCCTCAGACAGGACATTAGAAACCATTTAAATGTATTAACTTACTGTGAGGTAATCTTTAGAGGCAAGAAACATTTCAGACGTCTGATTCCTGTCACCACATCACTGTGGCATAATTCCGATTCGGTACGGAGAACGGACGGGAACATTTCTCATCTAACCGTTATTTATTTATATCTTAATGATTTAATTATGCAGTCGTCTTGAGAAGTACTTGGAATTCCCCTTAAAATGCTATTTTCACCATCCCAAATACCACCCCACAATACAATGCGTAGACACAAAATCTTTTTGAGTGACATTAATGCGGGGAAAAAAAATCTAACCTTGCCTTTTACATCACATTTCAAAGTTTCTCTCATCTCCTGACATTCAGCAAACTTTGCAAAGAGCTGCAGCCGGTACATTTCTCCCCTGTAACCAGTATTTCCTGTCACTGTGCAAGGCTTTGCGGAAACTGGAGTTCATTGTGGCAGGTCGTCCCTGTGGACTATCAGCAGGTATCTGAGCTGTACTAAGAGGGCCATTAATTTGCCCTCTGCTTCTTATCCTGATCCTAAGCCATCTCTTGAGTTGGCTGATGAGGAATCCAAAGTTTCCAGCAACTTTTTCCCCTCTGTGACCGTGGAGGTACCTGAGCATCTGAGAGCAAATGCAGGTATTTTTTCTTTTTTTTTTGACAGAAGGTACAAGAAAAGTCTTGAAACGGCAGCGTTGAGCTTTGCGGAGTGCCTGTCGCTTTGATGCGTGTCAGAGCTTTATGATGAACAGGCACTTTCCACCAGAAACCTCAGTGCACTGTTAAATAAATGATTGGCATCTTCAGGGGGCACCTCTATGGCTGAAGCCACTATGGACGTCAAGGGAGATGCCTAATGCAGCCCGCTGGCTTCTTCCTTGCTTGCTAATACGCTTATATTTAGAACTGTATTAATTAGATACGGCCGTCCATCCGGGAGGAGAGAGAGAAAGAAGGAAGGAAAGGAAGAAAAGAAAGGGAGAAACAGAGAGGTCAGTTTTAGGGTTCACACTAGACATACAGTTAGTTGTCATTTTAGCAGATAGATCTACCATATACATATAGGTAGGTTAACATGGATTGTAGTCCATCTGTTGCTACACAATTATCAGCCTCCCTCAGTCCCATCCATCAATAGACCACCATAGGATATTGAACAGGTATTTTGTTGGTGGACCATTCTGAGAGATACAAAAGTGATACCAGCAACATGGTAGCGCTCTTAGGACTTTTACACACCTGTCCCAGATAATATCTAGCTAACGGTGGTCCTATAGTGGTCCCTTTCCAATGAAAGACAGAAAAGGTTGTTGGCTGTCAAATTGTGCAACAGATGGAATCAAATAATCGTATAGCGCTCTTTACAACTACTGTTGTCTCAAAGCAGCTTTACAGAAAAGCAGTTTACTTGGGCAAGCCGGAGGCAACAGTGGCAGAGTAAAAGGAAGGAACCTCGAGAGGAACCCAGGCTCAATGGGGGAACCCATCCTCCTCTGATTGATCACTGATGCAACAGATGGGATGTGGCCAACAGTTATATACCTACAAAGTGCACATATTTGATACAATGGTCAATGAGTTGTAGCTACAAGACAGGACCACAAGCAACTCAGTGCCTTTAAACTGAAGTATTAGTGTTTGACTGTTGGTGCAGATCAAGACTGCAGATCGTATGCAGTGTGGCACTCTTAGATCATTTTCCAGCCAGTCTTAATTTTGGCTCATTTTGAGATTCACAATTGGATCTGGACCCAAGCGAGTTTGGAGTGGAATGGCAGTAAAACACATTTTTTCATAAGTGTCCATCTGCTCGTTTTGAGCCCCACCTGTGCAATAAACCTGCTCTCATGAAAGAATTTATTAGAAAATTAATGATTTTATTGGATTTCCCGAAAACATAGCTTTTTAGGCCATGACTGCTACGGCAAGCTTTTCCAGTTTGGAATGTCCCACATGAGCCGAATTCCTGTGAATTTGCATTCGTAGTGCCCTGCTGGCGTGATTTTTTTATGACCTGCTAGAATAAAACTCAACCGTGTGTCACAAATGTCATTTTTTTGTTCGCCAGTTTTCTGAAAACATCACCTCACATCACCCCCGTTATCACCCATGTGGATGTGAAGCCATTTCCAGCTGCAGTGACACTTCTGTGTAAGAAGAAGTGTTCACACTCAGTAGTACCTTCCCTGAGTGCCTCCCTTGTCTGGTTCCTTGTATTCTGCCACTGTAGACTTTTCTCTCTGATCACTTTTATATCTGTATTTCTGCTGCTCTGTATGGATGCTGTCTTGGTGCCACATGCCTAGACGCTGCATGCATAATGTCTGATATGTTCTGATGCACAGACAGTGCAGTGACATCCAGTTATTTCTTTGTTGAGCAGGCCTGTCACAATCGTGACATTTAAGCTGCCAATTAATTGTCATAAAAATAATTGTGATTAACATTTTAATTGTGTTTCTGTTGAATGAATATGGCTGTGAAAGTTCAAGCCTAAAGTGGCCAAATTTCTTCATGAGCTAGCTTGCTTTCAATTTACCAAAACTTGGTTGCTTTCTGCTAGCGACAGAAACAGCTGCAGCTCAACTAAACAAACATTAATTGTGTACAGTGTCTTCAAAACATACTATAGTACTAAGTCAGAAGTTAGAACAGCTCTCTCATTAAATGCACTTTCTGCTTCCTTTTTCTGATGCACTGCCTCAACCCACAGCCAATTCACATTCTGTTAATTGCAAAAATGCATATTAACTGTGATAATCACACATGATTTAATTTTGAGGCAGAGCGGTTCATACAAGCTGTTCATGTTACTGTGAATAGCTAAGCAAGTAAAAGCTGACCTGATTTCCATAAGGCATAACATTAAATATGGATGTGATTCAAAATTGTAAAATTGGCAGTGTGCAAAAGTCTAAAAACATCATATAAAATGTTTGAATGACAGATATGATGCAAAATTGTGATGATTCCAAAAACATGATATAGTGGGCAGCAATACAGTAAAAGTATAAAGTGCTAAATTTGGAAGTGGAAGTCCAAAAACATGAAACAGTCCAAAGTCCAAACATAAAAAGCAAACGTTTAGGCTCTCTGCATGGTCGGCACTTAGTAACAGCTGTGGCCAAGAGTCTTTCAGTCCTTGTTTCTTTTATTATTATTATTATTATTATTATTATTATTATTATTATTATTTTTAAACCCGTTCTCCCTTGCGAAAAAGGACTAGTTCTGTGAGGTTCTCAAGCTATCTTGTACTGCTCTTTGGGGTCGGTAGTCAGGTGATGATATGTCAGTGATGTTGTGCTTCTTGAGGTAGTCCCATGTAGATTTTGAGGTATGTGTAGGATCATTATCCTGTCTTTGAAGCCGTCCTCTTTTCATCTCCATAGCTTTTTGGGTAACATTTAAATTAAGTATTGACTAACTAACATGAAGTAATGCATTAGCTAACTTGAAGTATTACATTAACAATGGTTACAAAGCTTAACTAATCTTAAGTAAACAAGTAACAACTACATGTTTACATGTTAAGCATTGTTAATTACTTCATGTAAACTAAAGCATTACTTCATATGAGTTAGTCAGTACATAATGTGAAGTGTTAGCCAAAAAGTTCTATTTTCATTTCATTGGTCCCCGTGTTTCTGAAAGGCATCAGGACTGTGCAGATGTTTTGCAAACCTCTGACACTGAATTTTGGGGTAAGGATGCAGGAAAGGTTGACTTTTCCATGAAAGTCATATTTGTGAAGGTGTGTCTGTGCAATAGAACAATGCATTGCCACTCCAGAGTCTACTAACTCTTGTTGAAGGTCTTTTGCAGCCTTTCTTCCAATCCTACTTGCAGCTTATGAATTGTGATTGGGTCTTCAGTCAGAACCGACAGAGCTATATCAGAATTTTGGCCTCGGAATGGTAACCAGTGTCAAATACGTTTTATACATCCAGCAATTACATCCCAAAGCACTAATACCCAATCGCATTCATTCAGCTTAGCCAAGAATAACCATCTACTGCACACGGCCCTGGTAATTGCCTCCCCCCTCCACTACTTTGTCTCTTTCTGCATCTCTCTCGTCATTAGTCAAGTAAAGCCTTTGTAGATGAGAGCAGAGAGGTCCTGATCAATGTCTTAGCAGACCACTGACCAATCTTCTCTCTAGGTGTTCTCCCCTGCCCTACGCAGGGGTCAGGCCTCAGGCCTCAGGAGTCTCGTTCTGACACTGACGCTTCGCACTCACGTGCCCTCGCTCCAGCATATTCCAGGTGTCAAGCGGTTTCCTGGGAAACCAGAATTGAAATAGAACAGAGACGGCCGTTGCTGTGGTAATGAAGCGAGAATGGAATCTGATGTCTCTGATGCTCAGAGGTACTTTTAACTGCCTGGTCGTCGGGTGTTTGGCTCTTTGTCCACCCAAGAGGAGATGGAGTCCCCATATACAGCTCTATAAAACTGATTGCATCAAGCATTGCCAAAAGTACATAATGGACATAGACCACTGTATATATTGTGTCACTTTCTGTAGTGTAGGAGAGCGTATTTTTCTCCTTCTCATTTGTTTGGTTTCAGGGGGACCGAACGTCATTTCTTCTGCAGTTGTATTCCTCTCACTTTAATAAAACCTCAACAAATCTTTTTGTCTCCTGGTATTTCCCGCATCTCTCTCTCTCTCACACACACGTCCTTCTTATTTCTCCCAAACTGCCTTCTCTATTTCCTCATCATACCATCTCACCATCTCTTCTCATTTCTCTCTCTATTGCACTTCCCCTCCCCCTTGCATTCTCTTCCCTCCATCCCCTTTTTTTGCACTTCTGCTGGCATTTTCTGCTCCTCTGCACTGATTGTGTGGGACGACGCGTAATTAGCTCAGGTGTGAGAGCACCTGTCGGCAGACGTTCCAACTGGTTTAGCTTTCGCACGGCTGCTGGCCTTGTTGTTGAAACCTTCTTCATCATTCGCTCACCTGTTCTGGTGGTTTTTGTTTACCTCCTCATATATGTATATATAATCATCTCTTTTTCACTTACTCACTGGGTGGACCAACTAACTGACCTACGCAGTCCTTTCTATCGCTAAATGTCTGTTAAAATGAAATTGTTCATGTGTTAGCCAAGTTATTCAGAGTGCACTGATGTGAAGTACTCCATTGTAGAGGAATATACCAAGTCAGAACTGTGCACAGCAGTTATGAGAGGAGCCAGACATCTGAAGAGTTGAATGCCTCTAAAGCTGCCTCACAGAAAGCTAGTATATTAAATAGTCATGAACACATTACCAGATACCAGAGGCATTGTTTTATGACTAGTTTTGCCCAAAAATACAGTTTTTTAGAGTTTGATACGACAAAACAATCTAGACTTTCAGCATTTATTTAGATTTACCACTATTTTATCATTATAAACATTATGTATATGAACTTGGGAAAACATGGGTGTTTACAATAGAAAATTAATTGACTATATTGATGATGTAGATGTGGCAACCCCTTGGTCCTATTACCACCACTGTAAAGACAATCAAAATAAAGTGTGGTGTCCTGGCAGGTTTCACTGTAAAGCACTCCGAATTTGGTGGAATATTATGGAGAATATTAGTGGAATTCCCTTTTGGACATATGTCACTATGAGATGTAAGACATTTATTGACTGGTGTTATTGGTCCACCTGAATCCTTTGGGGGCTCTGCATGTTGACTGCTGATATACAGATATTGAACATGATATATTTCTAAGCTAGTGTTTGCTGCTGTTCATATGACTTGTGGGTTGACTGTTGTTTTAAAGGCCAAATAATCTGAATTCTTCACACACATGTTGACAGACACACACACACACAGACACACACAGACACACACACACCAATCAGGTGCAAAGGCTGATCTCTGCAGTGCTGACGCTGAGGTATTTTCAGCAGTGACCTGCAGCAGAGGTGTATAGGGATGATGTCAGAATGAGGGTCAATAATGAGGCCGTCTGGAGAGGCTTTCTCGTGGACGCTGTTGTCATTGCTATGTAACTGCACAGCGCTTCTCTCTCTCTCTCCCCCTCTCTCCCCCTCACTCTCCTCATGTTGTTCTCTGGACTGGGAGTTTTTCCCTCTTTTCTCAGAGTTACACACCTGGTTGTACTGTTGTGAGCTATTCAGTGATTACATACAAAACTGTCTTTTGACAGTAGGCTGTGTGATTGTGTAGGCGCGTGTGGATGTTTGTGAACACCTCTGCATTTCTGTTGTCACAATTTTGCTGATCCATATGTTTTATAGGTCGCTTCTTACTCTCTCTCTCTCTCTGTCTGTCTCTTTCCTCCTCTCCTAACTCTCACTCGCTCTATCCATCACCTTATACCTCCATCTCCTACTCTCAGTGTCCCACTCCTCCTTTCATTCTCCCTCTCTCCATCTCCCTCTCTCTCTTTCCCTCTCTCTCTCATTCTCTGTCTTTGTTCCTTCCTCCTCTCACAAACTCTCTCTATCCATCTCTATCTCCTTCTCTCAGTGTGTCACTCCTTTCTGTTTTCCGTCTCCTTTCTCACTCCTCCCTCCTCTCCCTCC
This sequence comes from Semaprochilodus insignis, assembly GCA_034552555.1. NCBI lineage: Eukaryota > Metazoa > Chordata > Actinopteri > Characiformes > Prochilodontidae > Semaprochilodus > Semaprochilodus insignis. The sequence continues at coordinate 18,335,076 of CM067498.1, forward strand.
TTTCCCCCTCTCTCTGTCTCTCTCTCCCCTCTCTCTATCATTCCTTCTTTCCCTCTTATTCTCTCTCCTTCCTGCTCTTGCAAACTCTCCCTCTTTCTCTGTCCTTCTCTCCCCCTTAATGCTGTCTTGCCTTCTACTCAGTGTATCACTCCTTTCTGTCTCTCTCAATCTCTTCGCTCCTTTCCCTCTCTCATCTCCCCCCTTTCTCTCTCTCATTCTCTGTCTCTGTTCCTTCCTCCTCTCACAAACTCTCTCTAACCACCTTCTTGCCTTCTACTCAGTGTATCACTCCTTTCTGTCTCTCTTTCTCTCTCTTTTTCTTCTCCTTCTCTCTTTCCTCCTCTCCCTCTTTCTCCATCTCCCCTCTTTCTCTCTCTTCCTCTCTCTCTCCCTCTCTACCTCTCTCTCACTCTCTCTGCTGTTACCTCTTATTCTCTCTTTTTCCTGCTCTTGCAAACTCTCTCTATTCATCTCTCTCTGTCCTTCTCTCCCCTTTAACGCTGACTTTCCTTCTCTCAGTGTCATTTGTTTCTGTCTCTCTCTCCCTCTCTTTTTCTTTCTTGTTTCTCCTTTCCCTCTCTCTCCATCTCTCTCTCTTTCTCTCTCTGTGCTCTGTCTCCTTCCTCTTCTCCAAAACTCTCTCTATCCATCTCTCTCTATCCGTCTCTATCCATCTCTCTGCTTTAATGCTTTATTGACTTTAATTCTCTGAGTGTGTCACTCATTTCCGTCTCCATCTCTCCCTCTCTCTTTCTCTTTCTTTCTTTTTCCTCCTTTCCTTCTATCCTCTTTCTAGCCTTGCCTCTCTCTCTCTCTCTCTCTCTCTCTCTCTCTCTCTCTCTCTCTCTCTTATTCTCACTCCTTCTGGTAAGCATTTGTACTGCTGCAGACAGGGTCTGTCGAAGATTATAGGAGTGAAGCCATTTTCTCTCATTCTCTCTAATCCCCTCACTCAATGAGACAAGTTCTGCATCACAAGGCTCAAAGCAAGTCAGCCACCTAATTACAAATAAAAGACCATTTGATATGTTCTTTTCTTCCTAACTATGCTTTCATTGACACAAGTCTGCGGAGCACTTGTAGCTGGATGACCCATATTGCAGATAGCATTTACATAACATTCCATTAGCCTTGCTAACCACTACCTGCTGTGTAATGGCCATCTCTGGCCTTATGCATTAGAAAGAATGAATCAGGAATGGTTGGGATTTCCCACAGTTTAGCCTTCTGTACTGAGATTCATTTTTAGACCTAAAAGCCCATTTGACCTGGCTACTGTAGAAAGAGACAAACATGATATGTATGCCAGGAGCACATCCCCTGCACTCATTGGGTAAAAGGCAGGGATCACCCTGCACAGGCCACCAGTCCAAGGCAGACACACACATTCACACACACCAAGGCAAAATTTAGCATCTCCAATTCACCTGCTAGTATGTCTTTGAACTGTGGGAGGAAACCCCTCGTAGACATGGGGAGAACATGCAAGCTCCACACAGAAAGGACCCCAGACGCCCCAGCTTATTTTAATGTTTGAGGTCAAGCTCACATTGAACCGTCTGCCATTATGTGGGCTAATTCAAGTCTTCTAACTAGCTCACACAATATTATTTGTTGCAAACATTCTTGCTATATAATGTATCTAATGTGTGATCCTAAATGATGCTTGTTTAGATGCCTAGCACTTTTGAACAGTACTGCATGTGAATAAACTATTCTTTAAACATGCTAATGGACAATTCTCTGAGGCAACTTAGCATGCACAGTTTGGTTCTCCTTTAGACAGAATACAACATCATCCTACTGCCTGTTTAATTTCTAATGGAATAGTCCTGGAAGAAATGTCTTGTTTTTGTGAAATATCATGTTGCTAAAGAAAAAATGCGCAACCAGAAAACAACCAAAAAATACAGAACAAAAGAATTTGAACAAAGATTCCAAAACGTGTGTATGAACTTACAAAAGTCACTTGATGTCTTTACTGCATTTTCCCTTGTACTGTCTGGCAGTGTTTCGTGTTTATGCTCATACTGGTGCTTATTGCTACAGCTGTTGTACCAAATTTCAAAAGTTTCTTCCACATATCTTATACCACACCTCAACAGATATCTTGTTTTGATACAAGTACAGATTTTGCATGCAATTATTCATAAAAAGCTGTCACCTCCCCCATGTCTGATACAACCCAGTTTAGAGTTGCAAGTTGCATAATCAACACACAAGCACATCTGCATATGCAAAGTCCTATATACATTTAGTTTTGGCTGCCTGTCTTCACTGATCTTCCTCATTCTGATTTGCTCGCTTAACCACACACATACACGCAAACACACATACACTTCTCACTCACAGAACTATGCAATGCCCAGTGGAAGCAAAGTGCTAATGAGTTGTGTGTACTTGTGAGCTTCCTCATGACATACATCTGGGGATCTCTAATGAGAATGACGTGTCATATAATTAATTCCTTTTCTTGCCAAATTAACACTCAATTAGTGCGCGGGCAGTCACAGCGCGCACAGAAGTGCTAAATAGGCACCTATGGCAGGGAAATCACTCTTTTTCACTAACACCTTTCCCAAAAGTTGATAAGAACAAGGAAAGAGTGATAGTTAGATGAAAACACCACTGATAGCCTTCGACTCAGGACTGGAGATGGCATGATACCACTTCTTCCTTTCTGATACACAAATAAAATGGAAAAAAGACTGTGTTGACTTCAGGCAAGGTGGGTTTGACGTAGAAAGAAGGTTGTTAATTCAGAAACTGAGAATCCCCACTGAGAATCTGTGATGTTTCCTCCAAACACCCTGGGAATCTTGTCAGGATACATTGCCTCATGGACCCAAAAGCTAAAACTGGGTTGTGGTGGGGTCTTCCAGCAGGACAGTATCCAAATCATATGTTCAAGTCCACACAAAAATGGTTCAGTGACCACAGAATCAATCTTTTTCCACACAGTCTTCCCAGTGCCCTGAGCGAAAACCTAATACAGAATATGGGTTTGGGGCTGAAAAGTGTATTTTGAGATTGTGGGAAAAGTGAGATTGTGGGAAAAGTGGGATTTTGAGAGATTCTGTATTGTGGAATGCTGTCAGATTACTACAGATTATCTCTGCGTTCTCCAATCTCATCAAGCACTAATGGGAGACATTGTTATGGGGGTATTTTTCCTAGACTAAATCTACTCAGATTTAATCAGAATAAGAATCAGAATTAGAATTCAAGAAAAGCTGGTACAGTGCAGTGCAGTGAATGTCTTTTTCGGTGTGTGAAAATTGAGTCGCAAAGCAGATGTTAATGATTGCCAAATCATTATCATTGGTCTATCTGCAGTGGTAAAAATCCCAATCTACAGGAAATTCTTGCCAGGAAAGACATCCACAAAATCTGGCTTTTTAATGCAAGAGTGGCTGAACACTGATGTTGCCTACATCCAGAAAAGTGTCCTGTCCATCCCAAATTGAATAGTATATTTCGAATCGAATCGGAGATATTACACGCTATTAAGTATGTACATTTTTTTTGTCTGATAAGCTTTTTTTGTCTGATGAACTCCAGAGAACACGTCTCCACGGCTCTAGAGTCCAGTGGCGGCATGCTTTACACCACTGCATTTGACGCTTTGCATTGTGCTTGGTGATGTAAGGCTTGGATGCAGCTGCTCAGCCATGGAAACCTATTCAATGAAGTCTCTACACACTGCTCTTGAGCTAATCTGAAGGCCACATGAAGTTTGGAGGTCTGTTGCGGCTGACTCTGCAGAAAGTTGGTGACCTGAAGCATCTGCTGACCCCGCTCTGTCATTTTTTGTGGCTCACCACTTTCTGTCTGGGTTGCTGTTGTTCGCAATCACCTTGTTATAATACCACTGACAGTTGATTGTGGAATATTTAGTAGCGAGGAAATTTCATGACTGCATGCCTAGGTGCTCAGTTTTATACACCTGTGGGAATGGAAGTGATTGGAACCCGTGAATTTAATGATTTGGATATACATGTGTGTGTGCCAAAAATGATGGTATTTGGATTTGTTGTTGGATATTCAATTCAGCATTTTCTTCATTTGGCCCAGTATCGGATTTATTGGATGGGTGTCATTTCTACTCAGGACAGCAGCTGATGTGGTCTGGGCTATTGTTAATATACAGTCTCTGTTATGTATGCAAATGTAGTATCAGACATGCTACAAACCACAGGAGAAACACAGGAGCCTGAAAGTTACTCCAAAGTCATTCAAGGCAAGGAGAACATTGTTTATTTCTATTTCAGGTAAAGTGGGGAGAGAGAGAGTGGGGGACGCATTTGATACTGTGTTGTTTGGGAAAAGGAAAAGGATCCTGAATTTGATTACAGAGTGGTGTGTTCAAGAGCACCCCGGAGGGCATCGTGCCGTCTGAGCCGTGTATGTGCACAGCACTTTCATTTTCTTCGGAATCGTTTGATTCAGTCCACATCGGGCATCCCCGCGAGGACAAATGTGTGGCTGTTGGAATAATATCAGCCTGGTTCATGTTGGTGTCATAATTTGACTTCTGACAAGTGACATTTTCTCTCTTCATAACTTCTTTTGAGAATATTTCAGTGAAGTGCTGGACCAAGCATTGGAAGTGAAAAAATATTTCCATGCCTATGAGGCAACTCTCTGAAGTCATTTTAAAATCCTATGTTTAGATATTTAGATTTAGGAATTAGGGAATGGGGTGTCAGTCAAATAAGCTTGTACAGTAAGTCCCAAAACTGGTGGGGAAAATACAGTCGTAGGCAAACATTTTGGTACCCCTAGTCCAATTACACACGCTCCAAATTTTAGGGCCTTTTTAAAATTTGGTGGACTTTTAAAGTAAAGTTAAAAGTTTGAGTTTTTGCCAGTTTATTTATTTATTTAATTCATTCACTATTTTCATAGTTTGTTCATTCATTTATAGTTTACCAAATGCCACACTTTACTTTTATTTTTTACAATATGTGTAGCCAAGTGTAGGCACCAGTGTGCTTATTTTCAAAGAAAGGGGATTTTGCTTTAAGACTCCCCGTCTCTTCTCCTAAATCTGCCCGTTATACTGGTTGCACACGTGTACAGAAAGTGATCGGGCAATCGAAGCATGGCCGAGTAATGTTTTGGTTGGGTTACAGCAGCGGCTGAGAAAAAATATTTCCTCAGGTAAATATTAGGATTTACCTGAACATTTTCATCAACAACCTTGAGATGCATATTTTTCATATTTTGGGTGTAGATGGTGTTGCTTTGGTGCTGGGTTGCACTGGATTGTTCAGCATTCTCTTTGGCGATTTTCGCTCAAAGTGGTGCGTTTAAAGAGTGGAAAATGTGTGGCAGGTAACTGTTAATGTAAAACGGGTTCTAATACATGTTCATAAACCGTTGATGTCTAATTGCTGAGAGTATTGCAAAAACTGTCTCCATGAAAACGTTTTATACTGTGAGTGAATTACCTTATGAGAGCAAGTGGGATTAGCTACACAGTCACACAGAAGTAAGTTCTGTTTTGAAGCTCTTGTGTATGTTCTCATTCTAAAATATTGTGAGAAGTGGCTAATGTTTTTTTTTTTTTTTTTGTTAATTCTTTATCATTTGTACAGTAGCCACTACCGTATTTGTTCATGTATGATTTGAACATCTTCTTAGTTTTATTTTCACCGCTCAGAGTGGGAATTGAATTGGTGTCAGTCTATTTTATTGTGGTCTGAACAGAGTTTTGAGAGACAGACAGAAGTAAAAAAAGAAATCTAACATAAGAAAGACTAGTGTAAATATTTTAATTTATTCCAGAATAAAAAACCCCATAGACATTTATTGTGTTATTTTTTTGTGTTTGGCTAAGTATACTGGCCCACACTTGTTAAACTGAGCAAATAAAAAAATCATCCAGACAGTCTTTGAGATATGCTGAAATGTGTTCCCTATAAAGGCTGTGTTTACTTATCTTCACATTAATAGACACTCATCATCAAAAGAATAGTTTGACCCAGAATAAAGTGAGGGATTGCAATGCTACTGGGAAGGAAGATAAAGGTTACCAAGAACAAAAAATGATCTCAGTATGGTGTTGGCCCGCCATGTTTGCTGACACAACATGGCAGAAGTCTTGGCGTGGAGTTGTAGAGGTTCCTAATGGTATCCTGTGCTAATCCATCCTATGCAGCTTGAATATTCTCACACAGTTCGTGCAGGTTTTGCGGTAGGGGTGGAGGTGGAGTGGCCAGGCCTTCTGGTTGTGTGACACATGACAACAAACCGTTCATCTTGGTGCTGACCACGGTGCTTCCACACACGGATTCGTCTCCACCAAGACAAAAGCAGGACTTGTCACTGAAGATGACTCACTCCATGACAGTCTGGCACGACACCATTCTGTGCGGTCTGTGGCGACATTGACGTGGTGTAAAGGTTGTAATAACGCCACATCATAACATGCAGCCGTCTGCCAATGGTGCTGGCACTAACAGGACTCATGACTCATGGAGGGCATCACTGCTCCTTGAATGTGCACAATCGTGTCTGTTGGGTAAGCCAGGTTACAGCAATAGGGCCTACGTCACATGCGTGGCTGAGTCTGAAACTTGAATCATTCGCATATCTAATGATTTCAAACCTACCCACCAAGTTTCATTCCTGTCAGTTGATTCCTTCTGGGTGCAACTATTTGTACAGCGATTTTTTGACGATGAATGTATGTCATTTTGAACAGAGGTGCTCCGAAGTTTGCCTAAGCCTATAAGTTGTGGTCGTCATCCATTTAAGAGAAATCAGAACATAACCAATTACTCACTTTTCGAACAAACATAAGCAAATGCAAAAACTAATCTGCAGCCAATTACTGATTGGCACAGTTTGGGTATACATGATATCAAGTTTTAGATTTTAATGTTACTGACCCACACATACAATCGCACACATACACACACACCCACAAACACACCACCCTTCCTAATCTGAAATATTACTTTGCTCTCCTTGGTCAGCCGGAGCTGATGTGATTGAAATTGATTGCGTGGCTTCTAGGCTACATTGTTATGACAAGTCATTTTAGTGGCCCTAAAAATCATCCACCCAAGGTAAAAGCGGAACAAAACTGTGACTTAAGGCATGTTTTCCGCTTCTTAAGCCTTGCTTTATTAATGAAATACAATGACACGTGGCTGGAATGCGAGTGCTGGAGAAAAGTGATTTATTTACTCCTTCTTCAGCCTTCCTCTTACAGCCCGTCAGCCCTTTTTTCCAAGCGGAAAAATGGTTTCTCTGTCTATAGCTCAGTAGCTGTCAGTAGGGGTTGCAGGTATCCAGCTCTGTGGGCTATGTTGCGGTTATAATTGCAGGTTGATTTGTAGTTTTCAAGGGTCATCGTTTCAGTGCCAAGCAGGACAGCCCTACAAAATCCCAATAAAACAAACCAGCAAACCATTTTTTTCCCCTCTCCCAACTGATCAGCTTTCTGGAGCCCCTTCAGGGCACCAGGAGTTTACTGAGGGGAGTAAATCAATTCTTTATTTGGCTTACATGTGTACGGTTTTGTCTTGTGGGCTTTAGCTGGAAATCTTGAGGCTCTTGCTTTCCTGCAAGCCAGCAGGAAGCTAATAAAACAGCACAATAACAGTATGGCTATGTTCCTCCATTTGAGCTTAGCCCATTTCCTTGAAATAACAGAAAATAACTCCATATTTCTCTTTGTTACCTGCCCGACTTGAAATACAGATGAACTCTGCACAACGCAGGCCTTAGTAATTTTGTTTTGCGTTTTGCTTTTATTTCTAGAGATACAGAGAGAGGCAAAGAGAGCGAGAGATCATTTTAAGTGCTATCTGACTTCTACGTTCTATGGACTTCGGGTCTTGTGCATCATTTTATGTTGGCTGTATTCCCATATAAAGAACTCCGGGTCTCTGAGGAATGACGTTTTTGAAAATAGCTGGTCAGGACCTATGGTAAACAAAAACGTTCCAAAACTGATACAGTTTTTCCCTTTGTCCATTACTCCAAATGTCATTGGATTACCTGATATACAAGGCCATTAAGTAGTTCAAATATGAATATACCTAAACACAGTCATATGCAAAAGTTTGAACACCTCAGTCATATGACATATTTGATTGATTTTCTAAGTGAATATTATACGTCCTCTACAGAGAACAATGAAATATGACAATTTTTCTGAAACGTTTAGTCTACATAGTTACTTGGTTCACTATAGGCAGGGGCAGACGGTATTAAAGTACATGAGTACACAGTGTATCTGTGTACCATTTTATGGAACCTATTCTATATTTCAAAGAAAAGTTGGGACGCTGTGTAAAATGTAAATGAATGTAAATAAAAACAGAGCGCAGTGATTTGCAGACCTCATAGACCCATATTGTATTCACAATAGAATATAGAGCACATATCAGATGTTGAAAGTGAGACATTTTACCGTTTCATGAAAACTCATTTAGAACTTAATGGCAGCAACACATCTCAAAAACGTTGGGACAGGGGAAACAAAAAAGTAAGTGGTACTAATAAAAAACAGCTGGAGGAACAAAATGCAACTAAGCCTCATGACTGGGTATAAAGAGAGCATTTTAGAGAGGCAGAGTCTCTCGATAGCAAAGATGGGCAGAAGTTCACCAATCTGTGAAAAACTGGAACAATTTGACAAAAGGTTTTCCTCAATGTAAAATTGAGAAGACTTTGGATATCCCATTACCTACAGTACATACTATCATCAAAAGATCCAGAGAATCTGGAGAAATCCCTGTGTGCAAGGGACATGGCCGACAGTCAATATTGGATGGTCATGATTTTCGGGCCCTCAGGCGGCACTGCGTTAAAAACAGGCACAAATCTGTACTGGAAATCACTGCATGGGCTCAGATTCTGTAAGCACAGTTCGTCATTCAATCCAAAAAGAAGAAGAAGCCATATGTCAATACAAGCCAGAAACGCCGCCGTCTTCTCTGGACCAAAATGGAAAACTGTTCTGTCGTCATATGAATGAAAATTTGAAATTCTTTTTGGAAACCACAGACGTCATGTCCTACAGACTCAACAGGACAGGGACCGTTCAGCTTGTTATCAGCACACGATTCAAAAGCCTGCATCTCTGATGGAATGGGGCTGCATTAGTGCCTATGGCATAGGCAACTTAAACATCTGGAAAGGACTACTGCTGAATGATGAACAGTATACAGAGGTTTAGAACAACATATGCTCCCATCCAGACAATGTCTCTTTCAGGGAAGGCCTTGCATATTTCAGCAAGACAATGCTAAACCACATACTGCATCCATCACAACAGCATGACTTCGCAGAAGAAGAGTCCGGGTGCTGCAGTGCAGACATTTCACCAATAGAAAACATTTGGCACATCACAAAACAAAAAAATTGGCAAAGAAGACTCAGGTCTGCTGATCGGCTAGAATCCTACATTAGACAAGAATGCGGTAACATTCCTCTTCCAAAACTCCAGCAATTGGTCTCAACATTCTTCTCCGACGTTTACAGACTGTTGTTAAAAGAAGAGGGGATGCTACACAGCGGTAGACGTGATCCTAACCCAACTTTTTTGAGTTGCCTTGCTGGCATCCAGTTCTAAATGAGTTATTAATTTTCATGATTTGCTAAAATGTCTCACTTTCGACATCTGATATGTGTTCTATGTTCCACTGTGAATAAAAAGGTTCTCGTTACTCATTACTTTAAAACATAGCTTTGTAGTGCAGTGACAAAACGGCCATGTTGTGTTTAATACAGGAGAAAAACAATGACAGTAAGCTACTCATACACTCAAGTTCACAGAGTACGCTGCATTTTTGGAACAACTGAACCATGTTTGAGATTTTTGAAATGATAAATATTTGTGCCCGTTTTAAATGTATATGTTCACTGCTTACAATGCCTTCAAAAATCTGCGGTCCAACCTGGGAAGGCATGTTGAGTTATGTACACATTTGCTTTATTCCGTTTAAATGGTCTGCGCTGGTAATAGTTGCAGTGTATATATTAGGCTTGGTCCAGTGATGTCAAAACGCTGTGTCAACTTCGTTTCAAACTGACTGGTTCACTGACTGTGTTCGCCCAGGTGGCTGCAATGTAGTGCTCACTGCAGGCTTATACAGCCTCAGTCTCCACAGTAGATATGAGATGCAGCTTTAAAATCCTGAGTTATATGCAGTATTTGCAAATGTGTGACGAAAAGCCAAAATGTTTTACCCTACATGCAATTTTCCACCAAATGTCACTGGATTCACTGATTTACAATATGTTAAAAGAGTCCAAATATGAATAAGTCTCAGTACTGAAGAAAAGTAAATCTAATACTGTTCTCTGTTCTATAACTTAAACTCAGGAATAACATTGTATCGAATGGACGCTCCAGTTTGTCTCCAAGCTTTTGATTTATCTGATATATTGTACACCATAAACCATGTTAAAACTACCTTTTAGAGAATATTTACATTGTTTATATCTTGATGAATGAAAAATGCATCTGCACAGTACCTTTTTCCTCACAGTGTAGGCTACTACTACTGCCAAATGACCTTAACTACCAAATTTGGCAAAGCTGGAGCTTTTTGGTGGAGCTTTTTGAGATTGCCAGCCTTATAATGCCAGTTCCGTGTATAGCAGTGTTAGCTTGCATGAAGCAAAAATCCGGTTTTGTGTGCTTAATGGCTTTGTAATTCAGAGTAATCCAGTACAAAATATGCAGGATAAAATATATATAGACTTTGGAACATTTTGTTCATTACAAGGTGTAATAGAAGTGGTTTCCAAGAACACCCTCTATTGTTTCTCTTAGTCATCTCTTAGAGAAGAAGGTTAGTCATTGGAGTACCTTGTTCCAGCATGTTATTAACTACAAAATGATGACATGACTTGATGACAGAGATAATATACAAGTTGCTGAATAAATTTTTATGCACATGTATATAACTGATATGTAATTGATTCAATTCTACAGTGCTATCTTAATTGTGCTGCAGGAATCAGGAAGCAGGAAGCGTTTTAGCCAACTGGCACGCTTTTGTTTTTCCTGTAGAAGCTCTTTTGAGTTTTTAAAAGAGCAGACGGAAGAAAGAGACGAACAGGCGACGTCTGAACCACTTGGGCTGTAAAAAGTGGACTGTTTTGCAAAAGCTCTCAGCCATTTTAAGCTAGCTAGCTGGTTATCCACTATAGCTAGCATTACAGCCCACTTACTTTTGTTAACATTTCCAACTCTAAGTGGTTTAGACATCGCCTGTTAGTCTCTTTCTTCCACCCACTCTACCACTGCAAAACAGTTTGATTGACAAGGGTCCACAACAAGCACTTCCTGTGTGTTAGACCTCCCCTTTTTATCAGAATTCACAGTTTGTTAAAGTGTTTCTATACTGGTAAAAGTCTTTCTTGTAAATTAGTTTTTACTTTTGTAATTTTATTTTCTGAAATGTAATATTTTTTTTGCCCTTGTAAAATTGTTTTTGCTTTTGTAATTTTGTTTTCCTGAATGTAATTTTTTTTGTTTGTAAATTTGTTTTTATTTTTGTAATTTTGTTTTCTGAAATGTTAATTTGTTTTGCACTTCTCAGCCACCGTAAGATCAGATTTGACACAAAATATAAGAAAATATCATCAAAAATAATGAAATAAGAGCACATTTTGTCATCTATTGAGGCTTTATGATGGAAAATGCAGCTGCAGTGTCAAAACTGCCTGTCATTTTCTCTACCACTTGACCAAATCCAGCAACAGTATCTAAGGAGGATGTGGGGTCATGTATTGTACATAGTATTATGAACCTTTGAGTTACATGGGGGTTTGAAAACGCTATATTCCATCCCTATGCAATCCATCCTCTCTTTTCATAATCCTTCTATCCCTGGGTTCTCTCAGCACACCATATAATAGCCTCATGTTGTGCCCCTGTCAAAGTTGAGAAATGGAAGGTACTTCAGTTACTCATACTGCCTAGCGAGTATTGAGGCTGCGAAGGCGTTCGTGTGATGTAGCCGGCAAGCAGAGAATTCCCCAAATATCCCCTGCTCTGACCACTCCATCCACAGGGAAAGAATTTAAATCAAACTGTGGCCATGTTCACCAATCGCTAGCAGCTCACAGCACTGTGTTGCAATCGATGTCGAAATTGTAATGTGACTGCTCTAGCGAGTGAGCATAAGGACATCTGATCATAGATTAGCTGCTGATATATTGGAAGTTCCAGCCTGAATGTCAAATCTGGTCATAAATGCCATATAAAAAAAAGTCACTGGGCAACAGGTTGGAACAAAACAGTATTTTACATTTGAAAATGATTAATGTGATATTTAATGAATAATTTTTTTTTTCTGATTTTACCTAGATAAACTAATCTCTCTAGCAACGGAAAAATTGGTTGTTTAGATTAAATCCCATTTATGTAGGTTTCCTACATGCACTCATAGGGCCTAACAAAACAGAGTAATGCACTGACATGCATCTCTGTCTCTAGGCAAACAGACGCGTGGTGTATGAGGTGAAAGTGTCTGTGCAGGGTACTTTGTGAAGGCCACACTCTAATAAGAGCACCAGGTAGCATTACACATAATGATTTCCATGTCTATTCCATGACATGGAATAGACAAGCGCTAACTAATTTGTATAGCTCTAATTTCTCTTCTGTTTTCCCATCTCTCATATGAAAAGATGACTTCCAGTTGCTCATAAACATGGGTTATTTTATCACCTCCACCCTCATGATTTTATAAGGGCTGCCCTATGTGTCCTGTGTGTGATCAATGGCAGTTATGGAAGAGTCCATTTGTTATAAGGGAGAGGGGGTTCCACTGGGGTATCCCCGTCGGGCCGGATTATCCTCAGTTTAACACTTAATGGTTTAATCCCCCTGCAGCTATGATCTCATTAATCTGATGTTCAGGATGAGAGTCTGGAAGTGCTGCTGGTCAGCTTGTTTAAGACTTGATGGGACTTCCTCGTTTATGTCCCCGGAGATGAGGGAAAAGCCATGGTGACTGCTGCTCAGGAAAGCTTCTTTGTGATTTCAGGTAGTTGGTAGGTGGTAAAAGGATCCATTGAGAGAGCACAGCATGCTTCCAAATGTGAAGATAATGTAGGGCGTATAGGGATAAGGGCAAGGGAATGGCATAGCATTTACTCCCCTCTCTTTTTGTTTTGCTCACGTGTAAAACATGACTGCTACGGTGTCAGAATTCCATTTAGCTCTTAGGAAGCACGGACCTGGGAAAAACAAGCACTACTCAAGAAACAACCACAAGCTCGAAACTCACTTTGCTAAAATGTGAGGACTTGACCTCTGGCGCAGGGTTGCTGGAGCAGTGTGCCACGGGCAGCTCTTTGGAAAGTGTGATTTATTCTGCGCTGGCGCTTGTACAGATGCTCATTTCCAGTGGAGATGTTTACAGATTGAGGTGAAGCTGTCAGACATTGAGGGCTTACAGCAGGGTATGCTGTTTACCCTTAGGTTCTCTAGTGGAGGGATTACTGAACAGACCGTTCAGTTTATTGAGGGGGGGGTGTGAGGTTTGGGTGTGAGTGTGCGTTGGTGTAGTTATCTGTGTGTTAAAGCTGCATGATAGGAACTTAAATGCATGTATGTTCAATAAAGCTACTGGATATCACGATGGTGATATGAGAAGCCTTGAAGTATTATTGAAATATCTCAAGGACTTCATACATCAGAATGGTCATCATGTTTGAAGTGTTTGTGCAGACTAGTAGTTCAGGATCATTGTTTAAGCTGTGCATGTGTGGTTATGGTTATGTGAGTCCATGTGCACTTGGGCGTTTGTTTGGTTTCTGACATTAAAAAGCATTTGCTGGATTTCTAAGTCAATACATTCAGCCACACATAAAGCTAACCCTAACTTCAGTCTGTCATCATGACCTTTAGTAAAAATACAGGTCAGGCAAGGGCACTCACTGTTAGCCTTTTTCCACCAAAAGAATCCTGGTTCTTGAACTGGTTCCGTTCAGGCTTCTTAGAACCTTGGTGCTATTCAGGGCACCAGCCTGCGTTTGCACCAGTTTACATTGGAACCAAGCAATGTCAAAGGATACAACATCAACATCAAAAGAGGGCGCTGCACAGCACTAGTAAACAGGAGTAATGAGATGGTGGAGCACATAGATTACCTGTGAGGCAATTGTGCTGTTATTACAGGCTGGTCAACTACTGGTGATTACAAGACATATAAGAGGTTCTTCAGCAGACCACTGGGTGTCGCCATTGATGCTTTCTCTTTCTTCAACAACTGGCACGCCCACGGATGTTTTCACAGTTTGTGCCGAAGAACCTACTATTCTTTGGTTCCACCTGGGAACAACCTTTCCGGTTCCAAACCTGTTTATTTTTGGCGGAAATGCCGGTTCAAAATTAGGTGGGCAAATGGAACAGAACCCGTTCCATGTTGGTGAAAAAGGCCAGTGTGTAGACCAGTGCATGATTTAGGTGTGTAAATCTCTGAACTTATGATACATTCAAATGTGATTTTTTTAATGAGATGTTTCAATGCATCTTAAGAAATGCACCACGATTCAGTTGGATCATTTTGGTTAAAGTCCTGATTTTTTTGTTTTTTCTTTTACACAGTCGTACAATACTGACAGTTGAAGGGGGAAATCCAGGGGTACAACATAGGTAAAGTCATTCAGAGTGTTTTGATAGGAAATGTTTTATTACAGAGGAAATTGGAGTCATAGAAAACACATGGCCAAAGACTTCAGTGCATCTAGAAGCTACCTCACAGAAAGCTATTGGTGTGGGTAAGAGGCAGACTGAATATTGCAGAATTAGAAAAATTGTCAGAATTGTTCTTTAACACGATACTTATAGATTTTTAGATTTTTAGACTGGGAATATTATTTTGGCCAAGCAGTCGACATATACTTATTGAACATTGTTAGTACTGGTTATAAGTGAATATAGCTTTTTGAAAGTCAATGCGGTTGAGCTACTACCTTCTTCTCTCTCTTACTCTCTCTCTCTCTCTCTCTCTCTCTCTCTCTCGCTTTGGTCTTACACTCCCCTTTTCTCCGCATTGTGTGGTGTTCCAGCTGTCTCACCCTGCTGTGACTGATTGTAGCTTCCCCTGTACCCCTTTGGGCTGTATGCCCTTGTGGCCTGTGCTGGCACTCCTGACCACAGCCCTGTGCCTGGCAGGTGCTGCCATCACACACTGACCTGTTTGAACAGCTGGGCGGCCTGGCTTCGCCTGTCTCTGGGGATTAGCACACTGGCACAGCGGGCATTGGCCCTGCCCACAGCAAAAGGCACCGCAGGCCATACTGGGCCACATTGCGTGCACTGACAGACTGAACATAACAGACTGTCAGACCCAGATCTCATCCGTGTGCATTTATGTGTGTACGAACATGCACCTGTCTGTGCATGTGTGTGTGCAGTTTTAGACTGAATATGACAATCTAGTTCTTGTAATCATGCTTCCGATTAATGTGGACAATTTGTCACATATAAAAATTATAACTAATATCATATAACTATTATTAGAATTTAACTACTAATATCAAGTGATGTTTTTGTTAACCGTGATGCTGTTTCATTTTCTGGATGGTCAGTTAAGCCTATATTTCTGTTATATTGATAAGAAATTGAGTGCTGCCAGATTTCTGGTGATAAATCTATGTAATGTTAACAATGTCATGGGCCACACAATATATAAACCTCGAAAAAGTTAGGACAGTAAGTGCAATACAAGTAAAAACAGAAAGCAGGGATTTGTCAATAATTTACGTGTATTAAATGATTTAAATGATTTTAAATTTAGAATTAATTGAGGGCAGTACAAAGGATTTTGAATGTTCTACCTTATCTCCTATAAATATGTGAAATCTTCAAATCCATTTCCCTTTCTTAAACGCATGCACTAAACATGGCACAATCAAAGCCCGGTCTTAAACAGTCAGTGCAGTCATACTTGGGTATGAAATGTGCATGCAGGAAAGTCCTAGCATTTTATGAACATCATGGATCATTACTGGCAAAAATGTCAGCAAATAATTAAACTGTTAAAAAACAATTTTCATCAACAAGCATTTACAGGGATTTTAGGTTTTTCCAGGTGCATCATCAAAAAATCTGAGAGTTTTTAGTGTGTGAACAAAATGCCCATGACATTCCTTGTCCGAGATAGCAGTGAATTAAAAACTGGCAAGCTTCTATGACGGATATCACCAACTGTAAACTGCTGTCTGTCTGCCCAGGGCACAAGTAACTTTGACATAGCAAGACCCCACAACATTTTGGGGCAACATATACTGCCTTCTTCTCACTTCCTAGGAATCCTGTGTTCATGAAACTTTAAGTTATATGCCGTATATAACACTTTATAATGCCTGGCACTTGAATAATTGCTTGTAAATAGCTATACTTACATGCCTAAAACCAAAATATGTAGCTTTATAATGTCATGTTTATTAACACACTGTAATCTGCATTCTTAAAAACACTGTCAACATAAATGCATGGTATATTTATCCCACAACAGACAGACTGACATCCAGATCATCTTTTGTTGGGTAAGTTCGCTTCCACCCTGAATGGCTTTGGAAGACAATGGAACCTGACCTTTATAGAATTGATGTAATCTTACTTTATGATATCATATGCATGTAATTATAACTACTTAAGAGGAACTGCACAAGCTTATGCCCAATAATATAAGGTGTTATATACACCATATGAATGCATTTATAATGCTGTATAAATGCAGAATTTATAGTAAGTCTTATCAATAATCGTAACAAAAGAATGTCATTTCTGCTTCTGAACTGGATCAATTGGTGTCCTCAGCCAAACAATAATCAAGCATTGATAAAAGCGAAGGTGATATTAAATTAATGTATGTATATACATATAAGTTGAAACATTAAACATTGAATCAAACAGAATTTACTAATATCTGCTTTCTGTTTTTATTAATGTTTCACATACTGATTCAACGTTTTTGCAATTGAGGTTAATGCCAGTCAGGCCCTAATGCTTGTTTCTGTATATATGTATGTGTGTGTTTATGGACCCACTTCCAAGATGTATAAGTGGGCATATACCTGCCTAAGAGCTTATGTGAGCATGTGTGCCGACAGGGTTCCAGACCTAGATCTGTCCATACCCGTTGTAGTGTTGCTGCTCCAATAAACACGTGTGTATACATGCAGTACTAACACAGCACTATAGAACATATGACTGCCACCTGCAACAGTGCATAGAGCAAATGTTTGTACAGACTAGAGTTGGTTTATACATACATGGGTTAACTGAAGCTTCTCAGAAAACAACATCAGTTACATAGGGGTGTGCATTCTAATTAATGTTGATGTCCAAGTGTCCATACGAATTCATGAACGGTGATCTGGTTAACTGCCTAAAATCAGTGTGAGGCTGTTGCTTACCTTTTTAAGCTACAACAGTGGTGTTGCACAAAACTGTAGCATCATGGAGAGGGATGCATTTCGAAACATGTTTTAACATTCAGAAATACCCAAGATTGTTGTGTCAGAAGGAGTAATATGAGTAACAAAGCGAAATCAGCCTCAAGTACATTGGAGGGAAAAAGCATTTATTCATTTTTTGTCAATTTGTCAGATTTAAATGTTTCAGATTATCCAACTAATTTTAATATAGGATAAGGACAACACAAGCAGCTTTTCCCGATCATTTCATTTATTAAAGATAAAGATTTATTATAAACTTATATCACTCATGTGAAAAAGCAGTCGCACCCTAGTCTTGCATTACTGTGGAGGAATGCTGGCCTACTCTACTTTGCATTCGATTAATTTGGCAACGTTAGAGGGTTTTCAAGCATAAACTGCAAGTTTAAGAACTTACCACAGCATCTCAAGTCAAGTTGGTATTCAAGTCAGGACTTTGGCTGAGCCACTCCATAAGCTTCATTTAGTTTCCTTTGAGCCATTCAGAGGTGGGCATGCTTGTGTGCCATGGATCATTGTCCTGCTGCATAACTCGGCTGCATTTGAGCTTTAGGTCACAAACTGATGGGTGGACATAGGGAGCAGAACTGATGTTTCCAGTAATTCATTGTCCAGGTCCTGCAGAGGCAAAGCAGCTATTGGGGCAGTTGCTTTCTTACACAGGGCCAGGAAGGGCTGAATAGCATTTTTCCTTCAATAAGTGGAATCTTTAAAACAGCAATTTGTGTTTACTTGGGTTTCATTGTCTATAATATTGAAAGTAGTATGATGATCTGAAGTATTTAAGTGTGACAAATATGCAAAAATGGAAGAAACTGGGAAGGGACAACTTTACAGTACTGTACATCTTACCGGTAAGGCCCTAGATGGTGATTGTTGGGCTCTATATTTTCCCCATCTCCCCAGGATAACACACAACAAATAGCCTTTCACTATTCCAATACTGGCACTTCAAGCAGTTAACCAAGTACCTGTGAACATCCTTACTGTAAACCAATCATAGAATCCTTTGGGGCTGTACCCGATTCAGAATTTTGTCAGTCGAATCGCATTCGCCCGTCCTGGCTGACGATTCGACTATTCGTTCATGTTTTTTCTCCATATACATTATC
>CM067498.1:18354021-18384964 GCA_034552555.1 Semaprochilodus insignis
TTGAATATTCTCACACAGTTCCTGCAGATTTTGTGGTAGGGGTGGAGGTGGAGTCACACCTGGCCTTCTGGACGTGTGACGCATGACAACAAACCATTCATCTTGGTGCTGACCACGGTGCCTCCACACATTGATTTGTTGGTCGTCTCCACCAAGACAACAGTGGGACTCGTCACTGAAGACGACCTGCTGCCATTCTGAGTCACTCCGTGACAGTCTGGCACGACACCATTGCAGTATTTGGTGATGTTGACTTGGTGTTAAGGGCATGAAGTCCTGCGTCATGCAGGCGTCTGCCAATGGTGCTGCCACTAACAGGATGTCTCATGAAGGGCCCGCTGAATGTCAGCATGTCGTTTTCGAGCATGAACTGCCCAGTTAAGATCTTACCACAGCATCTCAACGGTAATCAAGTCAGGACTTTGGATCAGCCACTCCCTAAGCTTCATCTTTTGAGCCATTTAGAGGTGGACATGCTTGTGTGCCCTGGATCGTTGTCCTGCTGCATAACCCAACTGCGTTTGAGCTTTAGGTCACAAACTGATGGGTGGACATAGAGAGCAGAAGTGATGTTTCCAGCAATTCATTGTCCAGGTCCTGCAGAGGCAAAGCAGCTATGTGGGCAATTGCTTTCTTACACAGGTTCAGGAAGGGCTGATCAGCATTTGTCCTTCAATAAATGGAATTTTTAAGACAGCATTTTGTGTTTACTTGGGTTTCATTGTCGATAATATTAAAAGTGTGATAAATATGCAAAAATGGAAGAAACTGGGAAGGGACAACTTTACAGCACTGTACATCTTACCCGTATGGCACTAGATGGTGATTGTCTTTATGTTTTTCCCATCTCCCCAGGATGACACACAACAAATAGCTTTTCACTATTCGAATACTGGCACTTCAGACAGTTAACCAAGTACCAGTGAACATCAGCAATCGTAGCTGTTGGGTCAGTCAGGTACAGCAATAAGACCCGCTCTTGCTTACGTCACATCTGTGGCGTGAAACCTGAATCATTCGCATGTCTCACAGTGTCATACCTTCCCACCACCATTTCATTCCTGTTGGTTGATTCCTTTTGGGTGCAACTATTTGTGCGCCTATTCTTTTAGATGAGTGTACATAGGTGTGTCTGGTAAAAAGCAGTAATGTTCATGAATGGGGATGGAATTGTGCTGCATAATACGGTATGTGAGTGAAGCAGGGTGAAATAACTATCTGGAGAAAGCAGGAGTAGCTAAGGCTACAAGATAATATTACTGATCAGCTATTCATGAGGGCGATGATGGCATGAGGAAAGGAGCTGCTCCCTTGTCTGGTAGTCTTAGCATACAGGGTTCTGTAACCCCTGCCGGAGGGGAAAAGTTGAAAAGGGCTGTGTCCAGGGTGTGAGGAATCTGTGATGATTTTCTCTGCCTGCTTCTGGGTTCTTGAAGAGAAGTCCTGAAGGGGGGGGGGGGGGGGGGGGGGGGGGTGTCTTTACTGTTCGTCGCCGTCTATTCTTGTCCTGTTTTGTGGCTGATAAGTGAGATATGTCTGCTCACTGTTTTGAAGGGGTATTTATATGTTTTTTTACATTCTTAAAGTTCTTGTGCATTTTTGTAAGCTTTAATCTGTTTTATGACAAAAGAATAAATAAATAAATAAATAAATAACAAAACTCATCTCAGTTGACTTGAAGGTTCTCAGTCGACTCAAAGGGTCTCCGACTGACGATTCGACTCGTCCACTTCTAGAGGGCAGCCCTAGTTAATTCCAACATATCCAAATGATTCATTCCCGTGGCTCCACGAATCCATGATTTGTGCTATCAGTTGTCAAGAGAATGCTGTGTTAATGATGCAACAGTTTGTTGTCTAGATCTGCATATGGAGGAGATGAATGTATGTATGTATGTATGTATGTGTGTGTGTGCACAGTGCGACATGATACTTAATGTTAAAAATGATACTTTTCTGGAGAGAAACAGAGAGGAGAACAGATGGTCAATGAGTCCTGATTAAACTGCTGGGACTCTCTGAGAGAGAGCGAGTTGGTAAGCTCGTGAATGAGCGAGTAGGTAAGCAGTGCTTGGCTCCGAATGTACTCTTCACATTTACGTTATCCTATGGCCTATTCATAAAGACATATGGATACATTCCTCCTTTTGTTGCTTTGTTATTTATTTAAATCCCCCTTTTAATGCACTCCTTCCTCTTTGTGGTTTTCTCTCCCTCTCTTTTTTTCGTGCCGCCTCAGAAAGATCAGCGTTCGCAGCGAGGCATTCAATTAAAACAAGCAAGCAGCTCTGTTTGATATCAGCTAAAAGCCATGAACATGAGTAGTTGCCCTTCAAAAACACACAGCGCAAGCTTTCACACTCACTCGCCCATTTTATTGTGGAACGGAGGGAAATGCACTCCATCTCTTAATTAAAGATTATATCACATCAATTTTTCGGCATGCAGAAATGGTGAGAAAAAAGGCCATTACAACTGACTTCAAAGAAAAGTTCTCCCGCCCACCCCCCACCCTCACTGTTTCCCTAACAAGAAGAGCAAGTGGAGTCATTTCTGTAAGTTGGCTAACTGAAAACGAAGGGGAAAAGTTATTTGCGGCAGTAAGATTGACATTTTTAATATCCATTGCACCAGGCCACTGGATTGGGAACGGCTCCGTGGCAGCATGCATAAGAAAATGCGCCGCATGTTGCAACCACTGTGTGCTGCAGCGGTTTCCTCGTTAGTGAGAAAACAATGCGTAATTAAAGTAATCATGATTAATTACTGCTTGCCCTCTGTTTACACATCTGCTTAATTATAACTTTGGAAAAAAAAATACTTTCACTTTGTTTGGGTTTGCGCGACGGGGATGTGAATATCAGCTGAGCTGGTATTCTTTCGAGTGTATGCTGTAAGTGTCAGCTGCGTGCTGGGAATCCACACTCCCTCTTTATTAGTGCATGTCTGTAGGCATACACTGTAGATCTAACCAAGTATTCATTGAGAGCATTGTCAGCATGGGCAGTTCAAGTTTACTCAAATGGAACTGTTTTCTCAAAACTAGCTTCAAGGAAAGGTTTGGTCTACTATATGGGTAGCCGATCATCAAAATATGTTTGGCGTCCAAATCTTGCTACTTTAGATTAGCATGTTTCCAACGAACACTAGAAGTCAGTAGTTATGTAAATGGTACATGGTAAAGATGCAGAATGTGGACTCTGAACATACCTTGGTTAATAGACTGATGGATTTGGAGTATGTGGAAAGTTTGACAAATTAAAATTTTGATTGTTCATTTAAACTTGTTTTCAGTAATGAATCACCAGTGGCTGTGTGATTTAACTTGTGATAAGATTTGATTAATTGAGCTCCATTGCATCCATGTTTTCTGGCTAAAGGCTTGAACACTCAGCGTGGAGCATCAGACCACCAGTTGGTTTTGCTTGTCTTGTTGTGTAACCATTTTGAGTTTTGGTTGATTCTGATTTACTTACAGACAACTCATAAGTTCACAAGTGACATTGGCCCATATTTATCAAACTTCCCAGAGTAAGAATGCTGATCTGAGGTCAGTTTACAGCTTTTATATACACTTACCGCCAAAAAATAGGTGCATAAATAGTTGCCCCCAGAAGGAATCAACCAACAGGAACGAAATGTGGTGGGTAGGTTCAATATTGTGAGACATGCAAATGATTCAATGGATGCCCTCAATGAATCATCCTGTTAGTGACAGCACCGTATGCAGACGGCTGCACAATACAGGCCTACATGCACGCAGACCGTTACGATGACTGCCCTTAACACCACATCAACGTCGACTGCAATGGTGTTGTGCCAGACTGTCATGAAGAGAGGGTCATCTTCAGTAATGAGTCCCATTTTATCTTGGTGGAGGCGACCAATGAATCCATGTGTGGCGGCACCATGGTTAGCACTAAGATTGATGTTTTCTTGTCATACATCACATGTCCAGATGGTCTGGTGTCACTCCACCTCCACCTCTACTGCAGAATCAGCAGGAACTGTGTAAGAATATTCAACCTGCATGAGATGGATTATCACAGAACACCATAAGGAATCTCTACAGTGTCTGGCATGTTGCGTTAGCCCGACGCCATACTGAGAGACACTGCTTCTGTATGTGTAGCTCAATAAATATTTCCCATATCAGTCTAAATTTATCATCATTTATTGTTCCTGGTAACCTTTATCTTCCTTCCAAATAGCATTGCAAGCCCACATTTCCTTCTGGGTACAACTATTCCTTCAATGATGAGTTATATAACCCTGCATAGAAATACATTAACTAATGAAATCTGATCTTAGATCAACTCTGAAATGCTTACTAAATGTGGGCCATTGTTGGTAATAATCTAGGTCATAAGTTGCAGCTCTGACAATTTGAATATACAATTTCAATTTGATATAAAACATACTGTTAAACTGCAAGTTAAACGATTTGCATTAAGTCCTTCAGATTTGCAGATACAAGATGCTGTTGCAGTTTTTAGATGCTGTTGTGGTGGCTAAGCTAACCATAGCTGCACAAGCTGAATTTGAGGGTTCAGCACAATTCATTTTGGCTATCATCACGTTTCCCATTCCTCTTACAGCCTTGCCAAATGTTCTGTGAACGAAAGTGCTTGGATTTATGCAAGACTAGACCAGGTTTGGACTAATCCATTTTTAATTACACCAAGGTATGCAGGTAATGCATGCCAAGATGTACTGAGAGAGACGTAGGGCTAAAGCCTAACTCTCACCCGCCGTGAGCAAAATAGGAGGAACTATGGAAATCGATAAAGCATTTTCTCTTCTGCTTCTTGAGAAGCACAGGAACTGCTCTATTACATAAAGACACTGGAACTGTGGAAGGTCGAATGAGCCTTTATGTGGGATGCTGGGGGGGATGGATGTGTTCATTAAGCTGAAGCGCCCACATCAGCTTGGCGCAAACCCACAACCACAGCTGGGTAACAGCGTGCAAAGCCTCTGTGGAGGACTTTCACGGTACTTAAACGTAATGTCAAAGAGAAAAGAGAGGACTCTAAGGCTCGCTTAAAAGAGCTAAATCACGTCTGCGAGTTAATTAGGTTCCCTTACCCTGCGCAGGAAGTGACTCTACCAGGGGAAGGAAATGGATTTCCTCTTAAGGGTGCTTTGCGCTTATTAGAAAGGCAACCAACACCGCAAGTGCGGGCTGAATCTCTTCATGAACCTTCCACTCAGAGGACACAGCAACGATGCCCTCTAATCAGCTTCTGCATGAAGGGCCCTCGGTGCATTCAACAGCAACAAAAACCGTGGCCTGAACACAAGCCTGTGAATAGGACCCATGGATCCGAAAGTAATTCTGGAAAAGCTTTTCTTGTACAGAGAAATTGGAGCCGAGCAGGTGCTAGTTCTTTTAGAAGAATGCAAATACACTTTTCTTTTGTTCCCACTTCCTCCCCACCTGGATAAATGTCAAGTGGCCACACTAAGTCGCAGCATTCAGGTCATAATCAGCCTCCCCGGCCTCAGCGTTTCTCTCTGTTGGTGCAAGTGATGAGGTATCGTAGCGTGAGGAAAGAGAGAGCATTACAGCTAATCAGCAGGGGAAATGGAAGCGGGCTGCTTGCACACGCGTGTGCATGCACCCTGCTAGCTAGGAGTCCTCTAACAATGGCAGCCTGCTTCCAGAGAGGCGCTGTACTGGTCTGTTCTTCAGGTGCATGGAGCGGTAATGAAGCATAAGCGAACTACTCTCTTGGTTTTTAATGAGAGAGAGAGAGAGAGAGAGAGAAATGATTTACTCTTTCAAAGGAGCTTCCCCAGAGCTGGTGCTAGCTAGGTGACTATTGACTGGCTAGGTGAATGAAATGTGGAGCACAGGAGTTGTGCAGGCTGACCAGGATGCCCAAAAACCAGTTGATGCTATAGTGGTGTTGACCTGCAAAGTGAACACAATTGAAATTACATTCAATCAGGAATGTTCACGACTGTGGTGATAGAAACCAGATATCCAAAGTATGTAATGCCTCTAAAAAGCTATAGTTGTTACACACAAGTTGCCTGAAACCTAAGCCATTAGCTACAGTTGCACTGACTTTCCCAAATAAACTGCAAGTATTAAAATGTATAGAGCACTTTTCAAAGTCACTTTGAGCAATAAGATATATATGCAATATATATGACGCAAGAGCTCATATAGAGCTGACTGAGCGCTTTCCATTGGGAAAGGCTGTGGCCTTTTCTAGACATCTTTCTCTGTAGGTGCTGGAAGGTAGCACCATTGCAGTCCAGCTATTCCTCTCCACCATGCACAAGACAAGCAAGGGAAATCTCTTGTGAAAACCTTTCCACTGTATTACTACAATGTTCTGTTCAAATTGGATAGAAAAACTTTTTGCCAGCATTCAGAAACTATTATCAACAAATTCCTTTACTATAGCCTGCTTTGACAAACTTAAAAAAAAGGTTGACAAAAAAAATGGAAACGTAGCTATTGTAGTTTGCTCTGAAATAAAGTTTTGGCATAGAACATCATTTGTACATCCATTTTGGTCAGAGCCTTGCATGCAGGAAATAGTCTGCATGTGTAGATGCACTGGTAGCTTTGGATAACAAATACATTGGCTGTGTTTGTCTTGTATGCATCATGATCCCTGGAAATCTGCGTTTTCAGATTTCCTTTGCTCATATTTCAGTGATTGAATTGCACAATAAGCTAGAAACATGGATGGAATTTCATGATGTTTAGATGCAGATGCTAGAGCTACCCTAGTAATTTCAGTAAACTCAGAAACAAAGAACAGTTTTCGGATTGTCCAGCTGATAAAATTACCAGCCATAATTTTGCTGGCCTATAGACGTCCCTCTTTTCCCAGGCCTAGTTGGACCAGCTACAAACTTGTCCACATAGTTGTAATAAGGAAAACAACTTAAATGCAGATTCAGCTTTTATTTGGCTCCACCTTACCACATTACAGCACTTATTTGTTCATATCCCTGCTGGAAAAAAAAAAAGTGTCTGTTTGTGTTTGTTTGAGTCTGTCTATTCTTGAGTCAGTTTCTGTCTGCCTCTGTGGATATGGAAATCCCTTGTATCAATAAGTAGATTAAGTGATTAAATGCAAATCAGGACATTTTTGCTGAATGCAATTTTTTATTTTATTTATTTCTTTATTTATTTTGCTTTTCCCATTTCTCGAATCACGCAGCATACAGGGAACTCCCTGCCAATTCCACAGTCATTATACTCTGGGATTGGTTCAGGCTTCACGTTCAGTATGATCTGAATTTTATATTTGCAGTGTGTTTTCATCTCCCTCCAAGATGCCACACCAAACAAATCAGTATTCAGTACACCACAGGCTTAGTTGTGTTGTTACAGTTCATTGCAAATGTGTATGTATAGCTTATTTGATGACAACGGTGCAGCTAAAGACCATTTCTATTAGTCTATTAGTTGATCAACAAATCAAGCGATTATGCCTCATGCTTTGCCTCAATTTGCCTCTGCAGTGCCACAAGCATTCAGAGCTCTGATATCTGGTATTTCAGTGTGTTGAAATGAGTGTGTGAATAACCCTTTGTAAGTACTGTGCACAAGTCAGAGGCCAACCTTTATTTATTTCATTTCCAGTCAAAATGGTCATTAAATACCTTGCTTTTCCCTTATTTGCTATTAACATTTCCGAGAAGCTTGGGTAAAAGATGATCCACTTGCATACGGTCACAGGAAAATAAATAAAAAAGCAAGTTTTAAAGTTCAAAACACTGTAAAAGCACTTGGCTGCATTGACTGAGACTGAGAGAACGGGGATCCATGATTCTCCTTTGGGAAGTGTTTTCTTATTAATCAGAAGCAGAAGGCACATACGGGGCACATCACCAGCCACAGGCTTCACCCTGACCCCTTGTTACACACAAAACTCAGTAACTAAACCCACATGGCAACACAAAATGATATGTGGGGCTAGTGTGTAGTGGGTCTCTGCCACTGGTGACTGCCTGCTAGATGACTGTTGCCTTCCAGACCCTCTTGGTGTGTGCAAGTGTGATTAGCCGACTGCCATCCACGTTGCACATGACCCACGGCTAAGTGCAGCGTGGAGTAGTCGTGGGCTGGATGTTAGGGATCCAGCCTTTTGATAGGAGGGTCACCGGTTTGATTCCTGAACTAACAGTAGCGACTGACGTGCCCATGAGCAAGGCCAATGGATGCTCCACCCCAGAGCTCAGATAGGAACATCACTGGATGTGTTTGGGACAATTTGGATCGTGAAAAACAGAAAATGCAGCCAAATTTGAAGACTGAACTTTGGAGGTCTGCAAAATATCCCAGTACATTTCTTTGCCATGCAAGTGTCGCAAAATGAATGAATACTGTAATAGACAGCAAAGAGTAGGTACACTAAATACTGAGTAATGTGTTATTGTATTTAGATGTTGAGTCTGTAGGTGTCATTTTCAGTTTCTGATCTGTTCTAGACACTGAAAAATGAATGACTTGTATTTACTGTCTGTGTGGGAGTGGAAATTAAATGATGGGTGATCCCTGAACTTTGCACAGCACTTTTTATGCCAAGTTTAATGACTAATTGACTAATCCCTGCACACTTACTGACGATGATTGTGTTGGTGATGACCAGGATGATGGGTGATAGCACTGCACTTTCAATTAAAATATTTTAGTTAAAAATAATAAATCAGAACCACATATAAATTATAAAGCATTTCAGCTTGCCTTCACAAGCTCTAATCTAAAATTTCCCAAGAGCGGTCAGTTATATGATTCTTGCAAGCTTTGTTGTGCATTCCCTTTTGGCCTTTTATTAACAATTTGTATGTCTTATGTCAGCAAAAGGTTTGAAAATGTTTCAAGGCAATTGCCATTATTTTGAAGAAATCCCAGAGCGGTACAGGAAATGAAGTTTGCTTGAATTTGATCTTTATTATATATTAAATTTTAAGCTCTTCATATCCTCTGCATTGTGTTCCTCTAGATGTAGTGCTTTGAATATGCATAGTAACGAGCATTGCGAGTGGTGTTCATTAGAAGACCCCATAATGTCAAAAGACCATTCCAGTTTCAACCGCAGGCCGCTTGCTCAGACAAAGCCTTCTACATGAGACTAAAGTACAAAGACTTTCTGTTTACAGTCCCATAAGTTTCATGAAGAGAGTGCGAGCCTTCTAATGAGGAGGAAGTAGAAAGTGGTATTTAGGATGGACTCATTTACTGGGCGAAGCCGCAGAGCAGGTCAATAAGACGTGATGGTGGGTCGCGGTGGCTGATGGGATGAAAGCAGGAGATCCAGAAGGTCATGTGGTTCATTTAGTAAACAAATCCAAAGGGTAGGCTTGTGCTCCAGCCTTTTGAAGTCACCCTGTTGGCTCAATAGCAGGTCGATGGGCCAGCACTGGGCTTCAATGCCGCCTTCTCCCTACAGGGCTTTTGAAGTTGCCTCCTTGCTTCCAAAAAACAAATTATGGGAACAAAGCGTGTGGTAACTGGTTGTCCATGAGAAGCATTCGACATAGTGGGAAGCTTTGCATTTGCCAAGCAGATGTGACCAACAACTCCAAAACCACTGTAGCAACACCAAAACCTTGTATATTTGAAGCCACTTTCTAATGTGTGACAATGCATTTTCTTGCTTTGGAAGTTAAGGGATAACAGGATCCTTTGAGAAAGGGGAAAAATGATGGAATAGGACTTGAAGACCGAGAGGAGACAAGTAACCAAAACATATTATAATCTAGCAACAGATTTATCACACGTCTGCCTCCGTTCTTTGTTCTTTGACTTTCTTCTGAGCGTGTCCCTTTGCTAATTCGCGAAACCAGTGGGACCCAATTATATTTGGGAGGAGGATGCTGGCTCTCTTGCCTGCTCACTCGCACCTAACTGGAACAAAAAGAGTCTTGCTGGAGTTGCAGGAGTGCGCATGTTTAAAAGTGGAGTGCTTTTATAAGGCTCAGTGCTGGGCCTGGCTGGGTTCCTGTGATGTTTTGGCAGCCGTAGGGAGAGTAATTTCCTCCTCTTCTCCAGGCTGACATTTGTTAAAGGAACCCCCCAGAGAGCCGCTCTCAACCCCTGATGGTGATTAGTACGCTCGCTACACAGCATGGCCACCCAGAGCAGCCTCAGTCAGCAAAGAGACAGACAAGACGGACGGACGGACGAGACAGAGGGACCACGGTAAACAGAATGGAGAGAACGAGACCGTAATGAGAGAGAGGGAGGGAGAGAGAGAGAGAGAGAGAGAGAGATGGAAAACACAGACACACAGATGCTGTGGGATGGGGAGACAGAGATGGGGAGAAAAAGTGAAACAAATATGGAGAGAGAGGGGGAGGGAGAGAGAGAAGCGTAGAAGCATACTTCACACTAATAGCTTCAATTGGGCAGGATTAGTGGTAAGGTCAGAGGGGCTCGTGTTGAGATGCTGCTTACCTTCTGGCCCACAGTGATGTGTTGGAGGGTAATTATGAGATAAGAAATATATTGATTGCGCTGAGATATGGTTTCATATGGAGCCCTTAATTGAAAGTGGTGTCTGAGCACATGCTTCTATCGGATTGACTTTAGTGCTCGATTTCTCCTGGGATGAAAACAGATACTGATAGCTTTAAACGCTCATCATGGCTTAGCCTTCTATGCATGGCTCTAGTAAGGCTAAATTAGGTGGAAACATACTTCTACAGCAATCTATAGAGAACAGAATTTTATATTGCCATAGATCACCAGACTGAGAAGGACTGCAGTGGTTCAAGACTAAAAATAGCTTTTAATGAAGAAGCTTCATTGCTAGTGTCACGTGACCCAGGCCTCAGTTTAAAATCTAAATGATGTACTTAACGTGGGGAACAAAAAGCTTTCCTGCAGTGTAGTAACTAATAGGGATAGATGTTTCTGTTAAATTTGATATTCAAATTATTTCAAGAAATTTACAATTAATACCTCCCACTCAGAGTATAGGAATCTTGATCATGTGTCAGTGATGCTACTCAGCATATTAATATTACTATACTATAGTAAACCCAGATCCAGACTAT
The DNA here is from genome assembly GCA_034552555.1 of Semaprochilodus insignis. NCBI lineage: Eukaryota > Metazoa > Chordata > Actinopteri > Characiformes > Prochilodontidae > Semaprochilodus > Semaprochilodus insignis. The sequence continues at coordinate 18,365,052 of CM067498.1, forward strand.
ATTCATAGTAGGGGACGTATGACATGAAATTTACACAGGGAAAGCTGCTAATCTACAGACTTCTTTTGAGGATGACTGTATGATGTAGCTAAGCTAGCATCAACTAAGGTTTACCTTACCTTAGTTGATGCTAGCTTAGCTACATCATACAGTCATCCTCAAAAGAATAGTTGCACAAATAGTTGCACTCAAAAGGGATCAACCAACAGGAATAAAACTTGGTAGATAGGTTTGACATCATGAAACATGCAGGACAGCCGGGCAGGTAAGCAAAGACGGGCTCTCTCACAGTACCTGACTGACCCAACAACCACGATTGTGGACATTCAGCGAGCAGGTGGTGCCCTCCATGAGACTTCTTGTTAGTGCCAGCACCATTGGGAGACAGCCCTTTTGACCATGTCAGTGTCGCCAAAGACTGGCATTCAGTGATTCACATTGACGAGTCCCGCTTTTGTCTTGGTGGAGATGACCAATGAATCGGGTTGTGGAGGCACCGTGGTCATCACCAAGATGAACAGTTTATTGTCATGCATCACACGTCCAGAAAGCCTGCTGTCATTCCACCTCCACCGCTACCGCAAAATCAGCAGGAACTATGTGAGAATATTCAAGCAGCATGGGATGGATAATCACAGGACACAATTAGGAACCTCTACAACTCCATGCTGAGACGTCTGGCATGTTGCATTAGCAAACATGGTGGCCTGACACCATACTGAGAGCCACTACTTTTGTATGTGTAGTTCAATAAATATTGCCCATATCAGTCCAAATTTGTTCCTGGTAACCTTTACCTTCCTTCCCAATAGCACTGCAATCCCACACTTCCCAATTATTTTTTTTTGATGATGAGCGTCTTCTACCTCACACCTTAGGTAGGTTATAAAATGGACTTGATCTTTATAAGCAGGATAGAGTTGTTCAGGACGGAGTGCTTTTCTGAGCTTTGTGCGTGTGTTTTGTAATTGGCCAAAGTTTTTAAACTTTTCCTGAAATATTCGATCTGACTTGCCCTTGGAAACTAGGCTAACGTCCACACACAGGAAGGTTTTAAAAACAAAGCATGCTGCAAAAAGTAAAGCATGTCTAACAATGTGATTATAGTGTGTTTCACTGACGCTGTATACATTGATCTGCATTATATCAGACCTCTATAATTTGGTAGCTCATGCAAATTTAATGCCTGATTTTGCTTGAAAATAAAAACCTACAGCCCACTATTTACATTGTTATGGCTATGCAACAGCCCCTGATTAGACAAAGAAGTACAGCTCAGTGGAGTTACAGTGGATTAACAATTTATAGTAACACTTTACTGCAGGCTACATGACACCTACATAAGTTCATGACTACTGACTTAACCCTACTTAAATGGCCTCTGTATATGCTTATCCCAGTAGGTTTCATCCGTCAAAAGCACCTTTAGCTAACTTTGATCAATAATGTTGTATACTGTAATAAGCACTTATAAGCAGTTATGAAGAGTCATGTCAGATTTTAACCTGACTTTAGTTAAAGATCATCAAGTCGTATGTTTTCTGTATTTTGCTTTAACTGTGACACCCTATTTACTAGAACTGAGTTTAATTAGAAAGCTAAAGCCAAATTCAATTATAAGCAGGTTATTAACTCAAGTCACAGCTAAATTGCTGAGCACACAGAAATATGTCGTCAGTCATATTTCAGACAGCAGCAAACGAAAACAGCTACAGACATGTGTGAAGTGTCAGCATGTTCAAATAATGGAAACGGATGTCTTAAAAATCTCCGCCCCGGAGAGCCAGTTTTTATGAGAACACTATTTTTATGTGGATAGGAGGCCAAAACGTAGAGAATGCGTAGAGAAACCTATGGTTTGAGAAACATTCAGATATGTGTGGTAAGGGCCTATGCTCTTCCTCTTTTGTTGCAAGGCCGTTATTCTGTAAGTAGCACAGTCTGTTCTGCTGCAATTTCCGTCTATTCTTATTTTGGGACATGGCTGCTGAACTGCTGAGCTGATAAGCTAGGGCTGACTGGTGTTGGCCTTTCTGGAGAAAAGCAGAGAGAAACTCTAGTGCTGATGGACAGAAGGTGTTATTCATGGGTTTATGGGGTTAATAAGCAAATAGCAAGCATTAGAAATGAAAACCCCGCTATATGGTTAGAGAGTAAGAGTAAGACACAAAGACACAGATGGATGAGTGGAAGGTTGCTCCTTAAGGGCCTGCTCTTCAATTGGCCTTCTCCTGGGGTCATTACCATTACAGAGGACTCTGCTGAGAAGAGGGAGGAAGTGAAATAAGGTAAAACACAGAAAGAGCATGAAGGGTGAACAGGGAAGCGAGCAGATAGTAAAGTTAACAGAAAAAGAGTGTGCGGTCGGGCTAAACTATATCTGTCATTGTGCCACACTGTCATGGAGTGACTCAGAATGGCTGCAGGTCATCTTCAGTGATGAGTCCCGCTTTTGTCTTGGAATATTGGCATGCAAGTGGAATATTGACATGCACGTGGTCAGCGCCATAATGTACAGTTTGTTGTCAAGCGTCACAAGTCCAGAAGGCCTGGACAACTCCATGCCGAGATGCATGGCATGCTGCATTAGCAAACATGGTGGCCTGACACAATACTGAGAGACACTACTTCTGTATGTGCAGTTAATATTAAATATTGCCCATATCAGTCTAAATATATCATCATTTATTGTTCCTGGTAGCCTTTATTTTCCTTCCAAATAGGGTTGCAATCCCACACTTACTTCTGGGTGCAACTATTCTTTGGATCATGAGTGTATATGAGTGCATTCACTGCTATCAAAGAGTGCACACAGCTTAAGCACAAGCTGTGCTTTATTGAACAACTGTAGTGGGCTATAGCCATGCCGTGACCATTTCCAGGTAACAGCTTGCTCTATGCTCAGTTCATGTCTGCACGCTCTCATGTCCAGCTCTCGACTGACCAGTACTTCTGGTGAGCTAGCCCCTCACTTCTTTAAGAATCTTTGCCAGTACAAACCCAGAGAATAAATATTAGAAAAGTAATAAATCCATTTCCCAAACACACTACACTATGGAAAACTAGCATTCAGCCCCAGTGTGTGATACAAGATTGTATTTTTGTATGCTGTGTACACGCTGACACGTCCTCAAAGATGTTCTTTGGATGAATCAGTTCATGTGATCCAACAAACATAAAATATTTTTGTAGGTTAATCTTTAACCACAGCACCATAAGGATTCACTAACGTTTTCAGTGTCTTGGAAGTTAGAAATCGGTGACAAATTAAAGGAAAAACCTGAATACAGGAGTGGAGAAATACTTCCTGGCCAAAATAAAGGCCACCACCTGGATTTAACTAAGCAAATAGGCAAGGGCCTCCCATTGGATAATTACTCCATGGGTAATTATGATTCAACTGGCAACAAGTTATTTAACCCTAACTGATGCAGTGATTAACTTCTAATTTGTTAAACAATAATGTCGAAAGACACATCCTGTGGTCGTGGAATAGATGTTATAGATGAATAATCTGTTTCAGAAGGGTCAAATTATTGGCATGCATCAAGCAGAGAAAACAAGGAGACTGCTGAAACTACTAAAATCGGGTTAAGAACTGTCCAACGCATTATTAAAAAGGTGAAGGGCAGTGGAGTAACATCATCTTCGAGGAAGGAATGTGGTCAGAAAAAAATCTAACACGTTTCATAGAAAAACAACAGTAGAACTCAGGGATATGTTTAATAGTGAAAGTAAGAGCATTTCCACACGCACAATGAGAAGGGAACTCAAGGGTTTGGGACTAAACAGCTGTGTAGCCTTAAGAAAACCACTTGTCAGTGAGGTTAACTGGCAAAAACGGCTTCAATTTGCTAAGGAGCATAAAGATTGGACTCTGGAGCAATGGAAGAAGGTCATGTGGTCTGATGAGTCCAGATTTACCCTGTTCAGGGTAAGAAGAGAGGCAGCTGAAGTGATGCACCCATCATGCCTAGTGCCTACCATACAAGCCTGTGGGGGCAGTGCTATGATCTGGGGTTGCTGCAGTTGGTCAGGTCTAGGTTCAGCAACGTTATGTGCCCAAAGAATGAGGTCAGCTGACTACCTGAATATACTGAACCACCTGGTTATTCCATCAATGGACTTTTTCTTCCCTGATGGCACGGACATATTCCAAGATGACAATGCCAGGATTCATCAGGCTCAAATTGTGAAAGACTGGTTCAGGGAGCATGAGACATCATTTTCACACATGGATTGGCTACCACAGAGTCCAGACCTGAACCCCATAGAGAAAATTTGGGATGTGCTGGAGAAGACTTTGCGCAGTGGTCCAAATCTCCCATCATCAATACAAGATCTTGGGGAAAAATTAATACAACTCTGGATAGATATAAATGTTGTGACATTGCAGAAGCTTGTGGAAACAGTGCCACAGTGCATACATGCCGTGATCAAAGCTAAAAGCGGTTCAACGAAATATTAGAATATGTGACCTTTTTTTTGGCCAGGCAGTGTGTAACTGGTGGAGATCAGACCAGATGCTTGACAGCATATCTTAATAGATCTATGCAAACGTTCAGCCATGCTCTGTAGCATGTATAAACATGCTAAACAAGTCTATTTGATCTTGATTTTGGATCAGTGACAAGAGGCAAAGAAGTTCTCTATCATTATCTGCTACAGAGAGTTGTACATGTACATACTGTACATTAGTGCACTAGGTATGGAAGAACAGAACTCAGGAAAGGAAAGGACATCGATGCAATATCTGATCAGACTGCATTGGCAAGAAAGTCTATGCACAGCTACATAGAGAGAGAGAGTGCTACTGTGTTATAGGAGAGCTACAGTGCATAAATCCCACATTACGAAGATGAATGCACGTTTGAGAGTTCAGTGGAGCAGAAACCACAGGCACGTTCTATGCAGATGCAGGGAAAAAGTAATATGGTCAGATGAGTCATCCTTCATTATATTCTCCACAAGTGGGTGAGTGCTAGTGTTACCTGAGTCCTACAGTGAGGCGGTCTGTTGTCTTTGTTATGCACTATGAGGCCAGGGCTGGCATGGTTTGAAGGGAAAGGTTATTGCAGGGTACCTTTATGCAGTGATGAAACCTTTCTAGCCTGATGATCAGGGGTAATCTCTTCCAGGATGACAATGCTCCCATCAACAGGGCATGAGGGGTCGTTGAATAGCTTGATGAATATGACAGTGATGTATGTGGTCATGCTCTGGCCTTTGAACTCACCAGATTTGAACACAATCAAACCACTATGGAAGATTTTGAGCTGACGTCGTAGACAGTGCTCTCCACCAGCATCATCAGAGGACCAGTTGAGAAAATAGCTTTGGGAAGAATGGTAGTCATCCCTCCAGCACAGTTCAAGAGGCTTCCAGAAGCTGCTGTTATTTACTTACTAAGACACTTAATATGGGGTTTTCCTATCACCTGTTTGTCACCTGTCTATATACACTCATCATCAGAAACATAGTTGCACATATAGTTGCACCCAGAAGGAATGAAACTTGGTGGGTAGGTTTGACATCATGGGACATGCGAATGATCAAAGTTTCACGCTCGGCTGGGCATGTGACGTAAGCAAAGATGTGATTTGATGAACCATGATTGCGGACATTTAGTGAACAGTGAGTCATCCTGTTAGTTCCAGCACCATTTGCAGAGAGCCGCATGACGCAGGACTACATGCACACATACCGTTTCGACAACTACCCTTAACACCAAGTCAACAACGCCAAAGACTGCAATGGGGTTGTGCCAGACTGTCATGGAGTGACTCAGAATGGCAGTGGGTCATCGTGGTCAGTGCCAAGTGGAACGGTTTGTTGTCACACAGCAAAAAGGCCTGATGTCACTCCGCCTCCACCCCTACTGCAATATCTGCAGGAACTGTGTGAGAATGTTCTAGCTGCATGGTATGGATTATTACAGGTCACCATTAGGAACCTCTACAACCCCATGCCAAGACGTATGCATGTTGTGTTAGCAAACATGGCAGCCTGTAGTGAGCCACAGCCATGCTGTACAAAAGCGAGGCTTCTGGCTAACAGCTTGTGTTACACTCATTTCATGTCTGCACTCTCTCACGTCCAGCTCTCGACTGACCAGTGCTTCCTATTACATAAAGCACAGACAGCGGGCTAGCCCCCCCTTTTAACTTTAAAAGTCTTTGTCAGAATAAACCCAGATAATAAACGTTAGAAAAGTAATTAATTCATTTCCCAAACACACTGCACTACGAAGAACTATCATTCAGCCCCAGCATGTGATGCGAGAGCTTATGTAAGAAAGCCATGTGATGTCTGAGGGCACTGGCCTGTGCCTGTGTAATCTTCATCTCTTACTGTTCCTTCACACACACACGTGTTGTGGCACAGCATTGGCTCAGCAGCTAGAGTGTCCAGCACTGCAGCCTAAGCCCAATGAGAGTCATATCCAACTACACTAGCTGAGCACGACCAGCGCTGAGGAGGAATTTAAACCTCTTGAGAGTGAGAGAGAAAAAAGAGGGGGAGAGCGAGAGGGAGGAAGGTCTCTGTATGTAGCCTTTACCCCCACCGAAGCAGGATGTTTTCCTTTATTGCTCTGTTTCTCATGTACTTGATAAATTATACATTTGTGGTATTGCTGGGCAGCGTTTGGTGAAAGAGAAAAGTCAATAAAGTGTTTGTGTTACATTCATGCTGATGAGTTGACTCCGGAAAGCCTTAATGTTTTCCGTCGAGAAAGGGAGAGAGAGAGAGAGGGACTGAGAGGGAGCTGGGGCAAGGCAGCTAGGGGCAGCCATGCAAATATCTCAACTAGCAATTCATTAGTTTCCCCCTTTCCCCTGCACCTCTCCTGCAGAATAATGGCCCCGAAAATATGGCAGTCACCACTCTCCCGAGCAGAAATTGGATTTTGGATGAATGATCACAAGTTTTACATACATCAACCCCTCATGTTTTAAATCCTGGCTCACCGTAGCCTGTGATCAGAGTTGGTGAGGAAATGAAGAGATGGCTGTTCTGGTGGAGCCACTCCACACACCAGTCACCAGACACTTCACATCTAGCTTACCTGCTCAGCAAAAACAAACATGCCTCTCCTTTTCCGTGACCTTGTAACTGATGCTTAAGTATTCAGGTAGTTTTACAGCTAGAGTGTATAGAGGTCTGGGCATCTGTTAACTTGAATTTGACCGGTAAAAACAATGCGAGACAAGCAAATTAAAACTGGTCACAATATCCAGAATATAATAGAGCCAACCAGGTACATATAAACCTTGAAACAAATACAATTGTGTCGTTAAGCCAGGTGTTCTAGAGAAGAGACCATGAACTGCTGCGGTTTAACAGGAAAGAGAGCCTTGCTGAACTTTGAGGAGCTGCCTTGCACATGTTGAATGCAAAGGTTGGGTTTATTTTAACTTCAGCTCCTTCGAGTCAAGAGTCAATAGGCTTTTATTGTCATTCCATCCATGTACAAGAACACAGTGGAGTGATATTACGTTCCTTCAGGAACAAGGTGCAACATGGAACAAAAGAGTACAAAGTGCAAACGTGCAGACATAAATGTGTAAACAAAAATTAAAACTAGAAACAATACAATAAATACGATCAATTAAACAGACGTTAGACACAGTAAACAGACAGGACAGTGCAGCACCCACACCGCACTCATTTTCGGATGTGAGGTAGTAGAATAAGGTGCGGAGAGATTTAGCATGCTGTGATCTGTGAGTTCACGCAGTCAAATAACAAAACATTTCCATGAAGTTAGAAATGCTTTTGCAATCAATGCAGGACTGTATACTGAAGTTAATAGCATCTTATATAGTATATTAAATGTCACACAAAGTTAGCCTGTATGCTAATATGCAGATATGCTCACAGAAGTTGTCTGGGAACACATGCATACTCTTCTACAGGTCGTTAAAGACATTTGGACTGACAAATTCTTTTACATTTGGCATTGAAGCAACATTGCTCCAGTTTAAAACTGGTTTTAGTGCTGGAGCAGAAGCCAATGGAGCCAATATTCTATACATTAGATGAAAAGGTCATCATGAAGGTAATATGTCACATCATAAGGGTAATATGCCAAATCAACTGAAACATTTTATTAAAATGGAATTTTTCAGCATCAAGAAAACTCCATGAAGAAGCGCCCTACTTCGTCATCACCAGAGAAGTTGGGCCAAATGCCTCAAACCGAATAAAAGAGCCTTGTTAACTACAATAGTTTCATATTGTAAGTGAGAGCTTTGAATGCCCTACGGTCAGCTCTTTTCGAATTCATGTGGTCAAACACATTAATGAAGATAGATAAAATATGTAGAGTGTCATGTGGGATGGGGGATGAATATTGCAGAGCAGTAGCCAAATGTATTGTTAACAATGATTGCAGACTTTTTTTTTGTATTTTTTGTAATGTATTTTTTTTGTATCTTTTGCTTTTTTAAGCTACAGCATTCAGGTAAAGTGATTTATGTGGAGGACACAGGATTATACACTTTTACATCACATTACATTTTACAACTAGCAAAATACAGGGGTTNTTTTTTTGTATTTTTTGTAATGTATTTTTTTTGTATCTTTTGCTTTTTTAAGCTACAGCATTCAGGTAAAGTGATTTATGTGGAGGACACAGGATTATACACTTTTACATCACATTACATTTTACAACTAGCAAAATACAGGGGTTGGACAATGAAACTGAAACACCTGTCATTTTAGTGTGGGAGGTTTCATGGCTAAATTGGACCAGCCTGGTGGCCAATCTTCATTAATTGCACATTGCACCAGTAAGAGCAGAGTGTGAAGGTTCAATTAGCAGGTAAGAGCACAGTTTTACAGTTTTGCTCGAAATATTGCAATGCACACAACATTATGGGTGACATACCAGAGTTCAAAAGAGGACAAATTGTTGGTGCACGTCTTGCTGGCGCATCTGTGACCAAGACAGCAAGTCTTTGTGATGTATCAAGAGCCACGGTATCCAGGGTAATGTCAGCATACCACCAAGAAGGACGTTTTCCTCCACCAGCATCACGTAGTGACCTGGCCACTATCCTGCAAGAAGAATGGCTTAAAATCCCTCTGACCACTGTGCAGGACTTGTATATGTCATTCCCAAGACGAACCGACGCTGTATTGGCCGCAAAAGGAGGAGGAGGCCCTACACCATACTAATAAATGATTGTGGTCTAAAACCAGGTGTTTCAGTTTCATTGTCCAACCCCTGTAGGTATCCTAATAAAGCATCTTTATGGTAATTGCCTCATATTTGACTGATGAGTGATAACACAATGTAGGTTTTGCACAGCCTTAGCATTTTTACCATTTGTTCATGGAACTGAATAATTACTGAACACAGTCACGGGACAAAAAGTACCTAGCATAAACTCGGAAACTGTGATGCGAAAATGTGATCATGTTTCTTTTCTATTAATTATGGTGTTCATTGCAATTGCATTTGAGCACTGAAGTCCGAAAAACAACCAGCACCCAGATGTTTTCATAGTAAGCTGTAAAGCAACATGGATACAGTCCATTTTGTTGTCAGTCAGATTTTTTTCGTCATCAGATTTTGGTCATAATATTGGATGTAATACTGAACTGTGAACCCAGCCAGAAATGTCCATAATGGAAAGTAGTTTTCCAGAGCCTCTTATGTCTCTAAAACCTGCCCCACGGTATCATGAAATGGTTATTAATACACTGATTTGCATGAGACTTTGTTTTGTGATACTTTTGAGATGAGGTTTTGGTCTAAACTGCATTTAACATTATACATTAAACCCATTCATGTTAGGTAGGTGCGTATCCAGCATTGCAAGGTTAAATAAGATAAAAGGCAAATATAAAATAGTTGCATTTGCACTGTTACATGTCATGACCCCTAGTTCCTATCACCATCACTGTAAACAAACAAGGCAGCATGTTTCTCTAGAATGTACCGCGTCACATCAACTATATTATGCAGAAATTGTATCGGTAGTAAAAAAGGTGGAGGGCAGCATAGAGGTGCAGTGGGTAGCGCTGTCACCTCACAGCAAGAAGAGCCTGGGTTTGATTCCCAGGCAGGGTGTCTGGGGTCCTTTCTGTGTGAAGTGTGCATGTTCTCCCTGTGTCTGCATGGGCTTCCTCCCACAGTCCAAAGACATATGATCAGGTGAATTGGATATGCTAAATCGCCCCTAGGTATAAGTGTGTGTGTGTGAAAGTGTATGCCTACCCTGCAATGGACTGGTGGCCTGTCCAGGGTGTATCAGCCCATTGAGTGCTGGGGCTCCAGTCCTTCCCGTGACCCATAGGGATTAAGTGGTTTTTAACTGGCGGAATTGCACTTTTACTGTCAATTCTGATTGTGGAAAAACAATATATAATAGCTTGCATTCTGGAAATGTGGTCTCTGTGTGGCCAGTGTTTATAGTACTTTGGTTTCATTTTATTAGAAGCAGAAGAGATTGAACGAGTTCAGTCAAAACTATCTAAATCAAGTTTTCAAGACATTCCTTTAGTGCAGAGTAGCAGCATGGGATCATTAACTTTATTAATGCAAAATGAAATATCTTTTTGTCATCGAAACATGTCGTATTGAATTTGATCTGTACTTCTCAGCGCAAGTTTCTAATTGGCCCAGTGCCACGAACTACAGAGCAGACAAATTTGCCGTTGCATGCATGCGTTTTTGCACTTGACGAGGCCAGAAATTGTTCTTCCCTTTTTATTTCTTTTTGGCTTTGGGTTTTGTCAGAAACGAGACGCATCCGTTGCCAAATCAGCTGATGTCTGTCTGCTTACCAGAGGATGAAGAGCAGCACATGTAGGCCTAATCATTTTAGTCCCTGCTTGAGTCCGCTTTTCATGTCTTCATGAAATAAAATAATCAATGCATGTTTCAGAGAGAAAGAGCTAATTAAGATAATGAGATTTTCTCTGTGGAGTGGCGTCTACCAGCCAAACGCGGGGGCTCATGTTTCGAATTGAAATCTGAGAGAGAGAGAGAGTGTGAGAGAGTATGTTTCGTGTGAGCATGTATGCCCGTGTACATGTGCGGGTGGGTGTTTCTCATCTCTGCCTTTTCTGGGTAGTTTGTTTCCTGCATGCAGGACAGTCTCTTCTTTTTATTTGTCATGTACGTGCATTTGTCATCATTATGAGCGCATGATGAAGCACAGTTTCACAAAGGTGAAAGCGTCGCCATGTTAACAAAGTAGGAAAACCAAACTGGTTGCTCCACTGCTCTGCGTGTCCATGGGAAAAGAAAAGAGAGCCAGTAGACTGCAAATAAGATCTGACACGTTCTGCATTTTATAATGCAGCTGGGACAGGAAAAGTGGGAAAGAAAAAACCTTCCATTGTCTGAAAGTAAACATGAATGTCAGTGAGGCGACGCCAATGACACACACAAATGAATAAGCAGCCGAACAGCAGACTCCAGCTTTCCAGCGCTTGCAGAGCTTGATATTGACTACCACTCTGTGAATAATATGGAAGTGGAAACCAAATTACTCCCTATCGTGTTCCCCAAAATGGTGTAGGCAGGAGAGAAAAAGCCTTTCAGGGTTGCTTTTTGATGCCTTGTTTCGCCAAGTGTGACTAGCGTACCCCAATTTCTACTCTAACATCTATGACCAATAAAAACATGAACCATTCAAAGCTTTGAAATATCAACATTTATGCAATTCGCTGTGGGTTCTTGCATCTGGACCACAGCTTATGCATTTTCTACAGTGAACATACTACAGTATCCTGTTCTGGGTGCCACTATTACAAAAATAAAAGTAATGTTCAGGGATTTGATATTCTGCTGAAAGTTACACAGACCAAGAATTCACAAGTTATGCAGACCAATAACAATTAACAGGGCTGTAAAGTGTGACATACACTTGGCTAATACAAAAATGCTATGGCATAACTGAATGCGTGGTTAATTGCATGGTTGTGAATGGAGGCTTAGTGCGGCTAGAGAGGAACTAGTCTAGCTACTTCATGCTAGCTTAATTAAAGCCAAAAACAATGAACAGATATTTTCAGGTTTTGGAATTGACACCTGCTGCTGCACTTTTAACTAAGACAGTTCTAAAATGGGGTCCGGCAACACCACCTTTTCTGAACGCGCACTGGCGTGTGCGTTCAGAAAAAGTGGTGTTGCCGGACCTCATTTACATGATGCTGGGCTGTCAGTGTACCTGTAAGGAAGACCAAAGGTGATCTGGCATCGTACAAAATTACACCCCACACCATGACACCAGGCCTTCTGGACGCATGACGCGTAGTGTTAAGGGCAGTTGTCTTAACAGTCTGTGTACATGTAGTCCTGCGTTGTGCAGCTGTCTGCCAATTGGGCTGGCACTAACAGGTTGACTCATGGAGGGCATCACTGCTCGCTAAAATGTCTTCAATTGTGGCCGTTGGGTCACTCTGCACAGACAATCCGTCGGTTCTCCCTCTCTGTGGCTTACCTTAATGAACCTTTGCACCTTAATAAACAGTGTACCTGCACCAAACACTCTTCCTTTGGACAATGTACAGATTATACTGCTGTGATGGCAGTTCCTGCACACAGCTATGGCATTAGCAGGAATGTATTCCACCAGACACTACATTTGTCTATGATGTAATCTAGGCTGTATCATTAAACACATGCAAATGTGCAAAAAAATAATATGGTAAAAGAATATTCAGCAAGCATGACTACTGATTACAGTTGACAGCTGATGTCTTACCATCAGTGTCTCTTTTATTTCACATAAAGAGACACTGCTTATGGGATATGGAACCGGCAGCTCCAGCAGACTACAGGATGAGGTGAAACCTCACATCCTTAGAATATACCTTATACCCATATCTAGTGCTGTTGATAATCTATTAAATCTATTGTAAATATCTATTTCTACTTGGTGATGAAGCTTAATAGTGTAAATTGGAAACACACTTGGGCGCTGAACATGTCCTTCCCTGGAGCACGCCTAAGCCTCAGTCTTATTAAATCCATATTGTACCAAAATCTCTTAACTCTGACTGAGAAAACTGTGTTTGGACATGAACAGAAATCTAAGAACTAGCTTGTGGAGTCATATTGGGGCATGACTCTATGTGTCTCACACCCCCATGTGAAACCGTTGGGTCTTTTTGATCTTTATAAGAATAGGGCAGAATAACCTTGAAAAGGCCCAAAATGTGTTGCTGGTTCCTGGTAGGAGAACAGATCATAGACGCCTTGATCCTCTTAGCATCAAAATCCAATGAGGCAGGGTAATATGGTATGCTGTTAACCAGTGTATAGTGAATACACTGCTCGCCATCCAGGAAAAAAAAAGCTGATAAATAGCTCTGCTGCTCCTATAATCGAACAGCCTTCTAATTCTCCTCACTGAGCACAGAACATCATATTTCATGCATGGTATCATCAGAAAAACCGCTAGCTTCCAAACAACAACTGTTCAGGAGAGGAGAAAAATGACCAGGCTCCCCAGTGCCTTGGCCTAATTATCACAAAACAAGGTGTTTAGAGCTGATTTTTAGCTCTTAGCAATGAAACACCAGTACAACGTGTGTTTGTCTGAGGGCAACAGGAGACTAAAGATGTTGAGGCAGGTGTCAAAAACCGAGACGGTTTTACTCCCAACGGAGGCCATTGACAATGAACTAATGTAGTGGATAAAAGGAATTAGGAATTAAATACATATATTAACTAAATAATAGTTGCACCCAGAAGGAATTAACCAACAGGAATAAAACTTCCTGAGACATGTGAATGATTCAAGTTTCTCCCTCGGCCATGCATGTGACGTAAGCAAGGACAGGCTTTATCGCTGCACGTGACTGACTATATAAGGTCATCCTGTTGTGCGTGTTGTGCTGTTGTAAGTGGGATAGTCTTATTGCTGTATTGCATGCCGTACCGGTCATGCAAATACTACCATAGCACGCTTTTGGCACGCTCCGGCGACGTGAAAGATCTAGGAGACCTACAGAAACCACAGAGAAGGAGAACCAACAGATTGTCCGACATGTGCAGAGTGACCCAACAGCCACGACTGCAGACATTCAGCGAGCAGTGATGCCCTCCATGAGTCATCTTGTTAGTGCACACCGTTAAAACAACTGCCCTTAACACCATGCGTCACACGTCCAGAAGGCCTGTTGTCATGGTGTGGGGTGTCAGATTACCTTTGGTCTTCCTTACAGGCACATTGATAGCCCAGCATTACATTAATGAGGTCCTGCAACCCTACTTCTTCGGATGCACACTCTGGTGCACTTCTTCAACAGGGCAACGCTTGTTGGCGTTCTGCTGCCGTCTCAAGAGCTTGCCTTGAACATGCAGATACTATGCCATGGCCAGCTGCATCACCAGACCTTTCCCCTATTGAAAAAGTGTAGGACGCTACTGGACGTCCTATCAACTCTCCGCTCCTACTGCAAAATAGGAACTGTGTGATTATTCAAGCTACATGGGATGGATTATCGCAGGACACCATTAGGAACTTCTACAACTCCATGCCGAGATGTCTGGCGTGTTGGGTTAGCTAACATGGCAGTCCAACATCATACTGAGAGACACTACTTCTGTACGTGTAGCTCAGTAAATTTTGCCCATATCAGTCTAAATGTATCCTAATTTATTGTTCATGGTAACCTTTATCTTCCTTCCCAGTAGCATTGCAATCCTACACTTCCTTCTGCTATTCTTTTGATGATGAGTGTATATAATGTCTAAAAAGTGAGCACATATGCATCTAGATCAATGCTGAGACACACTTAGCATGCATTCCACTGTGTGTGTTTGGCGCTGAGCCTGTTTGAGCTGGAAATCAGACAGTGTATCTCCCAGAGATCAGTCGCGGTAGCATGCCAATGCTGAACATGAGCAGCCAGTTCCAAGCCCAGGCCAGGCAGCTGAGGATGCAGCTGGTGCTGCTCTGTAGATGCGCCCTGATTAACCTCCTGATCTAGCACAGGGGAGAGCACTGCTCTAACCAGCATCAATAATGAACAGCGTTCTTAGCTTAGAAAGGTGGGGGAAGAGTGTTCAGTATGTTTGCTTCTTTTCTGATGCATTTTTATTCTTTAGACACGCTTCACTTTTAGAAAGGGTTTAAAGTGTTTGGATCCCACATAAAGCTCAAGGATCCCTCACCCCCTATTTCTACTAATGTTAGGTTAGGCTTGATAACCATAAGCAACATGTAGAGGTCACTGCAAATGTGGTGGGTTCAAAGGTTATCACGTCACTTGCTTGCGATTTCTTAATTCATTCATTTCCTTACTTTAAAGGAACATTCCACAGGTGTGATTTGATTTGATGTTTCTGGATGTAGGCAATATCAATGTTCAGTCACTCCTGCATCAAAGAATTACACAGTTCAGCCATATTTGGTGGATGCCTTCCCTGGCACAATTATGACGAGGCTGGGATTTTAGCCACTGCTGGTAGATCCGTATGACTATACGTTTCCATATACCTGCAAATTCAGCTACTTCCTTCACACTATGGCCTTTGGCATGCCCAAATACAGTCTCTTCTTTTAGCCAATCATTAACACATTTCTTTATGACCCATTTTCCACACATAGCATGAGACATTCACTGCACTGTACTACTTCATAATTAAACTATTACATACAATTACAGACTGTAGTGTATGCGATACCCTGCATACATTTTTAGCCCCCTATTACCTGGTTGTTCAGCGATCCGGACCCCTACAGGGCCACCACAGAACAAGTATTATGTGTGTGGTGGATCATTCTCAGTGCACTACAGTGACACTGACGTGGTGGTGGTGTGTTAGTGTGTGTTGTGCTGGTGTGAGTGGATCAGACACAGCTTGTGGGGGTCCTGGCTATTAAAGAACAGGGTAAATGGGGATAACAAAGTATACAGAGAATCAGAGGTACTACAGTGTGTAATTGTAGAACTACAGATTGCTTCTATATAGTAAGTGGAGCTGATAAAATGGACAATGAGTCCATAAGTCGTCTTTTGCCCAGTATCACTAAATCCCAGTTTAGTTTTCCAAAAAGTCATCCCACCATCAAGACACATAATCTGAATCAAGAGACCACAGCAGCAATGCTGTAGGATGAAGTAGGCATATTTACAATGGATGTAGCGGTTGGTAAAACCAGTGGTCTGAAGAGTTTGTGCTTATATCTGCAGCAGCTCAAGTCCCACATTTATAAAGCAGCGCATTAGTGTGCACAGAAAACAGACAGATCACTGTAGCCTGTTTTGATGGGAAAAGTAAGTATGAGGCCAGTTGATGCCCTCAGAGACCCCCACAATGACAATTGAGGGACCCGTCACACTACATAGGGAAGCATCTACGGCAGAGAGAGAAACCACTCAAAATTCATAGATCAGCATAGATCAGCATGAATCATGCCCCTGCAGGAGCACTGCCATTAAAATGTGCACCTCGTGTCCCTCCCGTTGCTTTCTTATGAAGCGGGTACACTTGTGATGCAGGCTGTATAGCGGAGTCACACCAGGTTAAATACATGGCGCGTGCTCCACTGATATTCACGACTGACCTTTGTGGAACAGCAGAGAAATACGGTACATTTGAGAATACAGATTCAGCGTTCTGGACGATTGTCATCTGAATGCTGAATGTCCCCCGCAAAGATTACTCACTATGTATGGCTTAGTGAAAAATACTGGCCAATTAGCAAGTCAATTAGAAGTTAGTCAGGGCCGAGGATATCTAGTTCTATCGGATTTTTCTCTTTGCCCCTCATAATTCAAGTGCTTTTACTTTACTACTAAGTGTTGCAATGTGAAGACTGTCTGATGACACTTTGAAGAAGATTGAAGCAATTGAAGCAATTACAGAATAATGATAAGAAGTTGGACTAAGTGCTGGTCTTTTGTTAGGAAGCAGCTACTTAATTGAGGTGACTATTATGGGGAGACAAACTTTAAAACCAGGGCCATGGCCATGACCTCTACCAGCGTCCAGTACAGCAAAAGGGCAGCTTGTTGTCAAAATAGCTTCCTTCCTTCCTTCTTGCCTTCCTTCTACCCGTCACTTTAGTTCAGTCTTCAATTATGACTGCTTTCACGTGTAAAGCCTGTAGTACCAGAGTGTTCCCAGCTATGTCAGCAGTCCCTTTGTTCCTCTCATAATTGAATATGCAATTAAATTGCCACAAAATCCAGCTGAATTCACTGATCACTCCCGAGAACTAGCTGGATGTGGCCTAAAATTATAATGAGCATGCCTGATTGACAACACTCTGTCCAAGACTCTCAGCCTGCTTGACCAATGAAACAGATAGATCTACAGTGGTGCAGTGAATCAGTTCAATATATGCAGTGCAGTGAATCAGGGCAATACATTTATGAACTTGCAGATGCTTATTTAGAAAATCAGACAGCAGATCTGCCACATATAAGCTATGCTATCACTGTACTGTCAGGAAAAAAGCTTTATGCTGTGTGTATGTGTGTAGCACAGTGGAAAATGGAAAAAACCAAAATGAAGAAAGAATCATGCTGAGGATTTGATCAGCAAAACTGTAGAAAGGCATGGGCAATACCAAGGCTACACGTTTGTCTACAGAGGTCTTAATATGTCTATGTCCACTACATGCAATGGCATCAAGAAACTTGCAGCACATGTTACTAAAGCTTACATTTACATTTAAGGCATTTAGCAGACGCTCTTATCCGGGGTGGCTTACAACCGTGCTTAGTGTTCCGTTGGATGTTTCCCAGCTAGTGTAAGAAGGTTAGAGTGAAAACTCGCCATGAGCTCAGACACTGCCCGAACAAGGGCCAGTTCTGATATCTAGAGAGAACAATACACAGACATATATAAAGCATAAGTGCACTAACTAGCAACCCAAAGCACCGCTCATACCTAGAAAGAAGAAAGGTAATCTCTCTTGATGTGGATGCTGGAGAAACATTGACAATAGATTGTAGCGAAGGATTGTTCAAATGTGCAACCCCCAGAAAAAGTTGGGACAGTATGGAAAATGCAATCAATCAATCAATCAATCAATCAATCAATACATACATACATACATACATACATAAATAAATAAATAAATAAATAAATAAATAAATAAATAAATAAATAAATAAAATGTGTCTTACATTTACTTTGACTTTTATTTCATTGCAGACAGTATGAACCCAAGATATTTCATGTTTTGTCTGGTCACTTTCATTTCATTTGTTAAAATACTTTCATTTCTGCATTTTAGACCTGCAACACATTGCAACAATAACTGGGACGGTACAGTGTTTACCACTTTGTAATGTTGCTATTACAACACGTTTTGGCACTGAGGATACCAAGTGATTTTGTGTTTTTCCAGTGTTATTTTGTTCCATTCTTCTTGAAAACACGTCTTAAGGTGTGGGATTGTCACATTTTTCATTTCTAAATTCTCCACACATTCTCTATTGGGGACACGTCAGGACTGCAGGCAGGCTAGTCCAGTACCTGTACCCTCTTCTTCCACAGCTATGCCTTTGTAATGTGTGCAGCATGTGGTTTTGCATTGTGTTGTTGAAAACTGCCTTTTCGCCCTCATCCCAGCTGTTTTTGGAATGATTTCTGATTTGGAAGGATTTCTGAGCTGTAGAAAGCGAAGAAAGAACCTCAACCAACTTCCAAGCTGAGCCTTATTAGCATGGTACGATAGTGCCTGCCCACACTGTCTGTCGACATCTGAATGAATAGAGACTGTATGGTCGGAGAACCCGGATGGTCCCATTGCTGACACAGAGACAGAAAAATGCCAGATTGGAAAGTGTGAAATCCTGACACAGGAAGCCAAAATCTTTCTGTGAGAATGATGAGACCAAAATTTATCTTTTTGGAAAGCACACCATTGTTTTGTAAACAGACAGTAAAATGAAGCTATTAAAGAAAAAGAACTCAGTCCCTTTAGTCAGACATGGAGGAGGTTCACAGATGCTTTGAGGATGCTTTGCTGCTTCTAGCACTGAATAACATCATGAAATCCAAACTCTACCAAAGATTTTTGGAGTCCCCGCCAGATGTCATGGGCAATTTAACAGGACCAAAGCCAAAAACATATACCAATAAGCAACTGGAGATGGTTTAAGACAAAGTGCTGGAATATTTTGAGGCCATCACTTCATCACGTCTGGATCTCTATTCCACAGATAACTTCTGGAAAGATCCCAACCCCTGTAATGGGAAGAAAGGCACCCTTCCTTTTTGGAGCACTTGAAGCAAAGTGCATCAGAAAAGTAGTGTAAAGAAACTGATTCATGGCTTTGAGAAGACCTTGATTTCCAAAGGGAGTGGCAGAGAAGTACTGTAATACAGTATTAAACTCACCAGACAAAAAATGAGTCAGCTTGCATGTTTAGGGTGGTAGTAACTTCAGGCTCCTGCAAATGGTGTTGCACAAGGATAATAGGGCTATTAAAACCTGAGGTTGGGGGAGTGCAACGGGATTCATAGATTGAGAAGAGGTGGTACAGTGCAATGAATGTCTCGTTCCATGTGTGGAAAATGGGTCCAAAGCAGATGTTAATGATTGGCTAAAAGGAGTGATTGCATTTGGGCGTGCCAAAGACCGTAGTGTGAAGGAAGTAGATGAATTTGCAGGTATATGGAAGCGTACGGTCATACGGGTCTACCAGCAGTGGTAAAAATCCCAGTCTACAGGAAATTGCCATCAGAATTGTGCCAGGGAAGGCATCCACTAAATCTGGTCCAACTGTGCAATTCTTTGATGCAAGAGTGGCTGAACATTGATGTGGCCTAAATCCAGAAACTTGTCCAGTCCATGCCAAATCAAATCACAGCCGTTTTTCATCCTGGTGTAGGTATTACATTCTGTTAGATATATATATATATATATATATATATATATATATATATATATATATATATATATATATATATATATATATATGTTAGA
>CM067498.1:18385244-18422800 GCA_034552555.1 Semaprochilodus insignis
ATATATATATATATATATATATATATATAACGAATAAGGTACAGTTAATGTTTCCTAAGTTGAGGCACTGATTACATACACCATGATCACCCCAGATGGTGATACAGATGGTACCTTTTTCCTGAGAGGTTGCTATGGTCCATAGGAATAGGTTGCTCAGAGTGCTCAAATGGAGCACACAGTTTAAATAAAGGCAAGGTGAGAGGGGCAAGCAAACCCCCAAGCTACAGTGAGAATAAAACTTATACAGACTTTACCCAACTTGAAAAGTTAGTCATAAGGCATACTTTCTACATGCATACAAACTGTGCACCTTGACACAACTTGAACGCAATCATGGATTTATGTTCCACTGAGCTTTTATAGTGGAGTTAGGCTAGACAGGTTTGAGAGAAACACCTTCTTTATGCCCATTGTTTCGGCAGAGTAGGACTTTATACTTATAAATGTTTAACTGCCTAGTTTTCTTTCCTAAGCTTTCTTTGCTAAAAGTGAGACAGCGTGTAAACCCTTGAGTAACTTTTACAAACATGATATTGTTTTACCCATTCCCTGCAAATTTGTATTTGTTTTAATTTGCTACTATTTTTTTTTCTCTGCAATTATAATTCATTAGGGTTGAATTACCTTTTTTGTAATGTGACCTGACAACAAAAGCATTGAACTGCCACAGATGATCTGCTGGCATTTGGAAAAAGCATACAAAAGTCATCATGTTCACACATGGTGACCTCTAAATGGAAAAGTGCTGTCACATTTATGGAAAAGGTTTGGGGGTGTGAAAGTTAATGACTTTTTGGCTGAGATCTTTCAGGAGAATTGAACTATAAATTACAAAGGTTCTGTCTCTGTTAGCCTGATTCAGAATAAATGTGCTTGTATGCCACAGCAAGACACGTGGCAGACACTTGATGGGTTTGAATTAGCTTCAGATATCCCTATTAAACTGTAATTGAATGTATGGCGTAAGTTTTTTTTTTTTTTTGGTGCTTATTTTTTGGTAAACTGTCTTGTCATTACAGATGACAGAGCTTATTCATGCACTCTTGATGTTTTAGGGTTCTCCCAAGATACACTGATGCAGCTGTGTCTTGAGTTGCAGAGTACAGTTGAGATAATGAGTTTTTTTGTATTACCACAGCACTGCGGGATGAATTTTTTTTTTTAGTCCCTTCCCATATTCTTATAAGCTAACAGACTGCTTGGGAGTACCAGCAGCCTCTCCTAGCACAGGAGGCCTAATTCTACCGGCCATTCCTTGTGCAGGGTGTGGGCCACAATCAACTAGTACAATGTACATATTGCATGAGTGCTGGGGTTTGGGAGTTGGCGGATTGATCAGATTAACACCAGAGCAGAATCCCGAGACCTCGAGAATATTGACAGGTTTAAGACAGATAAAGGTGAAGCCATAGTACATTCCAAAGAGACTATCCGTGCCTATTTATGAAATTTGCCATCTTGCATTTAACTAAAGTGTGCACAAATTTAGATTCAGACTTGTCTATCTGCTAATATACACTCAGAGGGAAGTGTGGGGTTGCAATGCTATTACCAGAAACAATAAATGATGATACATTTAGACTGATATGGGCAATATTTATTGAGCTACACATACAGAAGTAATGTCTCTCAGTATGGCGTCAGACCAACATGTTTGATAATGCAACATGTATGCATCTCGACATGGAGTTGTAGAGGTTCCTGATGTCCTGCGACACCATCCTATGCAGCTTGAATATTCTCATACAGTTTCTGCAGATTGTGTGCTATGGGTGAAGGTGGAGTGACACCAGGCCTTCCGGATGTGTGACGGGTGACAACAAACCTTTCATCATGTGGTTGGTGTAGCTCAGCGGGTAACACCACTACCCACCAGGGAGCCACCACCACATGTGGGAGACTGGGGTTCGAATCCCAGTCTGGTTCACTGTGCTGTGCTACACCAATAAGAGTCCTTGGGCAACACTCCTAACACTACATTGGCCTACCTGTAATATGATTAACCTTGTAAGTCGCTCTGGATAAGAGCGTCAGCTAAATGCCTTAAATGTAAATGTAATCTTGGTGCTGACCACGGTGCCTCCACACACAGATTCGTTGGTCGTCTCAACTGTTGTTTCTTTTCTTGCTTGCACAGAAAGGCAGAGTCAGGAGACTGGAGGCTGGGGATGTTGGAGTAGTTTATTTCATGGCGATCGCAGTTCTCTCACAGCTCCTGTCCTAAGACAGTCCCATCCAGTCCAACTCAGTCCAGTCCAAAGATAGTCTAAGGACACACAGGCTTTATACCCTATTTCACCACCCCCTTAAGGCACACAGAGGATGTGTCCCCATCTGGTAAAACCAGCTCTCCTTCTAATGGTTCTTGAACTATGACCTGTAGGACCCTGAGGGCTACATTCTCAGGGACTCCTCCTGTCGTAAATACCTAAAGCTTTGTTCTGGTAATGCAGCTGTTCCCCACATGGTAAATGTATACACACTTGTACACATACACACATACAAAACAGTGATATCCAACACAACCGAGACAAAAGTGAGACTCGTCACTGAAGATGTCTGAGCTCATGGCAAGTTTTAGACTCCAACCTTCCTGTGCTAGGAAAGGCATCACTGCTCGCTGAATGTCTGCAATCGTGACTGTTGGGTCAGTCAGGTACAGCAATAAGGCCCATCCTTGCTTACGTCACATGTGTGGTCGAGCATGAAACTGTAACAAAGTTTTATTCCGGTTGGTTCATTCTGGGTGCAACTATTTGTGCAGCTGTTTTTTGAGGATAAGTGTAGGTAAAAAGTGGAGCATGTTCATTTGCATTTATTAAATCTATTAATTTGTTAAACATGAAAACATATGGGATTTGCTGAGTGCTTACAAAGTCTTCTCTCACAGTAGTAGAATATGTGAAGTGAACTTGAGTGTTTCTGGCATCAGTACTTTTGACTTTGGCTCTGCTCCATGCAAACTCACACTATTAGCTCGAGACCACGCCAGTAAACCGGAGCATTTCTGACACCCAGTGTTTGTGAAATTTGCCGGATGACGACAGGTCATAATGTGCTAAGATACATTTGCCTCCCTCTACCTCCCTCTTCCCCTTCTCATTTTCTTTTTTTCCCTGCCTTGATCTGTCTGTCCAAATAAGTGTTGCAATAGGTACAGGAATGCATTATTTAAAACCATTCTTCTCCATCTTTACAAACGTTTGAACTATCCGGCATCTGGAGGGAGACTTGTTCTACGAAGCGGCCTCCCAGCTGACAAAGCCTTAGTTGGCTCTCTGCTCTTCCGAGCCACTATAAATAAGAATAAACATTCTCCTGGGTTTATATTATAGCTTGATGCTAGTTTGCAGTCAGTATGCGCTACACAGTATCTGACCTTAATCCGTGTTGGTTCGGTGGCACATCCCTTGCCTTAATCACTGACGTGGTGCGTCCCCGAAGGTACTGAAGCCATTAGTCGAGTTGAAATGGTTGTCAGGCCAAGTTTGGAAAAGCCCATTACGTTCTGCGCCTTAGAGAGAGCGAGTCTTATTTATGCCTTCCCCTTGGTGCCTATTTTACCATGTCTGTATTTTCATCCCTCTTCAGTGGATTGGGCCTGGGTAATTTTACTCTCCACCATGACTAAAGGTGGGTTGTTTTGTTGAGTGTTGACACAGAATTAATGTTATTTGTGTATGTTTGTGTGTGTGTGTGTGTGTGTGTGCGCATGTGTGTTTTTCTCTTTTGCAGCCCCTTTGACAGACAAGCCTCCAAAGATCCTCTCTCCTGCGGAAAACAAAATGAGCATCATGGAAATGCAGTTAGGTAAGAATGCTGAGATTTCTTCATGCAGCTTGCTGATACTTGGCTCACAGGATCTGTGCTATCCTCATCATGTACCGCAGGGGGTCCTGTTGGTCTCTTGCGTCTGCCAAATGCCTCACATAAATGATTAACATTCATAATGACTATCTGTGGTTCCATATGGGGGGAAGTAAAAACTAGCTTTTGCGAGCATGTATGTGTGACGCCCCAGCCATGTTGGCGGCCGAGTGTGTTTTGGCCATATTGCCAGTGTCCTGGCGTTGTCCGCTGCCACATGGTGTGTGATGTGCTGTGCATGGCAAACAGCGGAGACACAGGGGGGAAAGATTGGGTGTGTTTGATCACCTGGATAACGCATGAGATTGCTACCTTTGTGGAGACAATAGGCCTTTTATGCTCTTGCACTCGAATGCTAGTTTGCAGGTGTATGAGTGGCAGCGAAAGTGAGTTGAGCCACTGAGCATGAATGACAGGCTTTAGAGAAGCTAACCAGGCTTGGATCACTGCAGCCTCTTGGGAATAGCCTTGCCAAGTAGCAATTGGTCAAAGGCTGGACTATAAAAGGAATGAAAATGGACCATTATGGCTTCCACCTTTGAAAATGAATTTGCCACGCTCGGTGCACATTGGAGAAGGCCGGGGGAGAAGCGGCTTTGTGGCCAAAACGCCCGATAATGCTTCATTTGGGTAGAGGGATGGGAAGAAAAAGATCATGGAATAAAAAAAAAGAATGGGCTGCAAGGAAATATATCCTTCTAAACGCAGGTTTAAGTGCACTTCTGAGCGCTTCGGCAATGACGTAACGTGAATTAATGCGCCTTCAGTTTAGATGTCAGTGCAGTTGAAAGCGCAGAGGGATGACACGCAGCCTGAAGGCAAAATGGGGGGGGATCTGGGATGAGTGGCAGCTCCAGTCCTCATCCCTGCTGTGAGATCAGCCAGCACTTATTCTGGAAAATAAGCTCAGCTTCATGCAATATATTGGGAAGAACATGAAAGTACTACATTTCCCCAGCCCTGCGTTCATATAGGCATAGTATATGAAGACGGTCTAGTCCCTTTGATGCAGTTTCACCATGCTAGTGCCATTTCAGCCTAGCTAGTCGAGATCCTCCATTTGTGTGGCACTTTTTTCCCCTACTTCCATTACCAATGCTTGGGGGAGTGCTTAATATTCATTTCTGTACAAAGTATAGAAACATAAATGGCCACATTTGACAGTTAATTAGGCATATGCACCCTAGAGAGAGTGAGAGAGAGAGAGAGAACCTAGGCGTAGCCAGTGAGAGAGAATGCAAGGAGTGAGATAGAGACTAAGAACAAGGCATAGCCAATGAGAGATAGAGTTTAAGAGTTGATGGTGGGAAACTATCGAGCTCAACCCCAGGAAACAGAGAGATGAATGAAAACTGCTGGTCTAAATGAATCGACACTTTATTCACTTCTCTACATCCCTTTTCCTTTATAATGGTAGATGTTTTTATAGTACAATTGATTAACAGCTGAAAAATGCTCTATCATAAATGCTACTCTAGGTAGTCTAAGTCTGCCTTCTGCAGCCAGATTTGGACGGCAAGACTCGTGATACAAGAGCGTGAGGGAGGAATTTTGTGCAGGCAATCACATCTGTTTACATCTCTGTGAGCCCAAAAGGCCTGCTTTTGGTAACTGTTTTGAGGGCAAATAAATTAACTTAATAAATTAAGCTCTCAGATGAAATGAACTTCAGCTCTAAGGTGCTTTGCCAGGCAGATCTGCTGCGAAAGTGTTTGTTCTTTGGTGATAGTTTGGCCAATGTGAATGTAACTGTTAAATGTGCTGTTTTTAGCACGTTTGTTTATTTCCCCGCACCCCCTCTCAGGCCCTTACACTGGGACTGTGCCAGGCCTAGAGTAGGTTGCTGCGGCATGGTCGAAGCAAATAACACTGGTACTGACAACAAACTAAATGCCTAGGGGGCTGATGAAACCGAGGACATGCCTTGTGATTACTGCAAGTGGCTGTATTACGGCATTATCCTCACCTGCTGTGGAGCTTTTTTTTTTGCTTTTCTGCAGTGACCCAGAATGAACTGCCGATGTTTGTTGACAGCACTTGCAAATATCCAACGACAGTGACTTGTTTCGGCGCCTGGCTTCTGCCTCTGAGGCATGCTCAATTTGGGCCGGTGTCAGCTGGTCTTGCCAAAATGATGAATGACAAGCCTTCAACCAAGTGTCACTTGCCCCTGAAGGGCCGTATATCCCCAGTGCTCGCCTCAAATGGACTTTACGGCAGCAGATTCTGCATCGGTCAAGCTCCGTCTCGTTGCTATAGATCAAGTGGAAAGTACCAGAAAGTTTTGCCTGCTTCTGGCTTGTCACCTGGCAGGAGCTGATATGCGGATTCTGTCTGTGGCTCACAGAGTTGCCTTCTGTTCCGCAGCACTGCGACATTCAGCCTTATTATGAGTCTAACCTTGCTACTCTGACCTAAAGGCCCTGTATCTGCTTCTGAATAGAACTAATGAGCTCTTATGTTTTGGTTCCATTCGTTCCTATACACTGTGCTGTCACGTAATTAGTTGTGCCTACCTTGTACCTACTCTTATTTTACCAGATGTTGGGCCATTATATCAGGCACATCTACTATATCGGATGGGTTGGGTCATGAATGCCTGATTACCTGCTAAAAGGCTGAGCAATATCTCAATATTTCAAACATAAAAGTGACACATTTGTACAGCATAATTTGTTTGAGTTTAGATACATACACTCACTAGCAGCGGAAAAGGTTCAGAAAGGTAAGGGAAAAGAATTAATTGATTTTAACAGGAAAATGAAACGTTTTGGTACACCGAGACTACAAACTCTACACCAAAGTCAAAAGATCAATCTGCTGGAAATCGCCTTTAGAACCCCCTCATGAACAATATTATTAATAGTGCTCATTGAGTTCCGACTGGTCATTATTTGTGTTCTATACACCAAAGTCTTTTACTGGTTCCTAAGGTTTCATATTGGTATGTCTTGCTTGGAATTGGTGATGGTTATTTGTATAGGGCATTAAGGCATTAGGAAACCCATGTCCAATGTCTGATGATGAAAACACATGCGCAGCTTAATCCACTGTAAACTCAGCATCTCCACACATGAATGTAGAAAAAAAAATGTGTTCACAAAATGTACTGTAGTGTCATGTAATGTAATGTTTACGTTGGGCTGTTTTAGGGTTATTTGTACCTTTCTGTCGGATTTTTATGTTCATTTTATGTTTATGTTATGAGCCTGAATACGGGTGGAGTGGTTTCCCAAGTAGAGCAAAGGGCTGTGTTTTCAGCTGTTTGTGGTGAAGAGGCATGGCTGAGGTTTTTACACACCCCATTGTCAAGATGAAAGTAGCCAACCAAAAATATCTAGCCAACAATAGCCCTTTGGTGAAGCCACTGGCCTCCTCATAGAAGACTGAAACCAAGTGAAATTAAGACTGAAATGAAAACCTGTAGCCCTGCCATTGTTTCAGTACGTTTTAGATGTGTTGCCACTCGGCTATAAATAGTTTCACCAAACAAGATAAGATTTTGTCTTGAGAATGCACATCTAAGGGGCAACTTGTTAAACTTGAATTGAATTGGTTGAAAACTTTTCACAGTATGCTCCCACCCACATTTAGCCCAGAATATTTCATGGTTATACCCAGAGGTTCTTTCCTCAGAATCATGTGTGGCCTTAAGACTAGGCTAGAGGATGACTAACTGTGCAGGAACAAGAAGGGCTATAACTGTACAGCTATAAGCCCTACCAACAAGATATATGTGTCTAATAAAGTGGCCAAAAATGTACACAGTGTATAATCCCAGCAACTCTGCTATATTGTTGTAGATGGCAGTTCTAAGGTGTTTCCTTCCTGTGGACGTATAGAGGGCAGCTGATAAACAAAGCAGTCTGTAATTGCATACCTATGGTCAATTATTGTAAGTATTGTAAGTGTAGGAATACAGTATATCGTCGCTGTCCAATGAAAAACATGTATCTCCATTTTTGTTGATTTTTACTTTTATGCATCATTTCATCACATGATCTGCCGTTTACATTGTGTGAAAATTTCATGATGAACGGACCAACAGAAATGGTCCAAAACGGCTTGGAAAAATGTCTGGTTCCATTGACTTACATTATAATTAAAAGTTTTTGGGCTCTCCTGTAAAGTTACCATTTTGGAGATACTTGTTTTTCATTGGACAGCGACGATATATAGGTTAGCTTTATACTGTGAAACTCTCATGCAACTTGCCTGAAACCTACATGAAGTCAAATTCCACTTGAGTTGCATAATGGAGAGTGTCCTGCAACTCACTCGAAACTCTGCCACAATAGTTGCAAGCTAATAATGATGAGTTTCTCAAAGTGAACATTTCTATAACCAGATGTGTTAACTGCTGAAATGGGTGCAACAAGAGTAACAAGAATATTACTGTGTATCGGAGTAATTGTAAGTACAACTTCAGTTGTTTTTGTATTGCTTTAGGTAGCTGTCAAATGCTTTATGTAGCGGTGAACTAACTAGGCAACCCAGAACATGCATCTAGTGACATGTGAGTTTCACCATGCACAGCCAGTCTTATATTAGATACTCACTCATGTCATATTTGTGTCTTGATTACTTGGCAAAATATGTTGCAGCATGAAGATCACTGAAAGACAATATCTCTTTGAAACAAAATCCTGTTTCACAGTGTAGTTCAGAAGTTATTGCCACTAGAAACTTCAACAGGCATGTGTGCCTTTTCTGCTTATAATGCCCAGCTATCAGATATCCATAAGTGCTGCTGTCATTCAAGAGTCAGCCAGTCCAGGCAGCAGACCAGAGTGGCTCACCAGGCTACAGTCAGTGTGTGTATGTGTGCTTGTGTAGGCTTGTGTAAGCAATTGAGGGTTTTACTCTTCTGGACACCCAGCAGATGTGGGCACTTTAGTGGGGTGGGGGAGGGAAGTAGAGTATTATTTCGATAGCTAGTGCCCATCAGCATACCTGGACCAGTAATGACCCCCACACACTTTCTCTCTATGCTCACCAAAGCAGACGATGCTGAGAGAAAAGAAGCCCTGCCGATACCTCAAACTGAAAACGGCTGACAAATTAGAAGAAAAACGGGGCCGGAGAGACGGGTGTAGCTGGCAGTGTTTCAGCCAAGAATGGTGGTTTTGAACTTCGCTAAACATTGAGCTTCTTTGTAGAACTCCATTTCTGTTGTCCTTTCCTCCATCCCTTGGGCCCGCTGACATTTTTGCCCTTTATACCCATCCTGCTTTTCGTTCTTTTGCTGCCTTTCTTCTTTTCATTTCTATCCCAAAACCCTTTTCCCTTTTCTGTTACCTTCTTTTATCTCCTCCCCCACCTTGCTCTCCCCCTGCTCTCTCTCCCCCTGCTCTCTTTTCCTTTCTCTCTCTCTTTCTCCCCCTACGCTCCCTCTTTCTCTCTGATCAGACAGTGCTCTCTGCCTCTTTGCTGTCATTCTTCACAAACACCCCAAGCGCCTGCTTTCCACCCTGCGACACCTGACATTCAGCTCCGGCGATGATTTCTGACATCAGAGCGCACCAGAAGCTGATATAGTCCAGCGCATGAGTCACGGCGTAAATGGCAGTGCCACCTCCCTTTTCTTTCTGCCTGACTGCATGACTTGAGAGATGAAAACAAGGAGAAAGTGCAGTTGTCAGGAGCTCGACAAGGGCCCTTTTGGCAAGTGGGTCACTGATGGTTAGGGTGATTTGTGCTCCGTTCTCTGTAATGGCGTTTTTTTCTGTGATTCAGAGGGGGTAGTCGCTTGGCTGCGTTTGGTTGTGTAGGCCTGATGACAAAAATGTGTGAAAATGCTTTTGCATGTTGGTGCAATGGAAGGTACTGAGAAGCAGGTGAAGGAGAGGCATTGCTTGAGGGCACCCAAAGACATGTCCAGTCCTAAGATGCAGTTTGCTTTGTTAATGTTAATGATTTCAGGTGCTGATCCTTTCAGGGACTGTGTTAAATGTTGTTACGAATATAGATTCTGAAATCCGACTGGCTGAATTGCATTCTAAGCTGTGGTAAAATTAATGGAGTTAACTTAAAGGAGTGTACTAATTAATTCAGAAATGCATATGGATTCTTTTATATGTAATCCCCTTAGAAATATCGCCTTTAGCTATTTTAGGTGCACTTGAAACAACACAATTGCATGGCAGCTGAGGTGTACCTGGGTAGTTACCTTTGTTCATGTTGGTGTCTCTTTGAATGGGAACATAATGTCAGTGAACACCGTTTGTTGGAAGGACACAACTGCTGGTTTTGAGATCGGAAAGATGGTAGAGGCAAATTAAATACTGCTAGATTTGACATTAGATTTGGAGCCTTATGTGTAATAACCTGTAGATGTCTTTACCCTTTGCTTCTGCTACTGAACAATGAACTATATGTACTTAATGGCCGTTTTGGCTGGCTTTTACTTGTACAGTACCTATATGACAGCACACGTCATGTGAATTCTATAATAATAATAACCTACTGTTAAAGACTGTCCTTTGGCAGATTTTGATCATTATTAGTAATAAATTCAACTCTTTATTGAGCCCTGGTGTCGTTTTCTCATGTTGTATTTTGTTACTGTTTTATAAAAGCAGTAAGCCGCTTGAGGTCTTGCACTGCAAGGATTTTACAACGATTGAAGAGGCTTTAGAGCAGCAATTAAAAGGTAAAAATTTGACCTTAAAATAACAGCTTCAAAATCAATTGCATGGTGCTGTGACTTACAACAGCATCTCCGGGCTCAGATTCACTGCTGTTGCACTATGTAACTTTGGAGGAGCAGGCATGAGACTCTCATGAGAACTGAGTAACACCATATCACACCAACAACTATGTGTCTTCAGCTAGCGGTAAGGAAAGGCTAGGTTGGTATTCCCAGTGTAGACATCATAGCAGAAGCTGCAAATAGATGGAAAAAAGCATTGATGGAGGAAGTGAGGAGGGGAAAAAGAAAGAGTGACCAAGCAAGAGACCTGACAAGAGTTAAAAGGATGCAAGACAGTCTCACAGCTAAAGGTAAAACAATGAAAATCTGACAGATAGCAACATATGCTCAACCTCATCCCTGTCCCATCCCTGAATTTTGCATTTGCCTCCATGCCAAAAGTCATTTACAGCCAGTTCCATAGCATAGCATGCAAGGCAATGAATTCATCTAATGCCAAAAAGTTTGGCCAGTCTCAATCTCATACCAAATAAGCCTTGGAATTTTGCAGCCCTAATAAAATCCTGTAATATTAGTCTACATTTTCAGTTGAGATGGTTCTTTCTCTGTAGGGAGACCCCAAGAGCAAAAATGACCAATTCTGGCATATTGCTGCTTTTAGAGGTCCACGTTGCATGATGCCAACATAGCCACGGTAAAACCACTGAATTGCTTAACAATGGACAGAATTTCTCTGTCTAGTCAATGAAGACCTAATACGTTCATTTTATTTTTACTCTCAATCAATAATTCAAGCAATTAGTCCTTCAGTCAGTCACTGATTGGCCAGTTTGTACAGCCCATGATTTCTTTACTAAAGCATAATGGGAGCTGGAATAGAACAAAACTTTGGACTGGCTGGATTCTTGGATTCAGCATTCTGATATAGGACCACAGAGATGCACTTTCACACCTTTAGTCAATCTGATCCTCAGTGTCTGTTCTTGTGTGATGCCCAACAGCAACCAGCTTGCAAAGAAAGGTTTGTTAGCATGAACAGAATTCAAGAAGCAGCAGTACCTCTGGTCCCTCGGCCTCTGGGACAGAATCCAGCCATCCAAGGACAGGCATGCAAAGCCACCACAGTTCACAGCAGAGGCCATTGATTTTCCAGGCCTGACTGATTTTTTTGCTATAACTGGAGCTCATAGTCTGTCATCACTTGCCCTCTTGACCTAACTGTAGACCATGCATTTTATCTGACCCTGGTAGAGATTAGAACCACGGTAGTAGAGGAACCAAGGCTTTTCACATTGGTTTTGGGCCAGGAACATGCTTGTTCGTACACGTGGCAGCACCATGCTTCTGTAAATGTATGGTGTCTTTACTTATCAATCTCTAGTTTGGTTATTGGTCCTGTGCAAAAAAGTTTTTAGGCACCTGCTTATGCTTCCGAAATCAAGGGTATGTCCCCCCTTGCTGTTCTTTTTCTAAGCTTTGGGCTTACACTAGATGCTAGAACATTGCGGTGAGTTTTTGATTACGTTACACAACAAGAGCATTATTGAGATCATTTGCTCATATCGGACAATTAGTCCTAGACCACAAATGCCACTCTGAATTATCCCAAAGGTGTATAAAGTGCTCCATTACTCCAGAGGTGCAGTTCCACTGCTGCACTGTCCAGAGGTGGTCAGCTTATTGCTCCTCTAATCAATGCCTGGCATTGGGAATGGTGACCTTAGCCTTAGCGTCCCATTCTACTGCCAATACAGCTTTATGAAGGTTATACAAACCGTATGTGAGCATCTCAATGCCTGTATCAGCAATGGGGAAGCTGAATCCGAAGGGATATTTTTGGACATTCAGTGTCCATCGTATCTAGCACAATGGCACTGAAGCTGAAACAACATCGTTATTAAGTCACATTAATGCTGGTTAATGTAAATAACTACTCAAATTTTTATAAACTTTGAAAAGACATTTCATCGTTTGCATATATAAGAGTGACATAATAGGCCATGCACCTATATCAAAGGCAACAGCGATATATTGAACTCCAGTACCATTTCATCTCTTCCAAGCCCACTGGAGTCGAGTGCCGACGCTTGGGTAAATGTCACGGCAGTGGAGTGTGCGCCGCTGTGACCATGGGGGGCTGTACGGCAGATCAATATTACATCATTTCTCTCAATTAGGGAATGCTTATTGTTTGTCTGAGGCATTCCTGCTTTAGTTCAGCCTGCCTCTGCAGGGAGTTGGACCGAGAGTGAGGGAGCTAAACTGGAAACGATGCACATACCCTTAAGAAAGGCCACTTTTCTACATATAAATGCCGCTGATGGTGGATGATGTCATTACTGTCAGGGCCTGGACACTAATATCGACCAACATCGAGAACCTATAGATTAACTTAGATGAAGAGCAGGAGGAACAGGAGGAGGAAAAGGAAAATGAGAAAGGAAGAGTAATGTGGTCAGTACACAATCACATTCCACTAATTCATGTCCTGCAATTATGTGAAAGATTGAGTGGAGATTCCTTGTGCGATGTGTAATGGGCTCTTTCTTCCTGTGTGGCTAATCCCAGAAGCATTGGCATATTTTGTCCCAAAGCACTTTTGAAACCTCACCAGGAGGATGTCGATTAGTTGTCATCTCTGTTCCGCCGAGCCATCTCAAATTAACTGGATTTTAATTGCAGAAGATGATAATTGCACAGTTACAATCTACTCACCCTTCAACAAACACTTTTAATGTCTTTAATATTTAACAAGTAATTATTACGCTATGATCTGCTCCTATATTACACGTCTTTTTTTCAGCAGTGTTCCCTCACTATCCTTTAAAATTAAGCCCTGAGCTCTATGAAGTGATCATATAAAATCTATTACTTAAAGAGCAATTAGAGAAATGGATTTAGTGGAGTGAGAGCTCACAGAGGTGGGCAAAGTGTTCGAAAATGGCTTTATTCCTTAGTCAAGCATTCTGCTCTACTTATTACTTTTCTGCCTATTGTTTACCAAGGAGCCACAGAGCCTGTATTTTATTGATTGGGAGAAGATGATAACTTTAAAATGGATTTGATTTTTATTTGTACTTTTCATTTTTCAGCAGTCCTATAAAATTACGGTCATTGTAGGGATCAAAATCAAATCACTGCTCTTTTTCAGAGGTTCTCCAGTCCACGCAAGTCAATTCAAACCACTTTTGCCAGATACAATTATGCGTCCATTACATGGTTTTCATTATCTCGGGGAAGATGAAGCAAGTATTGTATTCTGTAAATGAAGACTATAGAGAACGAGACAGAAATAGGGCAAGGTTTTGAAGGTCGCCGTTGGTCACCATGCCCTGGAGGAGTGACGTAACCTCTTCACAGAAGTAGCTGGTTGAAGAACCTTCGTCTGTTGAAGGTAGATGTTGCTCTGGTTGTACCTAAGCAACCTCTAATTTAAGGTTTGAGTGATACTGGGCAGAAACTCAGAATGAGGAACAAATAGCATGTACAATATACTACACTACCCAATTTTGTAGACTCTGCAGCTGTACCGCTCACATCCTTATAAGCTTTCCCTTTGCTTGGCTTATCTAACTCCAAGTCATCACTGTTTTTCTGGTTGGACACATCAATGGGGACGCTAATGGTTCAGGGCATTTACAGTGATATGTACGTACATATATATACATAGTCCCACTTAATAAACAGAACCAGTTGCCTTGTTGGTAAAGAAAGGGGCCCCTTGTTGTCAAGTCAAGCTTTATTTATATAGTGCCTTTTACAACAGATGTTGTCACAAATCAGTTTTACAGAGAATACAGGACCAAGACCAAGGGTGACAGTGGCAAGGAAAAACTCCCTCATAGCAAGAGGAAGAAACCTAGACTCAAAACGGGAACCCCTAACCCTAACCCTCCTCTGATTGAAACCGGATAACAAAACAAAGCACAAAAGCAACAAGAATTTTTAATTATATGCAGTATTAAATAGGTGAATAACCAATCAATGCTAGAGTTGTATCAGAGTAGCTAATGAGTAAGTCTATATGAACCAGTGAAACCAGTGACCATTGTAAGTAGTTTATCATGGTGAAGCATTAATAACTGCTGCAAAAAGCCTAAATTGATGATCTATTAGTACAAATAAGAGAAGCATTGATATACATCGATTTATCCTATTTTTGTTTGTTTACTATGATTTTATGAATTTTGCCAACAGCTAATGTTTCCATATGTCCAAAACCAAAAGCTCCATCCTCCCCACACACAGTGTTTTCTATATTAATTTCTAAAGTAAAGATATATGCAAAATGGCATGGTAAAAAAGAACTGAATGTTTTAATATTTGGCTTGAAATAAGTAAACAAGGAAGAATGCCAGGCTGAATCTGTAGAGTGGAGTGAGGAGATGTTGGACTCTTTGTTGGTTTTTACTAAATCAGCATTTGTCCATGGTTAAATAGTCCCATTGGCTAATGTTACTATTCTGTATGTTCCACCCTGACACTCATAGATCATAGACAGTCAAGCACAATCTTATAAAGTCTCATGAAGTCTTATGTAGCTCTGAGCATGTGCAGTGCGCCCTCGCTTTCTCTCTCTCTCTCTCTCTCTCCCTCTGTCTCTGTGCTAATGTGTCTAAGCTCTCAGAACCATAATTAGCTCCTCTTCAGCGTGCTATGAGTCACCCCAATTGCTCGGCCTTCTCTCTCACGCTTTCTCTCTTCCTCCCTCTCCCTACCTCCCTCTTATCCCCTTGCCCACCCGCCCACTGCAGCAGTAGCAGCACCACCAGCAGCCGCAAATAGCACCGCCGCAGTTCTGACACCTGCCGTACCCGCTGTTCCCCATGCACTTGGCTCTCTCTTAGTCATACATTAAAATGCTTGGTATGCAGAGAATTGAATGGGACACTAAGTACCTACATGATTCTGTGGGGAACCTGTTTTTTTTTCTCTGGCACTCCTGAAGGACTTTTTTGACTGATTTATTTATTTATTTTGGGGATAATAACAAATAATGGTGCATTTATTTATTTATTATATTTTTAAAAATGTAGTTTTAAACTAAAACCAATTGTGTACATTTTCCAGGGAAGCAACAATGGCAATGCTAACAACAGCAACCCTGCATGACCTGAAGCAAGTGCTTTCTTGCTGTTCTTTTTAAAGAAAAGGACTTGTACTGCAAAAAACCCACAAGGAGGTACATGGCATATCCCATAATTTGAGACTGCATTTGTAATTCCTCTGCACCCAGTCTTGATTGCATGTAACATAAGTAAGAGTGAAAGTCCCCATCACCATTGCACCATTGCAAATCACCATTGCTACTCTCTTCATTACACTGAAAGGCAAATATTTGAGGTTTCATGAGAAAATATCCCTGTTTTTGCACCTCCATTCTCCTGCTGTTGGTATTTTCTTATTTTTTTCCCCAAGCTATTGACCTGGTATTGAACATTTGTAGGAGCTTTTTGTCTCGATCTATGACTCCACTCTGTTATAAAGGCCTGTATTGGAATCTGGCCAGGTTGCCATCAGGTAGTACACTGTAGCGAGGTACTGAGCAATAAAAACGACTGATATTATGTGGATTTATCGCTATCAATGAAGACATTGCTGATAAAACACTTGTATTTGCAAATATGTTAATGAACAAATGACTGTAATATGAGACAGTGACCCATTTCTGATGACCCTGATGCACCTACTGTCTGCAGAAAGCACTAACCTGGCAAGTCATACATTGAAGCCTTTGTCACAAGGAGAACATTAGTGACATTTTTAATCCACTCTTTGGATTGAGAAATAGCCATTTGCTTGGTCAGGTTTTGCCTGTTGGTGATGTAATCAAGAGACAAAATGACAGTAGGTGACAAATGGTTCAGTAGGTGTCCTGCCCAGTCTCCCCCTTCAGGTAGGGGGGTGATATGTTCAAAGTGTGGTAACTTGCATCCCAAAAAGCCTAATTGCAAACCAACTAGCTACCCTAGACAGGATCTCTGAACGACAATATCTTGATGATCAGCAGTTGGGGCAGTGTGCCGCTCCACAGCAAAGGCAGGCCTAAACCCCTCACCACGAGGCCTCCATACTCAAACCTGACTATCATTGGATCCCAAACAGAACCTGGCTTTGTTGCTAAAGATGATACAGTTCCAGTATGTGGCAGTCCAGGTTTCTTGTGCACTACACCATTGCAAACGTAGTTGACGGTGGCTGCCTGTCAATGGCAGGACATGTAATGGACGCGGTGACACCAAATTTCTATGTGTTAAGCACCTGGAAATGGTTTGGGTGGAGACAGGAGTGTGTAATGAAGGTTCCACCTGTATCTGGATGGTGGACAAGGAAACTGTGGCATCTACTGGTGCTTGTGGTCTGTCTGGGCCGTCCAGAGCATGTTCGCCATATGTGGGTGCTCTGACGTAACCATACCTGTAATCATTTACATATCTGCACATGTTGGGGGAAGAACAGGAAACCGGTTGTGCTCATAGTTGTCAGGAGTGAATACATACTCTCATATTTGCTTGCAGCCTTCTAACGTTTGATGTGATCTAATGGCAGGCAAAGTCTATTCCTTTCATGGTCTTAACTTTTGCACTCTAGCACGGCACAATAGGTTGCCATTGTTTCCATGTGCGGTTCACAGTTGTCTAAATAAGAACTGCAAAACAAACTGCTGCTCTTTTTCTCTGCAGACGCACAGGTAAACATGCCCCTTTGGAGTGCTAGGGCGTCAAAATGGTTGCCACGAGACATTGTGGATGTTGTTGTTTTCCGAAATAAAAAGCTCATGGAGATCTCAGTGGAAGTAAATACGTGAATTTCTTTCTACAGTGGAAATTCTGGTCTTCTTGGACAAAAATAATTGGCCTAAGTGATAATCACAGTACAAATTGCAGTCACAGGTCACAACAATCACAATTAGATCATTTCTCCAAATTGCTCAGCCCTATGTGCACCTCAGAAGCTACAATATTTGTTATTCATTGTTTGCTGAGTTTCTGCTGTTTATTAGCATTTAGGAAATTCCACAACATCATGTATTGGTTTAACATCACTATATTTTTCTTAGATCGCTGGGAATCAAAATGTAGGAGCATCCTTATTAATAACTTGTCATTTTTTTCGTAACTATGACTGTCCCTACCAAAGCATCATTGCTGGTGTCCCTGGTATCAATAGCTTGTAGCAGCAGCCTCCTGCTTGGTCCATTCAGTGCGGACAGAGGGTTGGGTTAGTAGGCGGATTGCTGCGCTGCAATGCAAAGCCTTGGGACTGTCCAAGAGGCTGAAGCTGACGACCACAAAGTGTCCATCTGTGGCAGCCCGATTGTGTGACTCGGGCCACGCTGCCTTAAGCCGTTCCTGCTGCTTGGCCAGACAATTAAATTCACAATGTCACGGTCTGTCACCTCCTCACTCTCCCTCAATACTCTCTCTTTCTGTCTGCTCTCTTTCACTGTTGCCTATCGCTCACTCTGTCGCGCTCATGCTTCTACTTCAACAGGGGAAGACTTATTCTCTCTCAATCCCAGCCAACACACACCTCATCTCTCTGCCTTTGCTATTCCTACTATCCTTACGTGTCAAAGCTATCTTTTCAAAGAGCTTCATTGCCTCTGCCCTGTTCTGCTGAGTAAGGCTATTTTACCTGAACGTAAAGCTGCTCTTCTTCGCATAGATATAGAAACCCTCGCCTGCAGAGGGAGGGAAAAAAGCACTGACACTGCTATCAGGCATCATCAGCATCAGCACTTGTTCCCTTAAGTCGTGTACTTTAACTTGTGTGTGGGCTCCTCGAATGATGTCACACCTCTTGCAGAATAAATAGAAAGTGAGAGGAAGTGCAGTCAAATGATACTGTGGCACTGTTTCAGTTTAGCCCAGATCATTCTTTAGCAGGCAATTTAGCAAAGCTTATAGGTCTTCAGCTGGATGCTGGTGATGAAAGAAATCATTCTTTCATTTTTCTTACGTGAGAAGTTTGAGGCTGTTGGCCGTGACTAGGGGACCAAACACTGATTCTGCTGTCTAGGGATGTAGGGGTAAATAAAAAGGTGGGTAGACCCAAAACATCAGGTGGAACTAACTGTGGAACAATAGACTACATATATAAACCATAATAATAGATCATTTTTGTAAAACAAAAGTTTTAATATTTTTGCTTCAGTGTAACATCCCATTAAAAGCTATATTCTGGCTATATGCTTAGTAATACTTATGATTTGGTGTCACCTGTGATTGAAACATACCTAATGTGTTATACCCCTACAAGCACGAATAACAGCTAAGATTAGATTTGACATGGACTGGGCAAGTTTCTGGATGTAGGCCACATCTTTGTTCAGACAAAGAATTGCACAGTTGGGCCAGATTTGGTGGATGCCTCCCCTGGCGCAATTCTGAGGAGTATTTCTTGTAGACTGAGATTTTAGCCACTGCTGGTAGACCTGTATGACCATACGTTTTCATACACCTGCAAATTCAGCTACTTCCTTCACACTATGGGCTTTGGAAGACCCAAATGCGATTACTCCTTTTTGCCAATCAAAACCTGCTTTATGACCCATTTTCCACATAGAACGAGGCATTCAATGCACTGTGCCACCTCTTCTCAATCTATGAATCCCTTCGCACACACCGCAGGTCTTTATAGCCCGATCATCCTCGTAATGATCTTGTTGGTGTGGTAGTTGCAAAGCAGCTCCTGTGCTGTGCTAACAGTTTACGGAGAACAACCTTCTCTGATAGTGTTACAAATGTGTGACTAGAATTTGTAACATCATTGTAGCATCATATAATGTCTGAAACCATTTGAATCATAGAGGGCTAGCTTATAATGCTGAATGATTGCTGTAGTTTGATGACAAAGCCTGTGTTAGCATACTAACAATGACTAAAAGAATTAGAAACATTAAAGTGGACCTATTATGCTTATGTTCCATGTACATAACTTTATCTAGAAGAGATCAGTATCCGACACAGTATTATTTTCTTATACTGTACATTTGAATGCATCTTCTGTCTGAATCACAGTGTTAAAGCTCCTGTGTCTCCCAATGAGCCCAGTGTGCTCCGATTGGTCAGCTTGCTCACTCTGTGTTGACTTCTCAAACACTGGAATGGCAGAAAGTGGTAGCATTGTATGAGGGTGTGCCAGGCTGGAATTCCTATGAGGCAGGTGAGAAAAGTGGTGTGTAAATATATATATATATATATCTCATTATCATTATTATCATCTGGTAACGACAAAGTTAACAGAACAGAAGTCACTTCAGGCTCCAGAGAAACAGAGTGTGGGTCTTTGCATATGGTCAAAGCACTCTAGAAAGTCCCAGCAAGCAGTTTACAGTTTGATGGACACAAAGAGACCTGAAGCCTTATCATGTGAGAATGTCTCAATGTCTCAATCTCAATGTGCTAATTAGCATTTGTTATCTGTGTGTGTGTATGTGTGTGTACTTGTGTGTGCTTGTCGTGTGTCTGTCTGTCCCTGAGGTGGCTCCACTGTGTTCATCAAAACGAGCTTGCTTTGTACCACAGCATAACATCTGCTAGCCTCACACCTTAGGGACAGCTCGCAGTGTGGGGAAAGAGCAAGAGGGTAGCACTCTTTTAAATCCTTTCAAATGGCTTCTACAGTGAATGCATACTGAGCAGGCCACACAATACACCTCAATAAGATATCAGAACCTGCTCTTGTCTTGTTGGAACAATGCTCTAGTGCCACAGGCCCCAACTACACATACGCACACTTCTTTTTACATCTTTCCAGGACATGGTGTCATACATTTGTCCAGTCTGGGTGTGTTTTGTCACTGTCTCCACAAAACATTCCATATATGTCTTTTAAAAAAAAATTAAAAAACAGAATTTAAAAAAGCCAAGTGTGCTTTACATTGTCATAACTCATAAAGTACCCTTCATTCTGAGTCATTTCCACCCATCAATTTCTCTCTATTCATTCATTTTCACTCTATTTCTTCTACATTTCTTCTGTCTAACATGTATATAGGTGTCCCTATAGGTGGTCAGTTGGGACTGCTATCCAGTGACTCTAAAGGACACATCATAAGTATGACAGTATTTTCATACTTATCAAAATACAAAGCTTTCAAGAAAATGTTCCCCTATGTTAAATGTAAATTCATCATGAGCTTTTTGCGTCCTTTTTTTCCAAGCACAAATGAAAAAGGACACTGACAACATTCTACTTAGATCATTACAAATGTTTAGTGGACACTACCACCATGGCATTGTTTACACGACTGCATTCCACCATCTGTCTGTGAAAGAAACGGTAAAACGACATAAGCTTGCTCCTCTGATTATCCTGATGGGGAGAACAAGCTGTGTTGTGCTGAGCTGCTTATCTAGCGAGTGAGTAGTGCAATTACACCAAGGTAAGGAAAAGTTCGGCACTCACAGTCTTCAGCCATTCATGTGCACCTAGTTTTGTAAAATGTAGTATTCTGGATTATTATTAGCTT
Organism: Semaprochilodus insignis; assembly: GCA_034552555.1. NCBI lineage: Eukaryota > Metazoa > Chordata > Actinopteri > Characiformes > Prochilodontidae > Semaprochilodus > Semaprochilodus insignis. The sequence continues at coordinate 18,406,244 of CM067498.1, forward strand.
TTACTTGTTAGTTGTTACAGTAATTAGCATTAGTCAATTAAACTGGAGCATAACTCAAATCGGTGGGTCATTTTCAGGGCTGAACCAGAGTATTTGGGTATTCTGACATTTATTCGTTGGGTAGGTATTAGTTTTTTCCCTTTATTCTTCAATGAATTTGACCTGCAAAATGCACCTCGACACACTCACTCACAATGTCACACTTCAGTTCAGGTTAGCGGTAGTACCGAACTGAGTGGGTTTTGGGTCTGTTCAAATAATAATCAGTAAGTGCAGAAGAGTCTACGACCTGGTCGCTATGTCATGACTTAATGTATGAAATATTAAGTAATGCCCAAAATCATCAGAGTTTGGAATATTTGCTACTGATCGGTGCCAAATCTCCAGAGCCCAAGATATGGTGTTCAAGCCAACCCTAGTCATTTTATGTACATTTAGCTCTAATAAAAGCGGGCTAGTTGGTGGCTGTATACTGGTGTCTTTGGACCTTCCTTGCTAGCTGCCCCTCTAACCTGTATCTAGCCCCTTCCAATAAAACTTTTACTATGCCACTGATCAAACCATTCATCAACCCCTCATGCATTGTAGATATATGCATCATCATTCTGGAAGACAGCAGTCTCATCGGGCAAGCTTCATCACAGTATAATTACGATCAGTCAAAATAGCTTTGTATTGATTTAAAGTGAGCGTTCCCTCTAAGAGAATAAGTGGACTAAAACAATGCCACCAAATTGCCCTTTGTCATCTTTATCCAAACTTTAAGTTATCTGGGCTGCTCAGCATTTTTAGACATGCCATGGAGTATGGTAGGATGCCAGTTGCTTAATTGCACTGTGCCTGTCTGTGTGTCTGCACTTATGACATTTCTCCACCTCACTTTTTTATTTTAATTTATCACTCATCTGTTTAAGCAATAAAAACTTTTGAGGCTAAAAACATTTACAAAGTTCAGATTTTTCTCTGGTTGCTGGTCCCTGCTTTTCTATAGTTTTCCTGTAATGTCAAGAAATGGGTGTCCTGGAAATGTATGAAAACAAACACACACACACACACCCACACAGACACACACACACCTTTCGACAGTCCTGTAACCTTTACATATTCTCCCCTTGTCTATCCTCCTCATGATAGGTAAGGGAAGACGGGAAGCTAACAGAAGCAGATTATGATCGCTGTCATTAATATTAATCATCTGTAGTGTCAAGCTCTTGTTTCTTGCGCAGCAGGTATTGACAGATGCGTCACAGAGAATACTTAGGCCCCTGGATGATGGTTTCGTGCTCAGAGACTGTGGCAGTGACCCTCAGCCTGGTTCAATCTGCACACCGAATGACATACACTTCATGCACAACCTTTACAGTAAGGAGTAGTTGTAAGAGTAGTCAAACACTTCTTCACGTCTTACAGGGTCAGTTTGTAAGGCTAAGCGAGAGGCTTACATTCCTGTTCTAAAATCATTTCTCTGAATTTAGATTAGATGCTGATTTATTGTTTTTTTATAATGTGGACGTCAACGTAATAGAAACAGGCTTGCTAGATGGCATATAGTAGTAGCAGCAGGATGAAATATTAATTGCTGCATAGATTTCAGTCTAGGGTCCTTTCTGGGTGGAGTTTGCATGTTCTCCCCATGTCTGTGTGAGACTCTGGTTCCTCCCACAGTCCAAAGACATGCAGTCAGGTGAACTGGAGATACTTAATTGCCCCAAGGTGTGAGTGTGTGTGAACGCATATGTATGTCCTGCGATGGGCATCCAGGGTGTTTCCTGCCTTCCACCCAATGAGGGCTGGGATAGGCTTCAGCACCCGCCTGTGACCCAGAAGGATAAACAGTTTAGGATGTGAATTAATGAATTAATAGAGAGCTCTAGTGTTGCACTGGCAATAGCCAGGCCAATAACTTGTATGCATAATACACTATCACTTGGTTCTTTCACGAAGGTTGAAGAAGAGGTCTGTCTATGGACAAATTGTCATTTTACCATTTTTACAGTGCTTGGTGTGACGTTAACAATTGGCCTGCGTATTCTCTAACCATAATAATTTCATTTTGTTGTTTTGTGAATCCTCTAGATTTATCAGAATCCCTAATCTTTACCCTAATCTTTGATTAGTCAAGTAACTCCCAGCACACAATGGAGCATTTTTAGGTTGGTTAGAGGCACATTTACAGTTAAGTCACAAACCTGAAAAACTAGGGTATAATCTTAGATTCTGAGCTCTCGTTTATCCCACATGTAAACGCAGTCACTAAAGTAGCTTTTTGCCATTTGGGAAATATTTCTGAAGTATTTTTCTGTCTCGGAGCGATGCAGAGAAACTAGTTCATACAAGAAGAGTTGATTACTGTAATTCTCTTTTTTACTGAGCTCCTAAACAATCCAACCTCTACAATCTTTACAAAATGGACCAACACAAATCCCACTGCACTGGCTACCTGTATGGTTCAGGATAGATTTTAAGGTTCTTCTAGTAGCTTTAGAGTTCCCATGCAGCTTGAATATTCTCACATACTTCCTGCAGATTTTGCAGTTGGCGGGGAGGTGGAGTGACACCAGGCCTGTAATGGTGACAACAAAGTGTTCATCTTGGCGCTGACCATGGTGTCTCCACACACAGATTCATCGGTCATCTCCACCAAGACAAAAATGGGATTTGTCACTGAAGATGACCTGCTGTCACTCCATGACAGTCAGGCACGACACCATTGACGTGGTGTTAAGGGGAGTCGTCATAATGGCCTGCGTGCATGTAGTCCTGCACCATGCAGCCATTGCCATTGATGCTGACACTAACAGCATGACTCATGGAAGGCATCACTGCTCATTGAATGTCCACAATCGTGGCTTTTGGGTCACTCAGGTACGCAGATAAAGCCCATCCTTGCTTTACATGCATGGCAAAACCTACCCTCATGATGTCAAACCTACCCACCAAGTTTCATTCCCATGGGTTGATTCCTTCTGGGTGCAACTATTTGTGCACTTAATCCTTTACCGATGTGTATAAGACCATCAAGCTCAGTATGCACTCTTTAAAAGGTGTATCTCTTTAGCCCAGCATTTAGTTAAAATTCTCTTTTGGTGTATATCTTTTTATTTAATCTGTGTCATTGCCTAACATGACTATAAATTAATATTCATTGTTTTTTCTGTTACTGATAAGCTTCATCACCAGCATATGGTGTACTCTATAAATATACTGCAGTATTATTTTTTGCATATTATATTGCAATAACGATTAACAAACAATATACTGTTCAGCACTGCCCCGGAACAAATCAAAAGCATGCAAGTTGGCATAATATCTGCCCCGAGGTAACATGCCACGTTATGACCTAGCCTCAGGTATGTGTCCGGCAAGCTAAGGTGAAGAGTATGCAGCTGCTCTTGTCTGTAATGGGCCAGCCTGTCCCCTAGAGAGGCCCTAATAACCGGCAGCAACTGTATAAATAAAAGCCTTGTATATATGAAATCTAATATCCACACAAATGCAGTGGAAGACTCAAGCAAATAATTTGATTTTGCCCATTTTTCCCTCAGGCTTTGCAGAATTCTCCAGTCGTTATGTATACAACTGCCATGATTGATTTCACATGTGATCAGGTTTGGAAAACAAGAGCACTTCATGCTAAATGGTGAAACTTGCAGTAGTGTAAAGAAAGGTGGTGCGGTGGTCTGTGGCAGTAGGATTGTTGTATAAGCCTCAAGGACAGGACATGTGAGATGCTAAAACCAATAAATAAATTTAAAAAAGTAAATAAATAAATAAAAACACAAATAAGTAAGTAAAGTAACTAAATAAATGGTCTTAAATGACCAAAACAATAGACACACAAGGTTTACCACTTTGCTACATCCCCTTTCCATTAACAGCACTTTATTACTGTATGGGGACTAGAATCTCCAATTGATTCAGTTTTGATTCAACATAAGCTTTTGACTTTCTTCTATTACTGAAGTCTTTAGTCATGCTTCTGTACAGGGCTACTGTCGTATTATAATGTGCCACCAGCTTTCGGTGGTAGTCCACAGAATGTTGAAATAAGCAAGGGACATGCCTGAAACAGACATAATCCAGAAGGCAACTTATGTTGCTCTGAAGCATGCATATATATATATTTTCTTACACTCCTGGATTATTCATTGACACAATTACTGGCAACGTGGTGATCCATCCATGCTCATAAAGGGCTAAAGCAGTGCTTCTTGTATACCTTCTCTTATCACCATGTTTAAGATGTTTATGAAGATGAATTTCACAGCATTCCTAGTGTTAAGTGAGGGTCGCTCATTCGTTTAACTACACCTGTCCTACTTTTTTCAGTCCACAAAGCGTACAATGAGCATTTTGCAGAATGATCTAGATTCCCAGGTACCATCCTTGTGACCAATCGAATTGCAACATGTTGCTCCCTCCGTGCTCCAGTTCTATCTTAAGATACTCCCTGTGTTCTTTATTCCCTTTAGCTCAATCTTTATGATTCTAGCTAAAACCTATCTGCACCTATACATCAGTCCCTTTCTGTTTCCCTCCTTTCATCCCTACCTGAGTGCACCCAACCCCCTGCCAATCTTTTATCCTGCTGCCTGGTTTGAATCTTACCCCATGCAGTCATTCTAGCTGTAGATGACTAGAGCGCACCAGTCCCAGAGGCCCCCTACATTATTGATGCCTACTATTCCGCAAAGAAAAGAGGGAAAGAAATACATGACAAAGAGAGGGAGTGGGGGAAAAAAAAACTTCCTGCCAGTTATTGAGAACAAATTACAGTTATTTGCAACTGCAGCTGCACATATAGAGGTGAATGGTCTCAGACATTTTGTGGTACATGGCTCTGTTAGCATTAATTCCACTTTCTCAAATGTGTTGGAGTGCTGCAGTTGTTTTATGCTCCTCTTTTGAGCTTAAAGTTTTTGAGAGTCACACAAAGACCTGTCCAGTGTGTCCAGTTATATGTACACTTCTTTACTAAACTCCAAAATGTTTGGTTGAGATAGAAGAAAGTAGAGAGTTCACATGCTAAAGTGGCAGTGAAACTAAGGGTCCTAGTAAGAGTGCTAGTTTGAATGCGTTCAGTGGCCTTTGTTTGAACTGTAATCTTGAACTTAAACTTTGCACGTATAACCAGTAAGGAAACCATACTGTAGAAAATATACCAGTATCAATATATACAATATATACACTCATCATTGAAAAAAACAAAACAAAAATCAAGCAACCAGAAGCAGTCAACCAACAGGAATGAAACTTGGTCTGACATCATGAGACATGCATATGAATCAGGTTTCACGCTTGGCCACATGTGTCACGTAAGCAAAGATGGACCTTATCGTTGTACCTGATTGACTAAATAAGGTTGTCCTGTTGTGCGTTTTCCATTTTGACTTGTGCTGTTGTGTTGGTAGCATCCTTTGGAAGTGTACCTCAGAGAAGAGTTCAAAAGCAATTTGAGCAATTGGAAGAGGGGTCGGGAAGCAGAATGGTCTTATCAACGTATTGTGCACCGTACCGATCGTGCAGATTAATACCATAGCAAGCAACCGGTAGCAGTGGATAGAAGAAAGCATGTATCAGTAACATGAAGAATCTGGGAGACCTACATGAACCACAGAGAGGGAGAACCGACAGTTTGTCCAGCATGCACAGAGTGACCCAACAGCCACGCTTACAAACATTCAGCGAGCAGTGATGCCCTCCTTGAGTCATCCTGTTAGCGCCAGCACCATTGGCAGACCGCTGCATGACGGAGGACAACATGCACGTAGACAGTTACGACAACTGCCCTTAACGCCACGTCAGCATCGTCCAAAAGACTGCAGTGGGAGAATATTCAAGCTGCACGGGTTGGATTATTACAGGACACCATTAGGAACCTCTACAACTGTATCACGAAATGTCTGGCATGTTGCATTAGCAAACATGCATGCCCAGCGCCATACTGAGAGACGCTACTTCTGTATGTGTAGCTAAGTAAGTATTGCCAATATCAGTCTAAATTTATCATCATTTATTGTTCTTGATAATCTTTATCTTCCTTCCAAATAGCAATCTGACACCTCCTTCAGGGTGCAACTATTCTTTTGATGATGAGTGTATATTAGCATGTTTGGTCCCTTTAAGAAAATTTGTACCAGCTTGTAATTTTATTTTGTAGATTGTAGCTAATGAAAGTTGTATTTGTTGTATTTTCTAAAACTCTTCTTCCTATTTTCAGTATATCCAGATAAAGCAAAGCCAAAAAACCCAACCTTTGGTAGGTAATTAAATGTACTGGCAAATGTCCCTCCTCATCAATTTCAGATATCTTGTCCCTGAAGCCACTACTACTGTCCCTCCCTCGTCTCATCACCAATCACCCACCGCCACCGGTTCCAATAAGGCAGATTGCAGCTCTCCACCATCAATCGATAGTCATTACCCAGGTGAGCTCTACAGGGGCTGTCTCTGACCTCTCCTCCAGCAGCCAAGCGGCCATGAGACTTAAAGGGAAAATCAGATTTAGAGGAGATGGAGAGGGATTGACCCTTGTGTCTTTTAAGGCCACTGGAAAAAAAAGTCCTCCAGAATTAGTTGTTTTGGTGCGTAGCTTCTGTGTGAAGAGGTATGTTTGACTGGGGTCCCTGAATCTATGTGGCTCCATTTATGTTGCTTTGCCTTCCAATCAGCAGATGAAGGCTGTTCATTAAATGCAGCTAGGCCTACTTTAGAGAGCCAGTGAGACCTACCAATTCCAGTCTCAATGCTATTTTTTCCCCCATGAAAACATTGTGCCCTCTGTGCTCCCGTCGCTTTAACAAGACAAATAATTGAGCTGATAGAGTTTAACGTCTCTGTGGGGGCTTGGACTGTAACACATTTGGGTTCATGGCAGGAATTCATTTCACAGATTATTGCACTAGATTGATTCCAAAAAGCAACCTAGTGAAGGACAGTTACTTCATACTTAAGCTGATGTAGTTCTGTAGTCCCTCAGGGCATAATTTTAGCCTAGTCTACTCTATTACAGAATTGGATTGTTAAGTGATACCGAACACCTGTTAACACACAAATATAAATAGTTTAATCAATGCTATCAGTTTAACCGTAGCTTTCGTAGGGAAAGCTTTTACGCTTGGGTGGGCTTCATCAGCTCATATACATTTTTAGTACAGTAATAACACTGCATTAACATTATGATGGAACACAGCCATTTTTGTTTTATGTTCCTTTTATTTCTAAGAAGACATGTGGCAGTTGTGCATTGAGGCAGCTAGAGAACGCTAATAGCACCACCTTTTGGAGGATTTTCAACCTGCTAAATGTGAGTAACTAAGTAACTAAGTAACTGACAGACAGATGGACTCTACAAGCAAGGTTGAAGAGATGCTTTGCGTCCAAAAACTGTAGACCTATTCTCACCTACGTTTTATCGGCCTACAAAGTTAGCCTAGAACTCTACCTGGACAGTGAAACGCCCAACAGTGAGATATGCTCTTAGTTTCACTGTAATATAAGTATATAAGTCTCCCAAATGGCAACTTTACAGGAGAGGCCAAAAACCTAAATTGATTTTAATGGAAGTCAATGGAACCAGACCTTTTTCCCAGCGATTTTGAAGTTCATCTGTTTGTGCATTCATAATAAACTTTTCACACAGTGTAAATGCCAGCAAATAAATGCATAAAAGTAAAAACTGACATATATATATATTTCCTTCAGAAAGAAGACACCACAGCTCGCCCCATTATACTCTATTGGATCACGCTTCTAAGATATGTACTGTAATTTGAGGGGTCAAATGTCACTTGAACCCAAATTCTCAAGTGAGCTGACTTGTTCATTCAGTGTGAACATGGCATAAGACTAGTGTGCATAGCTCGTAGTATGTACAGATTGAATGCCATGTATTTTAGGTTACTGGATATATTACAATATATTCATTACATTTTTTTACTGCTATGAAACACTTTGATATTGTCATTATTCATACCTTCTATTTTGGATTTTTGTCAATTTACATTCAAAAGAATTGGCCTGTATTTGTAGCTGCAGAAGTAGCCAATATAATTGCCATATAGGCATATCAGTGAATCTATATCATCCTGAACTACTCCTGCTCTGCTCTGCATAAATTAGTGTTTCCCTTATCCCCACACATCCAATTAATTATGCAGCCTTTCATGCATGTTAAACCTACTACAGGGCCAGGACTGCACATTGGATGTAGTGTACAGCCTTGGATTAACTCTTTAACTGCTTTGACTCTTTGCCATTCTGTCTATGAAGAAGGTTTTGCTCACACGGGAATCGACAGATGTTTTTGGAGTTCCGTCTCGGCAAGTAACTTATTTAGACAGACAGTTCTGAACGTGTTGCCATGGGCACCTGTTTGATGATGTCATCAAAGCACGCCACCTCCACCTGCTGCAGCAGTGGTTCCTATAGAGACCGCTTGGATCTTGCTTGGGTCTCGTATGGAAGTGTGGCCCGGGAGAGATTTTTCTGCAGCTTGTGTACACTGCCCAAAACTCTTTCTTTAGATGATCTTTGGCTTTTAAAAACTGTATCCCAAGACGTCTTTGCCAAGGAGAATATTCTGACTCCATGGGCAAATTAGCTTTAAAAATGACAGTTAATGAAGAGGCTTTTCACTGATTAAATATATAGTGATTTCAAGTATTTGAATGCTGGCACCTCAGTTAAGAGAGTTGCCTCGAGTGCCTGTGCACAGTTTCAGAAAAAGTGGTTATCACTATGTGATTGACTCTGCTCTGTATCTAAATAAGGTGATATTTTTGTACATGACATTTCCACACATTGCTTGGTATTTTATTAATTTATTTGTGTTCAACTTTGTGTAATTACAGTGTGGATCAAATGTATGTATCAGATGTATGAGAATGTGCAACACAATGCATCTGAATGAGAATGTACACCAATGTGCATCTGAAGTTTCTCTTCAAGGTACAATGGCTGCAGCTCATGACACAAACTGAGCAAAGGACAACATACTAATTGTGCTCTGCTTATGTGCTGCAGTGTGTAAATGGCACAGTGAAGTAACAGAGCTGTTGACAAGATGTGGTCAAAAGAGAAAATGCATGTTCATTGAGAGCAGTCTTAACAAATTTCTTTCCCAACAAAGCTTTCTACAGGAGTCTAATTCCGCTTTGGGCCAAAAAATATAATTAGCGAAAACAGTAACCTGGAAAATTAGTGCCATAGGAATCTTTAAGCAGCTCAAACTGTTTTGGTGCAAAAGGGTGTAGCTATTGGATGTTTTGCCTCCTTTTTTCAGCCCACACAACTGACCACAAAAGCTTCTATGACCCACAAGATGTTTAGACATCCAGAGGAGGAAAACAGAGTTTTGCCACTGTTGTCTTTGGCTTGCTCACAGGGGGCTTGGTCCATTCCATACATCTATACATGGACAAGCACTATATAAATAAATTTTGATTGATTGATTAAAACATCCTGATCGTTTAAGGCTGTGCAAGTTTAACCCCAAAAGCCCTTTGACTTGCGCTATCGTCCTGTACCATGCCTGTGACTGGGCCCACTTCAGGTGGACTTGGGCCCAGTACACATCTAGTGTGATCGCTAACCTTGCCCAAGCACAGAACTTGAACTTGATGCCAATGATACGGCTGCCCCAGCAAACAAACATGACAGCGAAGGGGATCGGTACGGTCTAGTGCATCTTAATGTAAATGCCGCACCATTTAAGCCGGAACAGGAAAATCGAACAAGAAGATGGTGAATAGAAAGCCAACTTCAGCCTTGAATCTGAGCATTAGCCAAAATGCAGACAGGGGGACCTGTTGGGCTTGTATCCCCGTGTTGTGGAAAAAATGCTTACCAAAGAGCACCAAAGAGAATTTATGCTTTGCTTTGTGGCTCCAAGGAAATGGGGTGATGAATTCTCAGGGTTTCGGCATATTAAAGGCTGTAGAGAAGTGTCTCACAGACAGCAAGCAAACCTGAAGCGAACATGTTAATATTAATAGTTAGTGCTTCCGCCGTTGTAGTATTCTCTGTGAAATGATAAAATACACCTCTCATATCCATCCCTGTAGAGGCCAACCTGCTAAGCAACTCTCCCTTCAGATTCGTTCAATTGGAATGAAGCAGTGCTCCCCACGCAGACGGCAAGCTTCAAGCTGCAGAAATTCGGAGGCACTGCGATTGCGTCACTTACACTGCATCACGTATAAAACTAGCTTAAGGCTATAAACAACCCTCAGAGTGATGACGTAAGCATGCTCATGCCTGGGATATTACGTGTAGTGTGACTGTGGGCAAGCAGGGAATGGGTAGGGGTACAATCGTGCTTGGGCATAGTACGAGGCAAACAGGCAACCAATCAATGTAGCCTCATGAGTTCTGCTTAACCATATAATCAGTGAAAATTGTAAATAATCGTGTAGTATTCTCTGACAGAGGAAACTTATCCTTACTGGTTCTGCTTGATCGTAGTGCAGCATTTGACACAATAGGCTGGAAAACCTTGTGGGAGTAGCAAGAAAAGTTCTTTCATGGTTCAGATCTTACTTAAGTGACCGCTATCAATTTGTAAATATAAACAGTGAATCATCCACTCATACAAAAGTAAAGTTTGGTGTTCCACAGGGCTCTGTCTTAGGACCTATATTATTTACCTTATATATGTTACCACTAGGTACCATAATCAGAAAACGTAACATAAATTTCCACTGCTATGCCGATGTCACGCAATTATATTTTTCCTTATATATTTCAGCTAGACCAGATGATCCACTTCAACTTAATAAGAGGACTGTGTAAAAGACATAAAAGGATGTCAAGTAACTTCCTCCTACTTAATAACACTGTCTGCATTATCAGTTAATCTTAATAGCTTCTTAGTCACACCAGGTACATCTGTAAAAAGTCTTTGTGTCACGATCGATCCTGAACTGGCCTTCGATGAGCATATTACTAATATTACTAGAATAGCTTTTCTACATTTACGCGATATTGCAAAACTAAGAAATGCACTGTCCCTACAGGATGCAGAAAAGCTAGTTCATGCCTTTATTATTTCAAGGCTGGATCGCAAAGTGCAGGCTCTCTATTAGTGCCTACAATTAACAAAGTTACATCAGGGGGCAGAGCCTTTTCATACAAGGCCCCCCAGCTTTGGAATAACCCACCAGTCAGTGTTCGGGATTCAGACACAGCCTCAATCTTTAAGTCCAGGCTTAAAATCTACTTGTTCAGTCGAGCTTTTGGTAATTAGTTTTTCTGCTAGATAAAAGGTGCAGATCTAGGGGTCCACTGACAGAGAGTGTTTTGGTAAGCTGGGAATGTTGGTGCTCTTCATGTTCACTCAGGTTTGTTGATGGTGGAGCAGAGGGGCGCTGACTTCTCAGGGAGCCCTCATGTCTTTGTTACCTTCTGGCTCCCCCTTTTAGTTCTGCTGTAATAGCCAGGCCTGCCGCAGTCACAGCTGCACTCTGTTAACACCGTATAGTGTATTCAAATCTTCTGTCAGATTGTCTGTAACAATCTGTATGTGTTCTTTGCCTGAGCTGAACTGCTGCTCATCCAGTGCGGTCTGATGCTATTGCTACATCTGCTCTGACTGGGTGCCACTGCTTGCCTTTAACTACCACAGAGATCCTGGCTGTCCTGCACCGTGGAAGCTTGGCCTGCATCCTGCTGACCCATCCGTTGACCCAGCTATTTAATTACAGACTAATCAGACATGTATTCCTCTACCTTACAAAACACTGAACGCTCCTTCTTTTGCTTGTCTTGTTATCTGGTGTTGACCCGAGGAGGATGGGTTCCCCTTTTGAGTCTTGGTTCCTCTCGAGGTTTCTAACCCTTTTGAACCGAGGGAGTTTTTAATCAAGCCGGTTACATGATGTCCAGTGTGCTTATGTACTTTACGTGTTCATTTCAGAGTTGCTCTGAGAAGAAAAGACATCAAAGAGCAATGAGTTTCACCCAGATTTAGCTGCTATGGTGGGTGTATTTGTGCCAACGAGATTATAAATGTGTATGTGGACCTGTCATAATCATAAACCTTTACCTGATGTTTAATTAACATTTAATTGTTTGTTGTGAATTGTATGCATCTACGAAGTTCAAGTGACCACGTGTCCTTACCAAACATCAAATAAACAAACGTCACTCACTGGTGCCTTTTAATAGGGGTTCTAGAGCCAGTCAGAATATAGAACATCTATAAATGTGTTCTTTTTAATGACGTTTTAACTTGTATTTAAATTTAAACATTTTGTACAACTTTTTGTTTGTTGCAAAGTAAACATGATAAATGTGTTTAAGCTAACAACCAGGGAATATAATTGTACTTAAGCCTTAAATACTTGTGATTAGGCTATTGTGTAGTAATTGTGGCAAGCTTTTGTGTATGTGTCTACACAGCATTGAATATTGAGGATGTTCAGCTGAGCTGACACTTATTCTGCCTATCACACCTCTTTCCCCATCTTGTTGCCTTTTAGACAGCTGGGTCAGATATGATTCAATAGATGCAATAGACAGAAGCTAGCTGAGCACCTGACTTGCTGTCTGATTGCCCTGCAGTTGACAGTAATTTCATCATGAGTTAGCTTGATGCAACCTGCCTTCATGGCCGAAGGTGGTTTGTTTCACACTTTTTGGACTTTTTGTGTTCTTGTATTCTGAATATTTCATACAGGACAGAAGGTGCACGTGTGGGCAAACAGAGCAAAGCCAGAGCAGGAGCTGTTGCTGTGGAAGCCTTGAGGATATTTTACACACACACACATACACACACACTCACAGGGCTGGCTTTAGGCCTCTTGATTGCGTGTTTAGTTTCGATATGGCAAGCTGCTGGGTTGAGGTGCTTCTGGAGCAGATTCTCGTTGCAACTGTAATGTGAGTGGGATGAACAATTCCGATGAGCCATCAGAAATTGCTGTGGGTTTCTGAAGGGAGGAGAGTGCGAAAGGAGCCTGAATGTGGGAGTTTACAGTTGAAACTTCATGTCTAGAGACTTAGGAGTTCACAGAGGTTGTAGGTTCAAGCTTAGCTTGGGGTAATTGACTCCAAACACAATAAGTGGCCTATTGATATTAGCGCCTGAGCAATATGTACAGTAACTTCTCTTTGTAGATTCTGAATAACATGCAGTTCTCTAGATGTTAGGTTTGAATTCATGTCAGATTTCTGATGACACCATGATTTTAATGGTGTTTTGTGTTCAGGTTTGCCGGTTCAGACTGTACTGCAATAATTGACTGTCATCTGAACACTATCTATGCAGCAAATATCTCCGCAGGCCTGGTCGATTGAGTGACGTATTCTGATATTGGCAATGATTGACAAGTAACCTGTTGGCAATGCTTCAAAGGTGATATCCGCTGTGTAGGGAAAGAGAACTAGGGAACTAGAAAGGACTCATTTAATTTATAACAGCTTGCTATTAGATAATATGTACATGTAATGTTTCATTCTCTTTTATTGTTTAAAGAATGAATAATTACTGTGCCTTACTAAGCCTTAAGCCATACAACAAATTCCACACTGTTTCTGCTGTGTGATTCCAAGATTGACACACCATCCAATGACTATTGTTCTCTGCATTTTACATACATTTTAAGTGTCCCAATGGCTCACATGAGTTGTAAAATAATGAGAATATGATAATAGATAATGGTTTCCCAAAAGCAGCCATAAGGCAGAACAATTTAGGGGAAATATATAACTGTAATTTTCTTTCCTGTATTACATTTGTAGTTTAAATGCAATTATTGTCTTTTAATAAAGTTCCTGATTTTTTGACCAGGGCCGGGGGCTTGATGCTTGAGGCTTGAATGCTAATTGTATAACTTGAATGCCAGGCTAGTTCTCAAGCTCTATTGTTAGATTAATATTTGGTTAAATTTCATGGCTTAAAACTTGTTAAGACAACTGAGAATGGTATAGGACACAATTAAAAATTGCAGTTCTTGGGATTAAAGATGAATTAAAGATGCTTCCAGTAACGTCAGTAAGCAGCTTTTTTAATTATGTACAGTTACAGGGATGTGTAGCAGTCAGAAGTTTCTCCAGCAGGGGGCGATATTATATAAGTCCCCTTGAACCCACAATAGACTTAAACCTTGGCCATACCATGCAAATTCAGCTATGCTGCACATCGGATTATTTGGTAAAGATTGTCCGTCAGCAGATTTTGGACCAAAATTTCCGTCACTGCAATACGATATAATGTATAACCATAATTATGAGTTTTGTTGCTGATAAAGTCAGCGATTAATCACCTGGACCTCAGTATTTGATCAGTGTTATCTGCTAGCAGATATATTGGTTGAACCCGGAATGATATATCTGTTATAAAAGATAAACAATGTCATGTTTATTTATCCACCCCTTTTATGCTAGAGTGGAGCTTGATTGCCATGACATCATCCACATCTTTAGCTCCTGAATGGAAGGGAATGTTCTGCCGTTTCCGTAGAGTTTACTGCAGCCTGCAACTGTTGGCTGGGATTTCTCCGAGCTAAATTACAGTGAAGAGCCCAAAACGGGGAGCAGTAATTGTTGGTTTTGTGTAGTTGAATAGGGGGCTCAGAGAGCATGTGGAACCCAAACCGCTCTTTAATGAACAGATTCCATCTCATTTAGTGACACCAGCTCAGGATGCAGGGGTTGTTTGCATTTTCCCTTTTATTCTTCTCAATGTCTTTCTCTCTCTCTCTCTCTCTCTCCTTCTCTTGTTCTCTCTCTCTCTCTCCCTCGTGCTCTCTCAGTTATCTTCGAACTAGTCACGTACATGCCCCTGCCATTGCTATGAGCAACGTACAATTCTTTCTGGCCAGTAAGGGGTGATCAACCGTTGCTAAGGGGAATATTTTTAGTTAATGCCTTTCTCTTGACGGTTTTTCAGACGTGCTGCTTTCGAGTGAGTCCCTGCAATTGCCCCATTTGGTGAGAACACTCAGGGACGTTAATTGCGTTTCTCCACATTCAGTCTTTTGTGTTTATGTTCAAATTAAATTATCATTCGCATGTTTTGTTCATCTGTACTGAATATTTTACACACTGTGCTGCAATAAATCCAGTTAAATAGGAATGATTTCCATATGCTTGTAATCAAACATGCAGGTTTTAAAGCACTAACAATATCCATGATATGCACAGAAGAGCATATTGTGGTGTAATTTGTCACAATAACGATAAATATTACCATATTGATTAGCTGTACATTGTATTCCCAAGTAGTGCATATTCAGGTCTTTTGCACTGGGCAAAAAGCCAAAACTTGGTAGCATTTTTGTAGACTATAGATTATGCAAGAGAAGGACTGGCAAAGGTATTAGGAGTCTTGCCCAAGGACTCTTATTGGTATAGTGCACAGTGGGTTGTCCAGGTAGGGAATTGAACCCCAGTCTATATCATGGAGGGCTGAGATGTGACCCACTACACTATACCAACATACATCATATATTACGCAAAATATATAAAAAATTGGGAAGAGGTTTACTCTCTCACTCTCTCACTCACTCAGTCATTCATCTTCTAAACCACTTCATCATTCTGGGTTGTAGGGTAGGGGTTCTGGAGCCTATCCCAGCGCTCAGAAAGAGTTAGAAACAGTGTAGAAACAGTTCTGTGTTCAGACAGATATTTTTGGGTTGAATAAAGTATGCAGTCAAAGTGGACACATAGGGCCTGACTGATATTTTGGAGAGTGAGCTGTGTCAACAGTTGTCGTTGTCTTGCTAACTTCTCAATGTCATTGGCCAGTAATTTAGGCCTTGTTTGTATACAAAAAAGTATATTTCAGTTGGGAGAATGCGGTGGTTTCTATTGCAGTTTCTATTTTCTAAAGGCTAAACTACATACAAGGTAAAATACATACAAGCTTAACTTAAGGTCAATCGCAGATTAAGCTTTTATACATAATTTGTTTATCCATGTTTAAAAAACTAGTGCAACTCAAATGAAATGAGGTCTTAGCAGCATGAAATTATGATCAATGTCTAGTTGGATTGATGTATAACTTGAATTCTGATCTGGCTGTTCAGTCTGAGTTGCATTGCTTCATATCGGATTTGTGCTTTATGTGAATTTGTCATTTTTGCTCTTCACACTGCCACACAGATAACGGATTTCATCGTATTTGAGCCACTTTTACCTGCTGTGTTAAGGTAGCCTTAGTTTAAGAAATCTGATAACTGATAACTTGACATTTGAGGCAGTCGTTCGTAACTGAGAGTCATATCAATCAATACAGCAACTGGAACAACTGTTCAAATTGTGACCATATTACATTATACATTGCTGTCTGCCCCTCATCTGATTCTTCTATTTTTGCTAATTTGTTACATTTAAATGTTTCAGCTTATCCAACATTTTTTAGGTAAGATAAGTCCAACACAAGTAGCGACAAAATGCAGCTTTTAAATGTTCGTTCCATTTATTGAAATAGAGATGTATTCAAAACCCATATCACCCAAGTGGAAAAGTAATTACCTCCCTAAAGCTAGTAACTGCTTGTGCCACCCTTGGCAATAACAACTGCAATCAAACATTTGCAGTAACTTTTGATGA